>OZ014441.1:2548933-3152936 GCA_963966035.1 Acleris laterana
TGCCTAGGCAATAATGTCTATAAACTGGATAAGGTTAGTTAGCTTAGCGGCGCAACACCGGTCCCTGTGGCTAACCTTGGGGAAGTCCTATACCGAGCAGTGGGCGTCTTTTGGCTGAATTATAATGCCTTTTACTAGAAATACTAGCAACTGCTTCCCTCGGGAACTAACACGTATCTTAATCAAGGATATACACTTAAGGATATTGAGATTCTGAAAAAAAAACATTCAAAAACACAATAACATTTCCTATTTTAACCGAGACCTATTTTTAGAATGTTGTAGATTTTACAAAAAAACTAGGAAGAAAATAGTTTTTGGAAAGACACAAATTAAATTAGAACCTAGTGTTGATATTAAACACTACGTTATTTAAAAAATTGTGACAATCGAACTTCATTCATGGTGTTGGAAACGTTATCGTCTAGAGTTAAATTTGTACGGTTTTTTTTGACGTGTAGGCATTTTAAGCGTCCGTTCAAAAATGTGTTAGGTTTATTTACTTGTCTAAGCGTGATTAAAGGAAAAACATATAAGCATGAAAGTTACGCAAAATATTTATGATGATAATAATAATATCGCTTCGTATTTTGTATTCACACATAATTGGGTTCAGACCACAGTTATTTAGAGTGTTTTCACTGTCAAATTATGAACGCATTACTTGTTGAAAATAAGATATCTTATAACTTTTACGAATGTCTATATTACTGACTCAATTATGCAACCAGCTTCGTAGTCATTTAATTCAGTTTGCGTGAACTTGTAGTTAACCGATAACCATTGATTACAGGCCTCTACCGACTATGTGGCTCAGCGAACAAAAAGCGCATTCTACGTGAGTCATTCGAGCGGAACGCGCGCGGCGTCGAGCTCGCGCCAGACTCTGTGCCAGACATCAACGTCATCACCGGCCTGCTCAAGGACTATCTGCGGGAACTGCCGCAACCGCTGTTTAGTCGCTGCCTCTACCAGATGACGTTGGATGCCCTGGGTCAGTACTCACATGAACTGTAGTCTACGATACATAAATATCTGCCTAGGACAGAAGATAGCACTGTTTGTGTGACTATTTCCATTCCTATTGAGAGTGTTCGCAAGCTAAGTGGAAATGGTACCGTATAAGGTACCACATGCAGTATCATCACAAAGTTGGTCAAGAAGTATCTGTGAGAGCTGATGGAACTATTCAGTCAATACGTCCCCAGAGATGGTGAATGCGCTATGTATAAACATCCAGTCTACATATAAACAGGTCAACTGGTCGGGCGAGCAGACAACACTGTATACGCAAGCATATTAAGTGAGGAAGAGTTATCTACATTAGTCTTGAGAGTGATTCCAAGAAGAGTCACCTGATGTTAATATTGTTACCAAAATTATTTAGGGCTAACATTTAGAACTGTCATAGCCGTTGTTCAATTGCTACCTCTCCCAGATGACGATGGACGAGGAGTAGCTCTGGCTAGCAGCGGACATGTCCGCTCTCAATAAAAAAATAAAACTGTACTGAACCTGATGTACGTCAGTACCGGCCTAATTAATGACTTAGTAGTCACTGTTTTGCCGTTAGCTCTTTCAGAAGATGTAGATTCGAGCAATTTCTTACAGGGAGTGATAGAATAGAAAAAAAGGCAAGCCTAAAACCTAGAGCAAACTCAAACTTTAAAAAATACAAGTCTATTAAGTCAGCATGATGATTTGTTTCAGCTCATAAACAAAATCTGTTAACAATAATGCTGTATCTTCTTCCAGGAGTTTGTCTTCCGGACGATCGAGAAGGAAACGCCCGCCTGATGGCCTCAATAGTAGAATGCCTGCCCCGCGCCGCCCGCGCCACCCTGGTCTTCCTCCTCGACCACTTGGCTCTGGTCGTCGCCGCTCAAGATCGGAACAAGATGTCACCACAACACCTCGCAGTCGCACTGGCACCACCCCTGATGCTCCACTCCCAACCGCCTACAGACCTAGATTACCAAAGACCAATACATGTACTGCAATGTCTTCTCCAGATCTGGCCAGCACCTAAACGTTCAGGTAATGTCATTTCGCATATTATACGGTCTTTAGCTACACTAGAGCTCATAGACAACTCGTGCACGATATCACTGTCAATTCACAAACATGCATGCACATTACATTCAAATCAAAAGACTCCTAATGTTTAGAAACCCTTTTGACTTAAGGTAGACTTCCGTAGGCCACGTCAGAAACAACAGGTAGTTAATAATTACCCTTGCCGTTTTTGGCTATAGTGATTGCTTTCAGCTTCACCCGTCTAGATTTTACAATCATGTGCTCTGAAATGACTGCAATACCTAATTTAGTCAGGAACTCTGTAGTTACACTTCAATCAACCGAGTACCTTTTAACAGTAATACTTATTCAAATTATTGGATAACCAATACTAAATATATTATATATTATAAAAATAAATATATTATATTATTGTACATTATTATACATAGGTATAATTGACTTAAAATATATTTTTGTTACAATTACAATTGTTAAATTCGGTATGTAAAATTAAAGATGTCGGTAATGCAAGAATGTGACAATGCAAAACTCTTTGAAAATTGAATTTAGAATTAATACCCTACTAAGGTATTTGGCAAATTTTGTCTTGTGGAGAAGCCTGATAGTCACCACGAAGCCATTGCGATGCTTAAAATAAGTTAATAAACCAACTGTACTAAAAAGAAACTGACAATATCATACATACTGATAACATCATTCATAATACCCTCTTCTAACTGTTTACTCTTTGCTCTAATCTTAACAAAACTTTCAACGCAACTTAACACTATTTAACCTTTGACTTACACCTCAAAGCTACAACCTTCAATGGCTTCTCATTTAAATACCAATCGAGATGAATTTACATGCAAGATCTGTCTAAAAGTACTATCTGCATTTTATTTCAAGAGACACGAGAAATCTAGAGCCTACAAACTAAAGGCATTATAAGAGCATGAAGTCCATAAGCACATACTGCCTTTTTGCTATGCGGCAACACTATACAAATACAGTAGACGCAATCAAGCGAACACATTGTACAACGGGCTAAGCGGTACCTTAACGCATGTATGTTTGTAGACAGTTCGGCGCGGCGAGCCAGCAACCGGGCTGCGTGGAAACAGAGTCAGTGCGTCTCCAGCGGCCTCACTCATCCTCCCACAAGGTATATTTCTAATTAAAAAAAAACAATAGATAGATCAATGTAGAACGACACGATTCATCTGCCAAGCATGCATACGCATCGTACCGGAATAAAATGACTAGCATAGAGGCAAATTTGTGGTGGTAGGACCTCGTAAAAGGTTCGTCCGGATCACTACCACCATCTTATTCTTTTACCTACCGCCAATTAGCAGTGTTCAAATTGTGGTTCCGGTGTGGGGATAACACAACCGGGGAAATTAATAGCTTAGAGGCATTCCATCTTAGTCCTCTGGGTTAGCATGGTAAATACTCAAAGTTGGCAACATTATTATGTTTTCTGTCTTGATATGACAAATATGATGGTAAAGTCAGGCTGCTTCAATTAAATTTTATATAAAGGAGTAAATACGCTATAAACTTTCGTTTTTCGTTTACACGTTGGTAAAAATATTTTTAACGATGGTCAAATGAAATGATCACTTCATTGGCACTTTATTAATTTCACAGAGCACTTACACCGCATAAGTGATTGCTTGATTTCAGCTGGTTAAACTGTTTTTCAATTTTTATTTAAGCCAAATAGTAAAATGTAACCTATTTAGTGAAACAAGTTCCTTATGCAATTTTTTTTCATCACTGTCGAATATAATTGTGAAGTCAGGCAATAATTTTATAAGCCGGAATTTAACAACAGCGCAAGCTACGCACGCAAACGTGGGTATGAATTTGCTTCGTATCTAAATATTGCGGATCGCTACCACCATCTTATCCATTAACCTACCGCCAAACAGCAGTGTTCGCATTGTTGTGTTCCGGTTTGGGGATAAGACAGCCGGTGAAATGACTAGCATAGAGGCATTCCATCTTAGTCCTCAGGGTTGGCAACGCATTTGCAGTCTTAGGATTGCATTGCAGTCTTATGAATGCGAATGTCTATGGGTCACAGTTTCTACTTTCCATCAGGTAGCCTGTGTGCTCGTTTGTCTTCTCCATGCCAAAAAAAAAAAAAAAAAAAATATATAAAAGGAGAAACTGACTGACTGACATATCAACACACAGCCTAACTGGCTAAACGTAGGCTCTTGAAATTTGGAAGGGACGTAGCTTAGGTACCGTAGAGGTGCACTAAGAAAGGAATTCCCGAAATTCCCACGGGAACGGGAATTAACGGGAAAATAATAACCTCAAAAAAAATGTTTTGCCACGTGGACACGGGAACAGCTAGTCGAAATATAATTTAGATACTCCCACAGCGGCACACATACTAAAGGACGTCAGCATCACGCTTGGGATTCCCTTGAGCCACCGACACTCATTTGATCGAATTTATCATTTCAAAGAATTATGTAGGTTACCCTGGTAACCTGGTTAGGTTGCCTGTGACCAGGCTACCCTGGTAACCTGGTTAGGTTGCCTGTGAGCCTGTGACCTCCAAAAAATTATAATCCTGCACGTGTAAATGCCATACATATCCATCAAGCCAAGAACAATTTGATCCACATGGTTCCGTGCGTAGCGAGCGTCCGTAACGTGCGCTGGAGTGGCATTCTGGCAATATACACTTTCAGGAGTTTATCAAAGAAAGAAAGAAAGAAAAGAAATGCTATCTCCATACCATAAAGTGGTGGAAGGATTTGTGCAAAGGCCGTCCGGATAGTGACTACCATTTTATCCTTTAAACGTACCGCGAAACATTGTATTCCATTACCATCAGGTAGTCTATGTGCTGGTTTGCCTTGGCGTATATTGAAAAGGTTAGTCTAGGTTTAAAGTCAACTACCCATTCCTGCAGAGAGATGAGAGTAAATAAATAAATATCAGGAGATGTCACACAAATTGACCTAGTCCCAAACTATGCTCTAGGTTTGTTCTATGAGTACTAGGCAACTATAAACGTCTTAAGCTCAAATTCACACGCCCTACAAAATAAAGTTGAAAAGTGGAAAAGCACTTGGTAGACTACCAATCCAGTGTCGACTCAGTTAACAATAAGGCTCGTATTAATAAACTCATCTTGGCTGAGATGCGCGTCAAAAGATACGTCAAAGTAAACGTCAAACCATAGAACACTGTCATTTTTGACGCATCTCGAGACGAGCATTAGAGTTGAGATTAGTTTATTAATACGGGCCTAAGAGATAAATATTTGGGTATGGCTCCTGCCCCTTCTTCCTGGCCCCTTAAAGCCTGGTTTGGTTTGACATGGTGGTTGTCTCCAGGCCGAGCTCCGCCCTCAGCCAGTCCATATCGGCCTCAAGTGGCAGCATCAGCAGCATCTCCGCCGCCAGCTCTCTCGGCTCGGCCCGCGCCCGACCGCTCGCCGCCCGCACATGTTCGTATAACACACTGATACACACCTATCCACTTTAAAAACAAAGATTTATTTTTTTAGAGCCGTGGATTTTTTGGTAATCATACGTTCTACCTCTAGATAAGATAAGCCTATCAAGTTTTAATGTCTTCTCATTATAGTGAAACTTAAATCATAGTTATAAAATTGTAATTTTACTTGTGTTTAATGCAATTTACAGACCTTTTTTACGGGAGCGCGCTTTAATCAGTATAAAAACATTTTGCATAAATTAATTTAACTACCTACGAAAAGCACAATGAACGTTCGTTAGAATTATTATATAGTTGGTTTATTATATTATTGTATTGAAATTACGCAATTTGATTTATGCAATTTATTACACAGATACACACCCCTTTTATACACTACCAAAGTATTTTTTTACCTCGTGTTATTTATGTAATGTAAAAATGTATTAGCATGGTTCTTTGGACCTCTCGACGTGAAACTTCCATTTTAAACTCGGCCATAATTCATTTATAAATCATAAGTTTAAGTACATTAAGATAAAATACTTTCCTCAATGCTTTTGCTTAATGCTTACTGCAAGCACCTTCATTCTTCCTTCTTCAATTTTCATGCGCACTGTACGACATTGGTCATTTTTAATTTGAATTATCATTGGTTATTTTAATATAACGGCGCTTAAATTACATTAACGTACACAAGTGCGCGAACCAAACTATACCTTACCTCAAAGTTTTATACGATGCTAGGTAACCCCCCCACCTAGTAACCTACTTTATAAACAGTAATGATTTATGAATGACTCTGACGTAATTACTCGGCAGGTTCTCTCATCAGTCAGGGGCGTCCAATATCGTCCGCAGTCGCCTCTCCGCGGGCCTCTGCCCGCTCCGCCTCGCTCCCGGCAGGTGACGGTGTCCTCGCCCGGGTCGCCCAGCAGTAGCTCGGGCAGCCACAGCCCCGCGGACACCATCAAGCACGGGGGCTCCGTGTCCTCCATCCTGCGCCAGCCAGAGCGGCCCTCCTCGCGGACCTCCCCGCGGCACTCCCCGCGGCACTCCCCTCGGCATTCCCCCCGGGACTCCCCGCGCAGCACGCCGCGGGACCTGACCCCCCGGGACCTGACCCCCGGCCGCTCCCCGCGCGACTCCCCTCGCGTCGCCATCCCCGGGACCTCGGCCGGGCTGGCCGTCACGCTCAACTCGTCAGGAGCGCTGAGCCCGCGCTACTGCAGCGCCACCAACCCGTTCCTGCAGCAGTACGACGAGGAGGAGGAGGCGGAGGCCTGGCGCGCCACCGACATCTTCTCCCCCCCCACGCACACATAGTGCTAGCGAATTGAGATTTTCTAGTCAATTTTTTTATCGAATCGAAAGAGTGCTACGATTCCGCTGTATATTATGTTGTTTAACGAGCGTTCGTGTTTGTTATATAGCGAGTTACGATGTATATTATTGTGAGAATGTACACTGACGCGCGAGGCGCCGCCCCGCCGCCCGCCGGCGTCTCGCCTCGTAGCTCCATAGTGTTTATCGTATCGTGATGTACATTGTATATAATATACGTATATGTAGGTACGCTCCAGTTTTGTACCCTGGCCGGAGCGGCGGCGGGCAGCCCGGGCGCTACACATCATCCCACATATCAGAGGCTTGTGCGCGCTTCCCGCTCTCCCGACTCCTCGCTGGAGGAGGCGCCTTGAGCCGGCAGGGCGCACAAGTCAGTAGCTCGAGTAGGGAGAGAGTATCATAGAGATCAGACGTACGGACTGTCTTGAGACTGAGACCATATCAGGTAGGTAGGAGCTCCGAGAGCCGAACACCCTCGAAGAACGAGCGATCGTCAACCACAGTTTTGCTGTATTAAGTTCACTAATAATTTCATTTTGAGGTATGAATGAAAATTGTAATAGTATTTATTATTTTAAAACTCGAATGACTATAACAATAATGTTGAATATAACCGTAATATAGTTCTAGGATGATATTTTAGTAATCGCTTTTTCTGCGAGGGAAAGGAATTAATTAGGGTTTGAGATCGGTCGCAATCTCAAGATCCGAGGAGCTATTCTCAAATACCAAAATATTCAATAGAAATAACGAAATCGTTAACATCGGCAACGTTGAGTATTATTCTAGGTTACGGCCCGTTTTGGTACTTGAAAATAGAGTCTCAGTTCAATATATAAACGAGCGTCTGCTAGACATATACTTAAGAGTGGGAGAAATTGACCAATGACTGCACTGATCCAGTAATCGTCACTGCCATGATTGGTCCGTTTTTGATAGAAACCATAAATATTGTATACACCTGTTTATATGTCTGTCGGAAGCTACATGGTTACCTATCACTTTTGAGCAACACTTCAAGACAAAATTTTGTTGTTGACTTTTATAAAACCTATGCACAAATAACACGACTGAAACGGGACACAAAACGTTTTGATACTTGTTTTTTACTTCCTCGTTTACAATAATAAATTACGTTGGAACCTCGCTTATACTGATAATGTACTTAGGTAATCGTCCAAAACACTTATTTTGTAAATGTCGAGTTGTTATAAACTCGATTTATCAGTTTGAGTAGCTTCAGCATAACAAGACTATCTACATTTTTAGAATGTCGGCCGTAACTTTTAATGTAACGGTTTAAATCTATTCATCTTTGAAACAGATTTACCAATATTTTTAAAGGCTTCGTACATAATACCTTAGGTCACTACGAAAGTTTTGAGATACAAAAAAAGTATAAAAGTTATTCAATATTTTTTTATTACAGTTTCTCAAAGTACTCTCCATTAGCTTCTTTGCATCGATTCATCCGCCTAAACCATGATTTATAGCATTCCCGGTACTCTTCTTTAGGGAGGTCTTCTACGGCCTGCAAGTAGGCATTCCGTGCGTCCTCAGGACTGTTAAATCGCGTGTCACGAAGTCCGAGTTTGATTTTCGGAAAGAGGAAGAAATCGCAAGGAGCTAAATCGGGGCTATACGGAGGATGACACAATTCTTAAATCTCTGTACTCTTCAAAAAATCCTTGGTGACAATGGCCTTGTGCGGCGAGGCATTGTCATGATGCAAAAAGAGCCCCCTCAAACCAGTTTTAGGTCGTTTTTGTTTTAAATTATTAAATACAGTAGGTAAACACACTTCAATATACCACATAGCATTCACAGTTTTTTGGTCGTCTAAGGAAATTGTGGCCACATGACCACTTGCAGAAAAAAATGTGGCCACCATTTTTTTCCCAACACTTCGCCCGCGTTTCACCTTCGTTGGAGGTTCATCATCGGGAAACACCCAAATTGTCGATTGCCGTTTAGTCGGTGGATCATATTGGTAAAACCAACTCTCGTCTCCAGTAATAATGTTAAAAATTGACCGTCCTTCTCCCTGATCAAATTTTCTGAGCATATCTTTGCACCATGTCACGCGAGCTTCTTTTTGTTCTGCAGTCAGCGAGTGAGGCACCCATCGTGAACATAATTTCCTGACTCCAAGCCGGTTGTGTAAAATTTCATTAATAGCTGGCGATGAAATCTTCACGACCTCTTCTATTTGTTTGTAAGTCACTTTTGGGTCTTCCTTAATAAATTATTTCCCAGCTAGGACGTTTTCTTCTGTAACTTAAGTCGCGGTTCGGCCATTTCTTTCATCATCATTTAAGGAAAAAATCCCTCGTTTAAATTGAGCAAACCATCTGAAAACTGTTGCACGCGATGGTGCATAGTCCTCAAACGCCGAAACTAATCGCTCCCTGCACTCACATTCATTTAATCCAAATTTATAATCGTACAAAATCATCGCACGAAAATGTTCTCGCTTAAAATCCATAGTTGACGATAAAAGCCCGCGGAATTGAAACAAAAAACAACCGTCATTTTTTTATTTTTAAATATTTGATCAAATCGTTTTCTATGTTCGAATAACAAATAATTTATCTTTTAAAAAATGTTTAATCTCGTTGCGTTATTTTTATAAATTTTGAGTATCTCAAAACTTTCCTAGTGACCCACGTATAACTTTAAATCCGACTTAAATAAATCATCAAATTCTGGAGAAATAATTCAGAAAAGATTAAGGTAATAATAATAATAATTTTATAAGAAAACATTTTCGATCGCTTACACTATAATAACATGCAGCGTTGCAATCCTAGATTTACATAATCAAACAATATTTATAAACCCTTTTCTATTCAAGATTCGCGCATGAATTATCCTATTGCAATAATCTTAAATAACGGTAAGTATAATATACGAATAGTTAACTCTTTGTATACTGTAGACGACATGTAAATACCATTAGATCCGTCATCGTATGTAAAACTCTTTATAAGTCGGTTCAAATTACTAAACTAACTAAATGTTCTCGTACAAAAAGGGCCTACATTGAATTTGAAGAAGATACAGTCATAGCTAAAACGGGGGAAAATCGTTTTCCTGCAGATTTGTTTTCGTTTCACATAACTGGTCATTGGGTATTTTTCTACGACCAAAGTAGTTTTAGAGCCCTGCTGTTATGAATTGCTGCATACACAGAAATAATGTCTTAACTCCACTTAAGCAAACGGTGCGAAATATCTTTTGTTTTTAAACATTTCTTTAATGTCTCTTAGGCTGTAAGGAATTAAACTATGGAAAGACAGTTTTTATTTTTTAAAGGAGAGCTAGTTGAGGATCAAGAGTTTTTTTACCAGAATTTGCTACTTAATAAAAACTTGTGAAAAAGTATTAAATCGCTTCCAAATAATATAGTTTCTGTCATTCCGGAGGCCTGTTTCTATATTGTTGTATGTTGTATACACCTATTGTAACGTTGATAATTCAATTACAATAGAGGTAAAGACAATGTAAAATAGGGCCCCTGATCATTTCAAATTAAGGGTAAAGTATAAAATGGGGTTAGTGTACCTAATAACTGCCCATTCTTTGGGATGTATTACTGGCTAATTGCAATGTGTAGATGTAGATAAAAATTAGAAAACAATTTGTGTTTGCGTCTGGCTGCGTTATTTGGCCAGTAGCGAGAGTCGATCTGTTTCCCAAACTCTATAATCCCGCGTAGGTTCTAGTCGCATTTCTGCCCATTCGTGATTTTACATCGTCGCATATTTTCCGCGTTGTTTTTTTTTAACCACATATTTTCCTATTATTACAATGGAACTAGTAGGTACGGACCCGAAGGGCCAAGAGCACCCAAAAATAGGAGCTGGTTAACAATAGGAATGGTTAAAAATGCGTCCGAGTAAAATTACGAATGGAATTTTATTCTTGGCGGAATTATCGAATGTGACGAACGTATCTAAATAGCTACTCAGCATAGTAAAAAGATGTTTAAAAACAAAAGACATTCGCATCCGTTTGAACGAAGTGTCCATAGTCCACCAACGCACTGATTAACTGTACGATGATAGCTTTAACGTTTGTGATTGGCTTGAAGTGTGGCTCGACAGGCGTAGCCGGCTGCGGCGGCAGTAGTGTAGTGACTTGACTACGGCGCACAGCTTGAGTTGGCTTCAAGCGGCCGCCGCTGTGAGGGACCTTAATCACTTCATTATAGATTAGTGTAATTAATTCTCATGCTATTTATTGCCTAGATGGGGTTGTTGAGGAGTTAAGTCAATTTGCGTGGTTGGAGCGGTTTTTGTTGATGTTTCAAGGTTTGATTGAAAAGAATTTAATGTTGTAGAATGAATAAAGAATGAGGAATGTTGATTGTAAATGGCTTGAATGTATTTGAGATGGTAAAGGGGTCTTACAAATCTGTCACATAAACTTTACCATATATAAAATACAGATAATCAATAAAATCAATACAGATTGCTTCGATCCAAACGGTCTTGAGGTAATAATGTTTATGCTGTGTGATATACGTCACCTCATGAATTTGTCAGATTTGCACCAATTAAATTGTTGTGCCGGGAAGATAATAGCTGTTTATTGATTGTAGATAAATATAACTGTGAACGAAATAAATACGGACCGTTGTAATTAATTAAAAAGAATATTTAAGAGCAGTGAAAAGTAATGTATTGTGGAGGGTATATTTAAAATGGACGTCGAGGTTTACTCATTACTTACAATGGTGTTATTTTCTGACGGAACAAAGTTGAATTGGGTGCTAAATTCATCCAAGAACCATTGATTTTTGACCTCTTATTTCACAGTTTCTACTTGCAAGCAGAGCTCAAGCAAAACACTAAATGTTTAGCGCTGATTTCTAACTGACAATATAAATCCAAAGGTCCAGATACAATGGGTTGTAGATGAATTTGACGTCCAATGCTGTTGCCTTAGTAAATAACATAGAAGGTATTATTCTGAATACGACTTCAGATCCCAAATCGTAGCGTCCATTGCTGGCAAAATATTTTTTATTGTCAATGCGTCCTTCCTTCAAGCACATACTACATTATCATAGCGGGCCTATTATGGTCGTATTAATCGATGTGGATAAACGTAGATAAAACATCTGTCACTTTCCGATCAGTATCGTAAGTGAGTGACGGATGCCTTATCCACCGCGATAAAGGTGACCAATAAGATCACGCGACCTGTAGCTGCAGGCATAGTATGGTTGCGTTTATCGCGTGACAAAATTTGGATAAAGCATCCGTCACTCTCGTACTTTACGTGTCAAAAAGTGATGGACAATTCGCAACAATACTAGGCCCGCAGGAGTTGACTACAAGGTTTTCTACATTATAGGAATTGCGCATAATGCGAGTGTAAAATTGTATATTGAAGCTAACTTTAATGACGCAGCAATTTCGCTCGGTGTTAGGTGAAATGCAAAGCCAAAGAAATCCGTGGAAGATGCCATGATTTGCGGTCTGTGGTCATATTCAGAATAATACTTCAAATCTTTCAATAATATTTATAGAAAGAATTATTAAGTCGTTTTATAAATAGTAAAATTTTATTTGTAATATATGGAAATATTTATATTATTAAATGCATTGTAGATATCGATAGGTGATTAGAGTCTCTCACAGTGGCGGGCGCTGTACGTTTGTGTTGCGGGGTCATTGGCCTCTCGGATATCAGTATTTCGACAATTTGGTAAAGTAGCGTTACTGCGTGTACTCAGGTAACGAGTCGCTCGCGTCTGTATCTCTGTACCGAGCGGCTGACACAGACGAAATAAATAATACGACGTTTGACGGCTTTCATTTTTTACACCAACCTGTATGTAATAGTCCATTACTACAGAGGCCGGGACAAAAGGGGTTGCCGGCCGAAGACATATAGACAGGTCTGAGGCGGGCAACCCCATATTTCCCGCCGAGGTATGTATAGTGCTTTTCTCAAACATATGCAATTAAATAAAAAATACATCACTCAAAAAAGTAAATTGATAAATGTCCACGGAAAAGTAATTGGGTGTTAAAATAAAGTACCAGGAGCGCAGCGGTAATTAGGAGGTATACCAGGCATAGCGCAACTTAGATCTCAGGCGGTGCGGGCAGCCGGCGGGCGGCGGCGGGCGCACACGACACAGCGCGGATGTCTCCCAAACGTTTATGCACTCCTAGTACTTGACGTTATAACATTTTCTCAAAAAATTTAAAAATATTATTTTTTTAATACGCATAGTGGCAGAATGTCATGATGTCTGTGCCACAAATTTATGTGGAATGGAAATTAAAAAAGAGGACTTTGCAGGCCTAGGCCTGCACGATTTGTATGAAATTCCCTTAACGACCTCCTGTCCCAGCCGCACCTGGAACGTCATACTTCGCAGCCTATTGTAAGGCACACAATGTCAATATTCCATAGCATGTTTGAGAAAAATAATTTTCTGTCAAGAATTTTTTTTGGGACAAGCTTTTGTTGCCGTCTCTTCTTTTTTTCCCCGCGTGGTTACCGGGTAAGAATAGTGCCATTCCATGTCCTCCCGTGGATGTCGTAAGAGACGACTAAGGGAATAAAGGCTGTGTAGTACTGTTAGGCGATGGGCTTGCAACCTGTCACTAATACACTGGTAAACATCTTAGCCTAATTGTGCAAAATGTGGTTGCAGAATTATTAACAAGTTTTTAGAGTTGTTAGTAATTCTGTAGCTCTGCCTACCCCACTCTGGGAATAAAGGCGTGAGCTTATCGTCGGCTTAGTGCAAGAAGTCACTAATGGCATAAAATCACTAAGTACAGGTACAAGCATAGGCGGATTCGCCGCGACTTACTCTTTCTAACGCACGGATCCATTTTTTTTTACATTGAATAATTTCGATGTTACAGGCGTTACAGCCATGACATTAAGTCATTAACTTAACTTTTTGCCTTATTGATTTGATGTAAATTGGTTTTAGACCATTACTAACTTTAAACAAAACAAATTTGTTATTTTTTATCTTTTATTTTGTTTAAATATTCACTTTTGTTACTTATCAACTTTAAAAAATAAAACAATATGAATAAAGCTATGAAAGTATTTGAGCTAGAATTCATTATATGCATATAGTTACTTTTAGCAAACCGTAAAACGAAAATAAAAGTTATTATCATGCTTTAATGATTTTTAACAAAATGAGCATTGGATGCACATTACCACTTTTACTTTAGTATAAAATAACTAAAGCACTTTATAAAGTTTAAAAAAACTAGGAGACAACATTAATGGCAATCAGAATGATTTTTTAAAGTAATTAATGATATTTATCGATTTTTGTTATGTCCAAAGACATGTAATTCACGTGATTAAATTATGGTTAGTGACTTTTGGCAAATAACTTGTATGAATTTGAACACCTTTAGTGAAATATTCTTGCACAACAGTTCATATTTCAACTCATTTATACCTACGAGTACGTCTTGCTCTCGCGGTAACGGGGCGGGGGTTCGGCCACCACGATCGAAGTCATACCATATTGCGGCTGCGACCAGGGATGGACGTTACGCGAGAAGTTAGTGATTTCTTACAAAATGAAGCGAAATGGTATTAAATTTAAGGCAGGACGAGGATCTTTGATGTTAGAAAAGATTCTAAATAAGGAGAATGAAGATCACAGCGTAACTACTTTTGTCATATATTTATAATAAGATACGTGCAAATTACTTTATGCTGTTAAGTTGTAAGTAAGTAAGTATTTCATTTGCGAAATACCAATTTTGTCCTTAGTGCGAGATTTTGTATAGGTACCTAGGTTTTGTTTTTGACTTTTTGACTGATAAGATCAGTGATATTGACGACAATGAGTTGGAAACAAAAGCACCCAAAAAATTTAAACAAAACTGTCGTCAAAAGGATTTTATACTCGCGAACATATTTTATCAGTAAATCCTTCACAAAGGTGTTACGTAAAAGCAGTTAGAAAACGAACCATATCACGTTCATATTTTTTTTCTAATGATGAAGGTAAAATCAAGGTATGTGAAAAGTTTTTTAAAAGTACCCTCTGTATTTCAAACGGCCCTATAAACAATGCATTTTCCAAGGTTGGCAGTTCTGGTCTTTTTGAAGGAGAAGACCAACGTGGTAAGCATGTTGCTCACAATAAAACCAAACAAAACGATATAGATTTTATAAAACAACACATCGAATCATTCCCTACAATGGAATCGCACTATTGCCGAAAAACATCGTCAAAACTCTATTTAGATAGCACGCTATCTATTTCAAGAATGTACGAACTTTATACAGAGGAATGCAAAAAAGCGTCTCGGACTTCTGTTACTATAAACGTGTACAGAAATGTATTTGGAACTGAATATAATTTGGATTTTCACAATCCAAAAAAAGACCAATGTCTAACATGTCATAAGAATAACAGTATCAAAAATACAAACGGACCCGATCTTGAATCTTGGAAACAAAAATATGACTTACACATTTCACTAAAAGAACAATGTCGAGAAGCCAAAGAATTGGACAAAATTCGTGCTAATGAAGATGAAAGCTTCAATTCAATAACCTTAGATTTACAAAAGGTACTTCATATCCCAAATGGAACTGTTTCTATTCTTTATTACCTACGCAAATTTTATGTGTACAATGCTACCATTTACGAAGCTCGCACTCCCAATGACGGCTTTTGTTACCTCTGGTCTGAGCTGGATGGCAAAAAAGGAAGCGATGAGGGGGTACGGCTTTGTATCTATGGATAAAACGTCTCCCATGTACTGTAAAAGAAATTTCCATATTCACTGATACCCGTGGAGGCCAAAATCGTAATCAATTCCTTTTAAGGCTGCAGTTGTATTTAGTTCAGACAACTCATCACAAGGTAATAGAACATAAATATTTAGAGCCTGGTCATACACATATGGAGGTAGATAGCATGCACAGTGCGATTGAGAACCAATTGCGTTTAATGCCAGTGTACTCAATGATAGACTTCTGTAATGTTATTCGATTAGCAAGATCAAACAGAAAAAATAAGAAAAATGAAACCCTGAAAAAACCGTACGAACCGATAGTTATGAATCACACAGATATTTTGAACCTAAACGACTTGAGAGATAACTTGATGCAGAATTGATCGATTGACGTCAATGGAGAAAAACTGCGATGGCTTAAAGGGAAATCTTTTCGACTAGAGAAAAAAAGGCCGAATGTTGTTATATACAGATACGATTTCAAAACTGAGTATAAAGAATTTCACGTATTAAAAAGTAATATATCCCAATCTATGGCCCCAATAAAACAACTGCGAATACGTAAGCTTGAAAAACCCGTACAGGGTTTCAATTATAACACTTACATTTTGAGAAAAGCTTACAACCAAAAATTGCCAATCACTCTAGCTAAAAAAAGGACTTACTAAAAATCTGCAATGAAAAATATATACCTGCGGAACTTCACCACTGGTATCAGAACTTGTCAGCCAAAGAAAGTCGTGATTATGTACCTGAAGAAATGTCTTCAAACTCAGAAGACGAAGAGTAAAAAAGATGGTTGACTAGGTTTTTTAACTCTTTTTCGTACTTACAGTATTAGTTCAAAATCAAAGGCTGATCTTTTTATTTTATTACTTTTAGAAGTTTTTATGTTTTATATCAGTAAGTAAGTTGTGCTTGCTGTGAGTGTCTGGGATTATAATATAATATTAAGTCCAATGACGGCTTTTGTAATATAATATAATATAATATTAAGTTCCTCTATAAACAAAAATATTTTTTTAGTTATTTTAGTTTGGAGTTACAAATAACGCCATTTTGAGAATTTTATGTTATTTTTGTGGTTTTGTTGAGTTTATATCTGTGAAGTAGAGTTTTTAAAACTGTTTATGCGTTGTTAATTAGTAAATAATTGTTCATAAAGTTTCTAAGGTAATAATTAAGACTGATGAAACCAAATTTCTCGTTTAAAACGGTTTCTCGATTTAATTGTGATTAAAATAAAAAATAACTAATTGTAAGTTCCCTTAAAACGAGAAAGACAAAAAGTCACTAACTACATATTTAGGCTTTTAAAAAAGTTATTTGGAATTATTGTACAAAGTTTTTAATTGGTTTTGACACTAAATATATTTAGCTAACCACTTGTGTTTAATTTTTAAATCTAGACCCGAACCTACAACAATAATGTTCATTTGACTAAGTCAAAACTTTGGGCCCGTTTTTCTCGGACTTGACTTTTTGTGGGTTAATGACTTCTTGCACTAAGCCGACGTTATGTATGTGTATGTATGTTCTTTTTTTACACAGTCGACATCTACTCGTCGAGAAGATTCCGACAAATCCTAACACGACGGGATTGTCATGCAAATTTTCAGCTTCATCGAACACCGGGAAGTGGGCCAAATTTTATTTACCTTGCAAGATTTGATCCTTACATACATTGCAAGTTAAATAAAAGCTTGTAAATAAATAAAGCACCCCTTGCATGTTGTTGCGTACTAAACTAATATGGAATTACGTCAAATTCCTTATTTACTTGGTCAAATTACTTTTTTTGGATTTTACCAGAAGAAGCCACATGGAAGAGGGATTTAGATCCTTAAGTTTTTTACCTACAGCTAAAATCTGTTCTATTCTGTTCTATTCTATAGTGTTTTTGAGATTGATTCCATATTCGTCATATTCTTGTTTCGAAAAATTGTTGTCTCAGCGGCAAAGTCCTATTTGGACACATTTTGCTTTTTCCAATTTTTTTTATTGGAAATTCATTATAATATTAAAGTTACTGAAAAATAAAATGAAATGATTTATTTTAGTATGAAACAAAAACATAGCGACACAAGAATATGTCGAAAAAATAATCCATCGCCTGTCTTTATTTTCATTCTTTGACGCCATCTAATACACGTGTCGATTTGACTGGCGACGGCAGGGCGTGCAGGGGGGTTATTATGACATGGCTATGAAGTTCATTTTACGGTGAGCGTAAAGGACAGACCTGTAGCAGTTACATATGTCTGTCCTTTTCTCTCAGCGTAAAATTAATTGCACAGATACGTCATAATAACCCCACAGTTGTGGAAAACACTAACCCGCTAATTCATAACCGCGCAATAGCTAAAGTTGGCTTAAAGTATGATCCGTCCCCGTTCGTTATTATGACATTTTGATTGGACAGATTGAGCTGTAGGTAGGCCTCCAACAAGATGGAGTGACGACCTTATGAAGATCGCGGGAACGCAGTGGATGCGAAAAGCACAAGACCGGTCTGAGTGGAGAGCCTTGGGGGAGGCCTATGTCCAGCAGTGGACGTCTTTCGGCTGACATGATGATGATGATGATGATGATGGATTGAACAGAAAGGGTCTATGAATACTTTAACTGAAGGTTTACTTATTGTGCGTTTATGAATAGTGGGTTAACCTTCTCCTGTCCACGTCCATACTGCCAAAGTTCTAGATGTACGCATATTGATGATCGCATCAGAAAAAAAATATCCAAAGGAAATGGACACATACTTATGGTAAGTACTATCTAAGTACAAACTAAAATATACTAGCAATATTATATTTGCAAAGCGCGTGAAGCGTGTTTGTTTTTTCTACAGCAACATTATTTCTAGACTTAAGTATGATAACAATGATGATCATGATAATGATGATGATGATGATGATGACGACGACGATAACGACGACGACGATGATGATGATGATGATGATGATGATGATGATGATGAAGATGATGATGATGATGATGATGATGATGATGATGGTGATGATGATGATGATGAGGATGATGATGATGATGATAATAATGACGATAAGGATGATGTAATGATGATGACGATGATGATGATGGCAATACTGAGTATTCAACATTACATAGGTAGAAACTAGCTATTAAAATAGATATAAACCCCTATTTATCTAGGGTTTTTTACAACGACCCTTTCTTCCAGAGTTGACAATGTCATAAACGGCTCTATCGATTTTTATAAAACCTCCCAAAGGAAAAAGGCATCCCGATTGAAAGCTAGTTAAGTTTTCTTTAAAAAAAACCTCGTCACATTTGTCCACCCGATTGCGAGCTACGATGCCACAGATTCAAACATACACATAGATTTTTTGCGTCTAGGGGGATAAAGATTGCAATATTTGGGCCTTATTTTACTTTGAATTGACCCTTGTTGCCATCGCTGCCTTGACTATCAACTTAATAAGCCTATGATTAACTTAAACCCGTGCAGAAACGATAAAAAATATTTTTTACTCCATTTTCAAAATATCTCACACGCTAACATGATTAAATATTATTCAATTTATGGCAATATACTGCAGAAGAGGTACCTAGTCCCATGAGTAATTTATATAATTTCTGGCAAAAAAGATTCTTTCAAAATTCGTTGAAGAAAAAAATGGATCGATGAAATCAATAGAAGCACATATTTCTAGATGGCGATAGCAACCTATTTTTTTTTGTCTACTGTATATTTTATAGTCAAAGTCTGCCTATTGAGATCAAAATAACAAATTGCAACTCGAGGGGGTCTTAGTAAAGATTCTGCTTCCACCAAGCGACTCCATCACCAGATCAAGCCAAGATGCACTACGCTGACTAGCGTTTCTATTCTTTTGTTTTAAAACCAATCGCGTCACTGGTAGATGACGTGATACGAAAAGTCACGTGATCTACCAGTGACGCGATTGGTTTAAATATGAAACGAATAGAAACGCTAGTTAGCGTAATGCATCTTGGCGAGCGCCTCTGCCATTAGATACCTGATTTTACTTGGTTTTATGTAATGACATAGCTATAAACTACTGCGAAATATTGTAAGTTAATAAAACGGATTCATGCCGCGGTGCAGTTGCAATATTTGGCAAGTTTCCAATGTATATTTCGATTTCAGCCTATTCGAATAGCGGAAAGTGGTCAAAATTTTGCTTGCAAGGTATAGACATTTGTCGAGCGTGCCGTTGCCCCAGCGAGTCTCTCAGACATATCATTTACGGTTGTTCACATTTGGCCAACGACGAGTACTTGCACAGACATAACCTGGTAGCCAGGATCATCCATCAGCAACTGGCTCTTCAACACATTCCTATTGAGTCAGAAGTGCACTATCAGTACACACCGGCGCCAGTTCTCGAAAATGGTCGTGCTACGCTCTATTGGGATCGATCTGTTGACACGGACAGGACCATTGTCGCCAATAAGCTTGATATCATCCCGCATGGGTCTCACCTCGTGAAGGGCGAGAAAGACAAGCTCAGCAAGTTCCTTCACTTGGCTCACAAGGTGACCGCCATGTTGGATGTTGACTCGACCATCATTGTCCCGATAGTTGTTTTGTCTCAACCAACACCTCAAGAGACTCTCGCTAGATGACTGGATCAAGGGCCAGATACAGAAGGCAGTGCTCATGGACACGGCACGCATTGTGAGGAGGTTCTCTCTGCAGCCCTAACCAGCGGTAGCTTGAGTCCTGCCCCGCTGCCGGCGGCATTCGTAGGTTAGCTTTTTTATAATGTTTATTGTTATCTATTTTACTTTTATAAATAAATATTTAATAAAAATACATACATACATAAACTCACGCCTTTATTCCCAGAGTGGGGTAGGCAGAGCTACAGAATTACCAACAACTCTAAAAACTTGTTGATAATTCTGTAACTACATTTTGCACACTTAGGCTAAGA
The DNA here is from genome assembly GCA_963966035.1 of Acleris laterana. Lineage (NCBI taxonomy): Eukaryota > Metazoa > Arthropoda > Insecta > Lepidoptera > Tortricidae > Acleris > Acleris laterana. The sequence continues at coordinate 2,569,461 of OZ014441.1, forward strand.
TGTTTACCAGTGTATTAGTGACAGGTTGCAAGCCCATCGCCTAACAATACTATAGGCCTTTATTCCCTTAGCCGTCTCTTACGACATCCACGGGAAGATATGGAGTGGCACTATTCTAACCCGGCAACCACACGGGTAAAAACGGGTAAACGGGTTAAATAAAAATCTGGAATAATAATAATATAATAGTCCCAAATTAAGCTCTTAGCTTGTACTATGAGTACTAGGCAACGATACTAGTACTTTGTATCTATAGAGAAATGCTTTCGGATTAAAAATAATTATGGAAACTTCAAAAAGAAAGCGCTGGAGTGGGGACTCTCGAGAACTTCCTGCGTCAACTTTGCCGCTTGACCGGTTTTTCACAAATCGGCCACTTTTTATCCCTGCCCGGGCCGCCCCGGCACGCGACTACGAGTAACGTCGCTATGCAAATGCCTTCCACCTGAGTAACACCACATTACGGCATACAGTCACGATTGGGACGCCGGGCAAATTGAAAAAAATAAATTCACGTTCCGGCCGTGTTTATCTGGATCCCGTGAAGGATCGTGTAATGTTTGTTAGGTTAGGATTTTTTGTGGGAAATGGATTGCATTGTATAGTTTTTTTTTTTTTATTGTTATTCAAATTAATGAACATAGTTAAGTTTATTTATTCATCAATGTAATATTACAATAAACAATGTATATGTATAACATCAACACCTATAAAATTACATTAATATCTTCAACATTAATACAAATAATAAAACAACAAGTTTTTATAGTTGTTGGTAATTCTGTAGCTCTGCCTACCCCACTCTGGGAATAAAGGCGTGAGTTTATGTATGTATGTATGGTATAAAACAACACTCAAATAGTTATAAATCTAAATATATAAAAGGAGAAACTAACTGACTGACTGACTGACATATCAACGCACAGCCTAAACGGCTTAACGTAGGCACTTGAAATTTGTAAGGGACGTAGCTTAGGTACCGTAGAGGTGCACTAAGAAAGGAATTCCCGAAATTCCCACGAAAACGGGAATCAGCGGGAAAATCCTTTTGTATGAAAAATCTAAACCGAAGCGAAGCGAGGGCGGGTTGCTAGTAACATACATAAAGCACTAATAAGTGGCCAGTTTCCTATGTAAATGTACAAAAAGTTATAAAAAAGCTGATATAGCCAGTATAAAAAAAACCGACCAAGTATAATGTATTTAGTTACTTTAGATTTAGGGTTATACCGCTACCACTCTACACCAAGCTTAATAGCAGCAATTTGTTTGCTGTTCTACAACCTATTCATCGTTTATACCTTGCCTTCCAATTATGTATTTTATAAACCTATCTTTGAACTCTGCCTTATTCACAAACTTCATTCAAGAATAAGTACTAACTAGAAACCGTAACCACGTATGAAGTTTCAAAGTGAAAATGATAATCCGTTTCCTAAGAAGGCTTTCAATACCTCAAACTTGCTCTGCGCAGAACTTGAAGAGTTCCTCGGAAAATATGAATAGGTACTGTAAAATGTTCCTACTTTGCTCCTCCATGGGTAACTAACTATGCTCCATAGGGACTATTTGCTTACCAAGAATTGCCCCAATTTGCTGAAAATAATTGTTGCATACATGCAGTCACGAAGTGAATGAAAGGAATAGAATGATTTACAATACAGACACCACCATACCTGAATATAACCATAGAGCATAAATTACCCAGGGGGGAGCAAAGTAGGAACATTTTACGGAATTGATAAAGTGGATAAATATTCTTCATACGGTACAGTCAAGGACTTTAATTGTTGAGCCACTATGGAACCCTGTCACAACGACAGCGTCAAGCCCCATGAAAGAAATAACGCCAACATTGATGTTTAACGTTAAACGACAGGGTTCCATAGTGGCTCAACAATTAAAGTCCTTGACTGTACATGTAACTTTTCAGTAACTTTTACTGCCTACTTGTACTTGCATTCGCGTGTAATGAGCATTCGGTGCGAACATCGAGTGTGTAAGCATTGTAAACGCTCGGCTCAGCGTCAACACCACTCGAATATTCACGCGAATGTTCTCAGTGAGGACACACCTGAATGCAAACTTTTTCTAAAAGAAAAGGCACTTCTTTACATACGAGTAGTATAAAACAAACTCTGTATGGTACGCTTAGATGTTTTTAAGTACGCAGCGGATTTTAATATGGTTTTCTTCAATAGATGGTGTGATTCAAAAGGAAAGTATTTATACAAATGTTATGAATGAGAAAGTTTTGGTATGTGTTATTCTGTATCCTGCCTTTTGACTAAATCATCATTTGACAAACTTTCATTTCGCTAAAACGTGTTTGTGCTTAAACCATTACATATTACAAAGGTTACATGGGCTTATAAAAAAAGTTAGGTTAGGTAAGACTTTTGACGAAATGGGAAGACTTTGGAAGAATGTCTTGGCGAAATGAAAGTTTGTAAAATGATGTACTTTGTCAAATAATGATTTGGTAAAGCATTATTGAAACGTTTTACTCAAACACGCTTCAAGCGCTGAACGGATCGAGATGAAACTTGCCATAAATATACGTTAGGTCCCTGGTTCCTTTTTAATTAATTGGTTCATAAACGGAATGTTAACACTAGAATTGTATATATTAACTTAAATACAAAAATAGCATATCGTAAACATTCTAAAATAGCGAACACAGCTTGCGAATAGGACATAGGATAGTTTTTATTCCGAAAAACATGTCATACCTACTGGAAACCCTAGTAGTATCGAATTCTAAAGTCCAAGCAGACGAAGTAGAAGAAGCTAGTGCATAACGTATTTTATGGCGTAGAGAAGACAAACGAGCACACAGGCCACCTGATGGTAAGAGGAAACTGTGACCCATAGACATTCGCATTCACAGGACTGCAATGCAATCCTAAGACTGCAAATGCGATGCCAACCCTGAGGACTAAGATGGAATGCCTCTATCCTAGTCATTTCACCGGTTTTCTTGTCCCCAAACCGGAACACAACAATGCGAACACTGCTGTTAAACTCTGTGTAAGAAACTCTGTTTTATGTACTAGTGCCTAAAAGCGATTTCTCGTCCCGTTGAATCAAACTTATACAACTTTTCCAACATAAACTTATAACTTTGATGGACAGAATTTGTTTCTTCTCCACACGAACTCATTACTAAAGTTTAATCTATTGTTTTATCAAGTTACCCCGAATCTTTATTCTCAAAGCACCGAGGAATCATGACTCGTTCCATGAACAAGGAATTTTGAGTGAAGTTTTTCAATTTAGCAAGTTACCATGTCTGGTGAACTAATTTTAAAGTTTTTGCTCACGATCGGAGTAGTTTCGACTTCCATTACTAGTAGGATTGAAATTTTACGTCAACATTCACTGATATTGCAAGTTTCAATCATATTAATGTCTTCAGGGGGGTTATTATGTCAAGGCTATGCAGTTCATTTTACAGCAAGTGTAAAGGAGGTATAGCAATTAATATCGTTCATTGAATACAAAACGGCCACAATCCGAAATGAGTCAGTGTTGCATTTTAAAATTAGAAGCGGTTGCAATACGATTTTTAATGGAAGAGCAATTTATTTTGGAAATTGTCCGTTTTGTATTCAATGAGCGATATCTGTGTCCTGTTCTCTCAGCGTAAACTGAACTGCAAAACTATGTCATAATAACGTCACAGTATATTAAAAGGTATCGTTCTTTTCAAGAAATATTCTAACTCTTGCAATGCCAACAGGGTTACGTAGGGTTGGCAACGCAGGGCTTTGGATTGGATTCTTGAGGATGAAAATGTCCATGGGTCACAGATCTCATAAACCATCAGGTGGCCTGGTTCTAGATTTTATCTTCTACATACCATTAAAAAAAATATTGCAGGCAATCCTTTCGGGAGGTCTTCGAAATTAGCACGCCATTACGAGTATTCAGCCCTCTTAAGCCAATAAGAGCATCTTAAACTTAATTAATAATAAGTAGAGAGTGGATTTGAAGTAGCGATTACAAGTTTAATATGGATATGAGTAGTACGAATGGTTAGATAGATAGATTTATTTATTAGATAATTATCATTTTGTTTATTGTTCTTACAGTTATCTTATTACTAACTTACCGCAACGCAATATAGATAATTAAATTCCATAAAAATTATGTAACAAACTGTAAAGAAAAAAGTATTCTAATAAAAGGAGATTTATACAGCTCAAACATAATGTTACACACTTTTTTGATAGTTGATATGAAAAATATCGTGGTACGGGGGCAACTCATAATAATCAGAGTATCTAATCCGTCGATTGTCATTTACACTTGTCGAATTGCTGTACTTTACATTGCTGGCAATTTAATTTTTGTTAGAAAGTTAACGAAGCCTGATTTGTTTATTTGTTACAGTACAAATATACGTTATTTTAACCTACTTTAAAAAAAGCCTAGCTGGTAACACACCTAATAAAAAGACATTGAAAAGTGTACCTACTTTCATACTTTATCGATGACTTTATTAGAAAAGCGGCAGTATTTTACAATATGGCATATTTTTCTGTTAATTCTAATCCAACTCAGCTGTGTTATTATTTAAAGAAACGGCGTTGAATTCGATACCGTGTTCACATTCGCACCAGTATTCATTGACCGCCATTTTTGTAGTGACCGTTCTTTATACAAGATCAAGCACTGGGTCGGGTAACTAACCAGTAATTTTAGATCTCAGATTTGTAACCACTCTTATGATATGCGAGGTCATAAAACACTGGACAGTCTTTTTAAAGAATAACCACAGAGCCGATTAAAATTCACGTCCAAAATGGCGAAATGAACGCTCCGACCTAAATCGAGCCGCGGATTTGAATAAAAAGTTGCGCCGGAATAAAGGGAATTGGAATAAAAGTGGACTCAAAGGAATTACTTTTAGATTTTTCTACCTTTGGAAAAATGCGAAATTGTAAGAAATAAACGATGAATGTTTCTTTTTCGTGCTATCGATGCAAAGAGTTTTAGATTATTACTCAAGTTAATAAGAGTAGGTAGGTAGGTACAATCGGTGAAATTATCTTTTATTTTTTGGGACAAGCTTTTGTAGCCGACTTTTTTTTTCGCTGATACATAAAGATAAAGATAAGATAAAGAGACATTTTATTCGCAACAATACAAAACAACATTAGGTACATAGATACAAAAAATAAGACACAGAGAAACGGTTGCGAAACGGTCCCAATTCAGCATTCGCTAGCCGTAAAGCCAGCACTGGTCTTCCGTTGGAACCGCTTGGTGTAGAGACGGAAAGTGGCATTCACTGCACATCATCTGCTTATCAAGACAAAACTAAAGCTGGGCATTCACGCACGCGCCGTTTGTCTTGGCGACTGATGGAGTGTATACAACTGGATGGGCGTAATATTTTGACCACATTCACCGGCGCGCCACGACATAATAGTTTCTGTTTCTTTACGTTCTTGGAGGACGAGTGTGTTGTTTTGACGACGAGTTGCGATTCCGATCGATCGAAGGCGGAATCAACAAACAAACCTACTAACAGGGATAAGTTCGTTTTTGTACATAACTATTGTGTTTCCGTCTATTTTGCTTGTATAATAAAGTACAGTCAACCAATTTGATTTCTAGGCCACTTTGGACTATGTTAAAGTGACGTTGTCAACCAAAACATAAGAGACTCCCTATGATTTGCTTTACAACGTCACGTTGACAAAGTCCATAGTGGCCTAGGAATCAAATTGGTTGACTGTACATATTTTTAATATAGGAATGATGAGGATCATTCTGCAATATTTACAAACAAGCAATATCAAAATGTATCAAATGAAAATGTTGTTCATGAAGTTTCATGTGATGCAATATTTTTCGTGGTAAAACCTTTTTTACAGCGTTTATTTGGCTCAGCTTGGTCATCGCAGTTTTAATGAAGTTTTCAAATACGTTTTAAACGAAATAAATAGGTTTATTTCTTTTTGTAACTCGCTTTTTTAATACTTTGTATTTTAAACTAAAGCCTGTATTTGTTTATCACATATTATGTGTCTATATTTATGGAGCCCGTTGTTCCCCTTTTTTGACCCAATGTATTTACTTACATAATCAATGTAATTACTATCGGTGACAAACCTTTAATTGGCTTTTTGTTGCGTAATTTAATTGCTATCTTGTTTTGTAAGCTGCTGGATCTCCAATAAATCATAAATAAATAAATAATTATTGATAGTCATAATTTTGATATCACTTAAACCGTAAACAAATTTTAAAAAATCTGAAAAGTTAGATTTAATTTATAAGAATCCTGATAGTTAACAGTTTGTTAAAAAAATACGTTATGGCTTGCGATAATTATGACTTGAAATTCATTACGACTAATAATCATTATGGCAGATGATATAGACGTACTATAGATATACGTAAACCTAGTTTAATCGGGTTAATTCTTGGCTAAGTACTTATTATAAAATATCGGTTGGATGGTCAAAACATTTATGTACCAGTACCAGCAACCTGAAAATCGGTTTTCTGTTCGTAGGTAGCTATTGCTACAAAGCGGACCATCTTTAAACTAGGCAACCACCTCCGAATGTGTTCAGAGGTATCAGCGACAGAATAGGTCAACGTTAAAAACAATTAAAAAAAAATTGGGTGACAATGTCACACCAATTGACCTAGTTTTTTTTTTTTTTTATAATAGAGTGAGGCAGACGAGCAGGCGGCTCACCTGATGGTAAGTGATCACCGTCGCCCATGGACACCTAAAACACCCGGGGGGTTAAAGGTGCGCTGCCGGCCTTTTAAAAATGTGTAGGCTCGTTTCTTGAAGGTTTCCATGTTGTACCGGACCGGAAATACCATTGCAGGTAATTGATTCCACAGTGTAGTTGTACGTGGCAAGAAGTTTCTTTTGAAGCGTACGGTGGTACTCCGCCAGTCATCCAGGTGCTGTGGATGGAATTTTAATTAAACTATTTAGGATCTAGGCTAGTATCATGGGTACTAGACCACGATATAGATACTTATATAAAGAAACATATAGTTAAACTTACCGGGATTTGAACCCAGGACCGCTAGCTTTCTAGGCAGGGTCAAATATTTATAGTAAATTCATTTTTTCAAAAGGTGCCAGCTTGAGAGAATTTTGCAGGAAAAAGCTAAAAACCCAAAAAAAGTGGCAGTTTTTTTTTTTTTAACACACAGTTCTTTCAGAAAAGTTAAAGTCATGGCGTAAATTTAAATATTTCTTTTATAATAAAAGCTTTTTGTTCCGTCACCGAAGCTAAACTTGCGTATCATTGCCGACGCCAAATTGATGACTCATAGTTATTAAATCATTATAACTTTTTTCAGATTCACCCTCTATTAGGAAATTCGATATTTTTTTAAAGAATACCTTTTATAATCCAGTTTCCTGTAAAGGGCAGCCATTAGTGATAATTATAGCTTTCCGCCAATTAATCCATTTAGGGAGAGTTCTTATTCGGCAAATTTAAAGGTGTCCAAATTAAAGCATCATTAACTGCAGAGAGACGTATTTTTAGAATTTCGTGCCTTTAGAGGCAAAATGTCGCCAAATTACTGACCGTTTGTCTAATATAATGTAATATAATCTTAAAATAAAATAAGTTTCTAACATAAAATTTAAATAACTTTGTTTAAAATGTTGAGCCAAAACGAGATTTTGAATTAGTTTTTTTTAAACATACATTATTCAACAATAAGTCCAAAAAACAAAAAGTTTCATTTATCGGAATTTTAAGTTAAAAAAAGATAAAAAAAAGATAAAAGATGTTTATTCAGTAAGTAGGCCGCACGGGCACCTTTACACGTCAAAAATCTACCAGAAAATTAGATTTAGAGAATAAGAAAATTATTTAAAATTCAGTTAATAAATACCTACATAATAAATAGTGGTTTTACCACTAAGGGTCAAGCCACACGAGCTTATTTTTATGAGTTGTGAGTCGTGTAAATTCGGTCGCGTAATTTCAGCTACATTCGGTTTCATACAAAAGCTCCTGTATGGTTCACAAGGCGACGCAAAATCAGCTGGCCTTTTGTACGCAGCAGAAATTACGTGACCGACGTTACGCTACTCACAACTCAAAAAATTACGTTCGTGTGGCTTTAACCTAATTTTAACTTTGCGCGTTTATGTGAGGGTACAATCGGGAAGATGGGGTCGTGACCCACTACAGAACTTTGTCACAGTAACGTTTTAAATCAAATCATAAGAAGTATTACTCAAAAGGTTACTATGACACAGTTCCATTTTGCCGATTATACATATAATTTAAGTAGTTGATTAAAAACACTACAAGCCTTGTTATGCAGTGGGCCTATTGCCTAACGCACTTGCAATCGCAAACGACTTCAAAGTGGAACAATTGTTTTCATTTTGTATGCAGACTAGCCTTCGATTTTCAAAATGAAAACAATTGCGAGTGCGTTAAGCAATAGCCCCTCAGTGGAGTTATTATGACCTATCTGTGCCATTAATTTTAAGCTGAAAGAAAAGGACCGAGCTATGTAACTGCTATAGCTCTGTCCTATACACTCACCGTAAAATGAACTGCATAGCTATGTCATAATAACCCCCCTGGTCTGATTAGACTTGGTCGAAGTTGTCCAGGGCCGAGTTTACACAAATTCAACACAAATTCGTTCTTCGTCGTAATCTTGGCGACATCAATCTGCAGGCCCTGCTCTCCGATCTTCACAACGCTGATTGGCAGTCTATCGAAACTTGCACTGACATCGACCTTAAACTTGAGATTTTCAACAGCACATTGCTTGCGATTTACGACCGACACGCCCCTCTGAAGCCGATGCGCGTCAAGCATTACCCTGCGCCGTGGCTGACCGAGGATATCAAAGCCCTCATGGCAAAGAGGAACCGCGCCCGCGTTAGGTTGCGCCATGATCCGTCTGAGAGAAGTCATCATAACTATGTCATCCTGCGTAATCGCTGCAACAAGAAGTGCCGGGAAGCAAGACGCCGTTATATCCATGACTCTATTCAGAATTGTCCCCCCCATAAATTATGGAAATTTTTAAAGTCACTAGGGGTAGGCAAATCTCAAACTCACTCTTCTAGTCACAAAATTAATCTCAACGACCTGAATAAGCATTTTAGCTCTTCTCCGGTCACTTTAGACCCTTCAGTAAAGAATAATACACTGTCTCTTCTTGCTAATGCCCCGAACCCCGACTTTCCCCCTTTTGATTTAGGATTTATTACTCCGAAGGAGACCATAGTTCTTCTGAAGTCTATAAAAACCAAGGCCGTCGGTGAAGATGGCCTAAGCTTAGACATGCTCATGCTGGTGGCGGATTCCATTGCTCCTATCCTTTCCGACATTATCAACTTCTCCTTCTCTTCGGGCTGTTTTCCTACATTGTGGAAACTTGCTCATGTCCTTACCTCTTCCAAAAGTGTCAAAACCTGCGTCCTTGTCCGATTATCGTCCTATTTCTATTCTCCCTGTACTTTCCAAAATAATAGAGCACTTTGTTAATCAAAGACTGTCTCGTTTCCTAAATATGCACAATCTTTTTAATCCCTTTCAATCTGGTTTCCGCCCCGGGCATAGCACTGTCACTGCTTTGGTCAAGGTCACCGACGACATTCGTTTAAACATAGAAAATAAACATCTGACTGTCCTGGTTTTGTTAGATTTCAGTAGTGCTTTCAATACAGTTGATTTCAATATTCTTCTCGGCATCCTCAAGACCCTAAATTTCTCTTCTTCGGCCCTTACATGGTTTGAGTCATACCTCCTTGGAAGGCGCCAGCGTGTTAGGATGGATGAAAATCATTCCGATTGGAATACTCTCTCCGCTGGTGTCCCTCAAGGGGCTGTGCTCTCTCCTCTTCTTTTTTCAATTTTCATTAATGGTATAACGACGTCCCTTCTTTCTTCTTATCACTTGTACGCTGACGATTTGCAGATTTATGCGGGGGCAGGTTTTGATGACTTCTTTTCCCTGATTGACCTTATCAATGACGATCTTGCCACGATCCAGAAATGGGCGACTAATTTTGGACTAAAGGTCAATGCAAAGAAATCGCAGGCCATTGTTGTTGGAAGTCCCCACTACATCTCGAAGCTGTCTGACGTTGCGATACCCAATTTGATGTTTGACGGTACCATAATTCCCTTTTCCTCTACAGTTAAAAACTTGGGTGTCACAATAGATCAGACACTTTCCTGGTCAACTCAGGTTACCGATGTCAGTCGTAAACTCTTCGCTTCACTCCATTCTCTCAGGCGTCTGCAGAATTTTCTTCCTCAACAAACCAAGATAACTTTAGCCCAATCACTTCTTCTTCCTCTTTTAGATTACGCTGACGTTGCTTATATGGACCTCTCAGAACAGCTTCTTGATAAACTTGAGCGACTCCAAAACGTGTGCATTCGATACATTTTTGGCCTACGTAAATACGACCATGTCTCTCACTTCCGTGCACAGCTAAACTGGTTACCTATTCGTTTTCGCCGAAACGTTCACATCCTGTCGCTGCTTTTTAATACAATTTTTAATCCTCGTGCTCCCTTTTACCTTTCTGAGCGATTTAAGTTCATGGCCACCGGCTCCCAAAACCGGTTGCGCTCAAAGGCCAATCTAACCCTCGCATTCCCATCCCACCAATCCAAATCCTATTCTAAATCCTTCTCGGTACATTCGGTCAGATTATGGAATCGGCTACCGACTGGCATTAGGCAATCACAAACGGTAGACTCCCTAAAAGGCAAATTAAAGAAGTTCTGGCTTGACTCTATCTCCTAAATATCAATTATCCTCTAAATACGTAAAATGTAGTTTATGTATGTATATTTAACTATAAATATGTATATTTCTATATCTATTTATGTAGGTATTTGAATGTAGTTTTATTTTAAATTTAATTATATAAGTTTTATTGGTCTTCTTCTTGTACACTTGTTTACTCGTTGCACAACCGTTCACTCATCTCAATCTCTCAAGGGTTAGCTGGAAGAGATCCCTTAAAGGGATAAGTTCGCCTTTGTACATATTTTTATATTAATTGTATTGTTATGGTTTTTATTTTGTACAATAAAGTGTTTACATACATACATACATACATACATATAGGAGGTAAAAATGATAATCGTCTTTGAACTGTTCGATTGTCAACGTTTTTAAAGCTTTTATTTACTTGACAGTAATGGCGGCAGAAAAACAATACTAAATCCGCCTCTAATTTGAAAATCGAACAGATTTCTACTAAAGCATTTGTGATACTGGCCACTAAAACAATAATGTTGTCCGGAAAAGAAAATACCAAAAGCGGCTGACAAAATTGGGACAATCCACCGGGCAAGCCCGGGCCACCCGCGGGTGACGCGCTCAATTATTTCCTCCCTTTGTGCCGTTGTCTCGAGAAATGTTTCTTATCGTCTTCATATTATTGTGCCACTGTACCCTTTATCAATTTAGCTTTGCTGGGCGTTTTGGGAATTGAGGTTGTAAGGTGAAATCGTTTTAGCGGTTATTGGATTCTTCGATGCTTGAAATCCTTGATTTATGTCATAATACTTTCGATGAGTTAAGAGATAAAAATGTTTATTCAGTAAATAGGCCGCACGGGCACTTTTACAAAAAAATCTACCAGCGCTTCTCAGTTTAAGAAGAAATGCCGCAAGAAACTCAATAGTCAGTTATCGAGTAAACCTTAATATTTCGTTATATACCTTAATCAAATAGGGTAAAGTCACCGACCTTAGTCGATCTTATATGAGTGCAAAGAGGGGGAAATATATCTTTCGTGCTCTTTCCACTCATACTGACCTCTGGTGACTTTACCCTACTTTTAAATGGGCTTAATTATTAGTTACATAATTGGCAATGAATGAGTATGTTTTAACGCAAATTCAACCTTACATGTAGGTAAAATGGAGTGAATCTACTAACGCATATCTATATATCTTATAGTGGTGGTAGAACCTTCTGTAACATTCGTCCGGATTGCTACTACCATCTTATTCTTGAACCTACCACCAAGCAGCAATGTTGGCACTGTTGTGTTCTGGTGTGAAGATGTGACAACCAAGTGATATTACTAGCATCGACGCATTCTCGCAATGCATTTGCGGTCTTAGAATTGCAGTTTTAAGATTGTAGCTATAATAATGCAAATGTTTTATAAAGTTACAAATTACAATTTCCAGGTTACAAGTTCCCATTCGTCACAACCTCGACCAATGACGACCAGCCATTTGAGCAGTGTTGACAGTTTAGACCAGTATAATTGTTACTTGTAGATTTATAAAACGTGCCCCATTTGACGTGTGAGCTCGTCCCCTTCTCAGTGCAAAAAAATGCCACATCAGTATTATAAAACATCATAGACGGCATTTAGGGTGCGGCTCCACTGAGGCGGAGATGATATGTGCCAATATTAACCAATAGAATCAAAACTTACGTGCGCAAGGTGCGCTCGACGTGACCGCATGCGCCTTCTATTGGTCAATATTGGCACAGCTCCGCTCCGCTCCGCTCGTCTCCGCCTCAGTGGAGCCGCAGCCAAAGTTGATTGAAACAAGGGGCTATTTCCAGTTGTCCACACCCCTTTTGTCCACAAACCGTGGACCACCGGGAAAAAAAAATCCCAGTTGTCCACACCCTCGAATTTATGTAGACACTTCACACTTTTTAATTTGACTTAACTGGGTTAGTTTAATATTTACTAAACTATGTTAATAAAAAACTAAAAACTAACACAATTGAGTCAAATTAAAGAGTGAAATGTCCACATAATTTCGAGGGTGTGGACAAAGGGGTGTAAACAACTAGGAATAGCCCTATCTATACAAGTAGTTTGGAATCTTGTTATTCCAACTGTAGTTAGATAGTGTTCCACGTGCAATACACAGATCTAAACCAATTTGTATTGGTGATTCAATTCGGGTCAACAACGCAGGAGTGAAGTGCATCGGTCTGATTTATTCACAGTCAATTCACTTTCAGTGTTTTGGTAAAATAAACTGACGGTTAATGAATACGTGCATTTTCAAGTTAATTTAAAAGTGGGTGTGTGTTTTACCAATTTATTACAATTCGAACGAATATATTGACGACATGTTCGCCTAGTTGGTCGTGACCCTGCTTACGAAACTAGCGGTCCCGGGTTTGATTTCCGGTACAGTCAAATACTTAAGTATATAGGTACTTCTCTATAATTAAAGTACGTTTATCTTAGAGCTTAGTTGAGGTCTAAGTCAAATGGGGTTTAGGTAAAAAGTGTTGTCATTTGTATTAAGTCATACATTATCAAATGTGAGCGGCCATTCGTGAAGGTGATAAATTATGATATAACTAAACAAATTAAACATATTTTGTTACGTAATGTAATACTCTTAAGTACATCAGGGGGTTTATTATGACATAGCAATGCAGTTCAGTTTACGCTGAGAGAAAAGGACAGAGCTATACACGTGCTATAGCGCTGTCCTTTACGCTCACCGTAAAATGAACTGCAAAGTCATGTCATAATAACCCCCCAGGGCTGAGATATTTAAATGTTCATACCTGGGCTTACTTTTAGTTTCAAAACTAAATACTCTAAAATCTTTAATATCTCCGCTCTGATATTATTTACTCGTATTGGCATAAAAGTATTTAGAGATCTTCCAAATAACTATGTTAAAATTACCCGTGGCCGCCGATTAAAAAAATATTTCTTTATACAAACTTACCCTATGTGACTGATTACCTTGTTCCTTTATTTTTTTTAATAAATCGTCCTTTTAAACCGAATAATAACGAATATAGCGTTGTATAACAGAAAGGGCTGTTTAACGTGGACTTATGCTAAATATCTAACGGTATGTCCGCCATTTTAGATATGGTAATATCAGATCGGCCCGCCGGATGGCGCTGGCGTGCCGGGGATATTACTGGCCGGAAATTGAAATTGGCCAGCGTTCTGGCGAAACATCGTTGCTATATTTTTAATGCGAATGAGACGTGAGGGAAAAAGGAATACGCGAGTAATCATAGCAATATTTTATGATGTCTTCTTCCTAATTAGCCTTTAATTGGTACAGGAACGGAAGTCTTATAACACAAAAAGCCTGGCACTAATCAAGTTTTGATTTATAATCATAACTAGTCCTAACAGACCTTGGAGAAGTATACAATTATAAAAGTAATACCTGCCTTTTTAGGGTTCCGTAGAAATAATGAAAAACGGAATCCTTATATAGGATCACTCGGGCGTTGGTCTGTCTGTCTGTCTGTCACAGCCAATTTGCTCTAAATCTACTGAACCACATCAGGTAAAATTTGGTTGGATAGTGTTATCCTATGACCCAAACACAGATGTGCAAAGTTTTTATTTTAAATCAATTATTTTTGAAATATTTTTTTTGGGACAAATTAGGAAATAAAAAAAAAGGTTGCAATCCTTGCTGTGTTATATTTCAAATTAAATGACTCGTTATGAGAGTATCAAATATATTTTTGTTACTATTGTAAAAATGGGGCCGTACGCCGGATGTACAGTGGCGCTCTCATTACTTTTATTGTGATTTCTAATAAACTAAAGTATTTTCTTGAAATTAGACGGTATGTTTTCACATAGTTTAAGAAAAATTCACCTTCGAGTTATCAACTTAACGGAAAAAGTGGCCACCTTTTCCCGTTAAGCTGACTACTCAAAGGGTAATTGTTACAAAAACAACAAAAACGTATCGTCTGATTCCAAGGAAATTCTTTAATTAATTTGAAAACACAATTATAGTCGCAATAGTAGTTTGCCGGATTAGAATAGTGCCACTCCAAGTCTTCCCGTGGATGTCGTAAAAGCCGACTAAGGTAATAAAGGCGTGTAGTACTGTTAGGCGATGGGCTTGCAACCTGTCACTAATACACTATTAAACATCTTCGCCTAAGTGAGCAAAATGTGGTTACAGAATTATCAACAAGTTTTTAGAGTTGTTGGAAATTCTGTAGCTCTGCCTACCCCACTCTGGGAATAAAGGCGTGAGTTTATGTATGTGTACAATAATAGTAATGAGGGCGCCACTGGACGCTCGGCGTTTGCTCGGCGCAGTCTTAAGGTATGTATGTACGACGCGATGGGGCTGCGGACGCCGCATCCGGCCGTCGGGCTCCGGAGGTCGCGCGCCGTCTGAAACCTCTCTAATACAGCGTCAGTAATCGAGAGAGAAAATCACTACATAGTATAAAACAAAGTCGCTTCCCGCTGTCTGTCCCTATGTACGCTTAGATCTTTAAAACTACGCAACGGATTTTGATGCGGTTTTTTTTAATAGATAGGATAATTCAAAAGGAAGGTTTTCATGTATAACAAACTTTGTTTTACGTACGGGTATTACAGAAAACTCACATAAACCGAAGCGAAGCGAGGGCGGGTCGCTAGTGAGTTATAAATTAAATTGCGCTGTCAGTTTTAAAACGATGACGGGGTGGAAAGGAATGAGGTTGTTACTACGGGTGCGTATCTACTCACATAACTTTTTAAGTCCTATTATCGGAAGTCTGAAAATGTTTCTCATACCATTTTACATCATAATGATCACTCTTCATACTCTTCATATTTTTTTTTAGTACTAACGGTCGGAACTCATAATCATCTGAATTCATAACGCCAATATTAATGAAGCCGTACACTTTTCACAATTTCTTAAATATTTTACGTGTAATAAATAAATAAGGTTAGGTTAGGTTAGGTTAGATTTATAAAAAATCTCAAAAAGTAATAGTTTCTTAAAAAAAATGCATTATGAATTTGCGATAATTATGACTTAAAAAGTATGAAGAGTAATTATTATGAATACAAATCGGTAGGAAAACAAAACATGGGAATAAGATTTAATGTGAGTGTTACTACGTTGTACGTTAGTTCCCAAGAAGAAGAGGTAATGATTTTAGGATGTATTTATGTATGTTTGTATGAATGTAGGTGTTACGAGGAGCCAGCTAGAATTAATTAGATGCTTCTTTGATTACTAAATGAATAATAGTACGCTAAATGCCACGGAAAGTTATAATTATACCAAATAAATCTTTTCCGAGGTATTTCTGGCAATCAAATGGCAATGAAAGTAGGCGAGGTGATTTCAGAGCTGATTTATTATGGTTATAAAAACCAGGCAAGAGCATGCTTAGTATATAGGGTCCGACACTGTTGCTAGAAACCAAAAAAAGATGTCGGAAAACAAACGAGTATTACGCGATTTTCTAGTTAAGCTGTATCTCAAGAACATACTTTTTCGGACTATGTTTCGTTTTTTGTTTCTCTATTGAAGAACCATCAGAAATATGCGTTTAAAAATACAAATTAAAATTATACTTAACAGCTCCCACTAAACATGTTAAAAACATGTGCTTAATTCTGCTGATTTCTGCATTGAATGTGATCGAGAATCGTATTAAAAAAATAAGAAAAGATACGAGTTAACAAAACGTACCTTACATACGTGCGCTATAAGTTGTGACAAATCTAGTAAGTGCGCACCAACATGCACCAAGTTTATATTTGTATAAATTTTAGGTAATTGTAAGATGTACCTACACTCAAACCCAATGTACTCGAACTGTAACCAATCAGTAACCACTACATAAAAATACTTTCTTAAATGATTGTACTAATCAATTTGTTACAGCCAACCATCCCTGTAAAGTCAATATTTGGAGTGAAAACATTCCGGCCGGTTTCAGTCAACCGGCCGGTTTTCCGTCCGATTTCCCGCCATAACGGCCACCCGGCCCGATGGCGACTAATATTTCTCTTTGATCATTCAATCAATTGCACGTCACTACACCTTTTTGTTAAATTGGAACCGATTTAGTTCCAATTTTTTCGTACAGGGCAATTGGATAATTTTGTAGGCAGTCATTTTGTTTGTAGTGTTTTTGCAAACGTAATACTATAACCGTTGTGTAGGCACTCACGGTAACCTATCATTTAACCGAACTTCACGTACTAACTGCATCGATTGTATCATTTCATTGAATGCCATTTTATCTGTCGAAACGACGTGTGAGATGGGTCTTAAAAATAAGACAAAAATAAGACAAAAACAAGTCTCAATGCGCACTTAAAAAAATATAATTAATATAGACGAAAGTATCAAAAGATGCAGAATCACTTGTTCCTACCCTCATTTTCAAAAATTGAAAAAATATTAAAATATATTGATTAATTTATATTGAGTTAAGGTTACAATTTCACCGCCAGTCCCTGCTACGAGTGCTACGCTGTAGCCTGTAGCATCATTTTTCTGCTACGAACAGTCAACTTGACTCGATAATAATTATTGTTAATGATAATTTTATTTATCTCAGAATTAATTTCTGGAAACAAACTAAAATAAAATCAATTCTTAAACCGCCTGATATTTGAGACATTCCAAAAAATCCTCAGTACATCGTAATCAAACATTAGTAAAAATATCTGTAAGCTCATTAATGTTGATGAATTGTCACAACCTTTATTCCACCATACTCTTCAATCCAATTTCAGGGGATGACATTAAGGACGTCCCTTCGAATCTGTCTCAGCTACTTTAGTAACGCACTTAGCAACAAGCAAGCCGTGTACAATATAAATTGGGTTAAGGGGAGGGGCGGGATGGCCGTTTACTGAATAAACGTGGTTCTCTCCGAGCGTGTTTGATAATTTACAACCCAAAACTGCTAGGTTTTTAGGGTGCGTTACAATTTTTTTTTATGGCATAGAGAAGACAAGCGAGCACACAGGCCACCTGATGGTAAGTGGAAACTGTGACCCATAGACATTCGCATTCACAAGACTGCAATGCAATCCTAAGACTGCAAATGCGTTGCCAACCCATTTGCAGTCTTAGGATTGCATTGCATTGTGAATGCGAATGTCTATGGGGCACAGTTTCCTCTTACCATCAGGTGGCCTGTGTGTTCGTTTGTCTTCTCTATGCTATAAAAAAGCCATTCTCTATCAGTTAGCCTTATACTTAATAATTCCCATTGCACACAATCATATGCATTCTCCAAAAATTCCATTTATAAATGAAAAGTCAACGTGTCGAAACCTTTTTATTTGCTCCACAAACAACCCTCGGATGGTTGTCGTGATTAAAAAACAAATCCATTGAAATTCAGTTTACTCGGAACAGGGGTGTGATTCTCTAAAGAAGCAAAGGTGAACGAATGCACGAGTGATGTCCAAGCGGCGAGATTAAGTAGTCCCGTCAGTGCGAACACATTGCAGCGCGTGCATTTTCAATTTAGCAGCATGGTTTCTGCCGATGGATCGAGCGTATAGGGCTGCCTAATTGAAAATGCACGCGCTAAAATATGTTTTGTTAGCTCTGACGGGACTATTTAAACTCGCCGCTTGGCATCACTCGTCCGTCCGTTCGACCGTCGTGGTTTAGAGAATCACTACCCAGCCGCGCAATACTCTTGCATGAGGCATTTTCAATTATACTCGCAGTATTGGCGTTCGGATTGCACGACGACAATGTCAACATATACCTACCTACGAACATCTCATATTACACGATGCTTTATAATATTTTACGTAACACCTGGCCATAATGTGAGTTTTATCGTACGCTGCGCGCACGGTAAAACTCGCATTGTGGCCAGGTGAAGACGTAAAATTGTGTACTCATCACGGGCAGTAAAAAAGAAAGCCCTCTATCGCATATTTAAAACCCTCGCCTACGGCTCGGGTCTCAAATACCTGCGATTTCGGGCTTTCTTTCTTTTACAGCCCTTGTTAAGTAATGTACTATTATCTACTCTCATATCGTAAAGTTCGAATTATAAACTTCGAAACGAATTTATATTGGCATACTTTATAAACACAATACCGAAATAAAAAAAAACACTTCATAACATTATTTCTCTAACAAAATAACGTTATAAAATATTTTTTTTACCATTACGCTACAAATTCACCAACGAGGTTCCATAACAATTATTTTTTTATAATGGAACGCACATGCGGTTCATGTCATTTATACAGCATTACAAAAAGTTTTAATTCCAATTTTTACTTGTCTGTGACAGCGCCGGCTTTAACGCATGCGCGGTGATGTGCTAGGTTTTGGCGCCATTCATTGAATACGTTTTGTTGTAATGTATGAGAGTAAAAAAGTAGTGTATGAAACTGCACATAACTAAGTTTTTTTTTTTAATGATATAGAGTAGACAAACGAGCACACAGGCCACCTGATGGTAAGTGGAAACTGTGACCCATAGACATTCGCATTCACAAGACTACAATGCAATCCCAAGACTGCAAATGCGTTGCCAACCCTGAGGACCAAGATGGAATGCCTATATGCTAGTCATTTCACCGGCTGTCTTATCCCCAAACCGGAACACAACAATGCGAACACTACTGTTTGGCGGTAGGTTAATGGATAAGATGGTGGTAGCGATCCGGACGGACCCTGCACAAGGTCCTACCACCCGCAAACGCACGTAATAACGCACTCGTGTTTTAATACCCCTCATTATGCAACAATTTCATAAACCACTATCATATACATATATCATAAGTCCTCTATTCTGCGTTAAAAACCCGTGGGCAATGACCAGCATTACCTGTGGAAGCAGCAGTGTAGGTGACAGCGACGACAGCTGTTAATTTTGGAAGATACGAAAGATACTACTATAGGAATACTTGTTCCTGAGTCTTGGAAGTCTTCTATGAATACATACATACATCAAATCACGCCTGTTTCCCAGATGGGTAGGCAGAGAGCACTTCTTTCCACTTGCTACGATCTTGACAAATTTCTTTCGGTCTTCTATGTATTTCTCTACATACGTAAGTTTATTACTTACTATCTAGTATCCATAGTACAAGCATAGAGCTTAGTTCAGAACTAGATCATTTGTGTGAGATTTGTCATCTGATATTTAAATACTTATGCTCATTAGCAGGGGGCGGAATTGCTCATGGCAAAAATCAAACGTCAATAGAGTGTGAACGTTGAATTTTATCGACTATCGAATAAACTGAAATTATATTTACCCAGCGTATCTTTCCGCAACAACGATTCGTCCGGAAGTTTTTTCGATGAACAAGAACAACAAACATATTTTTTCAATAAATACCATAACAAACGAGAAATAATCCTCTTTAAACTCAGGTGAATGCGATTTACTCGCTGTGTGAGTTTCAACGCAATATTTTTGTAGTTGCTTTAAGTGAACGTTACATTTAGAGCAGTATATTATGAATAAATTGCAAAAAGACTAGTGGCGGAAATGACAGTTAGATGCCATGCAATGTACTTTTAATCTAATCAAAGAGGTCAACTGGTTAACTAGCTAATCAAAGAAATAAATGTTAAAATCAGAAATGTAAAAGGTGATGTTCAGTATCGATCGAAGAAAAAGTCGATAAAATTCAACGTTCCGACTCTATTGACGTTTGATTTTTGCCATGAGCAATTCGGGCTCATTAGACAAAATTTGCTCATCGAAATCGAACCCGGGGCCGTTAGCTTTGTAGGCAAAGTACACAAACAAGACTAGGCCAATGCTTCATTTCATGTAGAATAAGGTACCTAAAAAAACTCTATAAAAATACATACCACGCGTTAGAATCACCCAAATTCGCCCTAAATTATAACAATTCCTGTGAATTCTGCGTAACATGTTTGGACAAGTCCGGGTTTAAGTGACAGGTGCTGGATTGTCTCGTGGAGCGCCGACGTTGGACATACATTATTCATTTAGAGATCGCGGTGGCGTATGATACTCGTAGTTGTATAACAGCTTTGTCATCTTGTGTTCTTTTATAAGGTATTCTGGTCTCAGTTGAGAAGTTTTTGTATGTCTTGTGAAAGACGTCCGCGGAATATAATTGTTGTTACTATAAAACTTAAGTTGTAACTGGTTGGACCGTTGATTGGTGTCTGACATTTGCATTTGTGTAAAGTGCAAAAAAGTTTAGTTCTAAAAAAAAAAGCTTTTTTAAATATAAGTTGATTAGCAGATTCATTTACAATCCATTCAACTTCATCGTTACGCAACAATAAAACAATTATCCGAACCACAAAAAAAACCTAATCCTCAATTTATATGAAGCCGGGTTAGAATAGTGCCACTCCATGTCTTCCCGTGGATGTCGTAAGAGGCGACTAAGGGAATATAGGGTTGTAGTACTGTTAGGCGATGGGCTTGAAATACTGTCACTAATAATGTAATGAAAAAGGAAAGAATCTCAGGCGATTGTTTACAATATGGATGCGGAATTATCAAAAAAAATATCGAGTTGTAGGTAATGAAATATTGCCTACCCCACTCTGGAAACGAAGCTGTGAGTTTATGTACGAGTATGTTATGGTTATGCAGTCTAATTTTAGGTGCATAAATAATGTTTTGATTAATTAATTAATCATAATAGTCAGAGGCTCTATTCTACTTCGTAAAACCATATTGCTTTTGACATGTGATCGTACTGTAAACGTTACGATAGCTCTTATTTCTTTGGCCAGGTTAAAACAATACGATAGCATGTCCAAAGCGATACGATGTTACTAGCATAGAGCCCCAGGTGGAAGACTTCGTAATGTAAACGTGATAAATACGAGTGAAAGTTTAGTTTATTATCATCGCTAAGTACATGCAAGTAGGTGACTAATTTGCATGTCTATGGTAAGTGGATCCGTCGGCAAATTAATTCAGTTGGTGATTTAAATATGAACACGTCGCACCGACGCTTCGCACGAGTAGCCTAAACTACACAATGGTATTTGCTAAAGCTTGTCGCAGACAATGCTGCAATATTATAATAGCGTTTAGCCCCAACGTTGAATAGAATATAATAAAATAGCTCACTTACACCATCATACAGGGTGGCGCTAAAGTTACCATCAGATGCTCTTTGCCTGTAATTTATTTCATAAATGAAAAGCTTTAGTTCTGTTTTTTTTTAGAAATGCCATATACTGATAATCTTAAAACAAAAAATATACAAATTAAGCAAATACAAAGATAAAACAGAAATATACATACATGACACAAAATAATAATTAAAATACATACAATGGACAGACGTTGCACCAGGAATTACACAGACCGGGAGTCATGACCTCTTGTGTTTGTTGGATGGATGTCTCATTTTTTTTCTATAAAGGCAAAAAAAAATGTTGGCCAAGTGGCCACCGCATCGTTAGAATTGATGACCATACGAGCCCGATTTATAACATTTTCCATGACTTTTTCCAGAACTTCCACATTCTTGACGGATATTCTTTTTGAGGGCTTGAAAAGTCTGAGATTTGTTTACATAGACTCGGAACTTCAAGAAACCCTATAAATAAAAGTCTAAAACTTTTAAAACGGGTGATCTTGCTGGCTAATGCAAATCACCAAAACGAGAGATTAGGTGACCCGGAAACAATTATTCCGCGTTCTTGGGGAGTATTGTAATGCATGTCTTGTTGACGTGTATTTTGTATCTTCGTAAATGTCAAAGCAGAACTGACATTACCTGCCATTTTGTTTAATTATAGCGACTTCCAACAGTGTGATGTCTTTTGCGCCCCCTAGTACATACTAAAACAAACGAAAAACAAATAAAAACAAACCAAACAAGTCGTTAAAAAGGGCCGTACTCAGCATTAGGCCGTGGCGCTGGTTTTTACAGGGACCGTAACTGGAAAAACTAACTTACCTTCGTAGTACCCGCACCAATGGACATTATATTACCCCGCACAGATTTTGATTATCGTTATTCCCACGGGAACTTTTAAATTTTCCGGGTTAAAAAGTTGCATCCAAATCCTATCAGGCATTGCAGCGTGAAGGAGTAACAAACCAACACACAAACTTTCGCATTTATAATATTACTAAGATTGGAAGGAATTTTTGCATACCTACGAGTAAGGGTTCATTGCTCGATTACATAACGCTTGGTTGGTTCTACTTACTCATTGTTAATATGTTAATTGCATTGGACGGAGATAATAATAGCAGGTCATTGTTATGTGGATGTGCACCGGGCATTGTAATTTGTCAGCCGAATGTCTTCTACCTGGGCCTCGATTCTACTAGGTAAAACCATATTGAAGTGTTTTCGTACTGTTAACGTTTTATTAGCTTTTGTTTACTTGACACTCGTATCAGTAATGGCGGCCGGGTTAAAAAATAACACGACACGTACATTCATACACTTACGCCTTCATTCCCAGAGTTAGGCAGTGCTAGAGAATTGCCATCAACTCCAAAAACTTTTTGTTAATTCTGTTACTACTTTTGCATCATCAGGCTAAGATGTTTACCAGCGTACATTAGTGACAGGTGGCAAGCCCATAGCCTAACTATACTACAAGGTTATTCCCTAAGTCGCCTCTTACGACTTTCAGGGGAAGACATGGAGTTACACTACTCTAAGCCGGCAACCACACGGCAAAGATAATACACTGTTACTTATTTTGCCTTTCCTCGTATAGTTTCCACATTCATAATCAGATAACTGGAAGAGATGCCTTAAACTATGTATTAATTATGTATCATCTAAATATATAAAAGGAGAAACTGACTGACTGACTGACTGACATATCAACGCACAGCCTAAACGGCTAAACGTAGGCACTTGAAATTTGGAAGGGACGTAGCTTAGGTACCGTAGAGGTGCACTAAGAAAGGAATTCCCGAAATTCCCACGGGAACGGGAATTAGCGGGAAAATCAATAACTCAAAAAAATGTTTTGCCCAACGAAGTGGACACGGGAACAGCTAGTACTTTATATTATTTATGTAGGTACGTGCTTACTTGTAATTGGTTTTTTTATGCAATAAAGAGTTTAAATACATACATAAATAAAATATATGCAGTAATGGTTATGAGTAGTTTATTAAACAACTAGCTTCTGCCCGCGACTTTGTCCGGGTACATTTCAATCATCGTTTTTTTTCCGGGATCATAAGTAGCCTAAATATGTGTTAATCCAAGTTATAAGCTATATCCATTCCAAATTTTATCCACATCTGTCCAGCCATTGCAACACCAAACAGTAACAAACTAACACACTCACACAAACTTTCGAAATTATAATATTAGTAGAATAGTAGGATTTTAATTTTACATTATTTGCCTTTTTATTAGTTTTTACCGCGTGCTCGCGTGAGGACTTACTTGCCAGTAACGAGAGGGCTACCACGGTACAGATGTAGTGCAAAATTATTTTCCTTCGGGAAAACTCGGATCTCAATCGGAATACGATGGCACCCGAACTGTCAATCAATGATTGTATTAAATGAGTGACGTTTTCATGTCCATTAAAATGGAACTTTATTGTTTAGTGTCAAATGACAAAGTGACAAATGACAGCATTTGTCATTTGACACTAAACAATAAAGATCCATTTTAATGGACATGAAAACGTCACTCATTTAATACAATCATTGATTGACAGTTCGGGTGCCATCGTATTCCGATTGAGATCCGAGTTTTCCCGAAGGAAAATCATTTTGCACTACATCTGTAGCCGCTTTCTGGGCAAGTAAGATTTAGCCCGAGTTCTTGCCGACACGAAAGAAGAAGTTTTTACCAAGCACATAGTAACACGAGAAGTTGTACGTTTTGTGTCAATCAGTGACCCAGTAAAGATACCTACCACATGAATAGGTAGTAAACGACACAACGTACGAAAATTCACATTTACATAATGTCGCATTTCACGGCGCGGTACCTCAAACGACGAATCACTGAATTGTAAGACGAGAATTAATTCGTGGCGTCAATCGAGCCTTGTTATCAATAGGCAACATAATAATTTAAGTTAACAGAGAATACCAGTCTTAAATCATGGTGGTAAGGTAGGAATTTGATGGTACTGTCATGGTAATTTGTTGCTTTTTGCGGGAATAGGAATACATTATTCATGATTAGGATTCTACGTGCAATCAGCTCATACGATAATTTTCCTCGACAAGTTTCAGATATGAATATAATTTATACGTGAAAATAGAATTATGTTTCATGTCACGTCCCACTAATATAATAAATGTGAAAGGTTGTGTGTTTGTTTGTTATACCCTGAATTAAGACATAGGCTACTTTTCATCCAGGAAAATTTAAAAGTTCCCGATCGTATGAAGATAATGAAAATCTCCGCAACAACAACAATCCAGTTTATACCTAATACATCCTTTTTATTCTAACACATCCTACTTACTTTACTAACATGATTATTGATTTAAATCTATCTCGCTGCTATAACGTTAACATAATGTTAAAAATATGTTAGCTCTTACTATTAAAAGAATAAAAGCTATCAAAACATCAATAATACGATTAAACTAGGCTAAAACAAAATGAAATACAGAAACTGGCCATCTCTGCCTCCAGCTTTGTCTCCATCCTTAATTCCATTATAGTGCCCCTTATAGATTTGCCCCAGTTCCGCCGCGTCGCAATATCATAATGTAACGACGTCATTCGAAATTCAAATGCTAGAAAAACAATAAGACTTGTCGCAGGGACGCGGGTCGTTTACTATAATGCCATATCCTGGGGTACGTGTACACTGCTAGTAAGGAAATACCGGGTACCATTAAAATTAAAATAAAATAAAAAATGATTCAGGTCAGGATAAACGAGAAGTACGTCATTTTATTGAATCATTTTGGTTACCCACCTTTAGTTCGAAAATATTTTGTCCGCCTTTTTTGTTTGTCCTTTATTTGTCCGAAAAATGTTTTTTCGCATTGTTATAAAAGTAACCAAACTTTTGAAAAGGTTTAGAGAAAAATAATTTTTGGACAAATGAAAATTCGGAAAAACGAAACTGCGGACAAAAGTTTTTCAAAACATCGATACGCTACCATTTTGTGTGCCTGTGTGTGTGTCTGTTGGTGGCATTGTAGGTCCAAATGAAATAGATTGATACGGACGGTTTCTTTTAAAGAAACTTAGTTCAATCGGAATCCTTCTTAGCTAGGTTTCATAAAAATCGGGGTAAATTAAGAGATATCTGGTGGATTATTATGACAGCTATGCAGTTCAGTTTACGCTGAGAGAAAAGGACAGGGGGTTATTATGACATGGCAATGCAGTTTATTTTACGGTGAGCGTAAAGGACGGAGCTATAGCAGTAACTTAACTCTGTCCTTTTCTCTCAGCGTAAAATGGATTGCACAGATAACTCATAATAACCCCCCAGAGCTATATAACTGCTATAGCTCTGCCCTTTACGCTCGCCGTAAAATGAATTGCAAAACCATCTCATAATAACTCCCCTGGTCTGAAACTAGGGGCCACCATTATATTTTTGTTAATATTTTATTGTTATTTAACAGTCTAGTTTATTCATAGCAGGGATGTTATGGAGGTGGTTTTAACAGAGCCGAAGACGGAATCGGAGTTATTAAATTCGAAATCGAAATCGAATTCGCGATCGACCCACAAG
Organism: Acleris laterana; assembly: GCA_963966035.1. Taxonomy (NCBI): domain Eukaryota; kingdom Metazoa; phylum Arthropoda; class Insecta; order Lepidoptera; family Tortricidae; genus Acleris; species Acleris laterana. The sequence goes on from OZ014441.1 coordinate 2,595,866, forward strand.
GCACTGCATTAAATTTTAGCACTTTAGATACCATGTTTGTATCGCTAAATTATTAAATGTTTGTTTGTATGTATAAAACAAGTCATTGTAAAAAAAAATAAAAAAATCATACATTGAAGATGTACAAAAGCGAACATATCCCTTAAAGTGACTTCTGGCTAACCCTTAAGAGATTGAGAAAGAGTAAAGTTGATAAAACAGACTTGTCTACGATGTCATGATTTTCCTCACCTGTCAGACCTTAAAATTTAGCAAGTCGTATGGAGAAAAATATAAACTATTATTTTTATTTCAAGTAACTTACTAGGTATTCAAAGGTGTATTTGAATTTGTATTCCACCAGTTATTACACAAAATGAATTTATCCTATAGTTTGCCTAGACATTGTACGCCGTTCGATTCACCACGTAGTCGTCGTATACCCACTCGCTACTCGTGTCACGCACACACGTGTAAGCGTTCCAGAACGATCCATTCTTTACCCGGAGGTACTCAAGACGTACGACCGTTTGGAACCCGAAGGTACTGAAGACGAACGACCGGTATAAGGGGTTTTGAACACCGCATCCGTATGGGCTTGAGAAAATAGGGTTTAAGAATATTGTATGTGTATCGATAAAGGGTTATACAATGATGTATTGCGAGATCGTTATCGTTATCGAAAATGTATAGGGTAGATGTAAGCTGCCAGTGTCCTCTAGTTTCACCGACACGCATCTCATAGAACGTTTCGCAGAATTTTCGTTTCGTAGAAAGCTATTTTCTGCTGAACCTGTATCGATTTCAGATCTTAAAAATGATTTAGGTAGGTTAGGTTAGATTTGTAATCATCTCAATATAAACACCTTGTGGGTTTAATTCAATATGTATAGCTTTATATAATGCTAGACTAAGTAGTATCATTGTTGTATTAAATATGGTTAAAAACGACTGACTGCTGAGTTTCTTGCGGCGTTTGGGAAGCGCTGGTAGATTCTTGACATGTAAAAGTGCCCATGCGGCCTACTTTCTGAATAAAATATCTTTTATCTTTTTTATCGAGCTGTTAGTAAGATATGTTCTTAGAATTATAAATAAATAAAGCCCTTAAATGTTGCACAAACTCCGCTTAACGATGATCACAAACATAACAAAAACAAGAAAATATGTGCAAAATAAACGTTGCGTAGCACTCAGTTTGATGAGACGCTGCGCTGAACAAAGTGTTACCTAGTTTATTTTTCATACACTTTCTTATTTATTCAGGTCGCGCAAGAAAATGATTACTGCAGCGTACAAGTTATAGGCCACCTTTGTGTAATAAACTTCTCTGCATAAACAGAGTACCTAACGTCCTTAGTTGTATCAACTGTACCCTAACCATGAGTTACGATTACCGTACTCACAAGCGATTCGAATGAAGAATACTGTGAGGTCTACGAGGGACATAGCATCGACTCGCTAGTGACTAATGACTACGGTAATTGTAACTCATGGTAAGGGTACTGGAGTAATTCTTTACTACCTACTATAAAATGGGACGGCTCAGGAGGTATTATACCGAATCCAATCAAAGCTAATCCAACTCACAATTGACCATTTTTATTTCTCTCTTATATAGTAGGTATTTGTGGTTTTTCTTCACGGTACAATACATACAAGCGTCTTTGGTATGATATACCTACTAAAAATGAAAATATCGTGAAATCAGTTTCCAGTGAAAATGCCAGTGTTTTCAGGTAATCTTGTTATTTTTTTGGAAGAAAAACAAAGCCAATTATACTTTACTAGAATATATTCAGTACATTCAAAGAGCCTGATCATGATGTTACGGATTCGCTATCCATTAATGGCTTTTTTGTAGTATTTAATGGGCTTCCTCTTGACTAGTTTGTTGGTTTGCCCTCGGAGCACGGAGATTTTGTCGACGATGAAGCGACCTCACCCATACATATTCACCCTAGCTTTGTACATTCAAATAGGTTCAGTGATTCTCTAAACAACGACGGTCGAACGGACGGACGAGTGATGTCCAAGCGGCGACTTTAAGTAGTCCCGTCAGAGCGAACAAAACACATTGTAGCACGTGCATTTTCAATTAAGCAGCCTTATACGTTCGACCCATCGGCAGGAACCATGCTGCTAAATTGAAAATGCACGCGCTACAATGTGTTTGGTTTGCACTGACGGGACTACCTAATCTCGCCGCTTGGACATCACTCGTTCATTCGTTCACCTTTGCTTCTTTACAGAATCACACCCCAGATTGCATGCACTCGGAAATACAGACGGCGAAAGCGCATTCCACTCTTTTGCACTACGCATTGTGAAGAATGATGCAAAGTGCATCGCTTTGTATACTTTGTATGCTAGTCTTGCTTTCTTTTCGAATAGCTTTATTCAAATTTTATTTGCAACAACAAGGGTACAAAAAGGCGTAAAATAATGGTTAGAGTTATATCTAAAGAAAAAAAGCAAGAAAAATTACATTAATTCACTACACACATGACACAGAAAAAAAAAGTAAAAACAGGAAAAGCAATAAAAAGAGTAGTAGTGAGTGTGTCTTCGCGGCAGTGAATCGGACACTGGCTCAGCATTTGCTGAGGTGTTAAACACCTGCAGCGCTGGTTTTCAGCCAGCTCCGTTTGTGACAGACGTACGGTACGAATAAAATAGTGTAATACGAAAATATATATCTACTATTACATACACATACATACATAAACTCACGCCTTTATTCCCAGGGTGGGGTAGGCAGAGCTACAGAATTTCCAACAACTGTTTGATAAATTCTGTAACCATATTTTGCTCACTTAGGCGAAGATGTTTACCAGTGTATTAGTGACAGGTTGCAAGCCCATCGCCTAACAGTACTACACGCCTTTATTACCTTAGTCGGCTTTTACGACATCCACGGAAAGATACGGAGTGGCACTATTCTAATCCGGCTACCACACGGGGAATCTACTATTAAACATTTCTAATTTTCATTTTAGCATTTTATTAGAAGTACTGAACTAGCAATTTATGTGCTAAGTAGACGCATGAAAATATACGACTCGTTATAACTCGCGACTGCGCCAGATCGATCTAAAGATGCTTTCTCAGCAATAGAAAAACTAGTCATATGCGAGTTGGACCTGTGCACCGAGGGTTCAATTATATACTTTTTTTTGATTTTGTCAAATCAGTAAAATACTGGAAAAGGGCCGAATCTTAAGTACCCGAAACCGACGTGCGTGCATGACTCGATGTATGAATGTGGAAGAAGCGAAAGAAATTTGTCAAGATCGTAGTAAGTGGAAAGAAGTGGTCTCTGCCTACCCCTCTGGGAAACAGGCGTGATTTAATATATGTATGTATGTATGTGTTTAGTTACGAATTCGTTTTTTACTAATTCCTAGAACGCTAGCTATAAATAATTTACTTACTTAATTATTATTACTTTTTACTTCAGACAGATAGAAGTCCATACAAAAACGTTTAATGAAAACATGAACAGTCATATAGTAAAAAAACTTATTTTTAAAGACCTTTTAGCGATGTTACGACCTTATGCAGGGTCGTCCAGATCGCACCACAATCTTACCCTTTAGCTTACCTACATAAACAATAGTGTTTGTATTGCTGTGTTCCAGCGTGGAGATAATATACAATTGGTAAAAGTCATTAGCGTTAACAACACATTTTATAGTTTTAAGATTGTTGTCTTGAGATTGCATAATGTCTATTGCGTGTCTTAATCAATCATCTCCTTTAAATAGTATAAAACAAAGTCGCTTCCGCTGTCTGTTCGCTTAGATCTTTTAAATTACTCAACGGATTTTAATGAAATTTTCAGCAATAGATATAATGATTCAAGAGGAAGGTTTATATGTATAATACATTCTGGTTTATGTACGGGTGCTACAGAAAACTCACATAAACCGAAGCGAAGTGAAGGCGGGTCCGTAGTTAGTGATAAGTTATAATCAGTTAGTTATAATTTTCGTGAATACAACACACACACAACACAATCACTCAAGCCTTCATTCCCAGTGTGGGTTAGGCAGAGCTACAGAATTACCAACAACTCTTAAAACTTAACCACTTTTTGCACACACAAGCTAAGATGATTACCAGTGTTTTAGTGACAGGTTGCAGGCCCATCGCCTAACAGTACTACAAGCCTATTATTCCCTTAGTCGTCTCTTACGACATCCACGGGAAGACACGGAGTGGCACTATTCTAAGCCGGCAACCACACGAACACACAATACACAAATAAACAATTGAATTTAAAATTTTTGAAGTGACCTGTGTGTAAGTTCGTTTTCGAAAACTTCGTACACTAACTCTAGCGGTTTCTAAGGCAATATCCCGTGACTGTTGGAAGGTCTGTAAACATCGTAACTCTTTAAAGGTTTTGTTTTTCGTTTTGTGTACGGAACCCTGAGAGCAGTGTAAGATAAATTGTGTCTGCGTACAAAACCAAACGTAAATAAAATGTTGTCGATGCCGTAAAATGTGCTTTAAGATTTGGATCACAATTTATTGTTTTATACGCAATGTTTGCGTTGTCTGCTACATACGTAGTCCAATAAATAAAGTTATTTATTTCAAAGATTTAGATTATGAAAAATTATGTACACAACTTATAGAAAAAATATTATGAAAAGATACATAAGTAGGTATCTATTTTATGTTAAGTGAGAAAACTACAGATAGAAAATATCCCTACATACATTATTTAGATATTTTGCAACTAATTGGAATATATTGCGATACATTATATAATATTCAAAAATAAATAAAATAATTTTAATCCTTAGACATTTTTAGAGTGTGTTTGTAGGTAAGTTACTAAGATGACGGCTGAAAGGGATGTTTGGAAGCAAAAGATGTGCTGCACCGACACGATATTATCTATGTATGTATGTATGTAAACTCTTTATTGCACATAAACAATGACAAGACATGTTTGCATCAATATAAATAATGTACATAGGCGAACTTATCCCATATGGGATCTCTTCCAGTTAACCTTGGAGTTGATTGAGATAAGGAATAAGGGATATGATGATCTTCTGTATCTTTAATACGTTGTACGTTTAGCCATCCATTGTTTTTATTCTTCTCTCAATCGCTCAAAGGTTAACTGGAAGAGATCCCTTATAGGGATAAGTTCGCCTTTGTACATACCTTTTTTGTTTCTGTTTATTTTTGATTTGTTATTTTCTGTTTGTACAATAAAGAGTTTACATACATACATACATACATGATGATGATGATACGTAAAGTAACATCTGCAACACAGTTAACGATCACTTGTGAGTATTGTCACCTTACAATAAGGCTCACTAGTCAGTTAAAAGTGTTGCTGTTTGTATGCCTACATACAAACAGTAACAATAAGAATTATCTACCTATACCTCTTTGAATTAGTTTTGGACTCTTAAAACTTACTTTTTTTAATATTTTTTTTTTTACAATGATCTATACAAAAAACATACACTGTGTAAAATTACATTATAGAGAAATGGTAAATGTTTCTAATTCGATACAAAACACGGATATAATGTCGATATATGTTTATAAATACCATGAATCCGTACAACGTAAGTAAGGAGTTAGTAACCGGACGTGTTAATTGCAGAAACAGGATGCTCTTAACGAGGCATCCGGGATATCATTATATACATGATATACATGTATACATTCTATCTAAGTGAAACGTGGTCAACTCGTACAACTGAGGCCCTATACAAGTTGTGATTATTCCATTTTAGATGTTCGTCCTACGGTTTTTTTTTTTATGTCATAGAGAAGACAAACGAGCACACAGGCCACCTGATGGTAAGTGGAAACTGTGACCCATAGACATTCGCATTCACAGGACTGCGATGCAATCCTAAGACTGCAAATGCGTTGCCAACCGACTAAGATGGAATGCCTCTATGCTAGTCATTTCACCGGCTGTCTTATCCCCAAACCAGAACACAACAATGCGAACACTGCTGTTTGGCGGTAGGTTAATGGATAAGACCATAAAACTAAAACTAAACAGGGTAGTGATTCTCTAAACAACGACACGGTCGAACGAACGGACGAGTGATGTCCAAGCGGCGAGTTTATGTAGTACCGCCAGAGCGAACAAAACACATTTTAACGCGTGCATTTTCAATTCAGCAGCCTTAAACGTTCGATCTATCGACAGGAACCATGCTGCTAAATTGAAAATGCACGCGCTACAATGTGTTTTGTTCGCACTGACGGGACTACTTAATCTCGCCGCTTGGACATCACTCGTTCATTCGTTCACCTTTGCTTCTTGAGAGAATCACACCCCTGAAAAGGCGATTCGGAAACGTGACATATGAATAAATGCTCATGCTAGAAGGACATTGGCTAGGCTCGGCTTCACCTTTGTTACACCACTCATTTTATAGAACGTATCACTTCGCAGAATTTTCGTTTCATAAACAGCTATTTTCGGCTGAACCTTTCTTGATTTCAGGTTATCTTGTGATGGAAGTCTAGCCTTACCTAACCTACAGTCTGTGAGCATTGAGAAGGTGGTTCAGCTTAGAACTTATCTCTCGCTTTTAATAAGAGAGTGAGAATCATATTTAAGATAACCTGAAATCAGCACGGGTTCAGCAGAAATAATACATACATACATTAAATCACGCCTGTTTCCCAGAGGGGTACTCATATGAGACCACTTCTTTCCATTTTCTACGATCTTGACAATTTTTTTTCGCTTCTTTCACATTCATACATCGAGTCATGCACGCACGTCGGTTTCGGGTACTTAATATTCGGCCCTTTTCCAATATTTCTCCGATTTGAGTTGAAAAAGCACGCCTAAGGCGGCCCCTTCCAACCCGTCCACTCACTTTCGATCTGTATATCTCTTTCGTCAATCTTCTTTCATCCATCGTTTCCGAATGCCCTTTTCAATCTTAGTCACTAAATCTTCTTTTATTCCACATTTCTCTCTGACTTTTTCATTCCTTACTCTATCAATCAGTTTCACACCACACATACTACGCAAAGAGCGCATTTCAACTAATAGCTTTAAAATAATAGCTTTCTATGAAACGAAAATTCTGCGATACGTTCTATGACATAAGTGTCGGTGAAACAAGCGGACACCCATCGCTTGGCTTAGCAGTCAACTTCCAGTCGTGGAGCGGCGCCCTAAGAAGAACCGACCGATCCCGACGTTACGTAATCGAATTTACTATATTCAAAGTTATTGCACGGTTTCAATACCGTGCAATAACAATAATTTGTCGTCGTTGTCTATAGTACCCATTATACAAGCCTAGAGCTTAGTTTGGGACTAGGTCAATTGGTGTGACATTGTCCCCTGATTTTTTCATTTTTATTTGTTTATTATTGAAGCCTTCATTAGATATTTAACAAACCTTGCTGCAATTTATATCAAATTAAAAACACCGTAAATACTCAAGATGTAGCGGAGTTTTAATTATTCTGTATCACGTGCGAGCCGACCCTTCGTAGAATATTCAGGGGATACTCGAGGGTGGTAATTCTTTAACGAGCAACGTCGAACCTGCGACGTAAAAGATTAGCCAAATTGTATTACCAGATTCTACGAAAGCTAGTGGCTGTTAGCGGCAAGACAATATGCATACAGTAGTGACCATACATACTTACATTAAATCACGCCTGTTTCCCAGAGGGGTAGCCAGAGACCACATCTTACCATTTGCTACGATCTTGACAAATTTCTTTCGCTTCTTCCACATTCATAGATCGAGTCATGCAAGCACGTCGGTTTCCGGTACTTAAGATTCGGCCCCTTTCCAGTATTTCTCCGATTTGACTCGAAAAAGTACGCCTAGGGCGGCCCTTTCCGACCTGTCCACTCACTTTCGATCTGTATATGTCTTTCGTCAATCTTCTTTCATCCAACCACTTGCACAGAAAATTTAACACTTGGTTAAGACACTAACTCGAGTTAGTAATCTACCCATAGTACAAGCCTAGAGCTTAGTTTGGGACTTGGTCAATTGGTGTGACCCCCTAACATATTTTTTATTTATTAAAAAAGCATACAACACGTTAACGAACTAAGAAGGGCGGTTTCTATGCATTTTTTTCCGTAGGCCACCGCTCACCGCTACCGCCTTTAAGAACTGATGTCGCAAGTTAAGCTTACTCCATCCCTTTCGCTTGATTTGCTCTGGAAAGGGACGCGGCATCCAAAGTTTTGACTCCCTCGAAGTAGCTATCAAGACTGTTAATACGATCGAAAAACGTAAATGTTAACTAATTACGAGTAGAAAATGTCATTGAAGTTGAATAAATAAAAGTCGATAGAATATGGTGTCATGGTAGAGAGTACCACCGCAGGTAGAGTGCACTCCCAGAGAGCCTCTACTTGTTTACGCTAGGTATAACAAAACTTCAAGGTATATCACAGGATAAAAAGAGCCGTTTTCGGTCACTTAAACTTTTTTTTTTCGATGAACTTTCGTAAATAAACGACGCAATCGATTATAAAACCCAGCTAAAACTCATCTTGATAAGACTAGGTATATATCTTCAAAAAAGCGCATCTTAATCGGTCTATCCGTTTATTCGCTACGATACCACATACAGATAAACAGATACAGACATTAAACTCATAACATATAAATTATGTTTTACGTAACACCTGGCCATAATGTGAGTTTTATCGCACGCTGCGCGCACGGTTTAACTCGCATTGTGGCCAGGTGAAGACGTAAAATTGTGTACTCATCACGGGCAGTAAAAAAGAAAGCCCTCTATCGCATATTTACAACCCTCGCCTACTGCTCGGGTCTCAAATACCTGCGATTTCGGGCTTTCTTTCTTTTACAGCCCTTGTTAAGTAATGTACTATTAAGTTTCTCTGCAAGTAAGTTTTTTTTTCGATGCTAAATTTTAATTGTCGCCTTTGTAAATTTTGTAAAAGTGACAACATTAGGTAAGCAGAGGATCCAACCAAAACCGAAAAAAAACCAAGAGCACTAGGAGGTAAAAAAGTTTACAGACCTGTTTACTAGCCGATCTATTGACCTCATGCCGGATATGTATGTCCAAAGAAGAGTCAATAATTAAGCATCTATTAAATATTAGCGTGTTTCAGCTAAGCGGGTCCAACTACAAATTATACCTTAATTGCTTTAGTGATTAGTACCCGTAGAATTCTTCATATTGTACGAAACAAAAACCTCGCGCAAGTCTGGCCTTAGCAATCTTCTTTGATCAAAATAAAAGTGGTGTTATAAACGAAGCTTCTTTGTCTGTGATAAATTGAAGGAAATTCAATTACCGCCTGAATCAACGGTGGAATTAAATCGAAGGTAACGGTGAGGCAGAGCGGCTCCCTAGAGGCCTTTCCAGGTGATTGATGACTCGATATTATGTTAATCCAATAGTGGTATTTCCCGTGACTTTGCACACACTATAAAATGGCAAAAAAGATAGAATTTACGTATCTTAGTATGTTTATATTCGAGTCGTTCGTGCCTGATGTCTTGACTGAAGGTTTTTTTTTCATACAAGCCTAGTCCTGACCATAACAGACATAACTTTTTCAAGTCAACCTAGGTACCTATCTATAACTAAATGCGAATTAATGTCTACCCTTTAATCGACTTGCTTATAAATACCTATGTAATCTCATACCCAATTCTGAATTGAACATAAATGTAACTCGAAAGGACTCGCTTCTCTAAGCCGATTACATAATTGTACGTACAATGTTTCGTCCGCTTCGCGAGTTTCAGTAAATCCTTTAACTTGTGCTTAAGCACGATAAGATTATCTCCAATATGATAGCTGCTTTAGGATTTGGAAATGTTAATATTGTGGAAATGTGTTCTGTTTGTGGTAATAAATAATAGGCTAGGTTTTGAATATACATAATTATTATATCTTTAGCCAAGAGCTGTGAAATCGAACGTTTTTTTTAAGTACAAGATTGTACTAAGTGTTTGACTTATCAAAACTGTAAGATGTTTTGGAACTATATAAATCTTACTCGTACTAAGTCAAAGCGTAAAAGTATCTTAGTTTTGATCGAACTATTTAAATTATTCGGTCCACCTGTTTAGGAGTTACGGAGCTACAAAAACAGACAGACAGACGAAAAACTAGTAGGTAGGTACATCTTGAAATGCCCAAAAAAAACTTTTTTTTTTAAATTGTTTCTTAATCAAACAACACACACAACACTTAACTTAGCACACAGATGGGTATGAGAATCTTGGAATAGTACACAGGATAGTTTTTATTCCGAAAAAAATGACAGTTCTCAAGGGAGCAGCGATAAACGACTTCTACGTGGACGGAGTAGCGGATGAAAGCTAGTTTTATATAATATAGGCATGATGCATAATTGAATTGCTATAATTACATAGGTGAGGTCAGGTTAAAATATCGAGCAATAAATAAATTCATCTATCGAGGATTAGGGAGAATGTAGGATGTCTACCCTAATAAAACTTGTTATATCTCCCCCTTCCTCTTTCCCCCTTTTTAGCCGGAGGTAAATAGTATCAGCCTAATGTGTATACATACTTGGGATATTTGTAAAGCCTGCGCGGACTTGACCGTAGTCGGCCCTATAACACAAACCTTTACCCATCCTTTCCGGTGGTTCCTTGTCGTTTTAACGCTTATGACATATGTGTGCAGTAGTTGGAACATGACGTCAAAGTGACAAAGCACTAAAATGTGCAGCTACTTATGAGGTCGACAGCGCCAGTGTAACTTGAGCTTCTAACACCTAATAACAAATGTCTTGATCGTGACGATGAAATCGCATATGCTGGTTCACCATAGCGCTCAGGTAGCCCAGAGTTTATTTAATCAAACCAGGCTAGCTTGAGCTCGTGGTAGCTGAGAAACTAGCGGCGATTTAGGTCTGCTTCGCTGGTTCGTTACAACTGACGACGCTTTGGTCTACTTGATTGCCCTGCCTACGAAGCTAGTGGTCCTTGTTCAAATCCGGGTAAGGGCAGATATTTGTGTGATGAGCACGAATATTTTGTCCCTGAGTATTGGATGTTTTCTATGTAAGTAGTTATGTACAAGCCTAGAGCTTAGTTTGGGACTAGGTCAAATTGGTGTGACATTGTCGCCCCCTGGGTAGTTCTCTCAACTACGAAGGTCAGACGGACGGGCGAGTAAATGTCCAAGCGGCGAGTTTAAGTAGTCACTTCAGTGCGCACAAAACATACTCGTATTATAGCGCGTGCATTTTCAATTTAGCAGCATGGTTTCTGCCGATATGGATCGAACGTATAAGGCTGCTTAATTGAAAATGCACGCGCTAAAATGTGTTTTGTTCGCTCTGACGGGACTACCTAAACTCGCCGCTGCAATTTTGCTCGTTCGTCCGCCAGTCCGTTATTTTTGAGAGAATAACACCCTTGATCTATTGAACAGCCTTGTTTTTAATGAGGATATACGAGGGTGGATTGAAAAGTTCTGAGCCTGGTAAAAAAAACTAACTGGCTCACTTTTTATAACAATTTTATTTATCGACATAGTCTCCATGAAGGTCAATGCACTTAGTCCACCTCGCCTCCAACTTCATTATCCCATCAAAAAAAAAAAAATCTCTGAGGTCGTTAAAATATGAGTCTACTGCTTCTTGTACCTCCATATTAGTCGAAAATCTTTGTCCTCCCAAGTGTTTTTTGAGGTTTGGGAAGAGATGATAATCGGAAGGAGCTAGATCCGGCGAGTAAGGGGGATGCGGCAGCACTTCAAATCCACAATCATGTATTTGTGCCCTTGATTTCGCCGAAGTGTGAACGCGAGCGTTGTCTTGGTGAAACAATACTTTTTTCGACAGCATTCCAGGTCTCTTTATTTTAATTTCCTCTCGCAGACGACGTAAAAGAGCACAATAGTACTCTGAATTTATTGTTTTGCCCTTTTCGAGATAGTCTATCATGATAACCCCCCTGCAATCCCAGAAAACCGAGGCCATTACCTTATTAGATGACAAAATGACCTTGGCTTTTTTGGGTGGTGGTGAACCTGGTCTTTTCCATTGCCTGGATTGTTCTTTCGATTCTGGTGTACTGTGGTGGACCCATGTCTCGTCCATAGTTATAAAACGATTGAGAAAATCTTCGGGGTCACGTTGAAACATGTCCAAACAATCTTGGGAAATTGTAACACGTGCTCGTTTGTTCTCGACTGAAAGCAGTCTGGGCACCCACCTGGCTGACACCTTAGAAAATCCAAGAACATCGGTGATGATGTTCTGTGCCCGCTCATAAGAAATACCCATTGCTTCCGCTATCTCCACAATCTTCAATCGCCTATCCTTCATTATCGCATCTAATATTTTATTGACATTTTCATCCGTAGTAGCCGTCAACGGCCGCCCACTCCTAGGCTCGTCTTGAACAGTCTCCCGGCCACGTTTGAAATCAGCTACCCATCTTTTTATGGTAGCATACGATGGAGCAGATTGCCCTAATGTTTTGTTCATATCTTCAAATATTTGTTTTGGTGTTAACCCCTTCTTTTGCAAATATTTTATGACAGAACGGTGCTCAATTTTATCCATTACTTGAAAAATCAGTGACCTTATGTAGCAGTTCCAGCATAAAATGCAAAATTGTGACAAGAAAAAAACAAAAGATAGTGCATAATGGCGACTAAATATGGCACTTTTACCTGCCAGTATTTATTTGTTTTTTTTTTATTATATACAACCTTAGGCTCAGAACTTTTCAATGCACCCTCGTAATAATCATATTACAGACGAATGATTCTTACTTTCTGTAGTACTCCCAAAATCAAAGTTCAAAGTAATGGTAGCTACTTCTCTTTTCAGTTAAACAGCTACTTAAAAAGCCAACCGTACTACTTGAAAGTCATAGTAAAACATAAAGAAGCTCCATACGCCCCTTCTAAAGGGTACGCATTAATACAAAGTAAGTATACGGAATTACCTATGCACCGTATAACGTATCTATAAGGGATCTGTTTTACAAACTAGTGTGCGTATAATACGAGAACCTACAATACGGCGCACCGATTGGATATAAATAATTCAGGATACCTTTCATTTTGGTCCAAGATTTAAGAGTAGGCGACTTTCTTTGGACTTTTTATTTATTAAACTTTAGTTTACATCGCCTGCCTTATATGTGTCCTTAGCTATTTCTCCGTTCAAGGTTTTCTGAAAGAGATCGCTATTTAGCGGTAAGACCGCCTGTTGTATACCTATAATTTAAATGTACTGTTCTGTTGTAAGTGGAATTAACTCCTTACGGTATTTTCTAAGTAGGTGTTGAGAAAATTATGGTAAAATTAAAACTTCGGGCACATTTAAACTAAACTTCAAAAAGTATCTGATTGGCAAAAAATTAATATTTTTGATTAGGTAGTAGACTCGTCGAATTTATCAAAAATAAAGATGTTTTAAGCAATTTTTTTTAATGCCATAGAATAATTTGATAACTAAAGAGTTCATTCATGTAACAAATTGACGCAAAAATAGCGAAGTGCAACAATTACACTTCGTCATTCGGGGATTCATCAAAAGACTTAAAAACAAAATTAATAAATACCCTAAAAGAGATCCACCTAAAGTAAAATTAAAAGCGGCCAAGTAATACCGATGATGCAAGCATTTCAAACTGCTGTGGAATACAATAAAAGGTTTAAAAACTTTTAAGAGCCTTTACTTTCCCTTGTTTAGACTGTTTACTTGTCTTAAATTTAATAAAAAAAACATGTTTGTTTTATCGCTCTTCACTCTTTACTTCTTCCATTCCTAAAAGCATCGAGGCAGAGCGCGGCCGTAGCCGGAGAAGTCCAAACTGTGATTTGATGCGAGATCGTAGGCGTTTTATTACCTACTTGTATTCCAAAGCCATACTGCGTTTAAAAGAAAAAGGTATTACAATCCTATGAAGTAAGTAACGCGTACTACTTTTTTGCGGTGAATACCAAAATATCAATAAACTCTTCTGTTTACTTTTGTTACGAGATTGCAATTTCGTTTATTATTTTCGTAGTGATATATACGTCCGAGATTTATATATAAATAGCTTTTATGGAATATTGAGTCTTATCTGTCATCTGTGTTGATTATTTCGTGGTCTAAAATTGTCTGCTACCAATAACTTTACTTACTACCTTACGATCGTTAGCAAGAGCTTGAGGGTATTCTAGATGTGGAGTTTAGTTATGGTCAGAGAGAGGGCATTTACTGCTATAGCTCTGTTCTTTACACTCGCCATGAAATGAGCTGTGTACAGTAGTGTAGGTACTTAGAGCTCTGGCACGATAACCAATACGAATCAAAAAGCAAGCAAGCAGCTGTCTAGCCCTGCTACACAATGTTTCAGTCCGTACATTTATACCGTCAATTTAGTAGTTACACATTTTTTACTAGACATTTTGTAATACAGTCAATAGTTTGTTTACGGTTCAAAACGTAATTTTTACCCGCAATTTTGCTATTCCCTGTCGAAACATGTTTTTTTTCTGGAATGAAAAGTAGGGTGACCGCACCAGTAATGGACACTTCACTTTTAATTCAAATTTCATTCGATTCTGGCAAAACAAATGAATAAGCCTTATCTTCTGTAAAATAAGTATCAAGTGTTCATTATTGATGCCCTTTCCTGTACTATTCATCACCTTTCTATGCCTTTCCTAGTATTCAAACTTATTCCATAAGAAACAACATTGAAATTGGTTCAGCGGTGTGCTGTCACAGCGTCACCAACAAAATGAATTTCTTTTGCGTTAATAAAATCAATATTCGTATTCCTTCTAACTTTTTATTTATTGCTAATCTCACGGTTAAAATTGAATGTACCTTTTCACATCACAGAACAACGTAATTTTCCCGTAATACTCTTCGTAAGCGATAACCCAGTAAACTAGACAGGATATAATATAATATAAGACCCGTGCGGCTATGACCCCCTAATGGCTGGAATTCATCCAATTTGTAGCCTATCGCACCTCCATAAGCGGTAATCGAGTTTGTTCAAGAGCTCTCGCCGCCGACAAGTAAGTGCTTAGTGCAAAATTAAGTTATGCCACATACTTGAGAGCACTTAGAATAATAGACGGTGCCTAGGTTGTGGCGGGAAAATTTGGGTCAAGTGTCAAAGTGACATGTTAGTACTAATGTATGATGGATTCGTCTGGGTCTATGGCTGGCTGTCATTCTGAAAACATCTGTCCAATTATATATTTTTTTGTAAATTATTTTATCGTTGATTTTGGTTCGCAAATCCAGGGCAGTTTTGTGGGACAACTTGTAACATTGATGAAGAACTTGCATTGAATAAAAATAACAGTGAAAAGATGGTTCCAAGTGAGTTAGCGGTCTAGATCACACCAAGCCATTGAAGTGGATGCCCGCCATCTTTTCAAGGGTCATAACGACTATGACTGGAAGACTTCGACGACAGGACAGGATTCACCGTATAACGTTGCTTATACTATGTTATACTTGACATTATGTTAATATGTAGACGCCATTAAATAAATAAATAATAATGGATTCGTCTGGGATTGACGGTAATAGTATGCATAGTTTTGCATGATGTAGGTATGTATGTTTAAACCTTAGAGCGTTGGCGATTTTAGAACTTCATACATTTACTTAGCCATGTGGGTGCCGGCTTAGAAAAGTGCCATGCATATCTTCCCCGTGGAAGTCGTAAGATGCGACTAGGGGATTAAAGGGTTGTAGTCTTGTAAGGCGATGGGCTTGCACCCTATCACTAAATCTACACATGGTAAACATCTTTGCCTGTATGTGCATAGTGTGGTTAGACTAGAATTAACAACAAGTTGTGAGAGTGGTTGGAAATTCTGTAGCTCTGCCTGCCCCGCTCTGGAATGAAGGCGTGACGGTATGTACGTATGTATGTACCTACTTTTACAATGGACCTTGAGGCAACGACGCCATTGCCACCGACGCCAGTGGGGTTACCCGTTTCTTGGAAAAAATAAAAAAAGTCAAGGAATCAAACCTCTTCGGGGGGACGGGGGTTAGATATAGAATGCATCTATGCTATTTGGTTGTATATCCAATCCTCACCACTTAAGTCAAAGGATATGGTGTTAGCGATCCAAATGGACCCTTCACAAAGTCCTACCACCACCAAAGAGTCACTAGCGGCTTGAGGGGGCCTCCTGTAATGCCTATAATGTAAAGGCTCAAAAAATGTTCACCTCCGTCTTATTAAGTGTCTGGAGACACCGCTTCTTCTTCTTAGCATGTCAACGGCATGTCACATATGAGCCGACCATAATTCTGCCGCGCGAACGACTTTGCTAGTGACGTTATATAGGTTTTGCCACGTGCAGGTGTCGGGGCACGCGGGGCAGTGCAAGAGATGCGCCATGGACTGTGGTGAGGCGCCGCAGCTGCAGTGGCCTCGGCGGTGAAGCCCCACTTTACCAAGTTTTCTTGGCATCTACCGACCTGAGCGCGCAGTCTGTTGAGGGACTTCTACGTGCACCAAGCTAATGAATGACCCGGTGGAAGTATCTCCACCACTGATCATAAAGGTGGCTAAGGCCGTGGGCGGCCGGTTGGCAGACCACCTATCCAAAGGTCAGATGATCTCGTAAGCATTTCTGGAAATAGCTGGATGAGGCAAGATAATTAGTATACATAATTACTCAAAGGGCAAGAGCAAGACAGGGCATTTGGCGAAATACAGACCACGATTATCATTGGCAGCGGTTTGACGTGAGCTGATTGGATAGATTTAGATGTTTTTCTATATAATCGAAATTAAATAGCCGTGATTTCGTTTTAACTAGCGAAATAAATATTTGATGTTCATATCAATTTTTCATGACTTCAAGCTAACTCTTTGACTGAATTCTGATACTCAATAAATTCACCAACTTGTGTTTATATTTTACACATGAAACAGGTGGGTAATATCACTTAGTTTCGCTCGATTGAGAATATTGCGATACGCTCGCGACTGATTTGACTTTACTCGAGTTCAGTTTCTCTATAGCGAGTTTCTACCTGTCTGAGGCAGTATTACGAACTGTACAAACCTATAAGGTCGGGCGGGGTTATTTCTACAAAGGAGTAGGGTGATGGAGTATTGAACAACGACTAAAAATTGACATGATTGATTGATTGTCATTTATTTTGAGACAGTTAATTTTAAAACCTTAGGTACGTCCTTTGAATTAAGAGTTAAGTGTCCAACATTGGTGCCCTTAATTGACAACAGGAACTTTTTAAAAGGTGTTCAGAAAAAAAAAATGCTCATAAAGATTTGTCTGAAAAGCATACGTGTTGTGTTCATTAGTTACTGAGAAAATGAATAAACAAATTTCTGCTAGAGGTTAAATACCTTAAACGCCACAAAGGTCTTTTCTACGTCACAGTTAGTGCTAGACTTAAAAAAACCAAACACGGTTACAAACAAAATGACATCATTTTTACGCAAGCTTTTTTACCAGGACACCTTTTCAAAAAAAACAGTTTTCAAAACTAACTAATATGAAAATAAGTGTAACATGTTACAACTACCCCTCAGTCGAAATAGCCGACATTTACACCTTATAGGTTTTACGGTGGATATTGGGCGTTTTCATTGCTTTCTTCTTATTTTATATCAAAAGTTGCTATTAATAATCATTAATTTAGTCAATATAAAAGATAGCAATGACGGCGGTTGTCACGTCCGTATATCCACCCTTTACCAGTTTACTCTATACCTGCTACCAAACAGATAGAACTAATAGTACTCATATGTATATTGATTAGTTCCGTTCACTACCTGTAACTTGTCAAACCTGACAGCTGCAGCTTATGAAGTTAGTAAACTTTGCACAGGGTTGGGTTTGCCTTTGACGGCGCGAGTAACTTTGACGCGGTTGTTCTAGTTGATAGTGAGCTAAAGCTCTGGTTCTGCGGGTTCAATACCCCGTCCAATATTTCTGCGATAAGTACGGGTAGGTATTCTGAAATCTTTTATCTGTCTAAGTAGGTAGGTATATAATTGAATTCTACCTAAAGTACTCGTAGAAGCCTAGAACTTAATTTAGGTTTGGGACAATTTAATAAAGGATTTATATCAACGCCCTTCGTACGCGTAGAATTGGTTTCCAGTACCTTTACCACGTGTTACAATTACCGTAGTCGCTAGCGAGTCAAATGCTGTGTCCCTCGTACTCTATAAAAATATTAAGGTCTGAAAGGGACAGAGCATTCGATTCGCTAGCGAGTACGGTTATTGTAAACGGGGTAAGGGTACAGCTATTCTAGTTAAGAATATTCCATTCTTTTTTATTGTATGTAAGTATGTATGGAAACACTTAAATATACAAAACACAAAATATCTAAAGCATTATTTACAAAATAGGAATTTTTAAACGCTCTTTAATTGATATCTTCCAGTCATCTCCCTCCCGAACATTCCCCACATAATATTGAATTACAACTAGCTGCCCGCCCACGGCTTTGCCCCCGCTGCAAATTTTCAACTTTTCTGGCGGTTTATTTTAAGGATTATCCAAATCAGTGCAGTTGTTCTGAAGCTATGCGCGACAAACATTTCGGTGATTATTTTTTATAGATAGATTGCCGTGTTTTTCATAGTTATTCAGTAAAATAAATGTAATGCAGCACACAGCACTGCACAAAAAACAGGCAGACAAACGTGACGTTACTAACAGTTCCTTTTTCGACTACGAAACCTAATACCAACTGCGGGAAACTGAATTAATCTAAAAACCTGCATTTTTGGCACCAATCCACTAAAAGCAACGCTAAAGTAATTTCTCTAAGTGCGTGCCACGTAGGTGGGTGCATGTAAATTAAAAAGGTGTTATGAATTATGTATCCGTGCATGTAGAGCGAGGTTAACTTACTAGTATAGGGTTGTAAAAAGTTTTGTTCTGTTTTTACGGGTTTGTTTTGTAGATTTGGAACGAGGTAGTTATCGGATGAGCGGGAATAATAGGGTGGGTTTTTAACTAGTTTTATTTACAGGAGCTTACTTCACTAATAAATTGGTAAATATAACAAGTATATTCATGTGACCCAACACGGTCGCTATAATGGTGTTTTGTGTTAACCAGGCATTCAGTTCATTAAGCATCTTTATTCAGTTTATGACGTCAGAAGTACAATCAAATTAAAATTAAATAAAGGTACAAAGGGGCCTTATTCTACATTGCTTTTAGTTCCATTGTCGTCGTATTGTTTTAAACTTAGCCAGCAAGCTAATATTATGTAATATCATATCATATTCTTATCCAACTGTAGATTAATATTTATATTCACATAAAAGCCACTTAATCTAATGAAATGTAACGTCGTTGATATAAATAATTACATACATACATAAACTCACGCCTTTACTCCCAGAAAGGGGTAGGCAGAGCTACAGAATTTCCAACAACTATAAAATCTTTTTGATAATTCTGTAACCACATTTTGCACACTTAGGCGAAGATGTTTACCAGTGTATTAGTGACAGGTTGCAAGCCCATCGCCTAACAGTACTACACGCCTTTATTACCTTAGTCGGCTTTTACGACATCCACGGGAAGACTTGGAGTGGCACTATTCTAATCCGGCAACCACACAATTATGCGAACAAAACCCCTAAATAAAACGTTACTCCCATGTTATGCATTTCTCAGTGTTTATAAGCTTTTAATATCTTGTAACCAGAACGAGTGGTCGTGTCGTGAATCAGCGAAGGTTTCACTTACGCCTAGGTTAGATAATGGAGTCGATTCGTTAGCTGTGCGCTGGCGCTTCGTTAGCATACGAGCCGTGCAACGTTGTGTTTTCCCGCTGGGATAAAGAGGACGTGGGCATTATACAGGGTGTTTGGCAGTCGGGTGTAGGGGTTTTAAGGGATGATAGTAAGGGTCATTCTGAACATTTTTGACCACATTTACTATTATGCTAAGTTTCACGGTTTCCGAGATATTGATCATTTTAATAGGACTTTTTGTCATTTTTCCTTATGTCCGTGATACGAAAAACCCCTTAATTCAAGTATTAATTTAAAAAAAAACAGTGTTTTCTTGCATGACTTGAATCACTATGAAATAAGGAAGTTTTAAAGCTACATGCCATTTTTTTTTCCTTACAATTTTTTGAGTAACCTCACAAAATTGGTTTTTCCATACTTGGTGAAAAACAAACGCGGGGTTCTCTTAGTATAGAGAAAGTAACTCTTGCGCGTTTACTCAAAAAGTTGTGAAGAAAAAAAAATGGCATGTAGCTTTAAAACTTCCTTATTTCATAGTGATTCAAGTCATGCAAGAAAACACTGTTTTTTTTTTAAATTAATACTTGAATTAAGGGGTTTTTCGTATCACGGACATAAGGAAAAATGACAAAAAATCCTATTAAAATGATCAATATCTCGGAAACCGTGAAACTTAGCATAATACTAAATGTGGTCAAAAATGTTCAGAATGACCCTTACTATCATCCCTTAAAACCCCTACACCCGACTGCCAAACACCCTGTATATAAAGAAAACTGTAGTTCATCTCCGACCTTTTAAGAGTCTCTGTTACCTATTGCCGCTTGAGCTTTTTTTTAGAATAGAATAGAATATCATTTATTTGCTAGAAACATGGTTAAGAAGCATAGTGTGGTTGCTCGCGGCACGCACACATACAAGGCCCGATACGAGTAGGTACATCACTTTGTTTAAAGATGTTTATACTGTGACATGAAGACGTTTTTAGTTTCTGAACTAAACAAAATTTTTTTTTGGTAATTTTTTTAACCACTTTGCTGTTTTATTTATCTACCAGTAATTAAACGATATTCTTCTTTTTCAGTAAACCAATATGCCCTAGTTTTGACATAGACTTTGTATCAAAAAAAATATTGAAAATGCTTTATTATCATTCAAATGGCGCATTTTCCCTTAGCTGTAACATCCTTAGCTGTAAATGCGAAGTATAATCAACCATTTGTCATTTAATTATCTACCTTAATACACTTTGCTTGGTTTTGACGTTTTAAATAAATATACTTCGGATTTAAAATGGTTTATAGTCATTAAAACGGTAGCTGTAACATCTTGTAAACAGATTGTGAATCAAGGAAGGTCTCACTAGCGTCTAGGTTAGCTAATGAGGTCGATTCATCAGCCGCGCCGATGCTTCGTTAGCACCCGAGACGCGCTGTGTTTGCTCGGTGGGATAAAGGAGACATGGAGACGGTTTTCGACTTGTAAACTTTACTATTACCTTCCTTAGATGCGAAGTATAATCAACCATTTGTCATTGAATTATCTACCTTAATACACTTTGCTTGGTTTTGACGTTTTAAATAAATAGACTTCGGACTGCAAATTGTTTATATTAATTAAAACGGCGCATTTTTCCGTAGCTGTAACATCTTGTAAACAGATTGTGAATCAAGGAAGGTCTCACTAGCGTCTAGGTTAGCTAATGAAGTCGATTCATCATCCGCACCGATGCGAGATGCTTCGTTAGCACCCAAGACGCGCTGTGTTTGCTCGGTGGGATATAGGACACATAGAGACGGCTCTCGACTTGTAAACTTTACTATTACCTTTCTTAGATGCGAAGTATAATCAACCATTTGTCATTTAATTATCTACCTTAATACCCTTCCTTTTTTTTTTTGTATCCACGCAAGATCAGCGTCGCACTTCCACTAGGTCGTACGACATTATAGCTGAGTGGATACCATTTTTGCAGTACTACTTTTCACACACTGTAATAATTTATAATTAAGCGAAATAAATGTTTTTCTATTCTATTCTATCCTATTCCTTTGCTTAGTTTTGACGTTTTAAATAAAGACTTCGGATTGAAAATTGTTTATAGTCATTAAAACGGCACATTTTCCCTTAGCTGTAACATCTTGTAAGCAGATTGTGAATCAAGGAAGGTCGCACTAGCGTCTAGGCTAGCTAATGAGGTCGATTCATCAGCCGCGCCGATGCTTCGTTAGCACCCGAGACGCGCTATTTGCTCGGTGGGATACAGGAGACATGGAGACGGCTCTCGACTTGTAAACTTTACTATTACCTTCCTATAACGGGTCAGGTAGGATGAGGGCTCACAGAAAAACTTATTTAAAGTGACCAAGAGTTTATTCTTATTAAATTTGTACCAAATCTAGCAACCGACTGTGTCTCGGCTCGATCAACATGCCCTTTTATACCATCGGTAGATGGCAGCACTTAAATACTAAATTATAACATTGAGATCAAAAACATGCTCAAAATATTAAACAAATAGTCGCAGCATCATTTAAATATTCTAATAATAATAAACAATCACCTAGGAATTAACACACTATGCAATACATTACATTCAAATAATATTAAGTACCTAATAAATGTAATCAAATAGTAACTTATTAGCGCTGTGACAAACAATGGTGTTAAGTAATTATGAAAATAGTTAACATTGCTTAGATGCGAAGTATAATTAACAATTTGTCATTTAATTATCTACCTTAATACACTTTGCTTGGTTTTGACGTTTTAAATAAATAGACTTCGGATTGAAAATGGTTTATATTCATTAAATCGGCACATTTTCCCTTAGCTGTAACATCTTGTAAGCAGATTGTGAATCAAGGAAGGTCTCACTAGCGGCTAGGTTAGCTAATGAGGTCGATTCATCAGCCGCGCCGATGCTTCGTTAGCACCCGAGACGCGCTGTTTGCTCGGTGGGATAAAGGAGACATGGAGACGGCTGTCGACTTGTAAACTTTACTATTACCTTCCTTAGATGCGGAGTATAATCAACCATTTGTCATTTAATTATCTACCTTAATACACTTTGCTTGGTTTTGACGTTTTAAATAAATAGACTTCGGATTGAAAATTGTTTATATTAATTAAATCGGCACATTTTCCCTTAGCTGTAACATCTTGTAAACAGATTGTGAATCGAGGAAGGTCTCACTAGCGTCTAGGTTAGCTAATGAGGTCGATTCATCAGCCGCGCCGATGCTTCGTTAGCACCCGAGACGCGCTGTTTACTCGGTGGGATATAGGAGACATGGAGACGGTTTATAACACTTGTTTAAAAAAACGTTTTTTTTTTAAATGGCATAGAGAAGACAAACGAGCACACAGGCCACTTGATGGTAAGTGGAAATGTGACCTATAGACATTCGCATTCACAAGACTGCAATGCAATCCTAAGACTGCAAATGCGTAGCCAACCCTGAGGACTAAATGCCTCTATGCTAGTCATTTCACCGGCTGTCTTATCCCCAAACCGGAACACAACAATGCGAACAATGCTGTTTGGCGGTAGGTTAATAGATAAGATGGTGGTAGCGATCCGGACGGACCCTGCACAAGATCCTACCACCCGCAATAATATATATCGCAATTAATTTTCTGAGTATTTGCGTAAAGTTAATTTGGGATTCAGCTAACGAAAACTGTCTTGGCATAAACATAAGTAACTTTTGTTGATCTCCGAAACTTCAACTTTCCTTAAGCTAAACATCAGGCTCTGTAGTTCCTCTGTTATATCTAGCCTCGTTTGTTTTGTTTGTTTGTTTTCATATCAAACCAGATAAATTTTATTTAAGAGTTTAGTTTTTTCTCGGTCAGCAGATGACGACGGTCATGTGCAAAAATTACAGTCGGAAACAAAAGTCTCATTTTTTTATGATTTTTGTTACTTATCCGTTGTTCAAATGGCTTGTCTTGTGATATTACCATCAAAGCACAGTGACGAAATATTTTGTGTAAAAGTTTATCGCATCGTAATTATTTACACAAATAAAATTCTTTCCGACCGTACTCTATTAGTTATCACACACCCCAAGGTCACAGCATATTCCGCCCACCTCACATGTCAAAACACCTATTATAATAAATGGCATACGGACCACTCCGCCGCTCCCCTGTTTCGTGACTATTTAGAAAGGCAACTTTGCGTGCCATAGGTATTCGCGCGAAAGTCAACGGCAAACATATGCTTAGAACAAATTTTCAATTTAACTGTTGGCGTTATTTGACTATGAGTTATTGTACATACAATGAAACGAAGCAAAAGGGTTGGTTATGTAACTATTTACAGGAAAAAACCCCCGATGGTGGCTATTCCTTCTTTAGAGCATCTCTTAAGTTCAAATCGGTCTATCCGTTTGGGAGCTACGATGCCACAGACAGACACACATACACATATAATATAGTATTTAATTATTTATATTGTCATGGATATCTGACCACGCGGTTAGTCTAGTTGGCTACCTACCAAGCTAGCGGTCCCGGGTTCGATTGCCGATCACGGCTAATATTTGTGTGATGAGCGCAAATTTTTTTTTTGAAAGTGAGTGGACGGGTCGGAAGGGGCCGCTCTAGGCGTACTTTTTCGAGTCAAATCGGAGAAATACTGGAAAAGGGCCGAATCTTAAGCACCCGAAACCGACGTGCGTGCATGACTCGATGTATGAATGAGGAAGAAGCGAAAGAAATTTGAAAAGATCGTAGCAAATGGAAAGAAATGGTCTCTGCCTACCCTGGGAAACAGGCGTGATTTAATGTATGTATGTAAGTTTCCTGTGTTTTATAACTTTAATTTATATGAGTAAATGTGTCGTTGCACTACCGATTGTCCGGTCACGAGTGTTAATTTGGGACCCATTTTAAGACAAATATGCTTGGTAGTCGTCAATGTCATTAGAGATGTCAAGTCACTTGTAACTTTGAGGAAACTTGACCTTATTGTTGTAGAATGTCAGATTCACTTTGGACCTATCACATGGTGAATATTAGTAGTAGCTATTGTTTTATCTATATATTTATAAGGCAAACCTTACTTACTGACTTATGTATCAACGCGTACCCCAAACCGCTGGATCTAGAGACTCCAAATTTGGCACGTAAGTTCCTTATGAGTCTTAGGGGTGCACTTAGAAAGTATTTTTGGAAATTCATCCCCTAAGGGGTTAAAATAGGGAGAGTGGCGGGAAACCAAGTCCTCTAGTGTATAAAATTCAAATGTAAAATTATAATTATAATAGCATTGTACTATTACGTGCGTATGTGTGCCTAGTGGGTAGTGACCCTGCCTACGAAGCTAGTTGCCCTGGGTTCGAATCCCGGTAAGGGTAGATATTAGTGTGAAGAATATTTGTTCCTGAGTCATGGATGTTTTCTAATGTACTTAAGTATATATTTATCTATATTAAGTATTTATATCGTTGTCTAGTACCCATAGTACAAGCCTAGAGCTTAGTTTGGGACTAGGTCGATTGGTGTGAGATTGTCCCCTCATATTTATTTTATTTTATTTATTTATTTAATGGACTCGCTATTTTTATACAACGTAAACAATTCATCGCGTCCTTCCTAAAACAATAAGGAAATAAGGCCTTTTTCTTAATTAGTGTTGGAACGATGAACAATAGCGACCCAGTGCAATAAAGTATAATGATTGTGCCTGGCGCGGGGGGACGCGACAATTTGTCATTGTTCCTACACCGGGGCGGGTTCTTCGTATACAGGGTGGATAATGCGAACGCCCGGAGAAAAACTACATAAATTATGACAAGCAAGATTTTGACAATAAGAAACGTTAAATTTTTGTATTTAAAAAAATCACCTATCTTTAATAATTCATCAAACGTGCTCAAATAAACGGATAAAAAGGATCATCGATGCGCGTTTCGTTATCTAAATGTATTATTTAAAACGTTTAATAAAAATTTCCACGCTTTGTTCGTTCTTTCCACCCTTTATATTATAACAACAAAGAAACTGACTGAATACCTTAGTCAGTTTCTTTGTTGTTATAATATAAAGGGTGGAAATTCGAACTCGGAACTCTTATAATGAGTTCTAAGTTCGTATTTTTATAAGAAATCGCGCGTCAAGTTGACGTTGAAGGATTTGCAAACGCAAATAAGATTTGGTACAAAATAGTTCTGCACCGATTCTTGTACAAACATCATCTATACTAATACTATAAAGCTGAAGAGTTTGTTTGTTTGTTTGCTTGCTTGCTTGAACGCGGTAATCTCAGGAACTATTGGTCCGATTTGAAAAATTGTTTCAGTGTTAGATAGCCCATTTATCGAGGAAAGCTATAGGCTATAATAACATACTCACATAAACCGAAGCGAAGCGAGGGTGGGTCGCTATTATAAATAATTATAAATGATTAAGTAACTTGAATGATTGATTTGCCTTTTTCCAGTGCTACGCTTTGCATTGAATTTTAAAGATCACAGATTTCTCGTCGTCACACGCCACACCTCTGTAATGTGAGTTTAATGCTTTAGGTATAAGTTGTAATTCTTATAAATAAGTATACCTACAAACCTCGATTGACGCCTGTATGAACATTCATGTAATTTAGGGAAAGTGTACTGTTCCGAACACTGCATTTGACAGTGTATAAAAAAAAAAGTGAGAAGGACTGTGAAACACCAAAACACAACTATTATTGTAATAACTAGACGAAGTGTATCCAAAAAAAACATAAGTTGCTGATTTATAACTTTAATAATATATTATGACATATGATAAAGTGATAAAGTGACATTATTTAATACAACATCCGCTCGATTTTATTCAGCAAACACAACATCCGCCTGTAGACATTCCCGTCCGGAAAAAGAACCAATTTCAGCACGTTATCCGTCTAAACAACACCATGTTCAACCTTCTATTATTGTATTGCAAAAAAACCTAAATAGTAAAAAAGTTTGATCGTGTAAGCCTGTTGCGGACGAGACGATGAAAAATGTTGATTTATTATGAAGTTCGTGGAACCCAGGCCGATGGTGGAAAGTTATTAATGACATTACGTGACGCCTTACACTGAACCCAGTATAAATAACTATAAAAGCTAAATTTGAGCGATTAATTACTAATGGTAATGACAAGAAATGGACTCGGTGACCCAATTGGCAAGATGGTATGTTTTTTCGTAAGTTTTGATTAATTACGATATAACAAATGAATAAATATCAAGAGGACAATGTCACACCATTTTGACCTAGTCCCAAACTAACCTCTAGGCGTGTACTATGGGTACTAGACAACGATATAAATACTTATACAGAGAAATATATACTCAAATACATAGAAAACATCCAAGACTCAGGAACAGATGTTTGTGCTCATCACACAAATATCTGCCCTTACCGGGATTTGAACCCAGGACCGCTAGCTTCGTAAGCAGGCTCACTACCAACTAGGCCAGCGCGTCGTCATGAATAAAATAGATAAGTACCTAAATACACGTTTTCAATGTACTAAGAAACGCGTTGCAGTATTGCATCCTAATCAATGTATTTAGAATAAAATGGTGAGGTATTTTCAAAGTGAGGCCTCAACATAGTTTTTATTGTGGCTTCTCTATTTACACCTAAAGACGCATCTTTGAAGTGTTGAAAGGTTACCAATGAGATAAAAATACATAAATAATAAATAAAATAATATCGGAGCACAGTCTCACACAAATTGACAGCTCCAAATAAAGCAAAGATAAATATACTGATATAGAGAAATAAATACTTATATTCAAAGAAAACCACCAAGAATCAGACACAGAATATTAGCCATGCGGTCATTTCAAATATTACACGTGTGGTTGCCGGGTTAGAATAGGCATGTCTTCCCGTGGATGTCGTAAGAGGCGACTAAGGGAATAAAGGCTTGTAGTACTGTTAGGCGATGGGCTTGCGACCTGTCACTACGAGTAATACGCTGGTAAACATCTTAGCCTAATTATGCAAAATGTGGTTACAGAATTATCAACAAGTTTTTAGAGTTGTAGGTAATTCTGTAGCTCTGCCTACCCCTCTGCGAAAAAGGCGTGAGTTTATGAATGTATGTATGTGTCATTTAAAGTATTTGTGTGATAAAAAAGGGTATTTCTTACCAGGGCCACTACAAACTAGGCTAAAAGCTTCGTTTACATAATAATAGAGTTTTAAACGCTTTATGAATGATTGAAGCGATACAACCTATGATTGATGAAACCTTTTTATTGTTCCGAATAGAAACACAATCGAATCATCATTATTCACGCGGGGCGTTTGACCAGTCGGCCATTGCTACTCGATCGACGTCCCATTGTGGCGTAATTTGTATAAATGCTTTCCTGATTTTATATATATTTAATATATGTAGTAGATGTGTTTTGTAAATGTGGACTAAAAGGGTGACTAAGATTGAAAAGGGTATGCTTCGATGGTTCGGTCATTTGGATGGATGAAACAAGATTGGCGAAAGAGATATACAGCGAAAGTGAGTGGGAGGGTTGGATGGGGCCGCGCTAGGTGTTCTTTTTCGAATCAAATCGGAGAAATACTGGAAAAGGGCCGAATTTAAGTAGGTACCCGAAACCGATGTGAATGAATGACTCGATGTATGAATGCGGAAGAAGCGAAAGAGATTTGTCAAGATTGTAGCAGCTGGAAAGAAGTGGTCTCTGCCTACCCCTTTGGAGGTGATTTAATGAACGATTTTTCTGCCAAACGAGCCCACAAAACCTCTAGTTGTATGCGGGATCTACATTAAGGTTAGAATCTCAAGACTGCAATCCAAAGACTCTAAATGCCTCTGTGCTAGTATTTTCACGGGTACCTTCTTCACTCGAATCTACAAAACTCGAAATATTTTTCATTTCTATCCGGCACATTTTAAAGCTTCACGCAAACCAGAAATTCTCTTTTCAAATTTTGAATGTGGAATTTGAAGTACTTATCTCAGAACGGACAAAATGTGTCACTGACTTTTTATGTAACGTCGGCGGAAGCAAAACTACGCGTGTCATCAAGTCAAGCTGTTTTACACCTTATGGCGACGGTATTATAAACTTCTTAGGATGAATCCGCCTTGGAAATATTCCTTGTTTCTATTCACTTCGTACCTGGGTTTTCAGGAGGGCCTCTCTGGGGGACATTAAGGGGTCTAGAGGCGTATGATTTCAGTACGGTGTACTGTTTGCGAGCAAACTCCAATATGGCGTTATGAATAAGTAGGAAAGGTTCGCGGGGCTTCGTATTTATTAGAGAGCCGTTGCGTCATTTTTGTGAATTGAAAAGAAACTGGCGTCTTATGAATGGTAATATTGGCCAAATTATTAATAATAAAACGATGCTTAGAGGTCTTAAAAAGTATCTCGTTCGGGTAAAGTTGGTTTGACTTGCAGAAGGGCGTAAAAGTGCGAGTGAGAAAAAGTACAAACTGTTACAATAACTCTTTATTTAAAAAGAAAAAGAAAAGAAAAAACATATACATTTATTCACTACACACATGACACACAGAAAAAAAAAGTAAAAACAGAAAAAGCAATAAAAAGAGTAGTAGTGAATCGGACACTGGCTCAGCATAATGTTGAGGTGGTAAACACCTGCAGCGCTGATTTTCAGCCAGTTCCGTTTGTACTCATTCTTAAAACAATACAATGACATGAAGGCAATAATGGGTAGAATTAATTACAAGTTACCTCATCTTGCAAACCGCACCTTTTTGGGGTGGGAACTATTCCTAAGCTATTACGATCGAGATATTAGTCAGTTGTAACCTTCCGAATCCACGTGACGGTAGGAAAATATTAATGAGTGATTAAACGTCCATAAGTACCTTCTTATGACGTGTAATAATTAACGTGTTGATCACTAAAGCAACAGAAATCCCATTTGTTACAGGTCGATTTAAAACTGTAAGGTCTAATTATACACAAAACATGAATGACATGAAATCGTCTGAATGCGAGAATAAACAAAAATATCAATTTAAAAACTACTGTTACAATTTTGAAATTGTTTGTATGTCACTCGACGAACAGTATTTTTTTTTTCTGTGGAAAAAAACTGCAAATACACTCTCAAAGAGACGCAATTCCGTGTTTATTTAGCTGCTCTGGAGCGGTCGAGTTCCGCATTCTATTTGACCACTTACGAGGTTGAGTTTCTAGCTAAATAAGAATTTAGCTTTGATTTTGTAGTGGTAAACTTGAAGGATGAATCTTTGGATGCAGCGAACAAGTCTAAGAAAAAGTCATCTTAAAAACTCAACTGCTGGATGATGTCGTCAATGTAGTGTTAGTTTTCATTTAAATATCTTTTATATCACAAATTTCAGCTTTAATAAAAAATAAACCAGCGGCACAGGCAACGCTAAGACGAATCTAATGACATCTCACTTGTATAAATTAGGCCATCTGTTCAACCTTTACCAGGTAACAAATAACCATAATTACCTACATATAGGACAAAAACATTCCCCTTATTCTTCGGCTTTGTTCCAGAGGCGCGACCTCTAATGTATGTTTCACGTCCTTTAAAAACTACAAACAAAAAATATATATATGTATATATATAATATATATTATATATTTTATGGCATAGAGAAGAATGCTACACTAGAATAGTATACATACATACATACATACATACATTAAATCACAACTGTTTCCCAGAGGGGTAGGCAGAGACCACTTCTTTCCAGATATATACAGATCGATAGTGAGTGGACGGGTCGGAAGAGGCCGCCCTAGGCGTACTTTTTCGAGTCAAATCGGTGAAATACTGGAAAAGGGCCGAATCTTAAGTACCCGAAACCGACGTGCGTGCATGACTCGATGTATGAATGTGGAAGAAGCGAAAGAAATTTGTCAAGATCGTAGAATAGTATATATTAACTTAAATACAAAAATTGCACATCGTGAACATTCTAAAATAGCGAACACAACTTGCGTATAGAATGCTACACTAGAATAGTATATATTAACTTAAATACAAAAATTGCAGATCGTGAACATTCTAAAATAGCGAACACAACTTGCGTTTTTTTTTAATATAGCATACAGAAGACAAACGAGCACACAGGCCACCTGATGGTAAGTGGAAACTGTGGCCCATAGACATTTGTATTCACAAGACTGCATTGCAATGCAATGCTTCTTATAGAATCGATGCAAACTGAATGAATAATAAAATTAATAAACTACCATTAACTTCGATTTCAGTAATATTTAGACCTGAAAATGCTTTAAAAGCAATTTGAATATTATATTTATTACTCTGTACCGAAATTCATAGCTGTATATGACGAATAACTGATGGGGCTCGCGAAATTTTACCTAGAAATAAAATATTGCAAATACTTCATCACCCCATTTTACAAACAACCTCTATACTAACAGGATAAGATCAAAATTGCTCTAACTATCAAATTGCACTGACGCCATTTTATCCAAGAACGGAATTGTAGCCCGCATCATTAGCGTGCCTCGCGAATGCCTGTCTTGGTTGGTTATTCTAACACGGAATTCGAAATTTCACATGGCTCATCCCTTTCTCTCTAGATCTGTAAGCAAGTCGAGAGACAGAGACAGCTAATGTAGAATAACTTGGAATAGGCCTCCAGCTGCTCCGGACAGCATAACTCTTGGATTAATTCGGGCTGCGAATAAACGTCAATCAAAGTTGTCTCGCGCGTTATTATTATTTGGACGAGTTGTTCTGAAAAGGGAATTGGTTTTGGGTTCCTTTATTAAGTTTTTCAGAGAGGGTGTGATAAAGGGTCTGAAATAAGGTGCATGACAACTAACAAAGGTAAAATAATATGGTCTCAAAGCCTTTTTAATGCACATATTAATAAAAGTAATCTACTTCTCTTTCTTTTGAAAAAGTAACCATAAGGAAGGTGGGATGACGTCGATAGACAAGTCACGGGAATAACATGGGGTAAAAGAACTACGTAGGAACAACAAGCGGACATTTGCACCTCGAATAGCGGTAACTAATCTAATTGTGGAACATAAAAGTAATTTTAACACTTAAACTTTCTGCTTAGTAATAAGTCTGAACATGTTAAGAAACTCTCGTTACGGGTTGTCTACAGGGTGTCCTAGAAGTCATTGCAAACAACTGCATTCTTGATTAAACACAAACTTTTGAGACAACTTACCTTCTATTTAAGTGTGTAATCCGTATTATCATTACAAAGACGCAAAGTTGTTGAAGATTTACATTGCTTAACAACATTTTTGATTAGTGATGCAATTTAAATGCTTGATTCTTAAAGTAGAGCATGAATACCGGTATTCGATACTATCGAAAAACCGGAATATCAGACTAAAATTCCGATATTAAAAAACAGATATTCCAGCACCCAAATTACTAAATAAACATAATATTATATTTGCTACGCATGAGCTGATTTATTATTTTTAGGGCTTCAAACTTCGTCCACCTAATATGGTAAATTAGGTCAGTTCAATAACATTCAATTTTTAACATTTCTGACTTTTTTGTAAAAATATCGAAATACCGGAAAACCGAGTTAATACCGGTATTGGAAAAAAGCCCCGATATTAGATGCTCTATCTTAAAGGCTATGTTCTCTGTTTTAAGACTCTCGGGGCATCATAAAATTTTTAGTTAGTATGACTGCACTTACTATTTATGATAATATTTAAATAAAATAACTGACTCTAACTCAATTTGGAGCACGCTGTTTACTCGTTAGCGAGAGACGTTGCTTATTTGAGTAAATATTGTAAGTAAGCAACGAAATTCCTTACCTTTGAAGCGTCGAAATGCCGTCAATGAGCGTCTGGAGTTTGCAAGTGCCTGCGAACGTGGAATGAGGAGAAATTAGCTACACAAAGTTACTTTTATGACGGAATTGATGATTTTCGGTACAAATTGGATTCTGCATATTTATTTCATGCCACGTTAGTTTTTCTAAAATTATTTTTTACAAATGGATGAAATATCGTATGTAATGTTTATTGAAACGAGACATATTGGTAAACGAAATGTTAAAACTTTACACAGACTTTTTTTATACACGGTGTTTTTTTTTTGGTGTTAAAGAACCAATTTTTCTAATTCAGTTATTAATGGCGATCACCTTTATGTCGCAGTTACATGAAACAAAACTTATTTTTTTATGTCAAAAATATATTTTGAAACTAACTTTTAATTGAAATGAAATTGTCACCCTACTAATTGTTTAGTCTATGAGTTAACAACACTTCACTGATAAGTTCATTGGCGTAATATCTGTCAAATTTCCCGCCAAAGCGATGGCACTTGACGTATCTACTTCACTTCAATAATTAATGTAGGATGTCCATGTATCCAGTGGTGATGGGTTTTAACAATATCATTAACTTAAATAAATTAAACAGTGAGTTAATTGTTTGAGACATCAACCATTAAATTGCATTTTTGTTGCCTATTAATAATTTTCAACTCCTGATCACCGATAAAAAATCACCGTGTATAGACCGAACTCAAACCTTAAAATGGTTTAGATTTGTTTAATTGTCTTCATGAAGCTTGAATATCTCTCGTGATTCATCTTTGTATGCAGATGTGGCTAATAATCAAACCACATTTGGTCTGATAACTTCGCATCTACCTTGCTTTCTCATTATAGCTACAGTATCCATCAAAGCAAGACAAAATACGTAGTGATATTATAAACTGCACAATAAAGGCATTTAATACGTCAATATCCAAGCGAGCTAGCTGTATAGAGAGAGATAGTAAGAAGCGGCGCACGTACGGCGGCCGATGAGAGGCTGATGTACTGTGGAGCTGCCATGGACGTACAAAGGAAAAGGATTGTGTGAAATTTATAATGGTTCTCGTGAAAGTAAAATAGAGACAGACCAACAGACTATGAAAAAGCTACGAATCTGTAAGCATTTTTAAAATCTCTTATATAGGTATGTCTGACTACTCGTACTTATAGATTTATTTAGATATTTTTCAAGAAAATTACTTCTGTGTAGCAATATTTCTTTTCGTATTTTTTCCATTCCTAATTTTACCCAATTTCATTTTTCCCTTGTGGTAGCCGGATTAGAATAGTGCCATTCCGTATCTTTCCGTGGATGTCGTAAAAGCCGACTAAGGTAATAAAGGCGTGTAGTACTGTTAGGCGATGGGCTTGCAACCTGTCACTAATACACTGGTAAACATCTTCGCCTAAGTGTGCAAAATGTGGTTACAGAATTATCAAAAAGTTTTTATAGTTGTTGGAAATTCTGTAGCTCTGCCTACCCCACTCTGGGAATAAAGGCGTGAGTTTATGTATGTATGTATGTAATTTTTCCCGTTGATTTTATTACCTTTACTTTTGATAACGTTCGACTATTTCCCAGTTACATTTTTTCCCGATCGAATAGGGTATTTGACAAGAGTGAAATTAAATTGGTTTTTCATTAGCAACAGATAAACATTTTAAAAATAGTAGAAAAACATCAATATTTTATTTATGTTTGCTGTTTTAAGATTTTCAAATCCAACAATAAGGACGCTGTTTGATTGTGACGTCACAACATAGTAATCCCTATTAATTCCATAGTAACGGAGCGTTTTTGAAGTTTCATAATAAGAAGCTGATTTGACTTTTGTCAAATACCGTATTCTATTCCGATTTAATTTTTTCACAAAAGTCATAATGAAGATAGATTTAGTTTATGTAAGTTTTACAACAGGTTCGAAGGATCAAATAAACCAGAAATAGTAGCTTTGCGAGAGCGGTGCTCCGTAGACTCTTTGAAATTTGATTTTAGGAACGGGAAAATCACAACAGTGAAATGTTGCTGTAAAAAGAAGCTACTGGATAAAACTCGCAAGGGGAAAAGCACGAATCTGAAAATGAACTGCCGGAAAAGAAGGTGACTGGTAATATAACGTTCGGGAAAAAACGAGAAAAGAAAGTTATCTTCATTTAATGCGTTGCGTTTGGAAAAGTCATCTAACAAATCATAATTCGTTAGAACTTAAGGCTCCCACTGATGGACAGCCAAAAATGACTTAATGTACGGTCACGAGCGTTAATTTGGGACCCATTTCAAGAAAAATATGCTTGGTCGTCACTGTCATTAGAGATGTCAAGTCATTTGTAACTTTTAGGAAACTCAACCTTATTGTTGTAGAATGTCAGATTGACTTCGGACCTAAGGTGGGTACCAAATTAAATCTCGTGACTGTACAAAACCTGAAGATAAGCAAAAGTATACATTCTAATAATTATGATAAATTACACACAGGCGACTAGGCGAAAGTCGTATCGTCATAAAACTAAGTATGTACTTACTAAGTATCTATTGTGCTTAGAAGTAACTTTTTTTCACAGGGTCGGTCAGAGATTTTATTCTACTTTGGTTTAACCTATCTTGCTTCTGCCTTGTCATAAAAATCAATACTTTGTCGACATAGAAGCAAGATGATTAAACTAAAGTAGTATAAAAACTAACCCCCTTACAAATAAACGTTACGTAACGGTGGTATGGCTATACAATTTTCTGTCCTTATCTGTCAAAATCAAATATCTCAATGACAGTTAAGGACAAAACATTTTATACCTATACCACCGTTACTCAACGTTTATTTGTAAGGGGGCTAGTATTCCGTTTGAAATAGGGACTACTTGCGCAAAAGGCATTTCATCAAAAAATCAAAACCAACCAATTGGATCACTTCGTTTACCCGAATTTCATTTGCCATAATTGTGTCACTTGCCATAATGTTAATTTGCCATAAAGGCATTTTTTCTGAAACTGTAAACCTTTCAGGTAATTTTTACATGCCATCGTATAGAGCCCAATAGGTTAGGTTAGGTTTGTTTTATAACAATTCCGAATAGTTCACGATTTCAGAAAAAATGCCTTTATGGCGAATGAATATACATATATTCATTCGCCATAAAGGCATTTTTTCTGTGGTTACAGAATTATTAACAAGAGTTGATGCTAATTCGGTAGCTCTGCCTACCCCACTCTGGGAATAAAGGCGTGAGCTTATGTATGTGTATGTATGAATATTATGGCAAATGATAGAATTATGGCAAATGACTTTCAGGCAAACGACAGAGAACCCAAACCAATACGTAATGCCCTATCCATCTCCGCCGACCTCCTCCACATGTGGGCTCCGCGATTATTGTCACAAAGCCGATCCGAGGCTATTATCGATGCTCGATAGCCGCTACGTGGCGCGCCTCGCTAGCGAGATACGATACGAAGGGCTAGACTAGCCTGAATGATTTTGTGGAATTCGATTTAACAATAACAATCAATACATTCCAAAGCCTTTTTATGAAATGTTGGTTTAGTAAATTACGTTTTTTACTACTTACAGTTAGTATGTACAGTCACGAGATTTAATTTGGTACTCACCTTAGGTCCAAAGTCAATCTGACATTCTACAACAATAAGGTTGAGTTTCCTAAAAAATACAAATGACTTGACATCTCTAATGAAATTGAAGACTTCAAGCATATTTTTCTTGAAATGGGTCCCAAAGTAACACGGGTCAAATTTAAGTTGCAAGATTTGACCCGTACATACATTGCAAGTTAACTAAAAGCTTGTAAAATCATCTCATTTCAGTGTTAGACAGCCCATTTATTGAGGCCATAGGCTGTATATCATACTCACATAAACCGAAGCGAAGCGAGGGCGGGTCACTAGTATTAGTATAAAAGTAAGATAAAACTACAAGTGCACTGCAACTAATACCTGCGAGCCACT
Organism: Acleris laterana; assembly: GCA_963966035.1. Classification (NCBI taxonomy): domain Eukaryota; kingdom Metazoa; phylum Arthropoda; class Insecta; order Lepidoptera; family Tortricidae; genus Acleris; species Acleris laterana. The sequence continues at coordinate 2,632,355 of OZ014441.1, forward strand.
CGTATGATCACTTACTTTACTTATTTAAACGTGGAATAAACTTGGAAAAGTTTATGCCATGCTTTGTCCTTATCTGTAATTGTGACATTTACATTTGACAGAAACTGACAAAGCATGGCATAAACTATTCCAAGCTTATTCCACGTTTATAAGTAAGGGTTAGAGAGTAACTCCAGTGTCCACTCCACATATCGGAATTTCCCCGAGGTGCCTTAACTCCGCAGTCTGGATGACCGGTACTCTCCTAATTACGTCCGTATAGTAACAAGATTATTTCGAAGCACGTCTCAATCGCCAGGCTCTGGGGGGTGATTCTCTCAAGAAGCAAAGGTGAACAAATGGACGAGTGATCTTCAAGCGGCAAGATTAAGTAGTCCCGTCAGTGCGAACAAAACACATTTTAGCGCGTGCATTTTCAATTAAGCAGCCTTATACGTTCGACCCATCAGCAGGAACCATGCTGCTAAATTGTGAAAATGCACGCGCTACAATGTGTTTTGTTCGCACTGACGGGACTACTTAATCTCGCCGCTTGGACATCACTCGTGCATTCGTTCACCTTTGCTTCTTGAGAGAATCACACCCCTGGAATACTGTGATTTATTAACGTGGGTATAGTACGATCATGGATATTTATTGTTAAGTCACCATAGAATTTTGACCATGGAACTCGATGATTAAATCATTACCTTCTTGTGCCATGACGTTACAGATGTAGTGAATAATCCTTTCCCATCGTTTTTGGTTGGATAACTTCGTATTTATCTTGCTTTCTCAGTTGGCATATTGATGGGTACTGAAGCTAATTGAGAAAGCTAGATAAATACGAACTTATCCGACAAAAAACGATGGGAAAGGATTATTCACTACATCTGTACTTCTTTATGATTATGATAAGGTATGCTTTTTAATGAAAGTCTTCTTCTTCTCTTTAAAATGGCGGTTAAACGCGATATTTTGCTGTGATTTTGCCAATATTCCGTGAGTAGGTTTTTTCTGCGTTAAGACTTATCGGACCTAACCTTAACCTTGAACTTTTAACCCACTGTGCTGTTTCATATTAACAAAATGATTTTAGTGAAGATTACAGACGGCCAATTCATGTTTCCTGAACTAAAACGTTACGGTACATTGCAGTCGTCTTTACACTTTAGTACCTTGTCACTTGAACGCCTTTAACGATTGTGTGTGGCAGATCTTGAAAAATAACTGTAAAGTAAGGTGCTATAAAGTATAGTACAGTCAGCACTGCAGCAGAAATAGCTATGCAACCGAAGAGGTCAAAATGATCTGCACTCGACTCTATCGTCAAGATAACGTCGTGTCTAGATCATTTTGAGCATGTTATTCTGCTGCTTTTGATGCTGACTGTACCTACCTAAATATTTATGATACTGACTGTACTCCCGTAGGACTTAATGATATGCAACATCGCTCAATATTGAACGAGCGAACAATCAATAGGGTTAGCCAAAATGCAAAAACAGCTTACGTTTCTGTTATCTATTGCCTACGTTTCTGTTATCGAAATGTATGGAGTTGACACGAGTTCGGCGCGATCTGTCATCAGCTTACGTCAAACCCCTTTTTATAAATTCCGAAAATCGCTTTACTAACCTAATTAATTAAAATAAAAATATGTTGTTATCGTCGATAGTTTCCCAATCTCACTTCGACAAACATCTTCAGTGCGGATGGAGTCGCGGGCAAAAGCAAGTCCCAGTAATATAAAAACGAAAGTTTGTGTGTCTGGTTGTGTTAGTCTGCTATTGCTTCACGCCGCAAACGGTAGGAAGGATTCAGATGAAAATAATGGAGATAGCTGGACTAACAGTTTTTTTTTTTTTTTTTATGTCAGAGAAGACAAACGAGCACACAGGCCACCTGATTGTAAGTGGAAACTGTGACCCATACACATTTGCATTCACAGGACTGCGATGCAATCCTAAGACTGCAAATGCGTTGCCAACCCTGAGGACTAAGATGGAATGCCTCTATGCTAGTCATGTCACCGGCTGTCTTATCCCCAAACCGGAACATAACAATGCGAACACTGCTGTTTTGCGGTAGGTTAATGGATAAGATGGTGGTAGCGATCCGGACGGGCCCTGCACAAGGTCCTACCACCCGCATACCAGATAATGGAGATAATCGAATTCTCCAGGGATGGGACGGCCGAAAAACTAATTCCACGCGGACGATGTCGCGGGCAGAAGCTTGTTCAATTTTGATTCTTGCACACCAGTCGATCAAAATCAAACTAATCAAATATTCAGACGTCCTTTAAACTGAGAAATTTCCAACCGCGTTGGATCCCCAATAGACGTGGGATGAACACATCAAAGTGTCGTTTGCTGCACTCCCCACATGCACTTCATATTCCGCGGTGCATTTCATTGCATATCGATCAATCTTGTGCACGTATCGCCGTGCAGCATGCATTAAACATGCGTCAGCTGCCGCAGAGGTCTATAACCTTTAGATATTAGAAAATATTTCAAGGCATTTGAGGAGAATGTTCAAGAAAAACGTGGGACTGGGGTGTTGGCTAGTTTTCGATACGAAGTATTTGTGAGAAGAGCGAGAGTATTTGTTCTAGTGTCTTGGATGTTTTTTATGCGTCTAAATATTTATTTTTCTAGTTCAAGCTTAGAGCTTAGTACGGGGCTTAATCGACTTGTGTGTTTCTTTTAAATTTTCGCGTTTTGTGACGCTCTATAATAAATCATTCCTAATGTGAGTAAAAACCATCCACCAACCACAAGGCATGATACGTATGTCGGACAACCGGGCTGGATGGAATGACTGGAAGACCGATCGACCGCCCGCCTGATCCGGCCGGGCGTCCCCACCCATCATCATCATGTCAAACCACGCTCAGAGTACCCGAAAAAAAAAACATGATTTTATTTTACAATTTTGCTGGCGTTATGTAAAAGTAAAACTGTGCAAAATTACAGCTTTAAAGTACTGAGAGTCTTTGAGTTAAATCGCGGATAGACGGATACGGCGAAACTATAAGGGTTCCTTGTTGAATATGGAACCCTAAAAGAGTTGTATTACTATAGTAATGAAAATAATGAAACGACATGTAAACGGGGCGCAGGTAGTACATTTTAATTATTCACGTAATATAATATGCATGGAATTTTTAAATCGCATTTTCAACTAAATAGGAATAGGAATAACTTTGTTCACGTATATCTGGATATTGAAACTTTAAAAAAAGTCATGAATATTCCCTATTATTATTATAACGATATTTGTTTGAGTTGAAATTAATTTTCACTTTGTGTATGTTTACTGGCCGTGGGTGCAGAGTGAGGCGTGTGTCTGACACGTGGAGAGGGTGAAAATATCCGCAAGGGATATTGCTAATATTTTTGTGACCAATCTGCCGTCAAGGCTAGAGTAGGTACAACTACATAACTCCGAAGAGACATTATTTGGAATTGATCAAAATTCCTCATTTTCTTTTTTCCGAATGCAATGTTTTGATAGAAGACAATATTTTACATACATACATACATAAACTCACGCCTTTATTCCCAGATTGGGGTAGGCAGAGCTACAGAATTACCAACAACTCTAAAAACTTGTTGATAATTCTGTAACTACATTTTGCACAATTAGGCTAAGATGTTTACCAGAGTACACCAGTGTATTAGTGACAATATTTTTATATATCGATTATAAAATAGTATTATAACCTAATTTACGTGTAGCAATTGAATTATGCATTTAATCTAAAATAGGTCCAGCATAACAATACTTACGGGAAAATGAAAATTCGGACAAATAAATATTCGAAATTTAATATTTCATAGTATTTGGGTAATCCCGCCCAGAGTATCGCTTAATTTTTTTAACGATAACGATGGTTATTTCTCATGAAAAGAACTCTATTTTACTCTATTTCTGTCAAATAAATAAGAGACACAACGCTGACAATACGATAGTATGTCAAAATGCATGCATGTCACATTTACACATAGAAAGAAAGATAGAAAGTTGTATAGTTACATTTACGATTCATTATAGATTTATATTCTTAATAATAAGAGAGTAGAGACTGCTCGATCCCACAGTCAAACTGTGCAAACGGTTTTGTGTGACCCGTGTGGTTGCCGGGTTAGAATAGTGCCACTCCATGTCTTGCCGTGGATGTCGTAAGAGACGGCTAAGGGAATAAAGGCATATAGTATCTACTGTTAGGCGATGGGCTTGCAACCTGTCACTAATACACTGGTAAACATCTTAGCCTAAATGTGCAAAGTGTGGTTACAGAATTATCAACAAGTTTTTAGAGTTGTTGGTAATATTGTAGTTCTGCCCACCCCACTCTGGGAATAAAGGCGTGAGTTTATGTATGTATGTAATTAATAAATTTAAAATTAATTAAAAAAAAACACAACAGTGTTAAAGTCGGACTATTTAGGCCAGCTTTATAACATGGTCTAGCAAAAACGCCACCCCTTTCGGTTAAAATTGGATGCTCTAAAACTTTTACCGGAAAAACATTTTTGGATCTAGGTCTATTAGTGGGAGATCTTAGGTCCCGAACCTTGCATTTTTGAGACAAAGCAAATCCCTTGGACCAGGTGTTCCTGGGGGTGATCTGAGCTGATTTAGGCCGGGTGCCCAGTGGTACCCCCCCGCAGGTGGGCAGGGGAGGGGGGGGAAAAGTGCATCCGGCGCACCTCACTCTAAATTTGATATCTCCATACATCTAGCAACTATATCAAGTTTGGTGTCTTTTTCTTATAATTAGAGGACGAGGAATTCATTTCTGGAATAAAAAAATTACCCACTCATACAAAAAAAATGAGAAATTAAAAAATAAAAAAAAATCTTGAAATTTTTTTTTCCCGAAAATTTTCTTTTTTCTTAAAACTACGGTGATTTGCGTCACAAAAAAAATACTAGTAAATAGCCCAGTTATCTTACTATATAAAAAAAAATACTTGTCATACATTATTTGTCTGAAAACGGTGTAAAAAAATTTTTTGTGCCGCGCGGCAGACCACGCCGAAATAGGTACCTACACGCTGTCAGATTTAGTATAAGGGACGCATTCAATTTTAAACTTTATTCTACATACACAAGTAGGTAATAAAATAAATACGTCCTGTAATTATAAAAGAAAATAAGGGTAAATAAATTTAAAATTAAAATATAACTGAATATAGGATTATTAGAGATCTTAGGTCCCGATTTCTAAGCGAACCTTGCATTTTTGAGACAAAGCAAATCCCTTGGACCAGGTGTTCCTGGGGGTGATCTGGCCTGATTTAGACCGGATGCCCTGTGGTACCCCCCCCGCAGGTGGTCAGGGGAGGGGGGGGGAGTGCATCCGGCGAACCTCACTCTAAGCTTCATATCTGCATACACCTAGCACCTATGTCAAGTTAGGTGTCTTTTTCTTATAATTCGAGGACGACGAATTCATTTCTGGAACTAATTTTTTACTATCCCATACAAAAATCAAAATATATAAAAAAAAACAAAAAAATCTTTACTTTTTTTTTTTTAAATCCTCTCCTTGCTTAAAATTATGGTGATTCTCCCAAGAAACAAACTACTAGTGAATAGCCCAGATATCCTACTATATAAAAAATAAACATGACGTACATTTTTTTTTAATAATTGTGTTCAAAAAAAATATTTGTATCGCGAGGCGAACCACGGTACGGTCAGCCATACCATGTTGAGACAACTTTTCGTAGGCAGCCACCTCTCGGCCATATTGCATAAGTATACAGGGTGATAAATTGAAATGTCACAGTACGGGGAATTCGAAAACTAAAAGTTAAATAATGTTTTAAGGATCCAAAGCCTTGATTTTGGATAAGACGTAATACTTACTGCATTTAAAGGTTTCGCCTTGGTATTGGAATGGGAATCAAACCAAGTACTTTTCCCGAATAAATATACATCGTTTTATTGCTGTATTTGATGCGTAAAGTGGTAAGCAATGATTAACATTCGAACAGCTGTTTCCAAAATGAACAAAATTAAGAGAAATTATGCAAAAAAGGTCAACCATTGGGTTTGTTTCCCGGTTAGTTACTACGTAACGTACGAGGCGAGGGCCTGTCCAAAAAAAGTTAGTCAACGGCGTATTATTAATCCTATTGATTTCATTTTATTGCAGCTTAAATGCAAATTTCATTACAAACTCTTTTGTGTAGTGGCTAGTAACATACAGTTATTTTTTTATGAAATTAGAAAAAAATGTCTGTTACTTTTTGGGATGGAGGTATCGCGGGAATCATTTCGTGCTACGAGTATGATATATTACGATTATAAACGAGGGCTAACTTACAATGATTCTCATGAAAAGTTAACCAGTGCTTTTAGGGCATTATCCCCATCTCTCCTCTGTCAGTTACTGGTTCCGTGAATTTAAGCGTGGGCGGAGCGACGTCAAAGATTATCCTAGACCGGGGCGACCGCTAACGGCAGTCACTCCAGAAAACGTCATCAGGATGGAGTGGCTAATCAAGGAATCTCGAAATATTACCAAGTGAGTGATCGAACTGAAGGTTGGATCCCAGGCAGTTTCAACCATTTTGCATGAGCACCTTAGAGTTCGGAAGGTTGCGTCTCGATAGATACCTACCTTCTCTCACACAGGAGCAAAAATATAGACGTGTCGATTGGTGCAAATTTTTGCTAAACTAGCTGTTCCCGTGTCCACTTCGTTGGGCAAAACATTTTTTTTTGAGTTAATAATTTTTCCGCTAATTCCCGTTTCCGTGGGGATTTCGGGAATACCTTTCTTAGTGCACGTCTACGGTACCTAAGCTACGTCCCTTCCAAATTTCAAGTGCCTACGTTTAGCCGTTTAGGCTGTGCGTTGATATGTCAGTCAGTCAGTCAGTCAGTTTCTCCTTTTATATATTTAGATAAATTCGAAGGAGGCATATCACAGCAAGTGACCTACATTGCGACATCTGACGAATCTTGGATATACAGCTACGACCCATTTACAAAACAACAATCGACAGTATGGGTCTTTGAAGAAGATGATTTACCCACTAAAGTAGTTCGCGGCTGAAGCGTCAACAAAAAAATGGTTGCTGTTTTTTTCGACGAAGTGGGCCTGTAGCCGTAATTCCACTAGAAGATCGGAAAACGGTTACCAGCCAATGGTATAGCGAAGTTTGTTTGCCACAAGCATTCCAGGAGCTGAGCGTCAGTCGTCCAAGTAGTGGAACCCGGGGCATCATTTTTCATCAAGATAACGCTCCTGCTCATACGGCTGCCAGAACCATGGATTTTCTGAACAAATCGGGAGTGCAGCTGCTACCACACCCTCCCCATAGCCCTGACCTGGCTCCATGTGATTTTATTTATTTCCCACGGTAAAAAAATCATTACGTGGTCGAAAATTTTCGACGGCAGATGAAGCAGTGGACGAAATCAGGCGACTTTTTTGACCTTCCGCAAGAACGGTTTTTTTCCTGTTTTGAAAGTTGGTTTAGTCGAATGCATAAGTGCATAGATGTAGCAGGGCAATACTTTGAAAAGTTGTAATTAAAGTTTTATTAGGTATATTTCTTTTATTTTTTGTTTAACTAATAATTTTCGGACCGGCCCTCGAAGGTATGTTTTATTATTTAAACCCCTAAATGAAGATTTAAGGGTTACTTTTCCGAATGGAGACCAACGGGACCATAATAATATGTATTACCTATTAAGGAAGATTTAGACCAAAAAAGAAAAAATGAGTAAAATAATAAAGAGGTACCCACCCATACAAGACACGTTTCATTTCAACGTATTTTTATTTTTTCTGTTTCGTAAGAACAGTATAACATATACAAGCGCCAAATTTGGTATGATTATATGACAAACCCTGAAGAAAAACCACCAATACTAAAATATAGTCAATTGTGAGTTGGGTCGCGTGGATTCAATTCGAAATTGGAATATAATAATACGTAATGTGCGGCGGTACGGAACCCTCGGTGCGCGAGTCCGACTAGCACGCGACCGGTTTTTTCACAATAAAGGCCTTGGTTTCTAACAACATAATAATACCCAGTAACTTATCGTTTCCAATTTGTCCATATATTATGTATTGACTGACCCATTGTGATTGCTTGTAAAGTAAAAGTTTTACCTATAGCATAGGATAATCCCATATTCAGTTATATTTTAATTTTAACCCTTATTTTCTTTTATAATTACAGGACGTTTTTATTTTATTACCTACTTGTGTATGTAGAATAAAGTTTAAAATTGAATGCGTCCCTTATACTAAATCTGACAGCGTGTAGGTACCTATTTCGGCGTGGTCTGCCGCGCGGCACAAAAAATTTTTTACACCGTTTTCAGAAAAATAATGTATGACAAGTATTTTTTTTTATATAGTAAGATAACTGGGCTATTTACTAGTATTTTTTTTGTGACGCAAATCACCGTAGTTTTAAGAAAAAAGAAAATTTTGGGGAAAAAAAATTTCAAGATTTTTTTTTATTTTAAATTTCTCATTTTTTTTGTATGGGTGGGTAAATTTTTTATTCCAAAAATGAATTCCTCGTCCTCTAATTATAAGAAAAAGACACCAAACTTGATATAGTTGCTAGATGTATGGAGATATCAAATTTAGAGTGAGGTGCGCCGGATGCACTTTTCCCCCCCCTCCCCTGCCCACCTGCGGGGGGGTACCACTGGGCACCCGGCCTAAATCAGCTCAGATCACCCCCAGGAACACCTGGTCCAAGGGATTTGCTTTGTCTCAAAAATGCAAGGTTCCCTTAGAAATCGGGACCTAAGATCTCCCACTATATACCCTGAAATCTGTAATTTGTAAAACGTATTACTCTGTGAAAAATCTCACAGATAACCTAGATAACCTAACCGCTAACGCAATTTAGCTTTTACACTGACTAGTTAAATTTAGGTGGGGCTTGAGAATGCGGGCTGGAAATAGGTCATTTCGGAGTTTGCTCGGAAAGTCCGTAACTTAATACTAAAAGTATTGATTATACATTATACTAGTTGCCTAAAAGGATCACTTAAAATAATGCCATTGTTGTATCGTAATCTATTTTCAAATTACCAATTTTTATTTAATTACTCGCAATGAATATTTTTTTATAAACCGCCATAATGATAATGTGAGTTTTTGTGAAATTTTAATTGGTTATTTATTTGTATGTAACATTATACAAATGTACACACATACAAATAAATAACCAATTAAAATTTCACAAAAACTCACATTATCATTATATTACTTGTAACATTATGTTACCAATAAAGTATCAGGATAATAAAGTGTCAGGATTCCAGTCACTACTAAAGAATATTTTAAATAAAAATACACTATATAAATTCAATGAATTTATCAGTAGCATTATTAAATAATAAAAAATAATAAAAAATAATAAAATGTTAAATAAATATTATCTGTGACGACATTCTTCTAGTGTACAGTCAAGGGCAAAAATATGTATACACTTTAGTACCTTGTCTATTTTCGTCATATTTGAACTGCCATAATATGAACAGTCACAGTGGTTAAAGTGACAAGGTACTAAAGTGTATACATATTTTTGCCCTTGACTGTACCTACGTTGTTTATGCAAATCTTAAATGTAATTGCTCAAGAATTTATTATATTCTATTCTATTCTTTTATTTATTTATCAACTATCGGTTCAAACGTTTAACTCTCTTGTTTATAACCACGCGACAACACGAGTTGACTTTATCGATCATCGTGATTTTTGAAACTAAAATATGTTTATTGTTCATTTATTGAACGAGGCGCTTAGCCTTTAAAAGGTAATACGAACGGACAAACGGAAAGACGGCCAGCGTAGGATTTCAATAGGGCCTTATTGATACCATTTAAGCAGGCTAAAAAAAACCTTTTTGATGACGTTCCTTTAGTAATATACCATGTAAGTAAGGACTTTGTTATATTTGTAATAGAGAGTACCAAAACACTGTCAAGAAAATTGATTCCTAGAGCATTTTGTACTATTTCAAAGTGACACAGTAAATAAAATTATAAGAAGTCTCTTACGTTGATTGATTACGTCACGACATAGTCCGAAATGGTCTTGGAATCAATTTCCTTTACTGTAAATACTTATCACTACATGATATAAAACAAAGTCGCTTCCCGCTGTCTGTCTGTCCCTATGTATGCTTAAATCTTTATAATTACGCAACTGATTTTGATGCGTTTTTTTAGTAGATAGAGTTATTCAAGAGGAAAGTTTTTATGTATAGGTAATAAAATAAACTTTGTTTTATATACGGGTGTTAGAGAAAACTCACATTAACCGAAGCGAAGCAAAGGCGCTAGTTACGTTAATAAATCAGTGTTAAACCGACTAGTAAGCGTTTAACCACAGTTCCTTCCTTTTAATGTTAATTTTAGTTGTATTGTAAAGATATTTAACCATGTCATTTAATAGATCATGTCTAAATTGTCAAAATTATGTTCATGTAAATTTCGTGCAGGAAAATTTTGTTGCCGTTCAGCATAAAATATATCTGCTGTCACATCTCCAGTTATTTCCCTTTCAGGGAGAGTAATTCAATTTCCTCGTGTAATAATCGAGCTGAAATTCTCTAAGCGAAAATAACCGATACGCGTACGACTTAGGTGATAAATATATTTTACAGTTAGCTTTGAGAAATGAGTTGTATAGCTCGTGTGACATTTTTGCCTTTCAATTTATTTATTTATTTATTGGTGGGAAATGCAACAGTTACAAATATAACATACAAAACAAGAATAGGAAGCACAAAACCAATTACAGGATTTCACATGTAGTGACAGAGTAGCAAACTTAAAGTTTAGTACAAACTTCAAAGGTACACGCACTTACACAAAAATACTAGCGCAAATAAAAGGTAAAATTAAAACTACTGCTACACACCAGCCAAAGGCAGATCGCCAAAAGGTTCTCTTACCTATGGTACAAAACATGCTCAAACAACACATTTCGCTATCAAACTTCGCCTCACGGAAGGGATTTTACAATTGAATATATCGATATCCAGCTTATTCACCCAATTATTCAAGCCCTTACCAGCACGCGTCAAGAAACTGTTTCGTCTGTATCTAGAGGATGCAAATCTCAGTGATATAGGGGGATAACTCCTTTTAGACCGAGTGGGAATACTAAACGAAACGTAAGAAAGCAACTCAGGACTGTCAACGAGGCCGCTAGTAATATTTAGAATATAAGTAATGATTAATAATTTGAGAGTCATCTGTCATCTTTCATTTTACTATGACATGGCTATTGCAGTTCATTGTACGGTGAGCATAAAGGACGAAGCTATAGTAGCTACATATGTCTGTCCGTTTCTATCAGTGAAAAATAATTGCACAGATACGTCAAAATATCCTGTACCCCAACTATATTTATATAGAGTTCGTGCATGACCAGTATTTTTTTAGGGTACGATTTCTAAAAATGAAACGTAGCTAGATCAATTTATCGCCCCCCCAACCTTGCAAACTAAATTTCATGAAAATCGTTGGAGCCGTTTCCGAGATTCAGATTATATTTATACGAGAATTGCTCGTTTAAAGTTAAGAATAGAAAGATAAAAAAGGTTAGTCAATGTTTTATGCTCTTTTCTGAAATAGTTTTCACTTTTTTCAATCTCTCAAGGTTTAGCTGAAAGAGAACCTTTAAAATATGTTTTTGTTTTGTACAATAAAATGTTTATATACAAACAAAATAATGTAACACGTAGGTACTTGTGAAATATTCTTCATTTAAAGTATAGATTATCTTTTAAATACATAGTAAAAAACAAAGTCGCTCCCGCTGTCTGTTCGCTTTTATCTTTTAAACTACGCAACAGACTGTAATGTACATTACAGCGATAGATAAAGTGATCCAAGAGGAAGGTTTTTTTTATGGCTTAGAGAAGACAAACGAGCACACAGGCCACCTGATGGTAAGTGGAAACTGTGACCCATAGACATTCGCATTCACTTGACTGCAATGCAATCCTAAGACTGCAAATGCGTTGCCAACCCTGAGGACTAAGATATAATGTTAATATGTATAATACATTCTTGATTAGGTATATACAGGAGTTTCAGAACAGTCACTTAAACCGAAGCGAAGCGAGGCCGGTCGCTAGTGTAAAATAAAATCAAGAATCAGGCTAAGGGTCACGTAAAAGGACACTTATAAGATTTCCAATGTCAACTAGGCCTTCCTAATAAATTTCTAATATTTCGCTGGACCTTTTTCAATAAACACCCCTTCGGAGGGAAAATCGGTCAGATGTGAAATTATCTCATAAGTGGTGTCAGTCGAGTAGGAGCTGTTGGGGAATAGGGGTCCCTGATAGCTTAGACTAGGTACTTTAAAGGTGCCTTTTCATCTTATTTTGCGCCTTTATTCAACACTGCAAAAACCTACACTCTGGTAAACATCTTAGCCTAATCGTGCAAAATGTGGTTACAGAATTATTAACAAGTTTTTAGAGTTGTTAGTAATTCTGTAGCTCTGCCTACCCCACTCTGGGAATAAAGGCGTGAGCTTATGTATGTATATATGTGTCTCTATTACTAAAGGCATTCGAGCATTTCAGATCTTTTTGAGCGCGATGTTGAATAATTATTGCTAGTGACTGTAACGTACATTTTTCATAATTTTAGTCCACTACGTCAGTTGTTTAGAGTCTATCGAATCTAAAAGGATTAATTTCTAGATTTGATCGATGATGTAACATTTTCCATTTCTAAAATGGATTCATGTTTTTCTGCAGCGAGCTAGGTTTCCCCAGCTAAAAAAATAAATTTTAATCTTGTCTTTACGATACGACAATAAATCATTCAAAATTGAAATTATCAACTAAGTAAATTTCACGGAACCCATAAAATGTAGGCGAACGGTACATCAGTTTCTCAGTAAGACCTTTATTTGAACCCTGGCCCCGGCTAACGAGGCTTGAAGCTGTCAACGCCTAACAGGAAGCCGGAATGGCTGGAATTGACACGAATGTGAACTCAAGGGTGTTCGGAATTGCTTTTAATTGATTTACTTCTTGTTTGTTTGTTCATGCTCGCAATAGAGGCAACTATTTTCCGTTTTTTTCATGGACTAATGGACTATTTCATTTTAAATGCTAAATGCAAGATGGCACAGATAGATTTTGACGACGCGCTGGCCTAGTGGGTAGTGAATCTGCCTACGAAGCTAGCGGTCCTGGGTTCGAATCCCGGTAAGGGCAGATATTTCTGTGATGATGTCATGGATGTTTTCTATGTATTTAAGTATATATTTCTCTATAGAAGTATTTATATCGTTGTCTAGTACCCATAGTACAAGCCTAGAGCTTAGTTTGGGACTAGGTCAATTGGTGTGACATTATCCCCTTATATTTATTTATTTTTTACTTTGATAGTTTCTAAATGGGTTCCACGGGTCGATTACCGGCGTCGATAGACCAAGGTAACGGGTAAGACGATGCATTTCAAACTTCCTAGTGCCTGGTCAGAGATTTAGCAGAGGCAAAGCACAGACAGAGTTGGACATGCAAGTAACATAGCTCAGGTTAGGCTTTTTGACTATAAAAAAACTCATGTGTCACGAGATGCCTTTCGATGAAATTAAAACCATGTATAATTAAAGGTGTTTCCAAAAAAGGTATAATACAAACAAACGATCGTAACGATAGGTAATGAATAGGTTTGTATGACAGAGGCAAACCAAAGGACAAATACGTTAACAATGATACCACATCGCAAATAGATAAACGGTCAAACAACGCAGAGACCCGCATCACTTTGACTGTATTGTAGTTCTATCTTAACAGGTCAATAGGCATTTGAGAAGGAAGCGACGTGGCGTACTCGTTTTCGTTGGAAATTGAAAATGATACCAGTGTAATAAGAGCTATTAAATTAATATAAAACCCGAGATTATAGGAACCCTTTCTTTCAAAGAGCCCAACCGTTTTCTGGGCGTTTCTTAGTAAATTGTACCTACCTAGTTAAGGGGTGTTATTCTCTCAAAAACAACAGACGGGCGGTTGAACGAGCGAAATTGCAACGGCGAGTTTAGGTAGTTCCGTCAGAGCGAACAAAACACATTTTAGCGCATGCATGTTCAATTAAGCAGCCTTATACGTTCGATCCATTGGCAGAAACCATGCTGCTAAATTGAAAATGCACGCGCAAAAATATGTTTTGTTCGCACTGACGGGACTACTTAAACGGCGACATGTGACGACGACGGTTGGACATTCACTCGTCCGACCGTCCGACCGTCGTTGTTAAGGACTAAAATGCGCTACGTAAGGGATTAAGGTGGAATTAGACGATGGTGCGGAAGGTATTGAAGTTCGGACAAGTTAATTTTGGCTTGGCGTGATAAGGGTAGCTATTGTTAACGCGACTAATGTTTGTTGATAAACAAACAATTTGAGCAACTAGCCTTCTACATATTTATTACATTAAATAAACAATCTCAGTGCATTCAGTCTCACAAATAGGGTATTTTAGTTCATCCTTAAAAAAAAAAAGTTTAGTGTATAGAGCAGATATAAATACAAAAAAACACACGATTAAAATTTTACCTATTCTCAAACTAAACTCTGGTCTTTTACTATGTACAAAACGACAAAAAACATACTTATAAAGTTGAATTAATACTTAAATACATCACTACATAGTATAAAACAAAGTCGCTTCCCGCTGTCTGTCCCTATGTATGCTTAGATCTTTAAAACTACGCAACGGATTTTAATGCGGTTTTTTTTAATAGATAGAGTGATTCAAGAGGAAGGTTTTCATGTATAATAAACTTTGTTTTATGTACGGGTGTTACCGAAAACTCACATAAACCGAAGCGAAGCGAGGGCGGGTCGCTAGTAGAAAATAACCAAGACTAAGAAACAAATACTCGCGCTCATCTCACAAATGTTTGCCATGACGGGAACTGAACCCGGTACCGCTAGCTTCGTAGGCAGGGTCACTACCCACTAGGCTAACTGTCTTCATGTGAATTAAATATAATAGATTTATTGTACAATGAACTGGGTTTTATGAGTGCGTAATTAATCGAGTTAAAAATATTATTTTTGATCCCCGACACGAAAACCCCTCGTAAGCCCCTTATAAGACTGGCCTTATAAGTTTGACACACATAGCGTGTGTGTGTGTCTGTCGATAGCACCGTAGCTCTTAAACGGGTGGAAAGATATGGATCCTTTTTTTTATTTGAAAGCAAATTTTCTAGCAAAGCTTGTTAGCGATATTTTATTAATATCGGTTAAGCCGTTTAAGAGATATCCGCTCTGAAAGAAAGGGTCAGTATTATATCAGGGGTCTTTAAATATGTAATACATACATTAAATCACGCCTGTTTCCCAGAGGGGTAAGCAGAGACCACTTCTTTCCATTTGCTACGATCTTGACAAATTACTTTCGTTTTTCGCTTTTTTTTGTCATAGTATGTATGTATGTATGTATGTATGTAAACACTTTATTGTACAAAAGAAAAACCATAAGAATACAATGAATAGACAAATATATACAAAGGCGAACTTATCCCTTTAAGGGATCTCTTCCAGCTAACCCTTGAGAGATTGAGAAGAGTGAAAGGTTCTCCAACGAGTAAACAAGTGTACAAGAAGAAGAATATAACACATTTAGTCACTACATAGTATAAAACAAAGTCGCTTCCCGTTGTCTATCCCTATGTATGCTTAGATCTTTAAAACTACGCAACGGATTTTGATGCGGTTTTTTTTAATAGATAGAGTGATTCAAGAGGAAGGTTTATATGTAGGTATAATATTTATTTTATGCACTGGTGTTACAGAAAACTCATATAAACCGAAGCGAAGCGAGGGCGGGTCGCTAGTAACCAATAAAACTATACTACTATACTAAATAGTTATGGTAAAATTGTTGAATCATTGAAAGCTGTCGACATTTTATGAAGAAACTCCACAGGATATAAACATTATCGATCGGGAAATGGCTTAGATTATGGCCATTTTGCAAGGACTGCATTGGTTCGTCCGAGTTCTTTGAAGCACCCGTCTAATGAAACGAAAGATCAAAGGGCTGTAAGTACCTTGCAGGACCACGATGGCGTTTCCGGTACCTTATTAGCATTTGAAACGCTATTATCGTAGAATTTGTGTTTTAATCAGGCAGCCGAGCTTAGTATTTATGTAAAATTGGTACAAATGAGCTTGAAGAAATTAAATTTTCGAAGTGATTTGTGACATGGTGCAATTAAAAAAAAAAACCAAATTTAACCATTACCTACAATTTACAATACAATACAATACAAAACACTTTATTGTACACCAAACAAAAACATTACAGAGAAACAGCACAATTAAAAACAACACAGGTAAACAAACAGGCGGTCTTATCGCTGATTAGCGATCTCTTCCAGACAACCTTACTAGGGATATCGTGTCAAATCAATCAACAATCAATCAATCAATCAATTCAAGTCAAGTCAAGTCAATTTGTGTGTTGTATTAAAAAAAAAAATGTTTACTGTCTGAAAAAACAATAGCAGTACTAAGAATATAAACAACGACGTACATATTGTTTATACGCGTTTAAACCTCCATACCTTTGCGCGAATGGGAGTTGAGGGCATGGTCACGCGCAGCACGGGCCGCCTGCGGCCGGCTCCGAGCCGCTCGGCGCTAGCCAGGAAGAACCCGCGAATGATCGGCCCTAAATTCTACGAGCACCTACCCGCTTCCTTAAAAAATGAGTCCAGTGACGAAACATTCAAGCGCCGATTGAAAAACCTTTTGTTAGATAATGCATTTTACTCTGTAAGTGAATTTATTGACACTGAATTTTGACTTTACAATACCTATAGGTACCTATTTATATTTTTGACATTGTTTATTGTACTACCATTTGTATATTTAACTTTGTGACTCGTTTTATTATTATTTGTGTTTTATAATCCATTCATTTATGACATTGGCTTTTGCTTAATGACTTTTTTTGTTTTTACTTCTTTGACGATCATAATATGAATTCTGTATAATTGACATGTGTGCAATATAACTGTATTTTATACTATGAAATAAATAAATCTAATCTACAAATGCCAACTTATCCCTTTATGGGATCTCTTCAGCTTTAAGAGATTGAGAAAAGTTTTTTTATTAACAATGAGTTTGCATTTGATCTCAGTCTCACTTCATGTTTAGTGACGACGAGACCGAGGGAACACACTTACCTAAAAAAAAACTATTCACCCATCCATACTGCCGTGCAAAATTAAAAAGCAGTAAGTGTAAAAAGCTACCACCATATCTTGGACTCCAACTTCTATCACCTCCACAAAGTCGGAGACCATGATATGGTGGTCTTAGTGTTCACTTACTGGAGTTTAAATTTTGTTCGGCAGCATACCTCAAAACACCAAGTTTAGACGATAACGGGAATACAGACGCAAGCATAGCTGGAAATCGAGCTATTGCTAATTGAGTTAATAAATATCAAACTCCAATATGTCCTTTTAATTTGTTATACGAATTTAAAACTTAATTCGAACAAATAAAGTTTTAAACTCGTATACCAAATTAAAAGGTCATTTTTTTATGGCATAGATAAGACAAACGAACACCCAGGCCACCTGATGGTAAGTGGAAACTGTGACCCATAGACATTTGCATTCACAAGACTGAACTGGAATCCTAAGACTGCAAATGCGTTGCCAACCCTGAGGACCAAGATGGAATGCCTCTATGCTAGTCATTTCACCTGCCGTCTTATCCCCAAACCGGAACACAACAATGCGAACACATAACGTGCATATTGGAATTCGATACTTATCAACTCTATTTCACTAGTAAGAGCGTGTTTAATCTCAAAAAGCACAAGATAAATGCTTTAATATTATTGGCAACTAGTTGAGTCAGTTTTGGATCAAAAAACCTATTAGTACTGACTGCGCCGAACCTTTAAGCTTTTTCCAACACGACTAAACTAACTGTTGCGCTGCGGGAAACAAATCACATTCGTCGGTGACACCGAAAAACCGCGTAACGAACAAACTTAATACGATGCAAAATACACCTTAGCATGCAATTCAATATGGTACATTTTGCAACTTTTAAAATTGGTTATTTATTGCAGTATCACTGACGATATGTTAAATCAGACAGGGTACCTCTAGTTACAGGAATAATTAAGGCATTTTGCCACTCAGCCTCAATGCGACGCAACCAGCCGACCACAGCCACACTACTGGTTTATATGAATGTTAACGTTAACGAATTCCACGGGAAGACATGGAGTGGCACTATTCTAAACCGGCAACCACACGACGACTATTTTCCAAAAGAACAAAAAAAACGGCAGATTTGAAAATATGGAGAAAGCCTAGATAAATTGTATAGGTAACTGATTTATAGTTGGTACTTATGAATATAGTGCCCATTAATGCCCGGTTTCTATATTCAAGAAACGAATCGTTTTCCTTACGTCTCGTTAAAATTTGACATTTGCTACGTACAAAATGTGTCAAATTTTAACGAGACGTAAGGAAAACGATTCGTTTCTTGAATATAGGAACCGGGCGTTAATTAATACCAAAGGTAACCAATAAATAAACATAAAATATAAACGTTACATTCTACATACATTTTATGACATTTCATCTCAAGCTTTACAAAAACTTTCTGGATTTATAGCAAAGTGAAAACTCGCATAAAAATAGTAGGTACCAGGAATACATAACGCCGAACAGGTTTCATAAAGGGAAGAGCGATGGCCTCCAGGGACGCTCCATCATCGTTTGTTTGCGCATTCATCGTCCCCCAACGTCAGAAGTTGAGGGCGCGCCGCTATTTGACGATATTTACCTGTTTACTAGAAAACGTTATTGTTTCTCAATTTGCTTGGTGGTTTTTGTAAGACACTTTTGTAATAATGTCATGACAATACATTGAAACAGCTGTGTACGCATTGTTGTTCGTGTGGGGTTAAGACTACTGTGAAATAGTTTGCATAGACGCGTGCGATCTTAGGATTAAATCTTGAGATATAGTCTTACATACATACATACATTAAATCACTCCTGTTTCCCAGAGGGGTAGGCAGAGACCACTTCTTTCCATTTGCTACGATCTTGACAAATTTCTTTCGCTTCTTCCACATTCATACATCGAGTCATGCATGCACCTCGGTTTCGGGTACTTGAAATTCGGCCCTTCATCCGTTATTTTCGGGTATAGTCTGGAGATTGCTAATGAAGTGTTAGGTCCCATTTATCAGGTGGCCTTTTTACCAATTCGTTTTCCGGCTCCATGCATTTTTTTAAATTGTTATTGAGTTATTCTTGTGTGCATTGTGTGGTTCTTTTTTCATTATTTCAGACCTTTTGTAGAATCAGTCGGTACAGAAAAGTGGCATTCTGTCAACGTTACAGAATTCAAAAAATATTTATTATTCACGTAAGCATCTCTGGAGCTAGTAGTTTTACAGTCATAAAATAAGTTAAATTAGTTTCATTTCAGCAACTTTATTATTCAAGTCTTAACCACAAAGTTCCAATAACTAATAGAATAGCCTATAAAAGGTAAGGGACTCATAAAAGTAGAGTCTTATTATTCCGATCATAAATCTAAAATGCATAATGCTAATGCTACAATTAATAATGACTAGCAATGATAATTTTTAGTAACTTAATAATTTTAACATGATTCTTTAATATGAAATAGTTTATTGAAAATAATATTAGTTAATTTTACAATTAGACTTAGATGTAATTTATTTATTAAAATGCATGTCGAATTGACGACTGAAGTAGGCTTATTTAACTATGAAATATTTTTACACCATGCTATGGTAAAATAAGGACGGATAACTATGAAATGTAAAACCAATTTAAACCCTTGTTTCACAAATAAAAAATGATTTGATTTGATTTGAACAAATATAATGGTTTTATACACATGTATAAATAACGTTCAACGTTGTATGTAAACAGCCGATTTATTCAATAATAACATACTATGGAGATTGCAGAAAATATAACCTTGAATAGGAAGAAAGGAAATGCAACATGTGTTTTGTCTTCCTTGTTGTTAAATAGATAAAAATAATACGTGAAGTAATTTAAGGTAGTTTTTTTTCTTCAATTAATAATACCTACTCATTGCATTCTCTATAGGTACTTAGATTATACTTTTTGGTCGTACTCAAAGCTTACATTTGTTCAGAGTTACATTGACATCACTTCATTGTTTTTAAAATGTTATCATATCGACAACGTATTATAATTCTTATTTAACACTTCAAGTTAAAACATAACAATACCATTTCAAAATCAGTATGGTTTTGCCGATTAGAATAGCGCTCCTTTCTAGAATACAGCCGCCACAAATTTAAAGTAGAAGCTTGCCATATTTATTACAGTTGGGAATATAATTTTCCCGATATTAACTACATAGTACTGTTGGTATTGGACTCTTGACAAGTTAGTTGGGCGAGTTAGCAATTCGAACGGACTGCAGCAAGCAACTTGACAACGAAGTTTCCATTCCAGTAGAGGTAGCGGTACTCATTAATATTATGCTTAAAGTTATGATTAAAATGTAGCCTGCCTAAGTGTTACAGCCCATTTTTCTAATTACCGTGTCAACTGGGGCCTTATTCTTCTTTGAGTCTACACGTATTTTTATTGTCTTGTTTTGACTTGGCCGATATTACTCGTAACAATCATGTTTGTCAAGATCGTAGCAAGTGGAAAGAAGTGATCTCTACCTACCCCTCTAGCCTACTCGCTGCACAAACTTTAACTTTTTTCTATCTCTAAAGGGTAAGCTGGAAGGGATAAGTTCGTCCTTGAATATTTTTTTAATTTTGTTGTTTTTGTTTTGCCGTATAACAATACCATGACAATACCGTAAAACGGGGTTAGTAGGGATTAAGAGGTGAATGTGAAAACAACCTAAAATAAGACATAACTTATTACAAATAAGAACAAATATTAAATGGACGTTACGTCTATTGGAAATCATTTCAGGTTTTGTCCCTACTCATCCCGTTAGACAAAAAGTATAGAGACAGAGA
The DNA here is from genome assembly GCA_963966035.1 of Acleris laterana. Classification (NCBI taxonomy): domain Eukaryota; kingdom Metazoa; phylum Arthropoda; class Insecta; order Lepidoptera; family Tortricidae; genus Acleris; species Acleris laterana. Next base: position 2,653,421 of record OZ014441.1, read on the forward strand.
AGAATTTATTTACCGTTTTCGTATCTCTATTTACGTTAAACAACCTGTTGGAAGCGATCATCAAGATATCATCAAAGCTTGTAAAAGATTACTTACAAGGATAACGTGATTTGAATGGCGAAAAGTTGGAAGGATCCAACTTAAAATATTAACGAGGATTCATCTTTTGAGCTCATCGTACAAACGGAGGTCTGAGTTTTTTTCTTCTTTTCAAAGCATTTATTAAAGTCTGGATAATAATAAAGATAAGAGACAAATGAAAAATATTCTACTACTTGACTGAAAAGAAAATTGGCAAAATGTCTTAAAACTTGTAACTTTTTATCACTATTCTGATTGTTAGGTTACATTCTGTTAAAAACAGCCGGAAAAGTTTTGCAGAAATTGGCCACAACATTCTTGCATAAGCCGATCAAAAAAATAAAGAGTCTTATTTATCTTTGGTCTTATTCTAACCTGTTAACGATTTAGCCCAATTAAAAATTACCATTGAAGTAAAATGTCTTCAACAGAGACCCGATGCAAGGCAAGTCGTTCCCACATTTTGTTTTGGATTGAGTACATTTTCTAACCTATATAAAAACTGGGATTTGATGAATCAACAAATATTTATTACAAGTAAATACTTGTCGAAATAAAATGCTTGGGAAGTGATAATTGGTGAAAAATAATTCGCCCACACAAAGGTAACATATTTTATAATAATCTTTGGAGGAAATAATTACAATCGTTACAGAAAACCTCTCTGTCCGTATGTATGAAGTCTGTGTAAAAAGCACTTTATGCAAATACAGCGTTATTTATTTATAAGTAACAAAGACACCGGTTCGTAAGAAAACAGTCCTGGAATTTCCAATATTTTAGGCAATATTGCCCACAAAGAAAATTCCATTGCACAGAGTCGGATATGACACTCTCCTTTGTTCTGAGCGATGTTTCCGAGATCGGCCGATAGCGTTGATGGCAATCTCAAGAGCCGTCATTTCGCCCTCGATACTTGAGAGTTGGAGCTGATATTGAGTTCAGAATGGATCTTGAGCACAGTTTTGGAAAGGTCAACGAGATGTTTAATTGATAACCGTCATTTAAAATTGTATTCAGGGTTCCACAGACAAAGTGGGAATAGAATGAGTCCTTATGGGAAAGTAAAAAAAAAACCGGATGTTTAATATTTAATACCGTTTACTGTTTGCGCATTGATTTTCATATAAATAGGTTAACCATGTACCATGTCACATTTTGAATTTAGCCTTAAAGTGTTAGAATTAGAATTGTAACTACTAATAGACACAAGCATTTTACTTAACACCTTATTCACAAAAAAAAAAATGAAATAGTAATATTCAAATAAGGTAAAAGTATCTATTTACAAACACAAAGTTAAATAATAATATAAGACGGGCACATACCCTACCCAAGAAACCTTTTTTGATTTCACTTCACCGTAAAGTCGAGCGATACGAAACCCTCCCGTCCGACTGGCAGTTTAGTCAACTTATAACCGATTTCACTAAAACCACAAAATTACACCGTAGGTGCTATACATAGTACCTAGTGGTATAGTAGGAACTATTTAAAATCACGATTTCCACTTGAGAACTTATCCGCGATGAATGGCATTGTTATCTTTTGTTAAACACAACCGCTAACTACCTGTACAACTTGAAATGCATCAATAACAAAAAAATATATATGAATTACAACTTTACCGTCTTGCGAATAAGGTTCAAATTGGAATAGGACACACTTCACATAGATCCTTTTGGAAATGACATATAATAAGGACCACACCGGGTCGAGCATTTAGCATTTTTATAAAAATATCATCTGTAACAAACATAGACAGACATGTCTATGCTATGACAATATGAACCTTATTGCTGAAGAAATACTATTGTTATTCATATGACATATTTTGTTATTTATGGTATTTATTTTGCACAGGTAATTAACAGTTCGGTTTACAAAGGATAACAATGCCATTGTTCATCAGTTAAGCTCTCAAGTGGGAATCGTGATTTTAAATAGTTCCTACTATACCTACGCTTAACTTCCGAGAGCTGTTTGCCCTGCAAGCGTAACCGAGCACTCGCTAACTTTTTGATGGATTGATTAATACGGGTTTGTGATTAATGGCCCCGTGCTGCCATCTACCGAGATTGTGATGAGATTAAAGTATTTTCATGTAGCGTCGATATTAAAATTGAGTCGGCGAATGGACAGCGGTGAAGAAAAGTATAGGAAATATTAAATTGCACAGCACATGAAATGGGGTACCTTACGTTTCATCGAAACACCTTTCAACGAGCGTATATTAACGGATTTTTCATTTCGTTACAAGGTATTTCTTATTCAATGAGTTATTTTTTATTGATAGTCACAAATCTAACCTTGTCTAACCTACTTAATTGGTGTTCAAAATATACTGAAAAAATCCGAGGTTTCAGCAGAAAATAGTGTTCGATGAAATGATATAATGAAGTGAATTTCGAATAAAAAAAAATGGGTTACCCATTAAGCGACGACCACAATATACTCAATGGAAAGGAAATGCAGTGACCAGAAATGGGATATTATAATTTCTTTATTTACTTTATTTTTCTAAAAGAATCTATGTTGATATTGTAACAGTTGATTGTGAAAAGACGATTTAATCGCATAGCTGTCAAAACATACAAAACCTCCGGGCGATAAAGTTTCTCTACCCCCTAAATCAGGTCCAATTTCCACGATTTTATATATTTCAGTTTCATTTTTTTTTGTAATTTTTAAACTATGATTATAAAGCTAAGATTATTTCACACATTGGGATACTCTGATCCCATTGACAAACTAGTAATACAGTAGGTATTTTAATTGTCAATCCATCCTGTAACCCACTGCTAAGCTCCAGTGTTCGCATTGTCGTCTTCCGGTGTGAGGATAAGACAACTGGTGAAATTACTAGCGTACTTAAAGAGGCTTTATATCTTAGTCATCAAGGTTGGCAACGCATTTGTGGTCTTAGGACTGCAATATTGAGGGTTGTAGTCTTGCAATGCAAAGTCACAGAACCATCTTGTGGTCTGTGTGCTCGTTTGTCTTCTCCAAACCGTATAAAATAAAAATAATTCAAAAGATTATGCGTACAGAAACAACTAAAGCAAATCCTAAAGTATTATAGACTATACGTAAAACTAGATGTTGTCTTACAGAGCCTGTCGTGCGTGACATCTCGCTTCGTGACTTGCCTTCTTATAACGGAAACTAAACGCCTGAACAGTTGATATGGAAGTAAACATTTATTTCATCTTATTTTTATTTCTGTACCTACTTCTGGCCTCGACTTCATCTGCGTAGATTTCGATAATCGTTGTGCCCTCGGAAAAGTTTTAATTTTCCGGGATAAAAGCTATCCTTTATCCTACTCTACCTAACCTGTTTGTGTGCCAAGTTTTACCCTAATCCGTTCAGTGGCTGAAGCGTAATTGAGTAACAAACATTTGAACATCCAAATTTTCTTATTAATAAATATTAGTACGAGTAATACGTATTAGTAAGATTACTTAGTTTCCAAAATATCCGGGTTCCGTGATATTCATAGATAAACACCAATTTCCTGATCAAACTTGCAATAATGAATACAAATGAATTTAAGTCAATCACATGTTTTGGAATTGTCATCAAAAGGGTGATTACTCTGAAGTTTTGAAGTCGAAATTTTGGTTCATTTCACCCTTTCAGTCTTACTTAAGAATAATAGACAAGGCGTTTAATCCAAAGCAATCTTCAACTTTGATTATGAGAATAGTCCCATGAAAGCCCAATAGACCTAATACCAAAGTATTTTATCTATTATGCAATTATTATTATTATACGGAGAAGCAAAAAATAACGTTGTAATTAATTTCAGTACAACATGACTCCGTTTTTTTTGCCTGTGAGTGTAGTAAAAGTAAACACATCAATAACGTCTAACGATCAAAAACCTCTGCACAAGTTTGGTAAATTGCGATGCATTGCAAAATACCAAAATAGTGTAGGGACATTTCGCTGCTTAAATACTAAAGCGTCACAATACAAAAACAGACATAGTTTGATTTGAAACTTAAAGTATATAGCATTCCGAATTGAAATGCAACACAAACACTTTTTGATTTGTGGCCCTTTAGTTTTTAAGCAACGATTTATGATCCTTATACACTTTTACACGACTGACAAAGGAGAAAGCGTATTTGTTTTTACATGTAAGTATGTATGGGTGTTGTTTCCTTGTAAAAGCTGAGCGGATGACTCAATTTTGACAAGCGAGGTTTTACCATCGTGGGTGTCACTGGGTAATTCTTTTTGAAGGTGAAATTGGCCAAATAAAAATCGTCATGGCTGTAAAAAAACCTCGTATCTCATATTTCTTGAAGTTCGATTTTAAACTTTAACGGTAAGAGAATCTTGAAACTTTAGATACGAGTTTTTTTCCAAAGTAGTAACGTAATATACATGATGACTCATTACATTGACGACATTATCCAAACAGCAGTTGGGTTTTTTAATGCATTTTTTAGGCTTGTTGATGTGTATGTAGAAAATTACCATAGGGATAATTTGTTGATTCCCAAATAACTTTTGCGCTCGTTTTTCAGCGACTACATTATTTAAAGCTCCTTTGGCAGTCCATGGAAAAAGACCGCAACAAAGGCCGGCAGGGTGGCAGTAGGTCGAGGATTCTACCCTCCTAAACCAATAAGCAGTATCTTAAACTCAATCACGAAAGCAATAAATTCTATGCCGTTAACAATAAGGTTGATATTACTATAGGAGGTTTACATTAGTTACTGCGTTTTTGCTCAGGACGGCAGCATTTCACGGAAACGCCACAAGGGCTTTCGGGGTGTTTCAGCTACAAAAAGAACTTGTGGTCGGGTGGCGGGGACCACTCTGTCGCTTTGTGGCGGATAGTGCAATTTCTATTACCTATCATGACGAACCTGAGGGCCCAGACAAGATGCACACCGCTAGCAAGCGTTTCTCTTCGTTTAGTTTTTAAACCAATCGCGTCACTGGTAGATGACGTGATACGAAAAGTCACGTGATGTGCCAGCGACGCGATTGGCTTAAAAACTAAGCGAAGAGAAACGTTAGCTAGCGTAGTCCATCTTGTCTGGGCCCTCTGTGCAATTAATTTTACGCTGAGAGAATAGGACAGAGTTATGTAACTGCTATTTATAGCTCCGTCCTTTAAGGTCACCGTAAAATTAATTGCATAGTGATGTCGTTTTTTATCGAATTCTTTTTATAAACAAAGCGCCAGTGGTGACATATTTTTATTCATTTTACTTTTTTTAAATCTAGATGCTAGTTAGGATCGTGATGAAATAATTGTTTGCCTGTTAGTTGGTATTTTAGACTTATTAGTGTATGGTTGTGATGCCCTTGCAGGATGTGAAGCTTACTGGTGTAAGACAACAACACCTGTATGTGCCATAATGTGACAACAATAAATAAACGAATATACGTGTAGTCATGTTCCACAGTCGTATTTTGACAACTACAATTTTTAAAACCCTTAGTGCGGCCACGCCTTAAGCCCGCCACAATGGCCGGCAGGGCGGCAGTAGGTCGAGCATTTCACGAAAATGTTACAAAGGTTTTAAGGGTGTTTCAGCAACAAAAGAAACCTGCGGTCGGCTGTCTGGGCGGTGACCACTCTTTCACTTTGTGACGGATAGTCCAATTTTATTCTGCTACGTCTGTATTTACTTCATTTTGTTGTCTGTCTGTTTGATTCAGACTTTGAGTTTGATTTTAGAGTAAATTAGAGACAACACATGGAAATGCAACAACAGAGTGGCTGTCGTCGTCAATCATTCGTCATGGTACGAAAAATAACGGGCAGCGGCCACTCCTATCACCTTGTGGCGAATTGTCAAATTTTATTTTAATAATGTCACTCATAAAATATGCCGCGGTGTAAACCATGGATAAATCTGATTAAGGTAAATGCAGCTATTAACGACCTTCCTAAGGCAATTTTGAAATTGATCATACTTATTAAGAATATTGGTAGCCGTAAAAGTATTTTTATTATTTTTATATGGTAATATTGAATGTTGGGTTTATATTTACCACGTTAAATGCTTCAAAATAAAGCATTTTCTTGTAAAAAATAAATAAAAAAGTGGGCAAGTCGAATGTTTCTATTACCGACCCACAGTAAGGGCTGTGAAGCTATTAACGTTTTTTTTGCAGCTATTACCGACTGTAAGAAAATAATATAATTTGAAATGGTGAAAAACACTTTACTCTTCATAAAATTTAAACAACACTTTGTTACAAATTATAACATACACGTTACAAGTGTATGTTTTATATGGTCATCTACTTACATAAATTATTATAACCATTAAAAATAATCAACATTAAAACAACACTTAAGGAACTTGAAAATTCTCTAACATCTATTTATACTATTGAGATCCTATTCATGCTACTGAAATCCAAAATAAAAATATTATTTACTGACTTATTACTTACTTAACATTGCGACCACAATCTTTATCAAATAAAAAAAACAATTGTGTACACACGTTACAAGTGTATGCTTTATATGGTCACTGTATACCTCTAGTAATAAAGACGTGTCAGATATTTTTGCTACCAATGTTGGATAATATATTATTGCTGGTGACTGTTAACCAAAAAAATATATTACTTAACATGAAATAAGTAGGTATATTATTTTGTGTAGAGTCGCTAATAGTTACTTTTAGTAACTATTAGCGACCCACATGGGTCGGTAATAGAATATGTAGGTATAATAGTAAAATGTATTACCGACTTATAAAAAGTACATAATATTTATTATCGGTGGATCCCTGACTGTAAAAGAGACCGCGATTGATTAAAGTAATACAACATTTAACTCTAAAAACAAAAGTTTAATTAAATTATGGTTAATTAATTATTGTCTAAAGCATATCGAGTTATGAATAATGTAGTAATTTTCAACAAATTTACAACGCAAAAACAAGAAAACTACACAAATTATTGTATATCGCTAATAGATTTATACAAAGGCTGATTGTTTATTATTATAATAGTTTATACAAATACTTGTAAAATTGTCAAAAATCAACAGAAAATATATAAAAACTAAACTCTACGTGGCGGCCATTACCGACTCATGGGTCGGTAATGGCTGCAACTACTAAAATTGAAGAAGCTATCACCGCCCTATTTTCAATTAAAGTTTTATCATATAAAGCGACGTTTTTTCAATAAAATGCGTTACTAAATCGAGACTTTATAAGTAAATGAATACATTTAATACTACACGATAATTGTAGGTATCATTTATGTGCATTAAATGTCTAAGGCAGAAAAGTTGGGTACTTACCTGCAGGAACAAGAGCCAGTATGACAAGACCTGCGTTCACGCCGGCCGCACAGAAACTGATGTATTTTATCTCCTTTTTGCAATGCCACGCACTCTAACGTCAGGTTATCCGATGCTCAACGAACAAACGCGTGTATTTTTTCTATTAGCTGTGGCTCAAACAGTTGCAGAAACGTAAAAACTTGAAATTACACTAATGGGTCGGTAATACCTGCAGATTTTCGATGGGTCGTTGATAGCTGCGTTTACCTTACTCAAAGTTAGAATTATTTGACACATTTTATATGCGACTTAATTATATCAAATTTTAATCCAAAGTAACCAAATATATCCGTGGATTAATTATATTAGGACCGGGCAATACTGACTGGACTTAACTGCTTTAATAGGATGGGCGAATCCATCAATCGAGATTTTGTAATTTTTTTTTGCCTTGTAACATTTTTTCCTTGTAACATTTTTTACTCATTAACAGATAAGTATCTTATCCTAAATAACCACAGTCACCCTAGCAGTGCAGAATGGATTTAGATTTTTACGTAACAAAAAAGGTAAAAGGTTTGAGCAGTGAGCGTTCCAAAGAGAATTATTAGGACGTTTATTCATAAATTATTGTGAAAACGTACTTAAACGTTGAATATAAATCTTGCGTTGTTTCAAATAACATAGAACCTGCGAGACATTTTTTTATTCTCCTTTAGCAAGCTTTTTTCAATCAATCTGCATTTTTGTAAGTATAATATTATATCGTTCTTACATTGAAGATGTGTAAATTCAATTCAATTCATTTATTGGTAAACATGAATAAATAAATAAATAAATAAATAAATATCAGGGGACAATGTCACACCCATTGACCTAGTCCCAAACTAAGCTCAAGGCTTGTATTATGGGTACTAGAAAACGATATAAATACTTATATAGAGAAATATATACTTAAATTTATAGAAAACATTCATGACTCAGGAACAAACATTCGCGCTCATCACACTAACATCTGCCCATACCGGGATTTGAACCCAGGACCGCTAGCTTCGTAGGCAGGGTCACTACCAACTAGGCCAGCGCGTCGTCAAACAGAATATTTACAGGTCTTATGATATTAAACTATTGATGATGTAATTCGAACAATGTAGTTTTTGACGTCTTATGGTATTATTTTTATCATGCAACTAAATTAACAGCTATAACGTAACATAAAATATAGCTACCATAACATGTCAAAGGCGATATATTATGGTTTTACCCAGTAGAATACACGTCCAAGGGTGTTATTCTCTCAAAAACAACGGACGGGCGGACGAACGAGTGAAATCGCAACGGCGAGTTTAGGTAGTCCCGTCAGTGCGAGCAAAACATATTTTAGCGCATGCATTTTCAATTTAGCAGCATGTTTTCTGCCGATGGATCGAACGTATAAGGCTGCTTAATTGAAAATGCACGCGCTATGATGTGTTTTGTTGGCTCTGACGGGACTACTTAAAGTCGCCGCTGCGATTTCGCCCGTCCGTCCGCCCATCCGTTGTTTTTGAGAGAATAACACCCTTGAAGAAATGAAGTTGTTAAGATCGTTAGAGTTTTGTTTATCAATCGCGCAAGAAATTGTTCAACATATTTGGATCAAATTCAGCACACAGGTATTTGTAACTGGATTATTACAAAATATTGTACTTGTTTTGACCTAGTAATGTGAAAAAGAGCTGATTTAAGCTGCGCCCACACCGGAGTTTAACAGTGCGTATATTATGGTGTCGTTGCGTAAACAAAAGACGGGGCCATAGTAACAACATGGCGCCGTTTTTGACGCAACGTAATATACGCACCGTTAAGCAGCGGTGTGGGCGCAGCCTTATTCCACGCTACTAGGACAAAGTCGTAAGTAGCAGATTGATGTGTTTTTTTTTCACATGCAATATTTTATAAAGCGAGTAATTTTTAAATACAGGGTTATGTCGCTCATAGTGCAAATTAAAGGATTAAATATTTAAATTGGGTAATTGTGTCTCGCTAAGACCGAAATAACAAAATCCGTTGATTGTTAAAATTAAGAAGTGATTAGCAGGCCGGCGGAGTACGAATTAACAAAATTACAACGACTTTCTTAAAAATAATCAGCGTAACTGCTGGAAAAATTCAAAAGATACTCAACCTTATTCATAGTTAAGCAGGTTTGACTTTTCCCTGCATTTCAAGTAAAGATATTCTCTTTATAATTAGACAGCGATGCAAGCCTTTTCATTTTTGGCAAGGAGATTCATTAGGCGTACCCAATTATGTCCAAGGAGTACTTTGTTCTTTAGTAAATCGAAATTTTATGTAACTGGAGTAATTTAATATTTTATCCCATTTTAGAATAATTGAGATTATTCGTTTAAAAGATATTAATGTTTCGGGAATATTTAACATTGAAAAGTAGTCCTTTAATTATTACTTCGTGATTTGCATTTTGTATATATTTTTGGAAAACACTTAGGGTATTTAATTTTAAGGAAATATTATCTTAACTATTTATACTGAAATATACTTCCAGACAAATAAAATTTCATCATCAATATCAATATTTAACATTGTATAGTTTGCTTATGATAATTTAACAATTGAAGCAGATTTTTTTTTATACAATGTTTGCAGACAATAAAATAGTTAAATGCCCCCTTTTCTTGAGCTATGTTAGTTACATAAAGCACAAAAGTAAAAAATTCAAAAACTTATGATATTCAAAAAACACATATTTAACATTTTAACTAGCTTCACATGTTTGTTCACCTTATTTGTAGGTATTTTTAACCCCCGACACAAAACCACGGGGTGTTATAAGTTTGACGTGTCTGTGTGTCTGTGTGTGTGTCTGTCTGTGGCATCGTAGCTCCCGAACGGATGAATGATTTAAATTTAGTTTTTTTGTTTGAAAGGTTAATTAGTCGGGATGGTTCTTCTTTTGTTTTATTAAAACCGGTTTACCCGTTTTTGAGATAGTTAGCATTAAAAAAAAATGGTCCTGTTAGGTTAATTACAGTAGGTATTAATATTTTGATTCAAGCGTCGCCAATATTAAAACCTACTATAATTAAACTTATAGGGCCTATACTTATTATTTTTTACTTTTTAGACGTTTTTATACCGACTGCTTAGAGTCGAGGATTCTTTAAATTTGCAGCTTAATTTTTTACTTAAAATTTTCTTCCGCCCATAAAAAACATTAATTTCATTTCGTCACCCTCGTTTATTTCTAATATCAACCGGATTTCAGCAAGCTCCTTTATTGTGATAAACCGGTCTTAGCTCACAAAGGCCTCCGTCTATCAATCAACGCTGCATTGTGTCGGTAGCACAGCGGTAATCTGGCCTACGAATAGCCAGAGACGATGAAGGCATCTGGCACAACTTCTCCGCTACTATATTTTCACTAAATAGTATAAAACAAAGTCGCTTCCCGCTGTCTGTCCCTATGTATGCTCAGATCTTTGACACTACGCAACGGATCTTGATGCAGTTTTTTTAAATAAATAGAGTGATACAAGAGGAAGGTTTTTGTGTATAATAAACTCTGTTTTATGTTACGGGTGTTACAGAAAACTCACATAAACCGAAGCGAAGCGAGGGCGGGTCACTAGTATACATATAAAAACTACCTTAAACCCTTAAGTTTTCGCATTTTACTTAAGACTGCGCCGAGCGTACGCCGGATGTACAGTGGCGCTCTCATTATTATTATTGTGTTTTCTAATAATCTAAAGTATTTTCTGGAAATTAAACTTATAGGGTATATCACGTAGTTTAATAACAAAAGTACACCTTCGAGTTATCAACTTAACGGAAAAAAGTGGCCACCTTTTCCCGTTAAGCTGACTACAAAGGGTAATTGTTATTAAAGTTTGTTACGTATCCTATAAATTGTGTTTTTACTTGCACTACAAAACAAATCATCTGATTGCAAGGAAATTCCTTACTTAATTAGAAAACACAATAATAGTAATTAGGGCGCCACTGGACGCTCGATGTTTGCTCGGTGCATTCTTAAAGGAATTCCTTTATTTTAAAAAGAATCAAATCTGCATTCATGGATGGACCCCCAAAATTTTTTTTTCTTTTTTTGAGTAAAAATCTTAATGTGATTCACAGAATACATCAACATTATAGTTCTTATAGTTTCGGAAAAAAGTTGAGACGGAGAGAGACATTTTTATTTTAATCTTTGAATGCAGTTTTGCTTCTTTTTACGAGGGCTGCCTTTTAAGTTGTGTCGTTTGCCAACCTCCCGCGATTATTAAAAAAAAACATATGGCATTTTCATCCTTTTGAATTTAGAACTCGAAAACAAAAGAATGTTTTCAAATTGGTCGAATAGTTTTATTACAGCGTCTATTCAAAGGTGACAAGTCGGTTGTAAAAATGGAAATGTCTAAGGAAAATTTGCGTGCGGTAATTTTCTACAACTTTAAAAGGGGATTATCGCGACTTCAGTGCTTTGAGGAGATCACATCTGTGTTTGGTGATGCAGCACCGTGTCTTAGGACTGTAGAACGCTGGTACTTAGAATTTTTACGTGGGCACTCTAGCCTCAGTGATAAGCTTCGTGAAGGTCGTCCAAAAACCGCCATGACGCAAGAGAATATCGAAGCCGTGCGGCAGCTAATACTCGAAGATCGTCATGTGACATACCGTGAAATAGAGGCATCCGTGGGCATTTCAGGGACCACTGTCCAAAAAATCCTGCACGAAGAACTTGTTGTAAAAAAGTTGATCTCTCGTTGGATACCACATTTGCTTAGCGACGACCAAAAAACAGCCCGTGTAAGTTGGTGTCGCAAAACTCTGAAGCGATTCAGCCGAGGAGAGTCAAAACATGTTTATGATGTGGTTAGTGGTGACGAGTCTTGGATATATGCTTACGATCCAGATTCAAAACAGCAGTCAACTGTCTGGGTCTTCCAGGACGAGCCAAAACCGACCAAAGTCATACGCTCTCGGAGCACTTCAAAAAAAATGGTTGCCTCGTTTGTGGCAAAGGGTGGTCACGTCGCCACTATTGTACTAGAAGATCGCAAGACGGTTACCGCCGACTGGTATACCACTGTTTGTTTGCCACAAGTCATCACCGAATTTCGAAAAAACAACTCGGAACGTCGTATGATACTGCACCATGACAATGCAAGCACACCGCCCGCCAGACAAAGATGTTTTTGAACACCCAAAACGTGGAAATTTTAGATCACCCGCCTTACAGTCCTGACTTAAGCCCTAACGATTTTTTTACGTTCCCCAAAATTAAGCAAAGTCTTCGTGGTCAACGTTTCAGCTCACCCGAAGAAGCTGTTGACGCATACAAATCGGCCATTTTGACTACCCCCACTTCGGAGTGGAATAAATGTTTTAAAAACTGGTTTGAACGCATGCAAAAGTGTATTAAATATCGCGGCGAATTCTTTGAAAAACAATAAATGGTAATAATCTATTAAATTGTCTATACTTATTTCAAACGACACAACTTAAAAGGCAGCCCTCGTAAAAGTAAAGGAGAAATTTTAAGTGAAGTGAGCCAACTTAAGGATTTAAAGTAGTTTCCCTCTAGGGCCTGGCTTGTTTTTCCATTCTGTATATTGCATAATATCTATTATACTTTTAATGTTTATGTAAAAGCATAAAATATTTTGTAAACTTCATTTTTAAAACATCGTATCTGCTAAAATATATTAACCAAGACGAGATAAGAGTACCGCTTTATTCATAGAATTTAAAAATTCAATGTATATTTTTGCTCTAGCTTTAAAACTTTGAGTTTTTGAACATAAATAATTCAGCAGGCGTCGACGAGAGCCGTCCCTCCTGCGATCTAACTTTTATCATTCATTCTACGATACCTGCTAATTTAAAAATAAGACTTATAACACACCTGTCACAAATAAAATAAAACAAAATAATATAAGGGGACAATCTCACACCAATTGCGGGTGGTAGGACCTTGTGCAAGGTTCGTCCGAATCGCTACCACCATCTTATCCATTAACCTACCGCCAAACAGCAGTGTTCGCATTGTTGGGTTCCGGTTTGGGGATAAGACAGCCGGTGAAATGACTAGCATAGAGGCATTCTATCTTAGCCTCAGAGTTGGCAACGCATTTGCAGTCTTAGGATTGCATTGGAGTCTTGTGATTGCGAATGTCTATGGGTCACAGTTTCCACTTACCATCAGGTGGTCTGTGTGCTCGTTTGTCTACTCGATGACATAAAAAAAAATGACCTAGTCCCAAACTAAGCTCTAGGCTTGTACTATGGGTACTAGACAATGATATAAATACTTATATAGAGAAATATATACTTAATTACATAGAAAATATCCATGACTCAGGAACAAATATTCGTGCTCATCACACAAATATCTGCCCGTACCAGGACCCACTAGGCCAGCGCGTCGCCAAAACTCTTACTTACACTGGTAAACATCTTAGCCAAATGCAAAATGTGGTTAGAGAATGAACAAGTTCTTAGAGTTGTGGGTAATTCTGTAGCTCTGCCTACCCCACTCTGGGAATAAAGGCGTGAGTTTATTATTATGTATGTGTGTGTAAGACTTATAAAGACGATTTTTCCTGCAAAAAATGCATTAGAATAGGTTTTGTATTGACATTTTGAACAGAAATATGAACTTACAGTATGTACATTTTCGCCGTAGCATCAGACGGTTTAAGGTTTAGGTATTCGTACTCTGTCTTGTAATCTTCAGGGGTGTTAATTCTCTCGAAACCAACGGACGGTCAGACGAACGCGCGAAATTGCAGCGGCGAGTTTAAGTAGTCCCGTCAGAGTGAACAAAACACATTTTAGCGCGTGCAGTCACAACCAGGCAGCCTTTAAACGTTCGATCTTATCGACAGAAGCCATACTGCCAAATTAAAAATGCACGCGCTAAAATGTGTTTTGTTCGCTCTGACGAGACTACTTAAACTCGCCGCTGCGATTTCGCTCGTTTGTCCGGCCGTCCGTTGTTTTTGAGAGAATAACAACCCAGAGCGAACAAAACACATTTTAACGCGTGCATTCACTATCAGGCAGCCTTATACGTTCGTTCTTTTCGACAGAATCCATGCTGCCAAATTAAGTACAACTCTAAAACCTTGTTGATAGTTCTGTAACCACATTTTGTACAATGCTAAGATGTTCACCAGTGCCTTAGTGACAGGTTGCAAGCCCATTGCCAAGCATTAAAAGTAATCTCAATTCTTAATATAAATCCAAGCCAAACTTTATGATAAAATTAAAAAATGGAGCAAAATGAATATGAATATGTGTCCCATATTTTGTAGAGAAACTAATCTTACGGCAATACGAGGATCCACATGTATATTTGCTATTCACAGCAGGCACAATAAACCCGATGTATCGATATTCCACCCCATTAGAGAGATATATGTATTGTAGGACTTACTTGGAATATGTTACAACATACAATCACGAACCGGAAATGTTGAGCAACTTACCCATGTTTCTAATTTGGCCGTGTAATGCAAATTGAATAGCTGTCAGCCAGTCGGTGACATCGGTTATTGAATACACGGCTAAATTACGAACAATGGCAAGTAGCTCAATAATCCAACTTCGTGACTGTACGAGTACCTGCTTATTAATATGGAAACTACTGGCATATACTTGAGACATTTACACACACACACACACACACACATAAACTCACGCCTTTATTCCCAGAGTGGGGTAGGCAGAGCTACAGAATTTCCAACAACTTTAAAAACTTTTTGATAATTCTGTAACCACATTTTGCACACTTAGGCGAAGATGTTTACCAGTGTATTAGTGACACATGTCACATGTTGAGACATTTACCGCTTACAATTTGTAATAAAGTTTTTTGGGTGGTAGATCATTCTACAGGGTCCATTTTAATTGCTACCAGTTTAAAACCATCTTATGGCAAGTAGCTCAATAAGAAATCCAACTTTGTGACTGTACGAGTACCTACTTATCAATATGGAAACTACTGGCATATACTTGAGACATTTACACACACCCACACACAAACACACATAAACTCACGCCTTTATTCCCAGAGTGGGGTAGGCAGAGCTACAGAATTTCCAACAACTTTAAATACTTTTTGATAATTCTGTAACCACATTTTGCACACTTAGGCGAAGATGTTTACCAGTGTATTAGTGACACATGTCACATGTTGAGACATTTACCGCTTACAATTTGTAATAACGTTTTTTGGGTGGTAGCTCATTCTACAGGGTCCATTTTAATCACTACCAGTTTAAAACCATCTTATTTAATAAACCTGAAGCTTCAGCTGGGTTTACACTGTTGTTTTACTATTTGGAGGGCAAGGTACACATTTCAATCAGCCTGTGTGTCCTTTTTGCGAACCATACGATACATTGGCCTCTTATATCTTGCGAAACTACTTACACAATTGCCAAAAGGTCCCGAACAAATATTATTCCAGTAAGTAGGCCACACCGGCATTTCCACGTGTTGTACTTATCATATGTAGAAAACCACATCTGTAAAGAAATAAACGTAATATGAAGAATTGATATGATCTCGATGCTTTTTGTTAACAACCCCTTGCCGAGAAAGCGGGCAATTTTGATTATTTCGAGAAGTTTTATTTAAAGGTTCTTTAACGAAATAAGATTTGGTTCTGAAAAAAGTATTATTTACGAAGTGAAATAATCCATACTTCCATCCATACGAGTCCACACCTAATATTATAATTGTGAAAGTGTGCCTGTTTGGCGCAAAAGTAGTTTTTATCCTGGGAATGAACATAGGATAGTTTTTTCCGAAATTCATACATTTTCACATTTGAGATACAAATGATCAGTTGAGAAGTTTAGTTGAGAAATGGACGTCACTGTTTTCGGCAAGGTCTACTAGGCTATCAGCGTCGTCAAGATTTGGAGAAAAGACAAGTATTCAGAAATTGATTCTTAGAGAATGTCGGTAAAACAACGTAAGCAGACGCGGAAGTTAAATTCAAAACCTAGTTATAACACAAATAATAAAATTTATTTCTATAATATGACAAATGAGGAATCTACTCCCTACTGGAAATAGCAAAGTTCACGTAATAGAACCGCATTAGCAACGGCCTCCGGCTCAACAATAGTAGGTCACAAAAGCCACAAAACTATTCTACACCGTGGGCCCGAATAACCCGAGGGATTTTAACCATCGATTTTAGAGCCCAATCGGAGTATATAAAGTAGTATAACATGTAGTCCAATAACGCACGATTCCCGAGATTTTTATTATTTAAAAATCAATTCCATAGTTAATTTAATTTGAACTCTGTCACCTTAATCTAAAGCATTATTTACTAAGAAATCGATTAATTAATTTATGTTGTATGTTGATGATAGTGCTACTTACAACATGAATCTTTCTTAGTAAATAATGCTTTAAGCTAAGGTGACAAGAGTTCAAATTAAATTAACTATGGAATTGATTTTTAAATAATAAAAATCTCGGGAATCGTGCGTTATTGGACTACATGTTATACTACTTTATATACTCCAATTGGGCTCTAAAATCGATGGTTAAAATCCCTCGGGTTATTCGGGCCCACGGTGTATACCTTTTCAAAAACACAATAGAACTCTGAATTCAGGGCCGCTAAGAGTGTGCAGTTAACCTCATTAGGAAAAGAAATGGTTGACAATTTTCTAAGCGCACCAACGATCCATTTTTCTTCATTAAAGTTCTTCAGCCGTATCGTATATGAAGTTAATTTTATATTAAATAATGCTAGTGATATCTTTTATAAGTAAGCATCTCCACGCATTTTCCGTAAACTACGTCTTGTACTAATGTCTACCACATTCAATTTTTTTATGTTTGTTTTCCTCAATCGCCCAATGGTTAGCTGGAAGAGATCCGTTAAAGGGATAAGTTCGCCTTTGTACATTCTATTTCACTGCCTGATTTTTGTGTCGAGAATTTACACACGTTATTTTAGAAAGGAGAAGAAAGAACGAAAGAAAGACTTATTCACGAAACAGAAGACCACTACCTACCCCATTCTGGAAATTGGCGTAAGTTTAGACCATACATGGACAAATAAATTAAAATAATCAATGTGTCAGGAACACACGGAGTGTGTCCTCGCGGCAGTGAATCGGACACTGGCTGGGCATTATGCTGAGGTGTTAAACACCTACAGGGGGGTTATTATGACATGGCTATGCAGTTCATTTTACGGTGAGCGTAAAGGACGAAGCTATAGCACTTACATAACTCTGTCCTTTTCTCTCAGCGTAAAATGAATTGCAAAGGAACGTCATAATAACCCCACAGCGCTGACTTCAGCCAGTACCGTCTCGGTGACTCACGGAATGCTGTTCAAATATACCATACTTTACTACATGCCATAGCATGAGTATGTTTGAGATTACATACATCGCTGCTTAAATACAAAAGCGCCACAAAACAAAAACAGATATAGTTTGATTTAAAACTTAAAGTATATAGCATTATGAATTTAAATGCAACACAAACAGATTTTGATTTGTGGCACTTTTGTATTTAAGCAACGTCATATAAGTATGTAAGCTCAAACTTACACGTGTAAAATACGGGACCACTTTAAAATTCCGAATAACTTTTTTCCGGATTTTAATTTTTCCGCAAGCTACGATACGCAGGAGCTATATTAGATTAAATACATATTTTAATCGTCGTACGTAGGTAAGATTAGGTTTGATTTATACCTAAGCGATTTCAAAAAGTTAAGTTACGATCAAATCGGAATTGTGACTCTTTTAAATTATGTAGTGAACGCGTAAAATACTTATATAATTCAGTGACAACGTGACAAGTGTAGTATTATAAAACGCACGTAACCACTGATTTGAGCCTTTACAAAGAGATAAAAAAATGGTGATTTTAAAACCAACAGGTTGGCATACTACCAAATGTGTAAGTGCTGGATACAGATATAAGATTTCTGGAGCGAGCTATGAATTTTAGGACAGTTTTTTTATAACCTTAAATTGGATACTAAAATAATGGTTTTAAATAGTAGGCAGTTAAAATATAAGACTAACGATTTGCGAGCTCTAAAATACTCAATTATTATTTGGATAATGTCGTCAACATAGTGTTTGTTTTTTACAGAGCCTGTGACATCATCGACTCTAAAATTATTAATAATACCTACATAATTACAGGTCAAAAACATTACCTTCTTCCTTGGGCAGTCCGGTAAAAAGATACATGCCTAAAACGCAATTTGCAGTGGTGCAGTAAAACCTCCTGTACAAACATTTAATTTAAACTTACCAATTTTTAATTAATAGTTTTTAATCTTGTCTACTAATTTATAACTTAAACAAAGTTATTGACGTTGCCTTTTAATTAATTTGCTAATCCGATCTCAAACTAATTTGCTCAGGGTAATTTTGCCCTCATTAGAAAAAAGGGTGTATGTCTCACAGAACCGTGAATGTATTAGTGCCCTTATTTGTTAAAGCAGGAGGTTCAACTGGTTTGGTGATAAAATTCTACATAAGTCCTTTTTATTTAGAAGGACAGAATTTCACAGCTGGCTGTACGCAGATGCGCAGCGATTTTGTCAGATACGAAAATATCCAATCGATCAATACCTATTACAGGGAAATGCACATACATACACATACATACATACATAAATAAGCTCACGTCTTTATTCCCAGAGTGGGGTAGGCAAGCTACAGAATTACTAACAACTCTAAAAACTTGTTAATAATTCTGTAACCACATTTTGCACAATTAGGCTAAGATGTTTACCAGGGAAATGCATGCCTGTATTCAACTGTATTCAAGCCTATCTTGCGTATCATAGTAATATCATTAACCGCATAGTGGCTTGAATTCACATCACAGTAATTAGAAAGAGAAAGGAAGAAAAAATTCTATCTTTCGTAAAATGGTGAGATGAATGCTCTATCCGTCTTACTCTTTATTATGTTCTGTTATAAACAATGCAGCTTTTTGACAAGAGCAACAAAAATTGTGAAGATCTTTTCATTTCAAAAATATTCAAAAAGTTTTAGCCATTCATCGTGAAGTTTGCGGGTGGTAGGACCTTGTGCAGGGTCCGTCCGGATCGCTACCACCATCTTATCCATTAACCTACCGCCAAACAGCAGTGTTCGCATTGTTGTGTTCCGGTTTGGGGATAAGACAGCCGGTGAAATGACTAGCATAGAGGCATTCCATCTTAGTCCTCAGGGTTGGCAACGCGTTTGCAGTCTTAGGATTGCATTGCAGTCTTGTGAATGCGAATGTCTATGGGTCACAGTTTCCACTTACCATCAGGTGGCCTGTGTGCTCGTTTGTCTTCTCTATGCCATAAAAAAAAAGTCCGCCGTTTTTGCTTTTTTTGTGCAAAAAAGGTTAAATAAAAAATAAAAACCAAATAGTAGTCCATACTTTTTTATATATGATTTTAGATTAATGGATAATCCATTACCTGCATAGAGGGCGTTGTGATTTTACGAACACAAATAGTATTAACAAAAAAAATATCTTATTACAAAAAAATATTCAAACAAAGAAATCCAAAACTTAGTCCTCATTTGACTTTTCATAATCTACAGATTACGGATTAGGAATAAATTACTAACACCCTGTATAGCGTTACTATAACCTCAACCAGACATGCTTAACCCATATTGAAAAACGTCACACTCAACATGTATTGCACAATAACGCCTTTGACCTGATACTGACTTTTCAGCTAGCACAAGTCAACACAACGGTGCGCTAATTGCGTAAGGCCACGACTCTGAATTGCACTCATACAGTCTGGTGTGGTCGAGGCATTGTGCCTAAGGCGGGCGGGAGCCGGGCGCCCCCCGCCCCCCTCGCCGACTCAGGGGGGCGCCAGTCAACCTCCGGACGCCGGGAAAACCGGTCCCTCATTGTCGCTCCTCAGCGCACCTGTCGCGATAAATGAAATGATACAGTATGAATTAAAATTGACGTGAAAACTGCCATTAAAATTTCAGTGTCCTACTTGTGTGTGTTGTAGTGCTAATTGGAAGTTAAGTGTGGTTTTTGGTTGTGTGACGATTCGAACAGTTTTATTTATATTCACGTCTTGTTAAATTATGGTGAGTTTAAAATATAAGTCAATTATTTTCATAGTTAATTTTTATGATTTTTGATAAGCAAAAATCTTGGTTTAGATATGACTTTTTAGGCTAATAAAATGAGTTTTTATCATAAAATAAAGCCAAACATTTTGAATATAAAAATTAATAACATAATAATAAATTAAAACTCGGTTGTGTTGAATAATTAAGTGGCATTGTCAGGTTCACGACCTTACAATCTGAACCTAGTCGCCAAGATCCATTTTGGTATGTAGGCCACCAGTAGATATGAAACGCGTCAAAAATTCGTACGTAGGTACTGTCAGCAACAATAAACATTAGCACGCCCGCGATAACAAACATTACGCAGAAATAAAAGCGCCGCTTGTTATCTACATTTTATCTCTAACGTACAATTAGAGATTAAAGCGTAAATAGTTTGTAAACGTAGACACGTTTATGGAACTTATTATCTTTATACATTCTAGTTATTATTGTGTGTAAGATTAAAAAAATATTGCAGTTTATGAAACCGAAAACGGTAATTTAATGGTTTTGTACGAACACTTATATTTGTCTACTGTTTCAATTACTTTAACAATTTTTTTTTGAAATGTACTATGAATAAACATCATTTAGTTATTTGTCTGTCTGTTTGCCTTCCTATTTTCCTTGAACTACACAACGGGTTTTAATGCAATTTTCACTATAGCCTAAAGTATTTTTTTCGGAAGGTTGCTACACAATGCATTCTGGTATTTATGTGTATTACATAAACACTCATATCAACTGAACGCAGTAAGGGCGTGTCAGGTTGCTAGTAATTAAATATAATAAATATTATTATTTAAAAAAGGTTTGCTCTTTCAGTGATCACTTGTTCGCTTTTTTTGTTTCCCTAGTTCACTTAGCTGACTGTACAACATATCATCGAGACTAGGTTCAATAATATTTACTTTTTACTAAGATCAGCAATCTCGTTTCCGGACGGCATGCAATAATACGTTTTAATGTAGAGTCTTTGAAGTTTTTTTTAGCTGATTATGTTTAAGACCTCATTTTGAGATTACACAATAATCAATATCACCTTGTTTAGTTAGACCTACCTTGTCATAAATTTTAGGACATCCTGTAAAATTGCTCCTTACTTCATTTATTATTTTTTCCTATAAACAGGGGGGGCTCTGGTACTATATTCAACTTGGTATGACAATATGGAACCACGTCAAAAACAATAAAGTTTTACGGTGTAGAATCTTAGCCCTGTTTAACTCGGTTAAACCATCTTGCTTTTGACATGTTATCGCATTGTAAACGTTAATATGATAGCTGTTATTTGCTGATGATATTTTACGGCAGTAAAAAACGAAAATAAGACTTTTGAGCAACAGAGTAAGGAAATAGATATCTTGAAAAGGATCATTACTGTATTGGACACCGAACAAGCGAAGCGTAACGAGTAGCATATAGTTTTACACGACCTTCACAGCTAACATCAACATAGCAACTAAATAATAATCTAGGTAGTTAGAGTCGTGATATCCAATTTATTATACACTCAAGGTAACACACAGTCATCTTAATGCTAGTGTCATAGAGATTTAGTAAAGCATAACTCGTTTTACATCATTTACTTCTACTCGATAAATACTGGCTGCAACGAATTGTAATTCCATTTTTAAAACGTTATTCCCGCGTTGTTTTTTTTTAAACCTTTAGGCCAGGATAGGTTATAGAACAAAAACCCTGGCTTTTTTCTAGCCTTAAACCGACTTCAAAAAAGGAAGAGGTTCAACGCTCGACTGCATGTCATCATTTACTTTTCTACGACAAATACTGGCCGCGAAGAATTGAAATGCCATATTTAAATTCATATTCCCGCGTTGAATTTTTAAAGCCGTTATGCCAAAGAGGTTAAAAACCTCGGCTTTTCTCTAGCGAATCGAAACCTAAACAAACAGCGTATCACAACGGGACGATTTATCAACATTAATCCTGCGTGAAGGCGGCAATCTTTTCAAAGTATTTTTGTTAAATTTATCGAGAATGTCACAGAGGTTTATATATTATTATAAGGCATTCCATTGACGCAGTTTAACCTTATTGAATGCAGAAAAAGAGAAACAGCAAAAATCTCAGCCACTTTATTTCCAAATGAGGGCGCATGCAACTTTAAACTTATTAAGTGTTGCACTGCATGCAATTTTGCGTTGCTTTTGGCATATTTATTGGACATATCACTGCAAAATCTTGGGTTTAATTATTTTTATATTTTAATCAAGTTAAGTTAACACGAACTTTTTGTAACGCGACTATTAAGTTAGTGAACGTTTTTATTTATGACAACTATCACATCTAGATTTTAGATGTATTTGGCTAAAGTAAGAGTTGACTTCGGGCACTGTTAGGTTGGGAAATACTTCGTCAATTCATCTGTAGATTTTTTTCAACAATCGCACGGTACCTTTCGCTTTCTACAATTGCTAACGATTGCAGAATGGAAGTCGTAGTGAAAAACCAGAGAACTAGCAATAGAATTTCAATTGGTAGGTATTTAGAACGTAAAGCGTACAGTTTCATTTCAAATTTCTACATTTCATGCAAAGGAATATCTTAAAAATATTTTTTAGCATCCATTGAATGTTTTGTTCCAGAGTGCATGTCGTTGTTCATACAAACAGTGGCATCGACCGTGCTTCTAGTGACGCCTCATGGATTAAAGTCCCAAGAAGGGCTTACCTTGTCACCGTTGTATTAAGTCACCAATCCCGTCAGAATTAGCCATTAAAGTAAAAATAAAAGTAGGTAGTTAAAAAGTATATAAATAAATCGGGATGGACATGAACTTTATTTATGTTGGTTTGTACTAAAATAACAAAAACATAACGTATTTGTATGTTAGGTTTTTTTTTATGTAACTGTCTATGCACTTTGTTCTATTTGATTTTAAAATATTATGGTACAAGTTTAGTAAGTTCTTAGTTATTTTTGGTTTTAATTCTTGCTATGCCTGATGTAAGAGTATTAGCAATCAAAAAAGTCATTAGGCTAATGGTTTAATTGGATCAAATGATTTCTTAAAATGAATGAACCGGTTCAAACTTAAAAACTATTTTAGTACTAATTGAACGATGCATAATAAAATAAATTCATCCTTAGTATGATTAAATACATTGTGTTTCAAGAAATAAAAATTTGCACACAGGTCATTTTGAGGTTATTTCCACGGCTTAAAAATTGTCTATACACTAAAAAATGGGGATAATCCTCCATTCACAAACGCCTTGATTGACTGTTAGGGCTTTCGAATGTAATTTATAATAAAAATACTTTAATCCCTAGATATTAATAATGACCTTTAGATCCGATGTCCAGAGACTAAAGTAACATTTTAAGAGCATGGCAAGAAAATAAATTTAGACTCAGACGGTAAACGAGCACATATGAAAACGTTAAAAGAAGATGTATATTATGTTCCCGTAGAGACTACAATGTGCTGATACTCCATCAGGAAGGATTATCAACATGCCCTCTGAGATAATTAGAGTATCTTTGAGTATAATTTTCGTAGACAACTCATGACTAGGCATCGGAGTTTTTGTCGCACGGTAAGACTAATAGCTAGCTATGGAGTCGTCATTTGCCATAAATCTAAACTCTTATTCATATTCATACTCATTTATTTATTTAATTATTTAAGTTTTTTTTATAATCAAGGACAACAACGTTGACGAGTTTAGAAACGATTATTTAATGTTATATTTGGAAAATAAATATTACAATAAAAAATAATTACCATTTTTAAACTGATTTAATTACGTAAATTTATAAACAAACAAAAGATACATTAAAACACGGCAGAAGTGAATGTTTTAGTCCACACTAGTGGCGAATTACCTATTCGCAGGTGTATAGTTCAAGTTATGAATTTATAATCTAATAGATATTTTTTTTAACTTGACTAAGATAAATATACACGACCGACCGCTATAGAGGCATTTTATGATTAATTAAATAAATGAGTATGAATATGAATAAGAGTTTAGATTTATGGCAAATGACGACTCCATAGCTTGCTATAGTCTTACCGTGCGACAAAAACTCCGATGCCTACTCATGACCCTTGACAAATCGTAACTGTTAAAATTCCATCCAATGGATCCATATAGTTACATACATTGGATGGTAGATCCAATTGCAACAATACCTCTCGACGTAACCCTGCAGAAAGTGTTCCATTGAAAACCAATTATTACTGTTTTGAAATACAACAAAATTGTATCAGCAATTCAAATTCCCAAGCCAATGGTATACAAAGACGTTGTTAATACTTACGCACTTAATTCTAAGCAAGAATAATCTCAGGGTGGAGTTCAGTCGACTCCCAATGGAATCCGATTATCTTCCTGAATACCATTTGCATCTGAATCACTGAATGTGTTTTCACTGAGATACAATTCTCCTTAAAGAACTTTAACAAAACCGCTTACTTTTACCATTAAGTACGTAATTAATTTTTGTACTGGGTCGAATTCAAACGAAAACTTTTTCAATACTTTCAAACTTTCCTTAAGGTAGCGCCGATCATTCTACCAGCTGCGTCAAGTAATTTTTCTTCATAGGAATGTAAGATGCATGTGGAATTGTTGTGTTCCGGTGAAGGGACAAGGCAACCGGCGAAATTACTAGAATCAGCTTCTGTCAAAGGAGTTAAAGCGACAAGGTACTCAAAAGAAAAAAGTAGCTCCTGACAATACTGCGATTGATATGAATAAACGTCTTGATTTTTTACAAGCTTCACAAACGTCAGAGCGGCAGAGACATAAACTAAGATTTTAGTTGAATCTTAAAAGAGCTTGCTTCTTGTTACAAGTTTTGGTTGATATAACCATGGTGCTTTCATCATCATCATCATATCAACCGAAAGACGTCCACTGTTGGACATAAGCCTTCCCCAAGGATGTCCACGACCGCCGGTTTTGTGCTATTAGCATCCATCGGCTTCCCGCGATCTTCACCAGATAGTCGGTCCACCTTGTGGAAGACCTGCTAACACTTCGTTTTCTACATTTAGCTTAACTACATTTTTATTTCATTTATGTACTTAAACTAAAAGAAATGATGGATGGATGATGGATATATTTTTGTTGAGTGCACTCAGGTCCAATCGACGAATTTTCCGCAGTTGCATCAGTGAGTATATCAGAACACTCGTAATTATGGAATCGAATGTTAAATTCATCGAATAAATTTATTCGGTACTCGGAATACGGACGAAGTTTGTGTTTACATTTGAATTAGTATCGAAAATCAATCTGGGGCCTCTTGAATTATCATGACAATGGGACCCGATGTCTTTGTTCAAACGAAACCAACGAGAGGACCAGGGGATATAACTTATTCATTCAGTTTCAGCTTCCTTGATAAACTTACATACAGCAATCATTTTAGATTTGTCTTTATTTAGAGTAACTAAGTATTTGTCTACGTACCTATAGTCTGTGCTAATTGAAATTGGCACAGATGTAAACACAACCAAACGAACCAATTTACCATTATTACTCTATAATCACGTGCCTTTTAAGATCAATTAGAAATAGAAATAGAAACATTTATTCGACGAACACAAGAAAAAAAACAGAACAGAGAAAAACATCATTAAAATAAGGTGGCAACACAGTAATAATAAAAATTAAAAAAAAAACAATAAAAAAGGAAAGAAAAAAAACAATTATAGGATAGTGTTGCCATGGGTGATTCTGTGACGTCGAAATTGACACCACTCAGCACTATGTCACAGCGTTAACCGCGACGCTGGTTTTCAGTGGCGCCAACGTGACACACGAATTGAGGTCTTAACAATGATTTATACACTTAATCTTTACTTTCACATTAAGTTTAAGATTAAATATCTATCATTTATACGTTATCCTATTCTAATACTAATATTATAAAGCTAAAGAGTTTGTTTGTTTGCTTGAACGCGTTAATCTCAGGAACTACTGGTCCGATTTGAAAAATTCTTTCAGTGTTAGAAATAGCCCATTTATCGGGGAAGGCTATAGAGTATATAATCATGTTCACATAAACGAAGCGAAGCGAGGGCGGGTCGCTAGTTATAAATAAAATACTCCTGATGAATATTTGAGGTTATGTGTCCAACAGTACCAACTAAATTGTTTACATCTTTGGCAATTTCAATCGACACAGGATATAAATGCATTTTTAACTATTATAACTTATAAGATAAAATATACTTAAAGCTAATTTAATAAGAGTAGCCAAATATTATTTAACCGATGGGCCCATTTTAGAGTTATCGCTCTGAATATAACAGGGGTCGCCATTATGTATGTTGGGGGATTTTAAGCCAAAGACAAAAAATAAGGGGATTATACGTTTAACGCGTGTATCTGTGTATCTGGAAAAAAAGAAAAAGACATTTATTCGTGTCAAACAGAACAAAAAAGAATAAAATATTGCCATAGACAAAAGGGCCGTTGTCACGAAACGGTTCCGTGACAACAGGCCTTCACAAAATTCGCGACCACACCATATCTTTTGGGTAAAAGTGAACTATTTTTCAATTGTTTTTTATTGGTGTGTTTACTTGTTTTTCTTTCTTGCATGTTTAAATATGGAACGCGATCTTGCTCAATACGTCATTATGTTGACTTATGTAGGAGGTAACCTCTCATGTACGCAATCCTAGTTGGAACAAACTCGTAAACTTTTTGTTTGTTATTAATGTTCTTGTTAACAACTTGCTTCTCAAGTTTTGATTTATTCGGCCTGTATCCAACAATACTGTGTACAAAGTTGGATTAAATAGGTTTGGTGCGCAAAGACCTGAATAATTTTCTGTTTCAAAAGGCAGCGCATTGAGGCAGAACAGTGGCGCTAGACAAGATGCTTAATACTACCGTATACTGTTCCATGAGATAATACTGGGATCCTAGTGAATAAGGGTAAATTATATAAGTCAACTTAAGCCGTATTTAATAATAATAATAATAAATATAAGGGGACAATGTCACACCAATTGACCTAGTCCCAAACTAAGCTCTAGATTTGTACTATGGGTACTAGACAACGATATAAATACTTATATAGAGAAATATATACTTAAATACATTAGAAAACATCCATGACTCAGGAACAAAATATTCGCGCTCATCACA
This sequence comes from Acleris laterana, assembly GCA_963966035.1. NCBI lineage: Eukaryota > Metazoa > Arthropoda > Insecta > Lepidoptera > Tortricidae > Acleris > Acleris laterana. Next base: position 2,681,068 of record OZ014441.1, read on the forward strand.
CAAACATCTGCCCTTACCGGGATTCGAACCCAGGACCGGTAGCTTCGTAGGCAGGGTCACTACCTACTAGGCCAGCGCGTCGTCTACAAAAAAGTAAAAAAGTAGTCGTTTTAAAAGATCTTCAGGAGAGTTATACCCTTTTTCATTTATATACAAACGTACATTCCAGATTTTCTGCTTTACTCCCTCTCTAAAATGGTCATGTGCTTTGCAAAATTATATTTTACTAGAGGACGCCCCCGACTTCTTACGTGTAGAATTAGTTCCCGGGTACTCTTGCCGCTGGGGGTTATTTGGTAACCCTGTACCAAATTTCAAGTTTCTAGGTACAGTAGGTAGTCGGCTGTGCGTTGATATATAAGTCAGTGAGTCAGATTAAATTTGCCTTTTATACATATAATATATAGATTTCTGTTGTTTTGCCGCCAACCTTTGTCAACGTCTAAATCTTGAAAATTTACCATTTTGCTATTTTGATGACCATGCAATAATATAGTACGAGTTGGTGATGATGGAGACAGCAGGTGGCCATTGGAACTCCTCAATGACATAGTGGATCCTTTGAGTTTCCTCATTTGATTCGTTTTTTAATAGCGAGTTTATTATGAATATTAAAAGTAGTTACAGTTACACTCGGAAATAATGAGTTAGTTAAACTTAAAATTGTAATTCCGCAACGCAACCATGTCCCGACCCGCATATAAAAATACTCGGAATATTGCGTTTAATCTTGTTTTTTTTAATGGATATCAAAAAAAGTTAGAATTTTAGTAACTGAATACGGTGGAGAACTGGAGAGTATCACTAAATTATTTCTATAGTGAGGTAGCGAGTTCATTACTAATGCAGCGAGCGGGCCTCGATAGAAATGTCAACTATTTCGGGCCGTTGGCGCCGGCAGCTGATGTTTTTGGTAGCAGAATTGCCATTTTATTTGCAAAACCTTGCATATTGGATAAAATATATGATTTTACAGCTAAAGTAGAATGTAGGTATAGTAAGTGAGAATGGTGATACATATGGTATACCTAGTAATCCGAATAAAGTTACGATGCTAATATTCTTCGATTGTTGTAGGGTTTCCTTCCTTGTGTTTGTTGAGAATCTACAGCCTGAAATCGGCGTACATGCATGAAGAGATGGATGAATGTAGAGGAAACGATAGTTGTATGTTGACCAAGACCGGTGTACAGATGTAGTGAATAATCCTTTCCCATCGTTTTTTGTCGGATTAGTTCGTATTTATCTATCTTTCTCAATTAGCTTCAGTACCCATCAATATGCCAACTGAGAAAGCAAGATAAATACGGTTATCCGACGAAATACGATGGGAAAGGATTATTCACTACATCTGTACCTGGTGTTTCATAGTCTCTGCCTACCCCATTGGGACACAGGCGGGAAGGTAAGTATGTATGTGTGTTTTCGTATATAGGTTTGAGTCACGGTTTAATGTTTAGGTGGTACCACTTCAGTTTTTGCGTGAATTGATTGTTTTATAATCAGTAATTTTCGTCAGATTATCGCTAAGCTATAACCAGGAGATAATTCTAAGCTTCTTTATCAGTACCTGTACTGCAAATCCGCTAATATTTGCATCACGTAACAGACTAATCTTGGTTTTGTGTGTTTTAGACGTGTATTTGTGAAAAAAAAAAACTCGAACCGTAACACGTGTCGCATGCATCACCAAACTGAAATTCCGCATCACATTCATGCAAATATTTTTTTCATTTGAATTTCTGTTGGCACTTTATAAATAATATAGTGACGTCATCGCACGTTCAAGAAAAATGTATTAAAAAGATATCAGAGCGATCAACTGAAATATATTAGTAGACGAATTCCAGTTTGTCTAGACTGCCGTAGTAATATCGACGATTGTAGAAAACAAAAGCGATTGAAACTACTTAATTTAACGTGTGTGGTCTCCCATACTATATTTTTAGCTTCTTTGTTAGTTTTGATCGATATGACGATATTGTCTAGGCTGTATAAAAACGGTAATAAATATTAATTGTTCTTAAACGTCAATGGTTTTATAGTTTCGACGAAGCGCTGGCCTAGTTGGTAGTGACCCTGCCTACGAAACTAGAGGTCCTGGGTTCAAATCCCGGTAAGGGCAGATACGAGTATATGTGTGATGAGTGCGAATTTTTGTTCTTGAGTCATGGATGTTTTCTATGTATTTAAGTATATATTTCTCTAAGTAAGTATTTATATCGTTGTCTAGTTAGTACCCATAGTACAAGTCTAGAGCTTAGTTTGGGACTAGGTCAATTGGTGTGACGTAAGTATAGTTACAACAACGATATAATACAGGGTGGCACATTTAGATCGGTCAGTATGGGCAAGTCTGAAACTATGTATTAGATATACAATAGTACATTACTACAGAGGCCGGGACAAAAGGGGTTGCCGGCCGAAGACATATAGACGGCCGAGCGCCAAGCGAGGCCGGATAGGTCTGAGGCGGGCAACCCCATATTTCCCGCCGAGGTATGTATAGTGCTTTTCTCAAACATATGCAATTAAATAAAAAATACATCACTCAAAAAAGTAAATTGATTGTCCACGGAAAAGTAATTGGGTTTTAAAATAAAGTACCAGGAGCGCAGCGGTAATTAGGAGGTATATCAGGCATAGCGCAACTTAGATCTCAGGCGGTGCGGGCAGCCGGCGGGCGGGCGGCGGGCGCACACGACACAGCGCGGATGTCTCCCAAACGTTTATGCACTCCTAGTACTTGACGTTATAACATTTTCTCAAAATTTTTAAAAATATAATTTAGATATTCAGCCTGTTCATAAAACCAGCTGTCATGGCCATATTAAAATTAAAAAAAAATTACTTCCCGGCCTAGGCCTTCAATTTTGTATGAAATTCCTTTACAGTTCTCTCGAGTTGTTCCGCCGGGAACGTGGCACTTTGAAGCCTAAAATAACTAACATAACGCCGACATTACATAGCATGTTTGAGAAAAGATCTGTTCTTAGGAATCATGCCATCGATTTTAGTGACAAGAAAAATTGTTACTGTAAAAACCTTGTACCTACTCAGTTCGGCAATCGAACCCGATCCTTTAAAAAATAAAACACCTTATTTTTATTTGGATATATATGTGTAGGTCATAAGCAATAAGTGTTACTATGAAACATGATATCTAAAATGAATAAAATGTATTTCATATTTTTTGGTTTATTTTAATAGGTGGGTCTTCGAAATGACACACATGTTTTTCATATAACATTTTATTTTTCTATACCGGGTTCCATTCCCAAACTAAGTTCAAGATTTTATTTTATATACAGTTTTTTTTGTCACTAAAATCGGTGACATGGTTCCTGAAAACAGATATTTGTTATGTCTTATATTTAGTTACAGACTTGCCCATACTGACTGTATAATTGAGTATTGAGTATTATATAAAACTAGAGGATTCCCGCGATTTCGTACGCGTAGCATTAGGTATAATAATAATAATAATAAATTTATTTATTTGCCAGTAAACACAACAACCAAAACAGGATCAGTACAATGTAGCTTAATGTAGCTTATATATTTATTTATTTATTCGATTCCCTATTTCTTCCAGTACGGGGTTGATTTTAGAAAATTCCTTTCTTATTCCTCGTCTGAAAAGTCTTCATTTCTAGGTCTTAGGGTTCGGGCTGGACTTTCATGAGTCAGTAAGTCGGGCCTTCTCCTTTTCTATATAATCTATAAATAGGTATACATATAGAAGTGGGCAGTTGAACTTTTATTGTCATAAAAAGTAACTACATACATACATACATTAAACCACGCCTGTTTCCCAGAGGGGTAGGCAGAGACCACTTCTTTCCACTTGCTACGATCTTGACAAATTCATGCACCGAGTCATGCACGCACGTCGGTTTCGGGTACTTAAGATTCGGCCCTTTTCCCGTATTTCTCCGATTTGACTCGAAAAAGTACGCCTAGGGCGGCCCCTTCCGACCCGTCCACTCACTTTCGATCTGTATATCTCTTTCGTCAATCTTCTTTCATCCATCCTTTCCCAATGACCGAACCATCGAAGCATGCCCTTTTCAATCTTAGTCACTACATCATCTTCCACATTTCTCTCTGACTTTGTCATTCCTTACTCTATCAATCAGTTTCCCACCACACATACTACGCAAAGAGCGCATTTCAAAACTAACAAAACTAACTAAAAAAACCTGATTCTAGAAATAGGACACAGTTATATTGGAACGCCAAAAGTCTATGTGATAATACTGATAATTTATATCACATTATTTTGTTGTTAAGAGTAATTTCGTGAGTAAAGCTGATAAAGGTTAGGTGATGGGCTTGCAACCTGTCACTAATATTCACTGGTAAACATCTAAGCCTGTTTGTGCAAAATGTGGTTACAGAATTAACAAGAAGTTTTTAGAGTTGTTGTTTATTCTGTAGCTCTGACTACCTTAGGAATGAAGGCGTGAATGTATGTATGTATGTAAAATTAATTTTGAGTATCTAATTAAAAACGTTTCAATTCACATGAAAACAATATCATCTCGACTTTCTTATTACTTGATATTTCAATTCACAGAACAGATGATTCCCGAAAGAGCTTGTTCACGACCGTTGACCTATTTTTCAGGCAGGGTAGAATTGCTTCATTATTTCAAGCCAAGTGTTTTCATTTCGGATGCAATGTATCTTATTATCGTAATTTGGTTTACCATTATTTGCTAAAAAGCGTTTCATAAATATATTATCATTTTGCAAATTGCTTTTTCCGAAATTGTAAATATTTCACAATTTTTATAATACTAACCTAACGTAACCAATAGCATTGTACAAATGGTCCTGAAATAAATCGTTCGGAAAAAAAAGTTATGCATTATGATAGACGGTGACGGCACCAATGATGGACACTTTTAGCTGACAAGCACCAGTAATGGACACTTCACTCGTAATTCAAATTTCATACGGTCCTAAATTGATTATTGTAAAACAAATAAATAAATAACCCTTATCTTCTGTAAAACAAGAAAGAGCAAGTGATTAGATAGGTACCTCTTACTTTACTGATGGGTCTATTCTAATACACTTTGACCACTCAGGATATTTTATGAAACTAATCACCCTCTTACACACTATTTCGTCGGCTTAGTGCAAGAAGTCATTAACCCACAAAAAGTCAAGTCAGAGAAAAACGGGCCCAAAGTTTTGACTTAGTCAAATGAACATTATTGTTGTAGGTTCGGGTCTAGATTTAAAAATTAAACACAAGTGGTTAGCTAAATATATTTAGTATCAAAACCAATTAAAAACTTTGTACAATAATTCCAAATAACTTTTTTAAAAGCCTAAATATGTAGTTAGTGACTTTTTGTCTTTCTCGCTTTAAGGGAACTTACAATTAGTTATTTTTTATTTTAATCACAATTAAATCGAGAATTCGAGAAACACAGTTTTAAACGAGAAATTTGGTTTCATCAGTCTTAATTATTACCTTAGAAACTTTATGAACATTATTTACTAATTAACAACGCATAAACAGTTTTAAAAACTCTACTTCACAGATATAAACTCAACAAAACCACAATAATAACATATAATTCTCAAAATGGCGTTATTTGTAACTCCAAACTAAAATAACTAAAAAATGATTTTTTTTTATAGTGGAACTTAATATTATATTATAATCCCAGACTCTCACAGCAAGCACTACTTACTTACTGTTATAAAACATAAAAACTTCTAAAAGTATTAAAATAAAAAGATCAGCCTTTGATTTTGAACTAATACTGTAAGTACGAAAAAGAGTTAAAAAACCTAGTCATCCATCTTTTTTACTCTTCGTCTTCTGAGTTTGAAGACATTTCTTCAGGTACATAATCACGACTTTCTTTGGCTGGCAAGTTCTGGTACCAGTGGTGAAGTTCCGCGGGTATAATTTTTTCATTGCACATTTTTAGTAAGTCTTTTTTTAGCTAGAGTGATTGGCAGTTTTTGGTTGTAAGCTTTTCTCAAAACGTAAGTGTTATAATTGAAACCCTGTATGGGTTTTTCAAGCTTACGTTTTCGCAGTTGTTTTATTGGGGCCATAGATTGGGATGTATTACTTTTTAATACGTGAAATTCTTTATACTCAGATTTGAAATCGTATCTGTAAAACAACATTCGGCCTTTTTTTCTCTAGTCGAAAAGATTTCACTTTAAGCCATCGCAGTTTTTCTCCATTGACATCAATCGATCGATTCTGCATCAAGTTATCACTCAAGTCGTATAGGTTTAAAATATCTGTGTGATTCATAACTATCGGTTCGTACGGCTTTTTCAGGTTTTTATTTTTTTTATTTTTTCTGTTTGATCTTGCTAATCGAATAACATTACAGAAGTCTATCATTGAGTACACTGGCATTAAACGCAATTGGTTCTCAATCGCACTGTGCATGCTATCTACCTCCATATGTGTATGACCAGACTCTAAATAAATATGTTCTATTACCTCGAGATGAGTTGTCTGAACTAAATACAACTGCAGGCTTAAAAGGAATTGATTACGATTTTGGTCTCCACAGGTGTCAGTGAATATGGAAATCTCTTTTACAGTAGATGGAAGACGTTTTATTCATAGATACAAAGCCGTACCCACCTCATCGCTTCCTTTTTTGCCATCCAGCTCAGACCAGAGGTATCAAAAGCCGTCATTGGGAGTGCGAGCTTCATAAATGGTAGCATTGTACACATTCAATTTGCGTAGGTAATAAAGAATAGAAACAGTTCCATTTGGGATATGAAGTACCTTTTGTAAATCTAAGGTTATTGAATTAAAGCTTTCATCTTCATTAGCACGAATTTTGTCCAATTCTTTGGCTTCTCGACTTTGTTCTTTTAGTGAAATGTGTAAGTCATATTTTTGTTTCCAAGATTCAAGATCGGGTCCGTTTGTATTTTTGATACTGTTATACTTATGACATGTTAGACATTGGTCTTATTTTGGTTTGTGAAAATCCAAATTATATTCAGTTCCATATACATTTCTGTACACGTTTATAGTAACAGAAGTCCGAGACGCTTTTTTGCATTCCTCTGTATAAAGTTCGTACATTCTTGAAATAGATAGCGTGCCATCTAAATAGAGTTTTGACGATGTTTTTCGGCAATAGTGCGATTCCATTGTAGGAAATGATTCGATGTGTTGTTTTATAAAATGTATATCGTCTTGTTTGGTTTTATTGTGAGCAACATGCTTACCACCTTGGTCTTCTCCTTCAAAAAGACCAGAACTGCCAACCTTGGAAAATGCATTGTTTATAGGGCCGTTTGAAATACAGAGGGTACTTTAAAAAAACTTTTCACATACCTTGATTTTACCTTCATCATTAGAAAAAAAATACGAACGTGACATGGTTCGTTTTCTAACTGCTTTTACGTAACACCTTTGTGGAGGATTTACTGATATGTTCGCGAGTATAAAATCCTTTTGACGACAGTAGTCTTTTAAGCCCCAATATGTTTGACAATTTTTTTTACGTTCTTCTTCGCTGAAATTTAGTGGGCAGTTAAGCTTGCATTGACAACCTCCCGGCTTGGGGGCTTTTCCTGGCAATAACTTTTTTTTATAATTTTTGTACGGTAAATCACAGTGCTTACAATTTTTTTGCTTCTTTCGGTCGTAAGACTTTTCATTTTTTTTGTGCCATCTTGTTGTTTTAATTTTTTTGAGTGTTTTTGTTTCCAACTCATTATCGTCAATATCACTGATCTTATCAGTCAAAAAGTCAAAAACAAAACCTAGGTACCTATACAAAATCTCGCCCTAAGGACAAAATTGGTATTTCGCAAATGAAATACTTACTTACCTACAACTTAACAGCATAAAGTAATTTGCACGTATCTTATTATAAATAAATGACAAAGGTAGTTACGCTGTGATCTTCATTCTCCTTATTTAGAATCTTTTCTAACATCAAAGATCCTCGTCCTGCCTTAAATTTAATACCATTTCGCTTCATTTTGTAAGAAATCACTAACTTCTCGCGTAACGTCCATCCCCGGTCGCAGCCGCAACGGTATGACTTCGATCGCGGTGGCTGAACCCCCGTTACCGCGAGAGCAAGACGTACTCGTAGGTATAAATGAGTTGAAATATGAACTGTTGTGCAAGAATATTTCACTAAAGGTGTTCAAATTCATACAAGTTATTTGCCAAAAGTCACTAACCATAATTTAATCACGTGAATTACATGTCTTTGGACATAACAAAAATCGATAAATATCATTAATTACTTTAAAAAATCATTCTGATTGCCATTAATGCTGTCTCCTAGTTTTTTTAAACTTTATAAAGTGCTTTAGTTATTTTATACTGAAGTAAAAGTGGTAATGTGCATCCAATGCTCATTTTGTTAAAAATCATTAAAGCATGATAATAACTTTTATTTTTGTTTTACGGTTTGCTAAAAGTAAATATATGCATATAATGAATTCTAGCTCAAATACTTTCATAGCTTTATTCATGTTGTTTTATTTTTTAAAGTTGATAAGTAACAAAAGTGAATATTTAAACAAAATAAAAAGATAAAAAATAACAAATTTGTTTTGTTTAAAGTTAGTAATGGTCTAAAACCAATTTACATCAAATCAATAAGGCAAAAAGTTAAGTTAATGACTTAATGTCATGGCTGTAACATCGAAATTATTCAATGTAAAAAAAAATGGATCCGTGCGTTAGAAAGAGTAAGTCGCGGCGAATCCGCCTGTGCTTGTACCTGTACTTAGTGATTTTATGCCATTAGTGACTTCTTGCACTAAGCCGACGATTTGAATGTGCAGGTCAGGATGAATAAACATCGTAAGAGCAAAAAATGAACTTAAGTTACAAAATAGTACATTGTGTATTAAGGGTGGTAAAGAAAGAATTACAAACGAGAGTCTGTTAGAAGCCCGAAGCCGTAGGCTGAGGGCTTTAATGACTCGAGCTTTGTATTTCCGTTACCACCCGTGTAACATACAATGTTTTTCATCACAATTGCGAGGAAATGAAATAAAATCAGACAAAAGATCATATTTTTAACTTATTAGCGGCAGACTACATCATTGTCTGTGGCTTACCACAGATAATGTCAAACGTGTTCGGAGTCCGATTCTAGCGACATATGAGATCAATAGTTTATTATGCGAGATTGTTAGGAAATAGTATGCAACTGACATTTCATCTCGAATGAAACTTCATATCGAATGGCACAAGAATTGGGGTCCTGACGTATTGTGATAGTTTGAGTCCACGTATAATATTTTAAAAAAAAGCTATTACGCACTTAAGTAACGTAATGGTAAAAAAAAGGCCCGCGGGTATTATTTTGGATTTACGGTCGATTTTTCTAGCATGTTAGGACACTATTTACGAGCAAGTGTGATGAAAAAACATTTGTGACCGCGAGGATTCAAACTTGGTACCTTAGAATCACAAGTCGACAACTTAAGCCACTAGGCCACCGACGCTCTCTCCCATGCAATGCAATGTAACAATTTACATACATTGCTCGCAATACTATAAAGAGAGATAATGGAAGGTTCCAATCGATCAACGTGTGAGGGCTTAACCGTAGATAAAATAACTATTACAGTTTGATAGATAAGAAACTTTTATCCTATTTGGTTGAATAGAACTTAATAACATGGATAAAACAAATACTGCTGGGCATTGCGACGCAAAAAAAAGAATGTAAAAATAAGTCCTTTTGAAGTAAGCCTTCTTAGACGGGACTTTGCAAATAATGGAATTCTTTAAACAGACGTCAAGATAGAATTGTGAATTCAATTGCAGAATGTAAGAATTTTACGTTTTATTGTAGCCACAAGTATAACCTAGCTTATGTAATCTATACACGCTTATGTAATCTATATACGAGTTTCAAACTCGGATAAATCCATGCAAAAAGACAATGGAATTTGCGCCTTTTTTCAAATATCCCAGTTTGACGTTAATCCACTCAAATGTGTTTTTTTGAAATATTACGTTATTTAAGAACTCCATACAATAAAACTTTTTTGTAATCTGGATATTATTCAACACGCTATAAAACGCTGTTATTATATAAGCACCGTCTCTTTAGAAGCAATGTTAGTAATAGTTTCCAGATGTTGCGTCTGCGCCGTCCCAACATCTAACCGTTCCAAAACTCATTAACGACATCTGCACTCACTTTACTCAAAATTTATATCTTATTACTTTCTTAATATATTAAACTTTTGATTTATTACTGTTCAAACAATAACTTCTTCAATAAAGCCTTCATAAGGATTATGTACCTCTAATATTATCCTTTGATAGACGTCTATGACCAAAGATTTCCTTTCGCAATTCGGATTCAAGACGAGCTTAATCTCGATCTTCATAATTAGTTAGAATATTCTTAAGTGGTTTTTGCTTAGTTTCGGACCGATTCCTCTGGTTCGTTGCCAGTTGATTGATTATGGGTCAGATAACCGGAACCCTAAGCCATTAAAGTTGGAGGATCCGGGCTTGGAGGCCTGCGGTCGTGGCTGGTGTTGCCAGACGTACCGATTTACGCAGATGTCCCAAGTTTCAGGGGTCTATGGACATTGGACACATCCCGATTTACCCTTGATCGGGACGATAATTGTACCAGTTTTCAGCATATCACTAGAGCGATCATAAATAAAAAAGTGGAGGTCAAAAAACGGTTCGCTAAATTTTTCATTGTAAGACTGATGTAAGTCCCGCGATTTTTAAACTTTACTCAATTTTTGTACAGTCAAGGTTTGAAAATAAATTATCCGCACAAAGTTGAAAAAATATGTACCTTATTGCCATAGTAATAAAGTCTGTGTGACTTTATTACTGTGAGACTTTGTGACTTTGTGACCATGACTGTACCTAGGTCCTGATTTTTTTGGATGTCTCTCGTAATTTTTATTAACGCTTGTCCTAATGCATCGTTTGTCCTAATTATTGTTGGTCATAAACTAGTTTTCAGCTGAGCCAGACTACTTTTTAAGTATTCTATTATACCTGCGATTTGGTTAGGTTAGGTTAGGGTTGTATTATAACATCACTAAAAAAACAAAAGTCAGGAAATGGCTTTAGGATAAAAGAAAATTTGGGCAAACGGTGCATTAGGACAAATGACGATTAGGAGTTCCAGTTTAGACCCGATTTTTTACTACCACAGTCCCGGTTTTTGTATTACTTGACCTGACAACACTAGTCGTGACCCCTCATTCTGCGTAGTTCCTCCTGACACGTATCTTTGAGAGTTTTTTCTTTGTTAGTGGCCAGTGTTTTGTGTGAGCTGGCAGGATTGATAAATGGAAGTATTTTTACGATAAGGTTCTCACCTTATCGTAAAATACTTACTGAAGCTACTTTTCGTAGAGTAACATTTAATTAATTGATATGATTAGGATTTTTTTGAACTTTTATTGGAATATTGTATAAATCTTTTTTGGTGATGCTCCTTAATACCTATACAAAATATAGTTTCACCAAGTGCGCAAAAATAGTGATGACTCTCTTCGGTGTGAAATTGGCAACATGATCCAATTATCACTCAAAAATTGCAAATCACGTCAAGTTCTTTTTTTTCTAGCTATACTACGACGATAAAGCCCTTCTCATTAACCTGCAAAAGGTTTTAAATTGTTACCTGGAAATAAATTGACGGCCATTTTCTCTCCGGTCGGTTAAATTATAACGCGAAGTAAACGAGGGCCTCGGTTACAATAAATTGCGAAGAGAAAAATATAATACGCTTTATTTTCAGGAAAAATACTTTGTTAACCTTTGTTGTTGGACTTGATAAAAATAATTGCTTTTAATTTTCGTAGCTGAAGTTAAAAAACAAAAATTCGAGTAATTAAAAAAAAAACACTTTGTTATGTCACTAGTACTTAGCCAGAGACCTGTGTATTGTATGAGTGGGAAGAGTACGAAAGATATATATCCCACGCTTCGCACTCATATAAGGTGGACTACTGGCCTCTAGCTGACCACTGGTAATTTTACCCTATGTCAACGTACAAATAAAAGTTGGAAATAGGTCACCTGATGGTGTCTGTGACGCATAGACATTTGCATTTTTAAGATTACAATCTTAAGACTGCAATTCTAAGACCTCAAATGCGTTACCAACCGGGGTGTTATTCTCTCAAAAACAACGTACGGGCGGACGAACGAGCGAAATCGCAGCGGCGAGTTTAAGTAGTCCCGTCAGAGCGAACAAAACACATGTTAGCGCGTGCATTTTCAATTAAGCAGCCTTATACGCTCGATCCATCGGCAGAAACCATGCTTTTTTTTGTTTTGTTTACACTTACGGGACTACTTAAACTCGCCGCTTGGACATTCACTCGTCCGTCCGTCCGACCGTCGTTGTTAAGAGAATCACTACCCTGAGGACTAAGATGGAATACTTCTAATAATATATTAATATAGTTTACCGGTTGTCTTAGCTTCACACCGGAACACAACAATGCGAATGCTTCTTGGCGGTAGGTACCTTGTCAAGGAACTACCACCCCCACTAAAATGGAATTTATTTTTGGTTATAATGTCCGGTCACGAGCGTTAATTCGGGACCCGTTTCAAGAAAAATATGCTAGGAGTCGTTAACGTCATTAGAGATGTCAAGTCATTTGTAACTTTTAGAAAACTCAACCTTACTACCAATTAAGATATTATTGTAATTTAAATTGAAATGTAAATTGATAAATATTTCTATTATGTACCTACATCTAATTAATCTACAAATTAATGTAACCTTTGACTTGTATTTTTATCGAAAAATATGAATAAATGAGTATGAGTATGAGTATGAGTATTGTTGTAGGATGACAGATTGATTCTCGACCTAAGGTGGGTACCAAATTGAATCTCGTGACTGTACATGTTATAGGGTTGTTTAAGTAACTATTTAAGATTCTGTCTGTAACCATCTTCATCGTTCTATTTTTCCATTTCCTCCACCTTTTCCTACTTAGGCATAAAAACTTCTAGAATTAGCGCTGTTGTGGCGGTTTCTCTGAGTTGCTACGACTTATAGCTTAAGTCTACCTTAGCTCTAAGGCTTACGGCTTAAATTCGCCTTTGTACATGCATTTAATTAAATTTTGTAACTGTTGTGGCCGTGTAGTTACCGGCTTAGAATAGTGCCACTGTCTTTCCGTGGAAGTCGTAAGAGGCGACGAAGGGAATAAAGGTTGGTAGTACTGTCAGGCGATGGGCTTGCAACCTGTCACTAATATACACTGGTAAATTAGAGTTATGGGTAATTCTGTAGCTCTGCTTACCCTACTCTGGGAATGAAGGCATGAGTGTAGGTATGTATGTATGTTGTAACTGTTTTATTTTTGTGCAATAAGGCGTTTACATATACATTCATAATTTGGTAGTCTAGCGGAGTCTACATTCTTCTCTAAGAACGGCAACGCATCTGCGAATCCTTTCAGAAACACAAAAAAAACAGTCGTCAATTCAAACCCTTTTTGATTTAGAATTAACTTAAAAAGATTAGCAAAAAAAAACAAACATTATGTTATTATGGAAATTTCCATCGCCATGCAAATAAGGGTAAAACGGCTTTTCGTTGATCGAGATAGCTCATACGAGCGACAGTTAATCTACCAAATTGAGAATGCATGCCCTAAAATTCAGACTGATGGTGACAAGAAGGCAAATAATTTCCCTCTAGCATAAAAATATTATTATAACCGCCCAACAATTAACAACAAGTAAACCGGGCTTATAATTCTTGAAATGGAATCTGATTACACTGTGAAATTCTAATGAAATTGACTGTGAAAGCCTTTGGAAGGCCTTTTCAAAATAACCGCTTAATTTATTTATTTTATCAAGCAGAAAGATAACGTAATCTTGTTGCCTCGATATCTTTAAACATTGACATAGAGACGTTTGCTTCGAGACAGAAAGGGCGCTCAATTGTTTTAGCCCGAAGAATAAAGTCTACGGAAAAGATTAAATTTCCACTGCCAGAAGATACTCGTAGTAGTTTTAAAAATAGGAACGTAGTTAGTCCATTTGTATTCGGTTGATCAAATAGTTTTAAATAGGTAAAAGAGCAGAAAAATAGTTCCTAATTTGGGAAATAACAATAAATGTTTCGTGCATTTTTGAAAAACACATTTTTTTTATGAATATCTTTTGTTTTTTCACCTCAAATGCATGTGTTTTATATGTCATAGATTGATGGTTCTTTTACGTGTCATATATTCAGTGTCATTAAAAGATCCACCAATAAAATACACAAGTTTTACCACCTTTACATGGAATAGGCATGTCATGAGGAGGGATGAAATTTTTGTCACGAGAAGGGTTTTTGAGTATAAATGTGGAGGGTTATAAACTTAGAGGAAGACCTAAAAGAAGTGTATTGTGTGAACAGTGATATGAGAAAAAAGAGAGTGAACGGTGAGATGACAGCTAAAATGGATATGTGGAAGGAAAAAACATGCTGCGCCGATCTTAGATGACTGGGATAAGGGCAAGGAGATGACGATGATGACCACCTTTTGTAAATATATTTTTGCAAAATGACTGTACTTTCTTTCTGCACTTGAAAAACACTTTTAAACACGATAATGTTCAGTCTTTACAAATAACAAGCCCTTACAAATTGCCAATTTATCCGACCCATCAAATTATTACTTTAGATAATGATTTATAAAAAACTTCAGCAGAATTCATCCAATTTACGTAGATACGTGATGGAGTGATCGGGCCCGAAGTACTTAGGACTTTGCAAACTCCTTTAAACGGGGAGTTTCCGGGTGCTTAAGTGTTTAGAAAGTTACGCAATGATCATTAGTCGGGATAGTCCCCTGAATTGTACTATTTAGAACCTTGCAAGAAATGGTAGGGTTTGGGTTGATCTTGAATAATAGTGTCGAATACGACGTCCCGCCTCATTACTTAGTTTGAGAATAACATGCAACTTGAACGAACACTTCGCTCATTGAGTACAAAATGGACACATTCCAAAATAATTTGCTCTTGCATTAAAAATCTTATACGAATAGGTTCTACAGTCTGTGATCGAATTCGAGATCAAAAATGTAAACAAACGGATTGCCATCATAAAAAAACAAATCCAAGTGATGGTTACTTTAAAATCAATAAAATTAAAATTAAAATTATAATATTCAGAGTTATATAACATTGTGTGAAGAGTTAAAAATATTACACTTAGGTATACAGTAAATATACTTTTTTTTATTCCGTATTTATGTTGTTTGAATAAAATATTATGGAGTTTTAATTTATGCCACTGGCAAAGGTAAGAAATTTCAAACATTTGGTTCGTAATTATAATAATCATAATATTATGATCTATTAAGTATTCAGAGTTAATGGTTTTTCTTTAATATTTCTAAGGTGCATACGGACATACGGCATTCGTAGACATACCCTTATAATCTGTGGGCATTCGTTTTTTGACATCTGTCGAATGAATGTGCTTCGCTTCTTTTCTTTTCGTTTGTCCTTTGGTATCGTTGCTTTCTGTTGTTAAGTTTTTGTTTCTTATTAAGTTTTGGTTTTATTTTCACCCTATATCCCAGTCATAATGATTACACTGAACTGAACTGACTAAATTAGAATGGACTAACTGTAGGTGTCTAAAAGTCTTCCAGCCAATATCTTACTGAAAACCATGTAGGTATCGGTATTTATATTTGCCGACTAAAATTCAAACATTTAAAAAATTACATTTGAAAAATAAGGTTGCATGCCCCTGGAATGTCACTTTGACATTGACAATTGTATGTTTACATTTTTGATCTCGAATTCGATCACAGACTTTAATTTTAAAATGCAACACTGACTCATTTTGGAATGTGTCCGTTTTGTATTCAATGAACGATATTATTATATCTTGAAAATTACTGTTGTGTATACCTAATTACAGCGTACGTATAATAGAATAATGCGCGATATGTATAATAGTAAATATCAAATATAGAATGTCAAACGGTCAATACCGCCCTGATAAACCAACCAAAGCAAATTCTACCATAAGGTAATAAGGTTGCATTTTCTACAGGAGTTTTGTCTGAGATACCGCCATTTTGTCTTACCAGCGGGCCTAGTATGGCTGTATCTATATCGCGTGTCAACCATGGATAAAGCATCCGTCACTTTTTGACACGTGTACTTATTTACCTGTCAGAAGGTGACGGATGCCTTATCCAAAATGTATCACGCGATAAACGTAGCCATATAGGCCCCCAGGGCATTATACAGATGAGTTACAACTACATGGAAGAACGTGACTTTTGTTTTGATGCTTAATCTTTAATGCCACGGAAGTACCTATAACTACGTGGTTTGACTAACAATAAGTAAAAGCAAACATCTTCAGTAGGAACCATTAAAACATTTCCTTATAGGGATAAGATCGCGTTTGTTTCTGTTTCTGATTATTTTTAACTTTGTTATTTTCTATTTGTGCAATAAATATATTATATATTATACCGCCAAACAGCAGTGTTCGCACTGTTGTGTTCCGGTTTGGGGATAAGACAGCCGGTGAAATCACTAGCATAGAGGCATTCCATCTTAGTCCTCAGGGTTGGCAACGCATTTGCAGTCTTAGGATTGCATTGCAGTCTTGTGTTGTGCGAATGTCTAGGTATGGGTCACAGTTTCCACTTACCATCAGGTGGCCTGTGTGCTCGTTTGTCTTCTCTATGCCATAAAAAAAAAAAAGATTTTGCATACTTTTGACTTTGACACAATTGCCACGGAATGATAAAAACGAGATTTTCTTACTTCAAAACAAGCCTTCGCTGATCTTAAATTATATAGTTCGTTCGATTGAATAGTGTGCATTGCAACCCTTTGATTTTAAGTCGCCAACATCGCTTTGTGCGCGCCGCGGAGGCTTCTTTGTACCAATTTTGGCGGAACATCAAAGCATGCAAACTATTTGAACAAACGAGCTATAGTTTAATTTTGTAATGCTATTACTCATTTAGCGCTTATTTTTAGTAGCGCGTATTAGTATCAATTAACTAGCGACCTGCCCTCGCTACGCTTTGAATTTTGTGAGTATGATATACACGGTGGGGCCTGTAACTAAAGCAAAAATTAAAAATGTACATTCTTCTCCTCAAACTACGCAACGTTTGTTTGACGACTTTGAAAAAAAACTTGCGGTTTGAATTTTATTACATTTTAAAGTTAATTCGAACACGCAATGTACTACATACATACATACATACATAAACTCACGCCTTTATTCCCAGAGTGGGGTAGGCAGAGCTACAGAATGAAATGTACTATGAAATTGATTATGTCTGTAGAGTGACTAGACTGACAGGCGATGTCAATCAGACGGAGTTTTAAGTACATTGAAAATACTATTTACTTTGTTTGAAAAAAGAACAATCTAAAAACTTTATGATTTTAAATACTTGCTAAACAAAAGTTGTCTAGTTTGAGGAGTAGAATCTACGTTTTAATTTTTTGCTTTAGTTACAGGCCCCACCCTGTATAGCCTTATAGCCTTCCTCGATAAATGGGCTATCTAACACTGAAATAATTTTTCAAATCGGACGTGTAGTTCCTGAGATTAGCGCGTTCAAGCTAACAAACAAGCAAACAAACTCTTCAGCTTTATAATATTAGTATAGGCTATAGATGAAGCACTATTCACGTCATGAGCAGCAAATACGTTCACGGTCTGGCCACGACTTTGTGCGACAACGACGAGCGGCGAGCGGTAATAACAAATGCATAGCGATCTATCAAGCATGCCACGAATCGCGGTGGCCATGAGGCGAGTTCTATTCATTTATTTCCGCAAGCATACCGTCACCGCAGTGAGCAGACTAGGAGCGTGAGGTTGCTACTTTGAAAATCGAAGGTCGAAGTCACCACGTCATCATCATCATCATCATCATCATTGCCGCTCGAGCGATTGCGTCATTCACACGACGGCGCGCGGCCCCGACTAAACGGGCTTGGTTTATCCTGATCTTAGGGTTCCGTAGTCTAACTACAAACCCTTATAGTTTCGCCATGTCCGTCCGTCTATCCGCAACCTAGCTCAGAGACTCTTAGTACTAGAAAGCTGAACTTTGCCATGAATATACATATTAGTCACGCCAACAACAATTTGTTAGAGTTAAGTGTTCCTCCCCGCTACAGCCAAAACTACAAATACTTAAAATCTGAAAAATATCTTAAATGAAAGCTCATTAATGAATTTAATAGGAAAACTATCACGACTAAGTAGACTTTATTAGTTGTGAGTTACAAACGTTTTAATTAAATGTTTATACCTACTGAAAACTCATTAGCGGTGTTGGTAAACTGACCACGACGTATGTCGATATATAATAAATAGGTATAATAAATGCATGATATAACTATAAAAGTCCACTATAAATATGTTGGCAAGTGTAATTTGTGTAAACCGTTCTTGTTCAATAAATAAATAAATAAATAAATAAATGGGCATAACAGTTTTCCAACGGCCAAGTTAAGTTTGTCGCGAGATCGAATTTGTTTGTAGTAACTGCTTCGGAACCCTACACTGAGCATGGTTTGACATGCTCTTGCCCGGTTTTTTTTTGGTAATCTCCTGAATGACCAAAGATAAGAGTCTTTGCTTTTGTTTGCTTTCTACTTGAATTACTTCAAGAAAAGGGGCAGGGGTGAAAATTCTTCCGAAGACCTGGGAATGGAAAGACCAGGTACTGCCGGGCTCGCACCGGTTAAAAACACCGATGCCTCTGTTATCCTGTTGAGTTGAAACACATGTAGACGTGATATACCTACCTCTCTGTATGATGAACTACTGTTTATACTGTGATCTTATCTAGGCGTGGCACACTCTGCAATTTAGGCAAGTACATAGACGAATCTGGATTGGGTTGCCTGTGAATGAATAGCAAACTATGCGATAGGAACGGAAGCACAGTATAGGCATATTCGACCAATGTGCGTTAACGCTGTTTTGATAAGACGACCTCCTTCCTTATGTACATACTTGTTCTGTTATGTACAAGCAAAAAACGTTTCATCCCCGTGAAAAATACTCGCGTAGGTTAATATCATTTAGATAAGGTTAAGACATATATCACACAGAGTGTAATTTCTTCGTTGCAGAGTTTACTGTAACGGCGTAATGTAAATAAATGATGACATTAACTTACGAGTAATATTGCCTGTCTTATCTTAGCCTTTGCTGTAATAACCTAAATAATATACTGTACTAAATAATAAGTTTTTTTTTATCATTAGTTCCGATACGTTCTTGCGTAAAGGTCGCAGCAAACAGCTGTATGTGAGTGATTATCTTCATATCGTAACGTTGACAGTACTATAACATGTCATAAGCAAAATGGTTTTACCGAGTGACTTCGTCCGCGTAAATTTTGATTGCCGTTATACCCTCGGGCACTTTTAAATTTTCCGGGATGAAAAGAAACCCATGTGGTTATCCTGGATCAAAGCTATATCTTTTCCAAAATTCATCTAAATCCGTCTAGCCGTTACACACAGACACGCACACACATAAACTTTCACATTTAGGTATAATATTAGTAGGATAAACTCACCTATATACGAGTACATAGTACATAAACTCACACCTTCGTTCCCAGAGTAGGGTAGGCAGAGTTACAGAATTACCTACAACTCAAAAAGTTGTTGGTAATTTTGTAACCACATTTGGCACAATTAAGCTATCTTTTATTCCCTTAAATAAAAAAAGCTAGTCCTAGATAAATTGATAATTTTCGTGACTTCACTCCAGGTGTTCACAATAATAATATGTCAGTTTTAGGAAATAACAAACGATCTAGAAAATTATACGGTTTCAGAGAAACGCCTCTCCGCATTGAATATGAGCAAAAAAATATGCGCGAAAGTACCGAGAATTTTATTTGTGCCTTATTTTATTTTAGGCACGTGCACCCCTAAACCCGTGTAAGTAACATAATTATTTGAAGAATGTGATTTCTTTTTTGCCTAATCATCTATATATCTTGAAATCTAAGCCCACGGAAAATCAATTTGATGACATACGTTGGGTAGGGAAAGGGTTCCGAAGGGATTTTTTGAATTTAAGTAGGAATCCGAAATCTGTGCTTTAATAGCGTTACAAACAAGCAAATATTAGTAGGTATGGAATAATCGAACTAAAACAGTATACAGGGTGAACTCTGTCGTGAATCAAATGATCACCCACGAATATGAACAACTTTCACTATGGGACCAACTCTGAAATCACGAAATAAAAATCAGCTGCTTCATACATTTTGGTCGAGTACGTATTGAACTTTTCTTTTAAACAGCTGTTTTTTTTTTCGTTATTTCAGTGTTGGTCCCGTAGTGAAAGTTATTCATATTCGTGGGTGGAATATAAAGGTGATCATTTGATTCACGACTTAGATTATACCTGGTATAGTTCATTTTGAAATATGACCATTACTGAAGGTCAAAATCAAAGTACATACATACACATACATAAACTCACGCCTTTATTCCCAGAGTGGGGTAGGCAGAGCTACAAAATTACCAACAACTCTAAAAACTTGTTGATAATTCTGTAACCACATTATGCACACTTAGGCTAAGATGTTTACCAGGTGGCTAAGGTGTTTTAAAATCAAAGTGTCATGTATTATTATAATAAGGAAAGAGCGACTCCATGGATTCTAGAACCACGATATACTACCCAAATCCAAACCCTAATCATAACCATATACCTCACAAACCCAAGACCAACATACAACGAAAGCAAAAAAAATAAACACTAACAATTTCCCCTATTCACGACAAACACGATTAACAGAACAATATCACCGTCGTTCTTAGCGGATACTTCATCAAAGGTATATTTATCCGACTGGCATCTTAAGCCAAAACAGCTTATCTTCTTTACTTATTTGTAGTATTACCAACCTTGTTACTAATTCATTACGGTTGAAACTGTTCTACCTATTGTATTACAGATACGTCGTTTTTGAGGAGCAATACACTTATCTCGGCATTATATCTCCGGAAATAATGACACTTCTTTGTTCCTTTTCCGTTTCTTTACTAGGTCTTATGAAGAATAAAACGAAATAACCTTGCGATTGAGCTAATTTGTTAATGTAGGTTGAGTTCATTGGATTAGTAGGTTATTTTAGAAATAATACTGCTATCCAAAAGAATACGTTCATTGAATACAAAACGGACACATTCCAAAATGAGTCAGTGTTACATTTTAAAATTAGAATCTATTCGTATAAGATTTTTAATGCAAGAGAAAATTATTTTGGATTGTGTCCGTTTTGTATTCAATGAGCGTATAAAGCGGTATTCGAGTACGACTTCATTATGCTCAAAATTTGAGCTATTTAATAGCCTTTTAGATTTAGACGGCAGAATAACTAGCACAACTTGACAACTGACTTTTCTTGCATGATGCTCCATAGCTTTTGTTCCATTTTGTTTTATTTACTCATCTTGTTTCTATTTTGAATATGGTACTCATGTTGCTAAGTTTACGGTAGGTCCTACATAATGATTATGACATAGGAGCAATATGGCTTAGCCAAAATGGAATAGAACACCTGTTCGTCTTCCTCACTATGGTCTACTTACAAAAATATATGCAGACAGATTTTCTGTTCATCAGTAAATATTAATTATCTCTTTAAAAAAGTTTTGACTGGAAATATCCACTTTTATTTAAGCCCTTATTTTTATCATGTCATGGGTTGTTAATCGAAACAAAGGAAAAGCAACATTTAATTTATTACATAACTTTTTCGTTTACTTTGTTTTGTTTAATGAAAAACTTGGTGTCTTCTGCAAGTGAACGAAAAGTATGCAAATAGCATAATTTTGGCTGTATTCCAACTTGTTCCGGCCCATCATTCTTATTAATCGAAATCATATTATAGATGATTTAGTACCCAACACTTACTGTGAATAAGTACTGGTACAACGCCAGTAATTATGATAACGATATGGAAGTTAGATGGTCTAGCAAAATGTGAAATAGAGATGCCCAGTTCTTGAATGAGAAGATACGTGAAGGTAAATACGAATTCATAGAAAACTGTGACGCGTCTAAAACTAGCGATCTAAGTGCCATGTTACTAAGCTGATTTTGGTAGAGTATTTGACTGAAAACACTCTAGAATCGCTACAAAAAAAGGACGATGGAGAAAAATGACTTCTATGGTATAACTACACATTCGTATTCTACAATTCGTATTTAATACACTGGTAAACATCTTAGCCTAAAAGTGCAAAATGTGGTTACAGAATTATTAACAAGTTTTAAGGGTTGTTGGTAATTCTGTAGCTCTGCCTACCCCACTCTGGGAATAAAGGCGTGAGTTTATGTATGTATATATGTATGTATGTCGTATTCTCTAGACTACATTCCGCAAATGCGTTGACAGCCCCAAAGGATTAAGATAGAGTATCTTTATGCTAGTAATTTCACCCGTGGTCTTATCCCCACACCAAAACACCACCGGGAGCTGAATGGTGGTAGGTTTCAGGATAAAAATGGTGGGACGGACCCTGCACAAGGACCTTGTGCTGGTAGGACCTGGTCCTACCACCACATTTCTTGGAACGGCCATTTTGGGCAAGAATCTTGAAATATTCATTAACGACCGTAACGGTAATAATAAATTGATGAATGTCGTCCTTTATCAAGACGAAATATTAATTGAAAAAAGACAAAAGAACTCAAAAAGTATGTATGTATGTAAACTCTTTATTGCACATAAACGATTACAAGACATGTTTGCATCAATATAGAAAATGTACATAGGCGAACTTATCCCTCGGATCTCTTCCAGTTAACTTTGGAGTAGAATAAGCAAGGACAATGTAAAAGGATAGACAAATTAACAAAATTTCAGGAAATAACAAATATAATACACATACATACACATACATACATAAACTCACGCCTTTATTCCCAGAGTGGGGTAGGCAGAGCTACAGAATTACCAACAACTCTAAAAACTTGTTGATAATTCTGTAACCACATACCAAACCAAAACCAAATATAATACATACATAGAAATAATAGAATAAAGTAATATACACTACCACATACTTATATAAACAGCAGTAAAAATCTACAACAGAGGTGAAGCAGATATGAAGCATAAAACAAAACCTTAGCGAAAATTAAAACTACAACTATACCTTAATAAAACTAAATCTAAGATATAAAGTTATTCACAAACTATTTGGTTGAAGAAATAGCCAACTGAGTACTAAATCCGTTTGTAAATGATCTATTGATCCATTGAAGAGGCCGGTCTCGTGTGACCGCGACCTATTTGGTTGATTACGGGAGAACATTGATTTCTAACCATTGCTCAATCTGGCGAGCTTGTGGTTTGGATTGATATCGGGATTAGTATCTGCAATTGCAAATTATGCAGATTATTCCGTGACTAACAATGCTACTAAATTCAATTTAATTTATATAAGGTGCTAACAAATTAGTCACGGATATTTTAAGAGATAATACATTACATTAAAACAATTAACTTTTAACTGTAATTAAGGAACCTTTGTATATCATTTTATTGGTTTAATTTACGTGAACAAAAACATAAATTATAATTAATCTTTAAAATAATCACCCCTATTATGTACCTGTCAAGATGTTTAACACTGTTTGTCAAAAGTTGGTTTTCGTAAATGTCATTATGATTCGGTGGGAAAACTGTAGGTTATTATTATTAAACACTAGCGTCTCCGCGAACCGAGTACTATCAGCTGTAAAAATATCCGAGACTTATTTGTTAGCACCTTATATTCTTGTATAAGTTGCAACGGTGGTGGAGTGGTATTTGGTCGTAAAAAAGTATTGCCCTCTTTTGTCCTGAAAATTTACACCAAATTTCTGGGGTTCAAGAAAAAGGAAATAAGTATGTATGTATGTATGTATGTATGTAAACACTTTATTGTACAAAAGAAAAACCATAACAATACAATTAATAAGTATTCTGAAGATCAAGTAAAAAAGGGTTTAAGTCTAGTATACTCTGTTCATAATCTTTTTTACTAAGAGTTAAGTCGAATTGTACTTACCCTTTTTCATTAAGACCCTAGATTTATACAGAAGAAAGACCAAAGTATGGCAAGTATAAAATTATACGAACATTGTCAAAGCAGAATTTGCATTTTTTTGTAACATGAGATTTTGAATAGGTATGAAATTAAACTTTCTCTATGTAGTAATTTCCGATGAACAAATTTTTATATTTTTTGTAGAGGTCATAGTTTTTTTTTATTATTTACTTTATCTAGATAATATATTAAGAGGTGAACAGTGGTATAAAAAACTTCAGTAAATTAACAATCCAAGCGTAACCTACAAGTAACTAAGTACTTACCCAAAGAAACCGTACGCCTCGTTCTCGTTTACAAAACAAACTTACCCTCTGGAAACCCGAAACCCTTTATTTACTCTCGCCTGGAGTATAATATATAAGCAGAGCATAAGTTTCACAAAGTTGCTAGTAAAAAACCTAATATTATAACTTTATTTACTTTTATACACGGTGATTTGTTTTTGGTGATAAGGAACCAATTTTTCTAATTCTAAATGGCGATCACGTTTAAGTCGCAGTTACATGAAACAAAACTAATTTTTTTATGTAAAATATATATTGTGAAAAAACTCAACCTTGTGCAAAATGTGGTTACAGAATTATCAACAAGTTTTTAGAGTTGTTGGTAATTCTGTAGCTCTGCCTACCCCACTCTGGGAATAAAGGCGTGAGTTTATGTATGTATGTATGTATATTGTGAAACTAATTTTTAATTTAAATTAATTGTCACCCTACTATAAATTGTTTAGTCTATGATTTAACAACACTTAACTGATAAGTTCTTTGGCGTAATATCTGTCAAATTTCCCGCCAAAGCGATAGCACTTGACGTATCTACTTCACTTCAATAATGAATGTAGAATGTCCATGTATCCAGTGGTGATTGGTTTAAACAATATCATTAACTTAAATTAATTAAACAGTGAGTTAATTGTTTGAGACATCAACCATTAAATTCCATTTTTGTTGCTTATTAATAATTTTCACCTCCTGATCACCGATAAAAAATGCATTACTCCCATAATGTCCAATTCCCTCTCCCAAAATGTCAAGTTCTCAGAATGTCAAATTCCCAGCAAGTACAACTCCCAAAACGTCAAATTCTTTGAATGTCAGACTCCCAATATGTCAAGTTCTCAGAATGTCAATTTCCCAGCAAGTACAATTCCCAAAACGTCAAATTCTCAGAATGTCAATTTCCCAATATGTCAAGTTCTCAGACTGTCAATTTCCCAGCAGTACAATTCCCAAAACGTCAAATTCTCAGAATGTCAATATCCCAGCAAGTAAATTTCCCAAAACGTCAAATTCTCAGAAATTATATTTAAGTCCCCATTTGATAAATCTAACCAGATAGCGTGTCTATTTAAGTGGGTTGGATGGTTTTCAAAATAAAAGTAACAACCGAAGTGGTCAGTAAAATGCCCTTAATCGCTTCATCTCAAACATTTATCTCCACTAAATGTGAGAATTTGTCATACGAGTATATAGGAATTGGACAATGTCGGCATTGGTCAATTTGGGAATCGGACAATGTGGGAATTGGACGATGTGGGAATTGGTCATATATAGGAATTGGACGATGTGGGAATTGGTCATATAAGAAATTGGTCAATTTGGGAATCGGACAATGTGGGAATTGGACGATGTGGGAATTGGTCATATAAGAAATTGGTCAATTTGGGAATTTGTCATAGAGGGATTGGACAATGTGGGAATTGGACAATCTAAGAATTGGTCGATTTGGGAACTGGACGACCTGTCAAACACGCTAAAAAATCACCGTGTATTTGAATTCATTAGAAAAATCATCGATCTAATGTTTAGGGTAGGGGGCTAAAATGATACCAAATAATACTATTATTTAAAAACATACTGTTGTTTGTTTGTTCCTTTCGTAACTTGACTAAACTATTCAGTTTTTGTATTAAAAATGTACAATATATATTTCAAACTCCACATTAATAGAAGTAGAAGATTCAAGTGTCCAGTAAGTTTGGAGGCGTGTTTGACAGGTCGTCCAGTTCCCAAATCAACCAATTCTTACATCGTCCAATTCCCACATTGTCCAATCCCTCTATGACAAATTCCCAAATTGACCAATTTCTTATATGACCAATTCCCACATCGTCCAATTCCCACATTGTCCGATTCCCAAATTGACCAATTTCTTATATGACCAATTCCCACATCGTCCAATTCCTATATATGACCAATTCCCACATCGTCCAATTCCCACATTGTCCGATTCCCAAATTGACCAATGCCGACATTGTCCAATTCCTATATATGACAAATTCTCACATTTAGTGGAGATAAATGTTTGAGATGAAGCGATTAAGGGCATTTTACTGACCACTTCGGTTGTTACTTTTATTCTGAAAACCATCCAACCCACTTAAATAGACACGCTATCTGGTTAGATTTATCAAATGGGGACTTAAATATAATTTCTGAGAATTTGACGTTTTGGGAAATTTACTTGCTGGGATATTGACATTCTGAGAATTTGACGTTTTGGGAATTGTACTGCTGGGAAATTGACAGTCTGAGAACTTGACATATTGGGAAATTGACATTCTGAGAATTTGACGTTTTGGGAATTGTACTTGCTGGGAAATTGACATTCTGAGAACTTGACATATTGGGAGTCTGACATTCAAAGAATTTGACGTTTTGGGAGTTGTACTTGCTGGGAATTTGACATTCTGAGAACTTGACATTTTGGGAGAGGGAATTGGACATTATGGGAGTAATGCGTTTGGAGCTTTCTTCCACTTGATAAAACCATATTACTTTTGACATGTTACCGTATTAACCGAGTAAAATAAGGCCTATGGCTCGATGGTGTTATCAAATCACATTTTTGCAAAGTGAAGAAAAACAATGTGTACATTATCATGGAAAATTAAACGGTTCCTGAGGTAACCACAATAAACGAGTTCTACGTTGATGTTACAAGCAAAAGGGTAGTTAAGTATTTTATACTTTAGCTCCTTAAGCATTCGATTTTTTGTCCATTTATTATTTAAATGATTTGCGCTAAGTCAGACTCCAGGGAAGGGTCTCAAAATCGAATTACTGTCGCTTGCTTAAGCAGGTGACGCGCCTTTGTGGGGCACCCGACTGTGCCGCTGGCGTTGCCTCCTCGTTAACGCCTGTAACATCCAGTTAAATTAGGAAGGACGATAAATAAAGTTAAAACACACAAAGTGATATTTAAGTTTCAACAAAACCGCCTAAGAATCTAACTCGCCACAGATAACTAAGTATTGGTAATAGACAGTTATTAAAACAAGAAAAATGCTGAGATTTTTTTAAAATCCTTGGAAATATTAACCTTCTTATTCATAAATGCACAAACAAGAAGTAAAGCTAAAATATGCTTTGTTCTTATCTGTCATTGTGACGGGTGCCCCTTCTTTTATAGACACTATCAATTCGCAAAATGTTTGTTTCAAAGAAAACTATTTGTTGATTTCAGGTGATCTGTAATATGATTGACGTACCTAGGTTAGGTTAGACTTGTAACCATCACAATATAAACTGAAATCAACAAAGTTTCAGCAGAAAATAGTTTTCTATGAAACAAAAAATCTGCGAAGTGATAGTGTCTATGAAATGTGTGTCTATAAAACAAGGGTAAACCCATTGTGATATTTTGACTGGGCAAACATTCAGAAAGCATACTAACACTAAAATCAGGTCTATACGAGTAATTCGATTATACAGGGGGTAGAGTAATTAGTTGCAATAATTAAATAAGACTTTGTATAGTAAGACTCGTGCACCAACACCGGGTTTTTTTTTATTAATAACATACTTATCTCGCGAAAAACAGTCTGTTACAGCCATAATTCATTATTCCTAGTATTTTTAATGTAGCAATGAATCCGGTTACTAAAATTATAAAACCACTAAATCTTCAACAAGACAGTCTCAAGGCCTTTTGCACCTTAAATCGTTTTATTTCCCAACAAAATAGCATCGCACACTGTTGTTTGAAACTTTTGTCTATTTTTATACAAAGTAAACATTTCTGCGGCTAACTACCGGATAAGAATTACAAAGACGCTATAGCTTTGTATTTAACGTAATACTTTGTGATAGATATAATTTATTAGCACCTTAAGAGGATTTTGAGGCTGGAATTTTCCATACAAATTGCGATACCGTTTCTCTCCCCTTTTAAAACTCGTCAGATTTTTACGATATTTATATGTTGTTGATATCATCAAAAACTATTGTCTGTGCGATTTCGCTTCCAATAAAGTATTTCTTTGAATGAAACAAATTTAGGAATATAAACTTACAGACCCTGTTTTTAAAAAAAATTACCAACACATTCGAATGTCGTGGAAATCGGACTTAATTCATGGAGTGGGAAATGTTATCACCCGGTGCAAAAATCGTAACAAAGTTGCTTTCGCGTTTAAAATATTGGTATATAATTCTGGGTAAGTACCTATTATTTTATAGAAACACTTTTCAAAGAACTTTTCATTTAGATCACTATGCAGAATTTTCTTTTCATCGAAAGGCATTTCTCGCCGCTTGTTTTTTTTTTTGGTACTCACATGTCTGACTTATCTAAACTAAATACGTAATTAATGTTTACAATGTCTTGAACATATCATGGTTTCAGCAGAAAATTGCGTTCATAAAATCGATGAAATGAATTGATATAGTTCACCGAATTGCAAACCGATCGCCAGTGGAGTGGGAAGGTTCTAGAGTGGCGACTGCGAACCGGGAGACGAAGTGCCGGCAGGCCTTGCACAAGGACCGACGATCTGATAAAGATCGCGGGAAACCGCTGGATGACAGCAGCAGAGGACCGATCGTTGTGGAAAACCTTGGGGAAGACCATTGCCCAGCAGGACAAAGGTCTTTGTGGACGTCTTGCGGCTGATGATGATGGTGATGATGATGATAAAGTGAAATTCGATAGAATGATGGGTTACTGAATATTCGAATTGTAAAGCTCACTAAATTAATCAATGAACGACATTATCTTCAGTTGCAATACGATCAGAATGGAACGTTTATTAAAGCAAAATAGGATTCTAATTAACTAATCAGTGTGAAAATGATTACCTTATCGTATTAAATCACTAATTGGAAAATTTAATTAATTCCACCGCGACAATATTATTAGCGTTACCATGTCAACGTAAAACCTACAGATTCTGTTACTCGTATAATAGCATCAATAGAGAATAGAATGCACTTGGTAAAAGAAGCGTTTGTGAAAAGAGGGGGGAAATTTAACTATTAAGTTAGAGTAAGACAGCAGTCAACTTCAGCAATTTTCACACTAGACTAAGGGCCTGTTTCACAATCGACAAGTAAATTTATCTGTCATATAAAGTTGTCTCTCTCCTTGTCTATTTTCAAGTGTACGACAAAGAAAGGGCTAAACTTATCCGTCAAATATCCTTTACGTGTCGATTGTGAAACAGGCGGTAAACCTCGTTTTATTGTAATTTTGTGTAATAAAATGAGACCTCTGTAATGTTGACAAGCAAATAATTTAAAAAAATGTCCGTTTTAATGTATTATCACGGTAAGAAATGGTTCGTCACTTTGGACCTTAATGGCGTTGAAATAGAGTCAAAAAGTGACGAACTTTTTCTTACTGTGACTTACCTTAATAACCAAACGCAATTATTATTCCATTCAAAATCTCGCGTTCAAAGATACACAGATACAGCATTCCGAGCTTGTTAATAACTTTCGGCTGGCTATCGCTAACACGCTCTTACTCGCAACTGACAGAATATTTGTCACTCGTTTGTCATAGAAATAATAATATAGAAAAGGTTGCCGATAGCTAGGTACTAATGAGCGTCCTCACTGAGAGCGTTTGCGTGAATATTCGAGTCGTATGGACGTTGAGCCGAGAGATTACAAAGCTTACACACCACTCGATATTCGCGCTGAATTCTCATTACGTGCGAATGCTCTCAGTGAAGACGCTCCCTTAGGAAAATGATATTATGAAACCGCGATTAGTTTGGGATTGGAATAGCTGTCAATTTATTATGCACTTTGACGTTAGTATATGGTAAAACCGTCACCTCTAATCCCTTTCCAAACGCGGCTACATAATAGCAGTGTATGTGTACAGTCGAGAGATTTTTGGTACCCACCTTAGTCAATTTGATATTCTACAACAATAAGGTTGAGTTAAAAGTTAGAAATGACTTGAATCAATCTTTTTTGTTTATGGCATCCGTCACGGAGACAATTTCGCCAATGTCAAGTGAGTCAGGGCAGGATGTAGGTACGGCATGAGGCCAAATATTTTTCACCAACAAATGATCGGTTGAATTACCTAGGACAACACAAATAATAGTACATTACTACAGACGCCGGGAAGTAGGTGGTTGCAGGCCGAGTTCATATAGACGGCCGAGCGAATCGAGGTCGGATAGTTACGAGGCTGGCAACCCCTTTTCACGGCGAGGTATGTATAGTGCTTTTCTCAAACATATGCAATGAAATAAAAAAAGACATCACTCAAAAAAGTAAATTGATAAATTGAATGTCCACCCTAGGGAAGAAAAGTAATTGGGTGTTAAAATAAAGTACCAGGAGCGCAGCGGTAATTAGGAGGTATATCAGGCATAGCGCAACTTAGATCTCAGGCGGTGCGGGCAGCCGGCGGGCGGGCGGCGGGCGCACACGACACAGCGCGGATGTCTCCCAAACGTTTATGCACTCCTATTTAGTATTTGACGTTATAACATTTTCTCAAAAAAATTAAAAATATAATTTAGATATTCAGCCTGTTCATAAAACCAGCTGTCATGGCCATATTAAAATTAAAAAAAAATTACTTCCCGGCCTAGGCCTTCAATTTTGTATGAAATTCCTTTACAGTTCTCTCGAGTTGTTCCATCGGGAACATGGCACTTTGAAGCCTAAAATAACTAACATAACGCCGACATTACATAGCATGTTTGAGAAAAAATATGATAATTATTTACATACAGAAATGACTTAACTTCCCTAATGACATTGACAACTTCAAGCATATTTTTCTTGAATTGGGTCCCAAATTAACGCTCGAGACCGACATTTGTTATTCTTATAATACGCTCACTCGACGAGTAAAGCAATAAGTTGAGAATGCATCCCCTTCAGGCTGCGTTTCCACCAGAGCTGTGCGAGGCAGCGAAGCGGTCATCATCATCATCTCAAGCCATTCTCAACCAGTTTGGTGTAGGCCTCCTTCAGCTTTCTCCATGTTGTTCTGTTCTGGGCTGTTTGCATCCAGTTATTTCCTGCAAACTTTCTGATATCGTCCTTCCAACGCATCTGGGGTCTTCCAACCGGTCTTTTTTGCTCCCACGGTCTCCATTCCAATAGGGTAGCGAAGCGGTATTGCGAGGAAAAATCCACCAATAGGATTATTTTGTTTTACTAGCCTCACTATCCTATTGGTGGATTTTTCCTCGCAACACCGCTAATCCTAGCCTAATGTGGTTTATACGAACTCTTCTCTGACGGAACAACTTCAACACGCCGTATTGGCGCGTCGATTTCAAGTTGTTTAGAGAATCACGTGATCCCGTAAACTATGAAACAATTAGCGCGTGAGTTAAACAGAAACGTTTTGTATCTATTTCAGACTTTACAGCTTCAGACTCCACCGGCTTTGTTATGATTCGTACGTTTATATCGAGGAATTCTCTACTCTCTAGGTCAGAATATAGTTTGTTCTTGAAGCTATCTATACTTTTTTTAAGACATGGAGAGACGAACGAGCACAGTCCATCTGATGGTAAATGAGTTTGTGACCCATAGATATTCTCAAGACTGCAATCTTAAGACCGCAAATGCGTTACCAACCCTGAGGACTAAGATGGAATGCCTATATACTAGTAATTGGTAAATAGTATGTTCAACAGCAATTCTTAAGCCATAAACACTTTCACAATGCCGTTAAAGAAAGAAGAAAGAAAGCAAGAAAAAAAAGAAAACAATATTTATTCACTACAGACACAAGACACACAGAAAAATAAATAAAAAATAAAAACAGAAAACAGCAATAAAAAAGTAAAAACCCTAAAGAAAATATGTTATATTATAAAAAATCAACCTAAGTTTGAAATCATCAGCAATATTTTAAGCGACCTTCTAAAAAAACCAATCCTTCTACAATTGTAATTTCACCGGTTGTATATACGGGAACACATCAATACGAACACTGCTGCTACTTGGCGGTAGGTTAAAGGATAGGATGGTGGTAGCGATCCAGACGGACCTTGCACAAGGTCTTACCACCGCTAATCGCCACCAGAACAGAGGCAGACCAAAAAAGAGGTAGCGGGATGATTTGGGGGTCTCTGTTTGGCCAAAATATTTTCGGTCAAATGTATCATTTCCCAAAAAGTTGCTTCTCGTCGCAATTGATTTATTTTTAATGTAGTCACAAGTGTAACGTAACTTACGTAGCAAGTGGTTTCGATATACCGAATTTAAAACCAAAATAATTCAAAATGTTTTTTGGGATATGAAAATTTGGGAAATTATACATTATGCCGTTTGACCAAAATACTTTGGCCCAACGGCAGGATCCCATGATTTGGACATGTTACAAAGCTACTGCCGCCGGGAGCATGCAATTAATCGGGAAGAATGGCGAAAAAGAGGGGAGGCCGTTGCTATGCAGTGCAGACAACAAACACAAGACTGCAAATACATTGCCCACCCTAAAGACCAAGATGTCATGCCTCAAAACTAGTTGTTTCATTTACATTTGCTATTTACGTAGCAAATAGCAAATAAAATGCTATTTATAGAAGCATTTTGTTCCCACGTTCAGCTGAGTTGTCCTAGTTTCCAGATGTTTACAATCCTATCCATCAATAGACTCTCTGTTTCAAGATACTCGTACTGTACCTACTAACATTAACTTTTGAACTATTTGTATTATAATATAAGCATTATTCAATGATCGATCATGCTTTAAAATACAGATATAAACCAACCAAGTGAGACTCGCACGCGCATGCTTCCGTACCACGGGCTGTGCCACGGGACAATATTAAGATCGAGCAAAATAAAGTTTAACGGTTTTTGTATAGGGACCCTGATTGATAATTATTTATTGTGGAAGAAGTGATTTTTTTTTGTCAAGATCGTAGTAAGTGGAAAGTAGTGGTCTCTGCCTACTCTTCTGGGAAACAGGCGTGATTCAATGTATGTATGTATTATTTTGTTATAGCGGCTGTAGTCAATATACCTACATTATGTAAAAAAAAACAAACGTAGGTACTCATTAATTACGGCTTAAGAATTCCAGCAATTGTTTCGGTTGAGTAAATCACTCCGAAAAAGTAAAAAACATGTTTTTGTATGCGGTAACTATAGAAATACATACCTACTCTGCAAAGTTTCAACTACTAGATACCTATAGTCAAAAGCACTAATATCTATATGGCCATCACGCCAAATATGTGTATAAATAGACCTTATTGTCAGTGGCATAAGGGTTTGTAGAT
Organism: Acleris laterana; assembly: GCA_963966035.1. NCBI lineage: Eukaryota > Metazoa > Arthropoda > Insecta > Lepidoptera > Tortricidae > Acleris > Acleris laterana. The sequence continues at coordinate 2,714,694 of OZ014441.1, forward strand.
ATTTTTGACTGTACAGACCGCGCACGAGTTGGATGCAGTCGGGGCATGAGGTGAAGGGCGCCATGCCTCTCTTCTCCCGCCTGCAGGGTATATAGTGCCGTCCCGTACTAGCACATTCCTTAGCTCGGCATTCAACTCACGCGTGGACGTTAGGCAGTTACATGAGAAGCCTGCTGTAAGACAGAAGAAGAAAGAAGAATGGACGATTAACTGGTGAATCGACGAGTCATGTGATATACCAGAGACGCGATTGGTTTAAAAACGAAATGAATAGAAACGCTAGTTAGCGTAATCGGATCCCTTTGACTGCCATACTTATCGTTGGTCATAATGTATTGTTAGTCATACTTTTTTTTGTTATAACTTCTTTCACGCTGAAGTTACAGTTTTTAATAAACAGTTATCGTGTAGATTAGTTAGGTTAGGTTAGGTTAGTTTTATAAAAATCCTGAAAAAATAACCGTGTCCTGAGAAAAATGCATTATGACTTGCGAAAATTATGACTTAACACACACTCTGACTAAAAATAATTATGGCAGTCAATAGAGACCCTTTCTTGGCTACGGCTTCAGAGAATCCGCCGCAATACGCTAATTCTACAGATTTTTTATAGCTATGGAAAAAAGGGAAACGCAGACAGTTTTTTCCAGTACAAAGTCAAGGTTATATCGCTTTATTTAACAAATATGCAAATTATTATTTTTTACGTTAAGCCGATTATAAGCTTACGATAAGACTCTTCGATTTATAATATTTATAGAGGATTGAGTTCAGTCTATGTGCTCGTACTTTATTAATCAGAAAGTGGCGAGTCGGTCGATACAGGTGTTCATTCCCGACGGGGTTCCTCTGTGACAGCCTTTCGGTGTTATTCCGTGTCGAAACTACTAATGAGAAATTGGTTAACATGCAGTAAGGGGTGAGTAGGCACAAAACCTAAAATTAAGTAAAAAAAATTATCTATTGTTAATGAAAAAACTATTTAATTTCACTCTTGTCAAATACCTTATTATGTTACTAAAATAATTATCTGAAATTATCTCCAATAGACGTGACGTTACTGTCCATTTAAGACTGCACCGAGCAAACGCCGAGCGTCCAGTGGCGCCCTCATTACTTTTATTGGGTTTTCTAATTAACTAAAGAATTTCCTTGGAACCAAATAAAATGTGTTGGTAGTGCAAGTATAAACACAATTTATGGGATACGTAACAAACTTTAATAACAATTACCCTTTGAGTAGTCAGCTTAACGGGAAAAGGTGGCCACTTTTTTTCGTTAACTTAATAACTCGAAGGTGAATTGTTATTAAAGTTTGTTACGTATCCCATTTGTGTTTATACTTGCGCTACAAACACATTTTGTTTGGTTCCAAGGAAATTCTTTAGTTAATTAGAAAACCCAATAAAAGTAATGAGGGCGCCACTGTACATCCGGCGTACGCTCGGCGTAGTCTTAATACTTGTTCTTATTTGTATCAAGTTATGACTTATTTTGGGTACGTATCATAATATATAAAGTTCAAATACATAATTGTACTGATGATCCTTGCTAAGATTAATTAGCTTGCTTTTGAAAACAAGACGAGTGAATCGGTTTATTAGTTTGAGAGTTACGAGGCCACAGAGAGGAATCAGCTACACAGTTAAACTTATAAATTATAGTAACAAAGCACTCTCTTCTCATCAGCTCTTCTTGAGACTATTGCCATCCTATGCTGAGTGTAGGCCTCTTCCATTGCACTCCATTCTCTACGATATTGGGTCTTTCTTATCCAATTTCTACTACCTATTTTGACCACATCGTAGGTGCACCTCGTGAGTGCGAATGTCTATGGGTCACAGTTTCCACTTACCATCAGGTGGCCTGTGTGCTCGTTTGCCTTCTTTATGCCATAAAAAAAACCTGTCTACGGCATATGTGACCCGCCCACTTCCACTTCCTCGAAGTATTGCTTATTCGATCGCGCAGTAAGACTCTTAACATAGCTTGTTCCAGTAAAGCACTACCACACACCATATAAAGGTAAAAATGCAGAATTGGTTCTTTTCAACAATACATCGTTTAAGTAGGTCGAACGTGTTTATCGTTCACTTTTTTCGCAACCCAGTACATACAAAAGTCATCCCGAGGGGCTGTATTCTACTCGGTAAAAGTAAACTGCTTTTGAATTGCCATGGCATTGTTTTTGCCCCGGCTGACTCGTATATAAGAGCTTGATAGTACGATCACATGCCAAATACTATATGGTTTTACCAAGTAAAATAAAGCCCTAGATACTCGTACTACCTGTTCAAACACCGCCTTAAAATGCATCTGGTTATTTGGCCAAGATGCATTACGCTAACTAGCGTTGATTCGCTTTTAAACCAATCGCATCACCGGTAGATCACGTGTGGCTGTTTGTATGACGTCATCTTCCAGCGGTGCGTTTGTTTTAAAAATGAAACGAATAGAAACGGTAACATAGCCTAATGCATGTTAGCTAGGGTCCCTGGATTGGCACCACTTAGATCGTTTCGTTAATTTTGATTGTTCAGTGCGTCTCTTTCATTATAAACTTTGTTATAATGAACAGACGCACTGAAGGAGGAAAGACAAAAACAAGTTGGTACTCTTTCTAGCGATTGCTTCCTTTTTAATCGCATTCCTGTTTCAACGTAGGTAATATTCTCGTTTTGTCGTTTTCCGTTTTCGACAAACTTTTGTTTGGACATGGTGGAACTATCAAGTTATTAAAACTTTGTTTAAGTACCTATTAAAAATACAAGATTTATTAGAAAAAGATAATTATTAACAATAAAACATGAAGCATAGTTTCTTTTTAAATACTATGTTTTACATTATAACTACTTAACTGAAAAAAATATCCTGGCACACACATAGACTGACTTCATTAAATGTTCATTGATGTCGGAAACGGATTGTGTCCAAACAAGAACATGTCAGAAAAGGTAAGTGACGAAACGTTTTGATATTTCAAGTTGTTACCCGTCGTAAAATGGAACTTGTGCTAGCCAAACGATCAAGAATGCTCTTGAATTTAATATACTACCTACCTACAGTTTCAACTTGAGTTAACGCTACTGCGTTATGAAATAGCACCTGCATAGCTACCTTGCAAGTGCAATGCTGCAATGGAATTTAATATCGCCTCTCAAATGTTGTGGAATATGAATTTTACTGGCACCTATTTTCAGGAGGGAGTCTGAGTATTTGTACCATTTCGAGACTGTATCTTTGGGTAGGTTTTAGTGTACAGTCGCCAGCAATAATATATTGTGCAACATTGGGCGCAAAAATATTTGACACATCTTTGTTACTACAAATGTTCGATAGTATATTATTTCTAGTGACTGTACGTAACGGTTTTAATTTGAAATCCAACGCAAATTTTATAAATTGGAGAGTATAGTTTCCAAAACAAAAAAAATATATTTTTGTTTGCAGGTTTCAGAGTTAAACTCCGATGGAATGAAAAGCCATTTGTGTTGTTTTATGAACTTTTGATTGGAATAGTCACCAGAGCAAGCTTTTTGTTTGCTGTTTTAGTTTGGGATTGCGTTAGTTTTGCTGTTATTTTAGTTTATTGCAGTGGCCTGCAGTACAAGGGCTTGCATAGGATTCTATATTTTATTCTGCTTTTTATAATAATTGTTATGAAGAGTAAGGTATACAAAGCAGGAGTTTCCTTTTTTTCTATTTGTATTTTATTGTAAAAAACATTTTTTATGGAATAAAATCATGAAGAGATTTCACTCGTTCGTCCGCCTTGACATTCACTCGTCCGTCCGTCCGACCGTCGTTATTCAGAGAATCACTATCCTGATGCCAGTCCTGAAAGAGATAAGTATGAACGTCTTGTTAGGCACGTAACAAGACGTTCATACTTAAGACGCATTCAAAACCAAATATTACTTTCGGTGCACAAAGGGCATTGGGTAATTTTGTATGAAAAATATTGTAATTTATTTTTCAGCGGCCATGGGTGATTTTTACATAGCTATTTAAAGGACCTCTAAATATACATAGATGTATTTAATTTATGGCGTTAAATAATATCGAAGCGGAGATATTACATATTTATTTATTTAGTCTTTACTAAAAGTACACCCAGGTATGAATATTTAAATATCTCTGTTCCGATGCACTTAATAGTAAAGTTTTATTTTACATAACAAAATATGTTTATTTTGAATAATTCTATCATAATTCACCACTTTTACTAATGGCCGCTCACTTTTACCCAAACCCCTTTGTTTGATGAATTATGCATATTAAAACCATTGAAAAATCATTAAGTAGAATGTACACGTGTTTTTTATAGAGGACTATACTCGTACCTGCAAACATAGTAATATATATTTTAAAACAACGTGTCTCTAAACTATAAAATAAACCAACCATCGCCCATACTGGCAAAACAGGCAAACTCTTTAAAAAAACATAAACGTCTGTACTGTGCCGAAAGCTCTTCGGCTCAACTTTCATGAAGTACAACCAAAAAAGCGCTGCAAGAACTTTCAAAGCTAAATACACAAAGTAACACAAACTTTGTTCCCGAAAAAGTTTCATGTGAAGCGTTTTTATTCTTTCATGGGCAGTTTTTGTGAAGCAAACTGCCACTTTGTGAGAGTTTTTTTGTTTTTAGTGTCAATTAAGACGGGATTGGTTGGAAAAATAAAGTGTATTTTTCTTAGGTGGATGATATACAAGTAATAATCATCGATCTAGTTGTTTGTCTTGTTCAATTACTTCCTATACTCGATACTATCTCGCTTTCAACTTTTAACTTAAGGCTAGGTAAGTGCAAGTGATGATTTGATTGGCATTTGTTTATCATAATTATTTCTATAGGTAAAAATTCAATAGGGAATTTATTTGTTCACTTCTTCACTAAAAATCAGAAGCTCATTCATGTAAGAAACAAGTCAGAACAATATCATCATACATCATCCGTATTTTTTGACCGATTTAAATTTTAATTTCACTTTTGGTGATCTCTATTACGGTATTTTAATTTTTTATTGAGAAATGCAATTTGAAAAATCCATGCATATTCCTTATTGTTGTTGCTTTTTGCATTTATTTGCTTTTGAATAAGAGGATGGCGATGAATTTTAAGCGTTCATTGCAACATGTAGATATTTTAAGATGTAAAAGAAAATTGTTAGCAGAGAAATTTAAAAAACGCGAAAGCAATGTAATGAGAAACGCTCGTATTTCATTTTGAATTCCCTTTGTCTTTCAGCGCAGTTGAAATTTTACTTATTTGGTATTTGCTTTTAATTCCTTAAGTTTTCAGAATAATCGGCTTCTTTGACTGTTATAAATTGAAATTTCACGATGTTAAATTATTGCGACTGAAAATCATCAGAAATAATTATTAAAATACCACTCAAAACTGCAATACTTTAAAGGATTAAAAAAACTCATTTCTGAAATTCCCTCACATTTTCAGGATAGCCCACCTTGCTTAATATTTATGTAACAAAAGGTAGCCAGTTTTAGAGCACCACCCACATATCCAGTTTTTACAATGTACACATTTCTGTTGAGGATTTTCGCTCGTTTTGACGCCACGTATAATCCTGTTGCCTCCCGCTCTGTTTTCGTGCATAAAGGGAACTTTTACGTCCCTGTTTATATTTCATGTTTCCGACAGGGTTCATAAAATTCACGAATGTTTTACTCGTAGGTATAAAATAGGGGATGGAGGGGAGGCTGAGGGAATGATAATCCCCGGGTACCTCGGCCACTGAATCAGAGGTATTTGATGGGAATCTCTAAAGGTTGCTAAGCTTTATTGAGATCGGGGTATTTCAATAACTATGACGCAAATTGTTGGAATGTTCACAATTGGGATGACAACTCATGTTCAGTATTACATCATGATATTTGCATTATTTCTGATTGTTACTTGTTTTGTGAGCCATGATGAAATAAATAAATAAATGAAGTATAATATAGTATATAAATAAAGTATAATATACTCTAGTAATATGGATTGAAAACATGGAAAGTGAAAACATAGAAAAAAAAGTACTTACACGCAGATTTTTACGACAATAATCACCAATTACCTTGTTTTTACGATACATTGTATTTACTCAACTAGTTATGACGTCATAGTTGAGTAGTATCAATTTGTATGGGGCGTTTTCTATTCTTAATAGGAATGCTGGAGTTTGTTTTACTTTATTTTTTTGTCTCTGCAGTACTCCTACTTATACATTTGATTCGTACAAAAAACCAGATCTATTAGCAGCATTAAAAAAATACATCTTGCTTGTTGAAAATATATATAAATGTCTGTAGCTCGTTGATTTGGTTCACTTCAACTCCACGGGCTCAGTGTACAGCGGGACTCAAAACTATTGCATGAAAAATAAAACGTCAGTGAATTTGATTTAGTTTCATATTTTAAACACGTATTAATTAATATTTTTAATCAACAATTTGATTAATATTATAATCGACATATAAACAGCGTAATCAAATTAATCAACTCGAAACAACATCATTACAAAAAAAAAGTATTTATTGTGTACAGTGAACATTATGACCAACTAACTACCAATTTCAATTAAAATAGTAAATAACTCTTTAGGTGTTCTTAGATTCTACGAGCCCGATAGTTCGATAAGACGACCAGATGAATTATATATTATACATATATATAATAGCAACGTCATTAATGGGGAATACGAAATGGAAATGTTTCAATGCGAAAAACCTGGCAAAGTTTTTTTTGCCAGGTTTCAATACAGCAATGGTTTGGAAATTGATGATCTTTCCGATGAGCCTTGTTTATTTAAGGAGAACGATCATACTAGATACTTAAGTACGTAGCGTTGCTCATCATGCGGTTGCTACTAATTAGGCCAATCAGGGGGGTTTGCAGCACTGCATTGTATTATACTCCTACCTCAACCCTGTTCCGAAGAATAAATGAACCTTGGGAGCCTTATTTACATAGACATGGGACGTGACTAATTATAATACCTACATAATATACGGGATGAATTTATTCGTGATCATGATGATCACTTCTGTGTTCTACCCATGAACATGAACAACTTTCACTATGGGACCAACTCTGAAATCACGAAAAAAAATATCAGCTGTTTCATAAAAAATTTCATTATGTACTCGACCAAAATTTATGAAGCACCTGAATTTTATTCGTGATTTCAGAGTTGGTCCCATAGCGAAAGTTGTTTGTATTTGTGGGTAGAACACAGAGGTGATCATCATGATCACGAATAAAATTTCACCCTGATATCCTCCGGTAGTCTTATCGTAATAGGTTTAGTGTCGTGGCCTCCCCTACTATTATACATTAAAACCTCCAGCTAGTTTTTTTTTAATGGCTTATGGCGGGGACCACGATTTGCTTTGAGTTTTATTTGCCGTTTTCCCGCCGCTAGTCAGCTTACAGTAATAATCAACATAGAAACCGCTTCCTTTTATAACGTTCCCTGGATTATGGCCGTATAGAGGCGGTACTGAACACTAAAAGCAATAAAGGAAAGCCTCTTTGATGTACAATAATATAGAAATACAAAGGAAATATTAAAGACAAACGTGTACGAGTAAGTATGTTTGGAAGGTTATGCATGCTTTTGCTTGAAACCTTTATATAACCATTATAGATGATACAATTAAAAAAAAAATGCAAAATATAGTTCATTGCTTGTAGATTACAGGAAAGCCTATAATAATTGGATAAAAAATAATATTACGTATGTACGGTACGGAACCCTCTCTACGCGAGTTCAACTCGTACTTGGCCGGTTATTTTATAACTGTTTTCTCTGAAATTCATCTAAGAACAATTTCTTTAAATTTATGTAATTACTAGCTTCTGCGTGCGATTTCGTCCGCGTAGTTTTCAATAATCGTTATTCCCTCGGGAACCTTTGAATTTTCCGGGATAAAAAGTAGCCTATGTGTTAATCCAGTGTATAAGCTATCTCCATTCTAAATTTCATCCAAATCCGTCCAGCCGTTGCAGCGTGAAGGAGTAACTAACACACACACACAAACACAAATTAACGTACATTTCAATAATACATGTAGTGACATACACACAAACAGTCAGACTTCAAACATATCGCTCATTGAATACAAAACGGACACATTCCAAAATAATTTGCTCTTCCTTTAAAAATCGTATTCCAACAGCTTCTAATTTTAAAATGCAACACTGACTCATTTTGGATTGTGTCCGTTTTATATTCAATGAACGATATATTTTACTTTTTTAGTTAAACAACTCTCCTGATCTTTGTATTCCTCGGTTATGCCCCCGAGTATGAATACGATAGATATATAAGTACACAGGCATCCAGGGCAGTCACGCCGGTCGATATAGCGGCAACAGGTGCGAGGTAGTACGACACACACCCTGCGTCACCCTAATGGCCGATGGGATTCAGCTAATTATAATGGCTTAGACGGATGAAATAGACTAGTACTTAAGCCCACTGAGATAAGTCGAGTTTTAAGCTTAACACTTTTGTTAATGACTGATGCATGCACAACGAAATTGGAATTTAAAAGACTAAGCACTATTCATAAACATACAATAAACCTATTTTAGTTTAAGTACACATACATACATAAGCTATCGCCTTCATTCCTAGCGTGGGCTAGGCAGAGCTACAGAATTAAATACCAAGTCTAAAAAAGTCTGTAGCCACAATACTGCACAATCGGACTAGTTAAGATGTACCAGCTTATAACATATACTAGAGACTCGCCCTCGCTTCGCTTCGGTTTATGTGAGTATGATATTATAGCCTTTAACCTTTCTCGATAAATGGGCTATCTAACACTGAAAGAATTTTTCAAATCAGACCTGAAGATTAGCGGGTTCAAGCAAACATACAAACAAACAAACGAACTTTTCAGCTTTATAATATTAGTATTGATTAGTATAGATGTGAGATATTTTGTGTTTATGTTAGTTAAATTAAACTTTCAGAAATTCAAATGTCACGATGAAAGATATGGAGAAGACATTATGAAGCATTACTTTAGTTTTTGTGCGTTAACAAGAAGGAAAAAATAAATTTATCTTTGCAAGTTTCCTCTTTAAAGACGTTGTTAATCGAAAATTAAATTGATGATTATTCTTTTATTCAGTCTTGACGTACCGTATCAATTGGTTTCATCACGTGTGTTATGAAAACAATTACGGTCACATATATATAGATATCTAATTATTGTTTGTATTGCTGTTTTTTGCAAAATTTCCGTTTTTAACATCACTATGCTGTAGATTTTTTTACGTTATCAAGTCAGAAATAAAGCCTACTTTATTTTGACGTAGATAGGCAGAGAACATTTTGCAGGCATAAGGCATTAGGTCAGCCATTTGTACCTACTTATTTCTGTGCAATAAAAAATAAATTAATAAGTTAATAAATCTTTAAAGTAAAAAAAACGGATGATATTATTGAGAGGTGACCACATAAAAGGTGCTCTTACACGAGCAATTTTTCGAACAATAATTTCTTATCAACACAGACGTCTAATTCTACTAAATTAAAGAAAGACACCTATTGCTATCGGGCAATTATTTATTACTCAAAAACTTGCCCCTGTAAGTTTACCTTAACTTAAGAAATATTACATTGTCATGTATTCGGGTAAAGTCTATTTATTTATTTATTCGGGTTAACAAACATTGATCACAATAAGGCCTTATCACTAGATTATCTTAAGTATATTATTAAGTTTTTGTGCCACCAACACCGTTAACCACATATTACTTTAAACAAAATATTATACGTTGAAAGGAGGTGGTCGAAAAACATTTAGTGTATGTACTATGTAAGGTTAGTGTAGATAAGCATTCTTAGACTTAAATTAGTTGAGTAAAAACGAAACAATTTTACAGTTTTAACCTAAACTAGGTTTACATAACGTCTATTTGTACTAGGCGCTAGCCTATCTTGATTAGAAATGCAAATTTCAAGGCATAACACATTTAGTGCTTCGGACACGTCGTGGAGCCCATATTGTATCAAAGTTCGTATGCCTGGCGCTGATCTCAGTATTAGACAGTGTCTGTTTACTTTATCCACGGGGTCTACTGAGAACATTATCTTATCTCACAATATTTGTATAATTTTGTAGTAAGACAGCGTAGCTGTTGACAAAGCATTTTACTTCATTGTTTTGTATTTACATACTACGGTACACCTGAAAATATTCCAGTTTATGTATTTACGTATGAGTGAAAATGCCTTCTTACGTTAAGGAGTATATACTGTTATATACTTATAATGTTTAAGGCTTAATTTTAATACATTAAGTGGTAAAATCACCTTCAATAGGCACCTATTGCGGGCTTTAAACGGGTAACTATCGCCTTAACGGGTAAAATCAAATCGCCACCTAATTTACAAAAATCGATAAAAATCGCAGGTGACTTGGTTCATACTATTGCAGCAAGCTATCGCTTGCGACTGAGCGTTTGCACAGTCGATATTAGTCACCAGCCTCTTGCGCCTGGGGTGTTATTCTCTCAAAAACAACGGACGGTCGGACGAACGAGCGAAATCGCAGCGGCGAAACCGCTTGGACATTCAATTGTTCGTCCGTCCGACCGTCCTTGTTGAGAATCACTACCCTAGGTAGTGATTCTGTAAACAACGCCGGTCGTGCGGACTGTCGAGTGATACCAAGCGGCGAGATTAAGTAGTCCCGTCAGTGCGAACAAAACACATTGTAACGCGTGCATTTTCAATTTAGCAGCACGATGGGTCGAACTTATAGGGCTGCTTAATTGAAAATGCACGCGCTACAATGTGTTTTGTTCGCACTGACGGGACTACTTAATCTCGCCGCTTGGATATCACTCGACAGTCGGTACGACCGGCGTTGTTTACAGAATCACTACCCAGGTCGCCGGGCGGCAAAAGTCGAATGCTACCTATTCTATCTACTTTGGGGCTTGCGACTTTAGTCGGCCTAGCCGAATTGCTATTTAGACGGTCGATTTTCACCGTGCGGCCTAGCCGTGCGTGTCAACCCTGCATATAGGTACTTGAAGCCGGATCCCTTTGACTGCCATACATATCGTTGGTCATAATGTATTGTTAGTCATACTTTTGTACGTCATAACTTATTTCAGGGTGAAGTTACAGTTTTTAATAAACGTTTATCGTGTAGATTAGTTAGGTTAGGTTAGTTTTATAAAAATCCTGAAAAAATAACCGTGTCCTGAGAAAAATGCATTATGACTTGCGAAAATTATGACTTGAAACACATTATGACTAAAAATAATTATGGCAGTCAATAGAGACCCACTTGAAGCACAGCATTACCAGACGGTAAGTACTACGGTGGTAAGTAAGCAACCCTTTCCCGCCCGCAAATTATGTCAATCAACAGAATACAAACTAATTTTACACCATTGTACAAAATATCTAAATTTGAAGATTAAAAATTGTCGACGCGGTAGACTAGTCGGTAGTGACCCTGCCTACGAAGCTGGCGGTCCCGGGTTCGATCCCCAGTATGGGCCAATGTTTGTGTGAGGAGCGCAAGTATTTGTTCCTCGTAGTCTTGGGTGTTATGTACTTATGTTTGTATTCTAAATACTTAAGTAAGTTTATCGTTGCCTAGTACCCATAGTACAAGCCTAGAGCTTAGTTTGGGGCTAGGTCAATTTATGTGAGACTAGCGAGACGCCCTCGCTTCGCTTCGGTTTATGTGACTATAATATATAGCCTATAGCCTTCCTCAATAAATGGGCTATCTAACACTGATATAATTTTTCAAATCGGACCAGTAGTTCCTGAGATTAACGCGTTCAAGCAAACAAACAAACTCTTCAGCTTTGTAAATATTCATTTAAAATGTCTATACCTAGGTACCCATCATTAACTTAATAACAAATTAAAATAGTTTATAATACCAATGTCATGATTTATTTAAAAATAATCTTTAGTATGGTACCTGGTACTTAGGAAGCCACGTCTCTGCGAGGTCTTCGTCCTTAACACATTAAGTGCCATTCTTTCTGTCACTTACACAATTATACACCCGTAATGGTGTTCTTGGCACTAAATATTGAATGTATATTTCACGGTTCGTTACAATTATACAGGCTGGTCACGCAATCGTTTGTAACGTACGAATTACACCGCCGCCATATAAATTATACAACATTTCCTCCACGTCCGTTTTACCGATACCGTAGTTTGTATAATGGTTTAATATTTCATTCAATTATGTTCCTTTTGTTCGAGGAATGGGGTAATTATGTGGTTGGCAATGATTAGGTATCAGAATGCTGTTAACTACCTTATTTAAATGGTTTAGCATTCGTCGCGTCAGTAAGCGCGCGTCCCCAGTAACGATGAAAATTACGAAAGATACCTACATTTTGTTTTTTTCGAAACTTTGTGTTTCCTATAAAACACAATGTAATTTTCGAAAAAAACAATTTAGTGGTTAGTCTGACTAATAAATACACGTATGATACTTGTTTCATACGTTTATTTTTCATATTAACAATCTAATAGAAATAATCTTGCTCATTAATATTAATTGAAAAGTAATGTACTTTAAGTAATCGAAAATAATTAATGTCTCGGTGTAATATAATAATGCGAAAAATACATCGTTAAATACAAGTGAAAAACTAAAACTTACGAAAGATGCAACCGAAGATCCGCAAGGAAATATACCCTGTATTTTATTGAAAACTAGCGACCCGCCTTACTCAATACCCAACACGAAAATATTTTTTCAAAACGGATTAGTAATTTCTGAGATTAGTGCGAAACGGTGCGGTGATTAAGCAAATAAACCAACAAACAAACTCTTCAGTTTTATAATATTAGAAGTAAGTACAGGGGCGTAAGCGTTTACAAGCCATTTACAACGCTAGTCCCCAACTGAACAAAACGTAAATTCATTAAAATTTAAAATTTTCGACTCGACCTCGACCTTGACTTTAATAAAACACACACATAACCGTTACTTTAAAATCCATTACGAAACCTATCAATTAATGGCCCCCTTAATACACCTTTAATAGCCCTGCGACATTGTTGGAAGGGGCGTAAACAACGGGCTACAACCTATAGTTACCGGCTCAAATATCCATGACTCAGATTCTTGGATCACGCGTTCTCGCAACAATCCCAATTATGACGAAAAAAACGAACTTTCGCTGTCTATATTCGTTTGATAGAAAATATGTACTTGGGTAGACTTGCGCTAAGGCGTGTGAAAGCGATCGAGAAAAAGGAACCAAATGGGCGTCTATTATTGGAGGTAAAAATCATATCGTATTTGCCCTGTTATCGTGTTGTCTACGTTTTGATAGACTTTAGATCTTTAGAGACTTTAGAGATCTTATTTACTTGACAATAAGGGCGGCCGAGTAAACCCTTAATTTAGCACAAATGCATCATGCAATTTAAAAAAAGTCGTGAATTCAAAACCTTTTGATTTTAAATCAACATGAAAAAATTGCAATATAAAAAACAAAAATTACTCGAGTTAAAATGACAGTTTTCGTATGAATCTAACGTCTACTAAGGCGGACTTGCGCGGACCAGAGTTAGCCCTTAACCCAGAGTTAAGCGTCTACTTTTGTACGGGCCACTTGCACGCAGAATTTAACCCTGGGTTAAGGCACTAACTCGAGTTAGTAGACGTCAGATTCATACGAAAACTGTCATTTTAACTCGAGTTAGGGCCACTTGCACGAAAAGTTTAACCCTGGGTTAAGACCCTAACTCTGTCTTAACCCAGGGTTAAACTTTTCGTGCAAGTGGCCCTACGTGGTTTGCCGCCTAACCTCGGGTTAAGACGCTAACTCTGGTCCACGCAAGTGGGCGTTACTCGAGTTAGTGCCTTAACCCAGGGTTAAATTCTGCGTGCAAGTTGCCCTAAATATCTATCCATCTGTCAATAGTGTCAATGTCAAATTTGAAGTATGACAGTTTTTTTTCTTGTGAAAACGGCAATGGTATTATATCTATTCAGACATAGTATTGGTAAAACTCAATATTTTTATTAACTTACTTGTAATTTTGTAAATAAAGAAAAATAAATCTAAATAAATATTTTGCCGTGTTCAGGAGGTAAAAAACCCTTTCGATTCGTATAGTAATTTGCAGGTGTCACCAAAATGAAATGTTGTCAATTGAAGGACTAAAAACAATACAATAACAGATCAAATACGATAATGGTTTTTTCCACCTAGAATCTCGGCGTTAAGTTATTTATTTATTCACGTTACGCCAGTTTGGTTTTATAAAACCCTCTTTGTTTCTCGCGTACTTTTTCCGTCCTGAAATCCCACCGGGCATTTCGTAAATTAGTTTAGTCCTGAGTGACAGGCGTTCCTGGTTTTCGACAGGAAGACACGGCAGAGAGTTGTGCTGAATTGTTTACCTAATTTATTCATTACGATTCCAAGCTCCAGTTGTTAAATAAATCTGCTTTTGTCAAGGGGGAATAGTCGATTGCGTAGGTATTATCAATATTCGCGATGACGCTTCATAGGCGCTAAATTTATAAATATTGTATGATTGTGAACCTGTACACAGTCGTTTGTTTTTAGAGTTCGGTAGCCAAATGGCAAAAAACGGAAACTTTATGGATTCGTCATGTCTATCTGTCCGTCAGTATGTCACAGCCACTTTTTTCCGAAACTATATGAACTACACTGTTGAAACTTGGTAAGTAGGCGGATGTATTCTGTGAAACGCATTAAGATTTTCACACAAAAATAGAAAAATAACAATAATTTTTATGGGGTTCCCCATACTTAGAATTGAAACTCAATTTTTTTTTCATCAAACCCATACGTCGTAGGTCTTCAAAAATGATATTGAGGTTTCTTATGTCATTTTTTTCTAAACTGAATAGTTTGCGCGAGAGACACTTCCAAACTGGTAAAATATGTGTAACTTCTAAACTAAGAGAATGATAAAACTAAAAAAATATACGAGTATTATGTACCATGCTAACTTCCACCGAAAATTGGTTTGAACGAGATCTAGTAATGGTTTTTTTTAATACGTCATAAATCGTAAACCGCAATTTAGCTTTCATTTTCCATTCAACTTTTATATTAGGTCGCTCATTGAATACAAAACGGACACATTCCAAAATAATTTGCTCTTCCATTAAAAATCTTATACGATTAGATTCTAATTTTAAAATGCAACACTGACTCATTTTGGAATGTGTCCGTTTTGTATTCAATGAACGAGGTATGTTACTTGTAGCTACGGAACTCTTCATAGGCGAGTCCAACTCGCATTTGGCCGCTTTTTTACTCGTTGGCTTTGGGTTTGTTTATTTAAAAAAATAAATGTGTGTCATTTTCCGTCACCGAGCGGTCCCAACGGAAGACTACGCTGGCTTAACTTACTTTGTTGCAAAGGTGTTTGACAGTGTGCTTAACTCCTACTTTAATGCACGCATAACACTACACGACGCTCAGTTCGGTTTTCGATCTGGGTTGTCAACAGAGACAGCTATTCTCAGTTTAAAGCACACTGTCAAATACTATACAGATAGAAATACTCCTATTTATGCTTGTTTTTTGGACTAGACGAAAGCCTTTGACCTCGTGTCATACGACATTCTGTGGCAAAAATTGCAAAGATCTGGGCTACCGCTAGAACTGGTCCATCTTCTCAGGTACTGGTATCTAAACCAGGAGAACCGTGTGAGGTGGGCGGGAGCGACTACGGAACCTTACCAGCTGGAGTGCGGTGTGCGACAGGGTGGACTGAGCTCGCCTCTGCTTTTTTGTCTGTATGTGGACGCGCTGGTCGAACAGCTCGGCGGCACTCATGTCGGCTGCCATGTTGGTGGCGTGTGCCTAAACAACATCAGTTACGCGGACGACATGGTGCTTGCTGCTGGCTCCTTCGATTAGTGCTCTCCGCAAACTTATAGCTGTATGTGAGTCCTACGTCTCCTTGCACGGTTTGATTTATAACGGAAGAAAGAGTGAGGTAATGATTTTTAAGGCCGGAAACAAATGCCCCACAATTGTACCCCCCGTTAAACTAAACGGCATCGCCCTCGCGAGAGTCACCCGTTTTAAGTACCTCGGGCTCATTGTTACCGACGATCTGAAGGACGATGCCGACATGGAGAGAGAGCGCAGAGCATTGTGTGTGAGGGCGAACATGCTGGCCCGCAGGTTTGCTCGATGTTCAAGTGCAGTCAAGATTACGCTGTTTAAAGCATACTGCTCATCTTTTTACACTAGCAGCCTGTGGGTCTGCTATACCCAAAAATCATACAATACTTTAAGGGTACAATATAACAACGCCTTCAGGATGCTGATGGGGCTGCCCAGATTCTGCAGCGCATCCGCCATGTTCGCGGAGTCACGAACCGACGGGTTTGCAGCAATTTTGCGCAAGAAAGCAGCGTCTCTGCTGGGCAGGACGAGGGACAGCCCGAACAGCATCCTGAAGATGATTGCTGATCATGTGTGTTGTCCTATATTGAATCAAATAATATTATGTGTAAAATCTAATTTAGTTTTTTAAGTACTAACATTATTTCTAAGACTATACTAACAATAATGAGATCCAATGTTATCTTGAATGAAATAAATGAATTGAATTGAATTGAATTGAATTAACAACCGCCGGCACATGCTGAGTTGGGACTATTTCACAACAATTGCCAAATTTGTGAAGTTTTATTTATTTATTTTATGCTCTATTTGTGCGATGATGTACTGACAATTATGACGTATCTGTGCAATTCATTTTACGCTGAGAGAAAAGGACAGAGTTTTGTAACTGCTATTAGCTCCGTCTTTTACGCTCACCGTAAAATGAACTGCATAGTTGTATCGTAATCATAATTACCCACCCTGTACCTGTCCACGGTTGTTGTGTATAAATATATTTTCTTTCATAAATCACATTAGAGCGGCTGAACGGATCTGCACGAAAGGCACAGAGATAGATAATTATTGATTTGATTTATTTATTAAAACATATTAACAAACATAGTTGTTCAACTACGTCCCGCATAATTATTTTCACAGTTCGACTGTGAGATCCGCGCTTCGTATATAAATTAAAGTTGTTAATTACTACATAATTTAAATTTAAACAATATTAAGGTAATGCTTAAATAATCTTAGCCTAATTGTGCTAAATGTGGTTTCAGAATTATCAACATTTTTTTATAGTTGTCGGTAATTCTGTAGCTCTGCCTACCCCACTCTGGGAATTTAAGTCGTGAAGGTATGTATGCTTAAATAAGGCTGTCTTAAATCTATTTTTGTTAGGCTAGTCTCACAGCCGCTGGTAGGTAAGCTGTTGACGGTGTAAGGCAAGCGCTTCATAATAAGCCTGTCCCAGGTCTGGAATAGCGCACAGGCTACTTTTAATCCCGAAGATATGAATAGTTCCCGAGGGAATAGTGATAGCCGACTTCTACGCGAACGGATTTGCGGGCAAGTAGCTGTTGTCCGCGAATCTTATTTATATAATAATAACAATAACAATAATAATGTTCATTTCTTATTTGTATTATTTATTTATTTCGTAATTTTCTTAGTATTGTTATTTTACTTTTATATTCAAATATTTATTGTAAAAAACCTAAATTACCGAAAATAAAATACATACTTATCTATAATAAATAATAATAAAAAATATTAGAGGACTATGTCACACCAATTGAACTAGTCCCAAACTAAGTTCTAGGCTTGTATTATGGGTACTAACTAGACAACGGTATAAATACTTCCATGACTCAGGAACAAAAATTCGCGCTCAACAAATATCTGCCCTTATCGGGATTCGATCCCAGGACCGCTAGCTTCGTATGCAGGGTCACTATCAACTATTAGGCCAGCGCGGCGTCTAAAGTTTCATTGCCTATGTATAGAAATTAAATATAGACAACGAAATGTTAGCAGGAAGTATCTTACACCAAACCGTTGACGATTGGTCTGCTCTATCAGTTTCAACAAGACTGGTTCCTTGCCTACGCGAGTGTGTTATCGTTTGATGTAGTACTCAGTCATGTGTGGAAATGGCTGCATCCATCTGTCAGCAATTAACTCGATAATCTTGTCTTACGTTAGAAAATTGCGTATCGGATGATAGTCGCTTTAGGCCTTTTTAAGGCGTTTCCACCAATGTGCGAGGATGCGTTACTAGGGATGGTGTTTGTCATGAACCAATAGAAACACTTCATTTACCTATCCTCGCTTAGCTTATTCACTCGTTCGTCCTCCCGACCGTCGTTGTTGTGAGAATCACTCCCAAGCTTGCGTAAAACAATCCGTTCCCAATCTACTCTCTATTCAACTGGGTAAAAATATTATTGCCTTTGACATGCTATCGTTTCTTTAACTCGGGCACCATTACTGTTAAGCAATAAGAGCTATCGTAATGTAACATTGACAATACGATCATGTCAAAGGCATTAAGGCTTTACCCAGTAGTATAGGGTCGCATCCGGATCAAGATTTATCTCTTTACCCGTTCCACAGGATGTGTGCTAATGGATGAATGGGGATGAGAAAATATTGTAATAAAAACAATGGAGTACGATGTAAAAATAAGGATGGTAGGACTTTATGCAGGGTTCGTACGGATTGCTAGCAAATAATTATTCCTTAACATTGTAATTGAGCAGCTGTATTTACAAACAAAACATTTCCACAGATTAAAATAAGTCATAAAAGTAAACATGTTGCTCTGAACTTAATTAACTAGACAGAATATGACACGAAGCTTACACCGAACAAAAATAAGTGGTAAAAGATCGGTTATGATATGATTATGACCTAGCGACATCTAGCGACAATTTGTAACAACCGACTTGATAGCGCAACCAGCGTCCGACAGTGCATATAAATCTGACAGTGCGCTAACGAAGTTTTCCCAGTCAGTAGACTTATTATACCACTTCCAACTTCATTCCAACGGACTTCTGTCCCCACGCATAGCACCCGCCTAGTGAGAGATCTCTCTATTGGCATCAATTAAGTGGTATTCTATGAAAACTAGTGACTGTCGGAATGGCAGAGGAACGCACAATAGTTTACATCAATTCTATACCAACTCTGATTTCTGTACCCTTACCATGAGTTACATACAATTACCATAGTCGCTAGCAACTCGAGTGCTCTGTCCCTCTAAAGTCCCTCAGTGTAAACTATCGTGGACAGGGGCAAATTTACAACGTCCAGTTAACGTTGTAAATTAAATAACCCTATTCATAAACCCTATTTAGGATTATTTAAGGGATATTTGAGAGCTGACTACTAACTTTCAGTAAATGAAGAAGCACCAAAAGAAGGTGTATTGTAGGCTAAACAAGTCATCAAATACCTTTAAACGAGCAATTCTTGTATATAATAATTATAATATGAATCTCGAAAATGGCTCCAACGATTTTCGTGAAATTTAGTATGTACGACGTTTCCGGGGCGATTGATCTAAAAGATAAAATATAAAAGATGAAATATAAAAGACAAAAGATAAAAGATAAAAGATAAAAGATGTTTATTCAGTAAGTAGGCCGCACGGACACTTTTACTCGTCAACAATCTACCAGCGCTTCGCAAGAGACCACTGCTGAGAAGAAACGCCGGAAGAAACTCAACAGTCAGTCGTTTTTTTTAAATATACAATTATAAACCTTAACCTAGCATTATATGTATAAAACAATGAGTATAACATACAATAAGAAGTAAATAAATTCACGCGTAGTTGAGCAGGAAAATGTGTCAAAGCTCAGGATTTAGCTAGGTTTCATTTTTAGAAAACTTATCAAAAAGAAAAACCGGTCATTCAGGTACTTTTCATTATTATTGATTGTTCACATGAACATAAAAAATATTAAAAACCAATACAATTTGTTAAAGAGGTGTCTAAGCTTTGCAACAAATTGAAATTATCGTGGCATGTCTTCATCAAAGTTCCCGGTGCGTGTACTTCGGAATTCAACCGGCTTTCCATTAATTCGTCCCCTGGAGACTCGCACCTGAAATGATCGCAATTTCAATTAAAATGAACATCCAATACAAATTGAGGGGCCACGCTTATTAGGCGTCCCACTCACGTACAGTATAACGTCCGATTGTCACCACTCTTTACTAATCATTCAAGAATAATTATTAGATATAAATATAACTAACAATTGTATTGATGCAAGAATATGTTTGTTTATTCTGACATCTTCTTTACAGACCAAATATATTAAATATAGCATAGAGGCATTCTATCTTAGTCCTCAGGGTTGGCAACGCATTTGCAGTCTTAGGATTGCTCTGCAGTCTTGTGAATGCGAATGTCTATGGGTCACAGTTTCCACTTACCATCAGGTGGCCTGTGTGCTCGTTTGTCATCTCTATGCCATAAAAAAAAAAAAAAAAAAAAAATATTGGCAAAATTACTTATTTAAATTTTGAGCATTTTGCGGAAATTTTACCGTTCGATTAGATTAACTCGAAAGCAATCTACGCTCTGAAGAAAATCAGCTGTGAGTTTAGTTTTTGCATATCTATATACTTGCCACTTTCGAGACAACATGCCACGTTTATCTAGAGTACAAAGCTTCTTTTCAGGTTTCACTCTAAAGTTTTATGCGATATGTTAATCTGACGGAACTTATTTACATTGATGAATTGAATAGTTTTTCCAATAGTTTCACTTCTGAGGCTCCATTCTATTTTACTAGGTAAAACCATATTGCTTTTGTAACATACCAAAAGCAAACTTATATAGAGAGATATAAATAGAATATAGAGCCCATCATGCATCATGAAAATTCAACTTGGCTAGCTCAAACTGAAATTAGATCCCATACAAAGTTCTGGCTATCCAATACGTAGACTTTACGGAGTTAAGCTGGCTCTCCGTCCAGGCCACAGACTTCCGATAACCTATACACGAGTGGGACATATAAAGCCTTACATTCGCCAATCGTCCTTAAAGCGGATAAAGACGATAGGGGTGGAAATTTAGACGTTATCGACAGCACGTTAAAGCTTTAATTTTGCTATCACGTCGTGTATTAATCGTTGGAACAACAGCCCTTTTACACAATGAGAGCCCGTGGTCGGGATTTGGTTACAATTTGGTCGCTTTCTGGTGTCATTGGCGCTGAACGCATTAACCTAGTTAGCATAGGTGGCCGTATCATGTTGGCTGGATAGGTATGCGGTCCTTTAGACTGTGTGTCGACGTTACGATTGCGTAGGGTGCGTACGTAATGAATAGTGAATGAAGCACGCTAGGCCTTTATGACGCTTTGTTTTAAATTGTGTCGTTGACAGCTGTTGTTAACGTTATAACGTTACAGCAGTGTTTTTTTCACAATATCAATACATAACATAACTTTTAATATTCCACGTCCCTCCTTGCGTCCTCGTAAATTATTTCATGTCAGTTTTGCTCGTACTAACTACACCAAACACACTTTCTTCAGACGAGTTCCTCGTTTAATTAATGAGCGTTTATATGATATTGACCCATTTGTTAGTTCACTTAGTACCCTAAAGAAAATTGTCAAGCGACAACTTAAAGAATAATTTCTCTGAACCCTCTTTTATATTCTTCCTGTATAATTTGTGGCAGATTTTGTGCAATGATTGTACCAAATACTAGTATTGTTCATTTTTAATTTCCTTAAGTAACATTAGTTTTCAATAACCATTAGTACATATTACTGTACTTTTTATGAACCTCTAGGTCTTTATATTGTTACTTAATTACCTGTATACATATTTTAATGTACGACTACCTGTACGTGTTCTTAAATAAATAAATAAATATCAAGTATAGTCACCAGCACTAATATATGATCCAACATTGGACTCAAAATTATCTGACACGTCCTTTAATTACTCGAGACAAGAGCGTGTCAGATATTTTTGAGTTCAATGTTGGATCATGTATTATTGCTGGGGACTGTTCAAGTGGCTGAATGCCTTATAGCATTTTCTATCAGTCATTCAATATATTTCTCCAACCTGTGGGGTTATTATGAATTATGACGTATCTCCGCAATTCAGTTGACGCTGAGAAAAAAGGACAGAGTAATGTAACTGTAATAGCTCCGTCCTTTACGCTCGCTGTAAAATGAACTGCATACCCATGTCATAATAACCCCTCTGATCTTTATATTAATATCAAGAATAATTAATAAATACCAATATACTTATTTTATTTCTGATTTATAATATAAAAGCGACGCCCTCGCTTTGTTTCAGTATATCTGTTTTTTTTGTAACATTTGTACATAATCTACAATTGACTACGAGTATACGTAAAAACCTTCCTATTGAATCAGTCTATCTATTGATGAAAACTATATTAAAATCCGTTGCGTAGTTTGAAAGACATAAGCAATCATACAGTTTTATACTACGTAAAAAAGATTACATTGTGAGGTATGAAACTTGTATATTTTATTCCTTCGATTGTACTCGTAAAGGCGTCAGTTGCATCCACGTAGAAATTTTTAAACATCATTTCCACGATAAAATTACCAAATGTATATTCATGTCCAAAAATATTTAAAAAGCCTCGTTTTGACTATTCTACATTCACCCTCAAATCAAGTTATTTTTTAACGTGACATATTGCATACGCCCGAAGATAATTGGATAGTGGGGGAGAAATAAAGCCTTTCATCCCTGTAAAATTAAATTTCCCTTCGCGAACAGTGATTAAACGATGCTACGTGAATATAGACCTGGGGGGTTATTATGACATATGGCTATGCAGTTCATTTAACGGTGAGCGTAAAGGACGGAGCTATAGCAGTTACATAACTCTGTCCCTTTCTCTCAGCGTAAAATGAATTGCATAGATACGTCATAATAACCCCACTGGTAAAAGATATCGATGTTTAATGGATACTGACCAGAGACTACAAAACAGGGTAACTTGAAAACCGTGGGGGAGGGCTTTTGACTTGCACTGCAGAGGTTTGTAATAAAAAAGTACTAGGTCTAGTCAGGCATATTTCACTTCTATACAAAGCGACAAAGTAGGTCCGATCAACACGTAAAAGTATTGAATACATATAAAATATATGTATAATGCTGGCCGAACGCGCCTATATAAACCATATTAACTCCTATTGAAAGTTCATTTTTCGTAGTTTACTGCGAACGTATAGTTATACCTACGTTTGCTCGCTCGAACGGTAGGGTTGTCAACACATCTACTACTACTTGCATCTCGCTTGACGTGTCTCGACCATGTCTCGACACTCAAAAACCGGTCGAGCGAGTTGACATCGCCGCGCGCGGGCATCCTTGATGTATTAGCATCGGCAACTATGTTCCGTCAGGCGGTGATTATCGGACGTACCTCGCTCAGATAAATATCTGTTACGTAGTAACTCTTACTTAATCTGTGGTCTAGTTTACGTTTTCAACTGCTTCATTTGTTCGAATTTTGACGTGTTATACAAACTTAACCCTACAATACATGACTTTTTATGTGTGAAAAAACATATATGATAGGTAAGTACTTATTGTGGTTATTGTGGTTTAGGTATGATAACTTCAGAGAAACCCATTTTAATATGAGTGGGTATAAATAAATGTCGTTGCGTTTAATAATTGAAAAAAAAAAAAAATTAGTTACTTAGTTCGTAACCTATTTTTATAATTGAATCTTTCAACATTATATAACAAACATGGATTCAGACAAAAATGCATTTCTAACTTTGAATTTTTTAGCCATGCTTTGTGATCGATTGCCATTAAAAAACTTGTGAATTACAGCTACTGAACCAATAATTTATTAAAAGCCTAATTAGTTAATTAGTTTAATTAAGAAACGGCGAAGTGTAAACCGGATATTCCCAAAGCGTTTTACTCAAATTTTGGACTACTAATTTGAGCTTCACGTAATTATTCACGATAGAGACTACTGACAACTTAATACGACTAAGTTTTACAGGTGATTTTCTCTTTCATAATAGCTCACTCCTAAATTCTACATCGAGGGATTTACCAGCAAAGTTAGGTTAGGTTAGGTTAGGTTCTGGGTCATAATTACCGGAACTCCTAACATATTTTTTAAGAAACTTATATACTGCAGAATTTCCTAAATGTAATCTATGCTTTCAACGTTTCAAAAAATTTGAAAAGTGTGTTAATCAATCCGGCAATGTTTATAAAAAAAAACGTCTTTGTTGACAAAAAAATTTTTTCTTTAATTAGCTTTCTCGTCCTTTCTATCATTCCAGTTGGTATTCATCACTTCCAGAGGCCTTAATATGGCTGCGTTTATCGTGTGACAAAGTTTGGATGACGCATCCGTCACTTTCTGACACGTAAATAAGTACGAGAGTGACGGATGCTTTATCCACATTTGACACGCGATATACACGCAGCCATACTAGGCCCGCATATAAAATTTATGACCATTAATAATCATTAATAAACAAAAATGATAATAATAAGAAAAAAATATGGGACGGAAAGGGCTCTTGAGCTGGGTATTTTTTGAATCTGATAGTTGATTATGGGTTTTTGCATGACCACACATTGCCAAAATAATTATGGTGTAGACCAACACGGTAATAAGGAATACGAGGGGGGTTTTATCTCAGAGAATGACCGAGATACAGTTACCTGACTGTTTACCTTGTCACTGTTATTACCTTGCTAATTTTAATAGTAGATTATACACCGAGGGGATAAAGCACAGTTTTATGTCACGGGCGCGATATTGAATCCTGAACGTAACGAAGGACTCCAGATTTAACTCCCGAGCGCAGCGAGGGTGTTACGAGTTAATTCCCGAGCGAAGCGAGGGAATTAAGAAGAGTCCTGAGCGCAGTGAGGGGTTTAAGCGCGCCCAAGACGAAAACAGCTTTATCCCCGAGGAGTGTACTCTACTTTTCTCACCTTTTGCGAGACAATAAAAAAGCGAGTCTACTAAAAACAGCGTTTTATTATAGTAAATTAAAATTAAAAGTGAAAATTGATCCAGTTGTGGAAAGACAATATTTATTTAAAACTTTGCAGTTATCACCAATGTATTTTATTGCAGCGTCTTACAATACTCGCGGCTTTTGTTTAATTTCAAATGTGTTCCATTCAGCTTGCCGTGGCCAGCTCGATTTTAGAAAATGTTCGATTTTCAAATTAGGTTCGACGCGGCGGTGGCGGCGGCGCCGCGCCCGGCCTTCGAGTATTAGTTGATCTTTTATTACGAAATTAGACTTTAAGGCCATTGTAATAAGAACTATGAAAAGTGAAAATATTACAACCCAGCGGGTTATAATGAGATTCAGTACAACATTACACCCCGGCTAAAGCCAAGGGCTCTAATGATTTGGTTTGCGTAAGGTTTGCATGATATGTAATTTGGCATTGTCGAGCAGGTGGTGTGAAAAGTTTATTGTAACTGCTATACTCGTAAGTACTACATTGCCTACTAAACTCCGACTAGCGAGTAGTGACACTAGCATTTTTTCAAATTCTTTATATGGCAACAATTTTACCTATGAAACAAGCTGTCGTTATGAGTACCTATCCAGTCGCTATAGATGCATTTCGTGTTATAGTTCAGTAAATATAATTTGGCAGTCATCTTACGAATTTTTTTTCTGCGTTAAGACTTACCAGACCTAACCTTAACCTTAACCTTTCAACCCAGTGTGCTATTTGAAGAACGAGGGCAGTTTTACGTTTATCTTTTGTTTGCAACAAAAAAATCTTAGTGACGGCCAATTTAAATATCCTGAACCATAGTAGCTAGCCAGATATTTTGAATTGGCCGCCTTTTTTCCGTCGCTGGTCAACCTCTATACAGCATGATCTTTTATAATCATTATAACAAACAATAAAACTGGCGTTTAATCACGCCAACCGAGCCCGCGTCATTGTCACAGGTGCGTCCGAAATGACGTCACGCCCATACGCGTCCCCTGAATAATTCCGGAATAATGAATAATTCCTCGGATAAGCGACGACTCGGGGCGAATTACGGATGCCTTGCTATTGCGTAAGCGATAAACTAATGGGGTAGCTACGAGTATCGTTAAGTTATTTACGTTTATACAGGTTAGGGTGGGACAAACAAACGCGCCTACACAAGGCAAACTTAGATATTTATTGCTGAGTAATTTTTGCCCGTGGCTTCGTACGCGTAGATTATATTTCACATACTAGCTACTGCCCGCGACTCCGTCCGC
The DNA here is from genome assembly GCA_963966035.1 of Acleris laterana. Classification (NCBI taxonomy): domain Eukaryota; kingdom Metazoa; phylum Arthropoda; class Insecta; order Lepidoptera; family Tortricidae; genus Acleris; species Acleris laterana. The sequence continues at coordinate 2,740,893 of OZ014441.1, forward strand.
GTGGAACTCGTTTATATCGTAGCTCCATACAAATTTTCATCCTCTATTTCACCCCCTTGGGGATGAATTTCGGAAAAAAAACTATCCTAAATTATTAAATTCATCTAAATCGGTTCAGCGGTTTAAGCGTAAAGAGGTAACTGACAGACAGACACACTTTCGCATTTATAATATTAGTATTAGATTTCCCATAAAAGTGACTTATATGTAAAGCCCAATAAAAGATCCAGTTCTAAATGATTAAATTGAATTTATGATTATTTCTATTGTGTGTAATTCTTAAAAGGAGGTTCTACTTAATACTTCGCATCATCGAGAAAATGACTATAACACTTCGTGGTAATGATGGAATGAACTTATCTTGTTTTTTGTTAGATTTAGGCACCAAATATACGTTATATAATTTGATTTAAATGAAAATTTGCTTCTCGTCAGCTTTCTTTGAAAAAGAAGAGTACCTTTTTTGATTTATGTTCATAGCATGTCTCAATAAGTACTAAAATTAATAGGTAAGGATAATTACGGTTTTGACATTGAAAGTGAATGTCAGCCATGTTTGTTACAATATGTTAACAGTTGTAACTAATTAGGTATTCGTCGATAATTGACGTATCTAATCAATTATTCTTGTTGAATCCAGAACTTAACGTGCCAATTAACTTGCTTATTCTCCGATTTATCCAATTACGGTAGGTACATGTTTTATTTATATGTATTGGGGGGGATTAGAACAAAGCTTGAATCGCGGGAGAACTTTGTGTGGAATCGTCTAATTGTTAACGAAAGAATTAAAACGGCCTAAAAGGTTGGATTATTGTGTTATTTATTTACACACCATTTTTGAAGCTTTCTACATTTTTTTCGTGTCAATGAGAACTGTTAATAGTCAAACTGGTGCGCTATTTAGGTGGGTATAATTTTATCAGATATTCGGTGAAATAACGTAAACCTCATTTATCATAATATTCATAACAACCGTTTTCTTGTTTTTATGCATTTTAAATTAAATTAGTAGGTAAGAGGACGTTAGCACGTTATGTTCCTAGAAATTATGCATTTCAGTTGTAGGTAGGTATGCGTTAAAATTGTTATATAAGTAAAATTGGTTTATTATAAATAATGATATTTGTGTTATGCAAAATTAAAATACAACACAATACAAAATAAAACAACTATTGCCTTAGTATCTATGAAAACCACTCCAATAAGTATTTTTACAGAATCATACTGTAGATTATTTTGTACTGTTGCTTGTTACTAATCCGAACCTCCATGCGGTATTTCAAGAACGTGGCTAATAAAGCTTCTTAAGCATCGTTATGGCTCCTAAAGTATGTTGTATAGCCCAATTCCTGCCTGAATAGTCCCACAGGGAGCTATAATAGACACTCACAGTAGCTTGTGATTAGACCGCCTTTGTCGAGCGAGCTGGGACTCATTCTTCCTTACATCTGGCCTCTATATTTGAGAGTTGTACAAAGAAAATTTAGAAAATACTAGCAATTTCTGCGAATGAAAGTTGAAATAGAAAAGAACAAACACAAAAGATTTTGCTTTAATCAGCGGCGTGTGAGACTTTATTTTCTTTGTTGGGGATCTTTCTTTGGGGTGATTTCGAGGGCGTTACCGCGTGCCGTTTGATTTTCATCAAAATTGTGTGATCTCTTGGATGAAGTTGACAGCATCAGCCGACAATAAGGGTGCTTAAAAATGGCTTGAAAATACCTACACATTTAAAAACATCGTTTTTTCATGATGACATTTTTATTTACAGAGCAGTGTTCTTTTTAGAGTTGTGTTTGAGTTTACAATCCAATAAATATTATTTTCATCACACTTGCTCGTAAATAGTGTCCTAACATGCTAGAAAAATCGACCGTAAATCCAAAATAATACCCGCGGGCCTTTTTTTTACCATTACGTTACTTAAGTGCGTAATAGCTTTTTTTTTAAATATTATACGTGGACTCAAACTATCACAATACGTCAGGACCCCAATTCTTGTGCCATTCGATATGAAGTTTCATTCGAGATGAAATGTCAGTTGAATACTATTTCCTAACAATCTCGCATAATAAACTATTGATCTCATATGTCACTAGAATCGGACTCCGAACACGTTTGACATTATCTGTGGTAAGCCACAGACAATGATGTAGTCCGCCGCTAATAAGTTAAAAATATGATCTTTAATTTTGTCTGATTTTATTTCATTTCCTCGCAATTGTGATGAAAAACATTGTATGTTACACGGGTGGTAAAGGAAATACAAAGCTCGAGTCATTAAAGCCCTCAGCCTATGGCTTCGGGCTTCTAACAGACTCTCGTTTGTAATTCTTTCTTTACCACCCTTAATACACAATGTACTATTATTTACTAGGTAACTAATTTTTTACAATATTTAAAATTAAAAAATCCAAAATGGTGGTGTCATCTGTCAAAAAAAAAACAAGTAGGTTAGGTAGGCTAATTTTTTTCATAATGGTTGAATAAATCATAGTAAAAATTAACCTCCTTATTATTCCTTTAAACAATATCGTATGATACTGCAACACACATTATTTGCAAGAAAGTAAAGGTCGAATTGGTGAATTTGCCCAACAGGACAATAACCAGCACTTTTGACCTCCAATTTCAAGCATTTACTACGGGTCTAGAGACCTAAAGTATCTCTGTATTTGGAATAGAATTGTAAACACGACGGAGCACAATCAGTGCGTGCAGCTGGTCTCGTAATTTACGTGAATAGAGAACTTCGTGAAATGTTCTATCCCTATTACTCTTCGTTTGTGTATAAATCGAGAGAAGGAGACAACTAATGTAATTTTGAAATGAGCTTGATTTTCAGCGTTGCATTGTTGCATTAAAAAACGGTTAGCTGTCACTACCGACCTTTCTTATTTCGAGGTTTACAGGGTTCTATATTCAAATGTTAAATAACGAATTCCGTACATGGTGTATAATAATTAGGCATACCTAGACCTTTTTTTCGTTACATCGTGGTTCTGGAATCCATGGAGTTGCTATGTCTTCATTGTTATAATACATACCACTTTGATTTTCGCCTACTTCATACGCATATATTCATTAGGTACATTAAATCATGCCTGTTTCCCAGAGCTCTTTCGCTTCTTCCACATTCATACATTGAGTCATGCATGCACGTCGGTTTCGGGTAAGTACTTAAGATTCAGCTTTTTCTAGTATTTCTCCGATTTGAACCAAAAATAAACGCTATTCATTCATTAAACCGCTAAACCAATTCAAATTAGTTTTGGTTTGGAGGATGAGGAGAAAGACGCAAGCTGTCAGATTATCGAGACCATCTGGCAGTTTACGTCAATCCTATACATTTTTGATATCGTTTCTCGAATGCATGTCTAGAACCACAGAATACGTTTTCGAATAGTAAAAGGTATCCGAACGTGACGTAGATATAATTTAAACGTTCGTGCTCTAGCTACAGTTTTCGAAAATTGCTAACGTTATTTATTCGTTAATCTTGTCTAGCCTCTCTATAGTCAGCGTTATTAATCTTATGTCATACTCATTAATAAATATTAAGGAAACATTTTTCCTTTTTTTTCCTAAGCGTCAAACACGCATAATAAAACGGTTACAAATCGTCCCTTTACTTTCTCAACCTCGCATCTGGTCGAATAGTTAGATAGGAAAAGCACTCGTGTTCCCTAAAGAATAAACACTACTTTCCTATCTAACTATTCGATCAGATACGAGGTTAAGAAAGTAAAGGGACGAAATGAGGTGATCCTTCAAGATTCGACGGGAAACTAATGCATCATACCAAAGCTACGCTCGGAACGCAAATAAGGCGGTTTTCGTGATTTATTCGTAAATAATGATTATCTGGCATACTTGACGAGAAGGACGTCGAATAACAAAATATTTCAAATATTATAGCGATGTACGTCAACGTTTGATTTCTCATTAGGTACTATATTATATACCTATAAATACTAGCTGACCCGGCAAACGTTGTTTAGCCATATAAATATTTTTTAAAGAAAAATGTTAAGGGTGGACAACCCTTATCACTAAGGGGTATGAAAAATAGATGTTAGCCGATTCTCAGAGCTACTCAATATGCTCACAAAATTTCATGAGAATCGGTCAAGGCGTTTCGGAAGAGTACGGGAACGAACATTGTGACACGAGAATTTTATATATAAGAAGATTGTAAAGAGGTTAAGTTTGTGAGGATGTAAGGGGCAATATCTGGATCTATTGAACCGGTTTTGAAAAAAAATCACAAATATAAAGCCACGTTATTTGTGAGTGTCATAAGCTATATATTAACCAAAAAAAATGCCCTAGAAAATGGGCACGAAAACAGCCTAGTTATTTCTATTTATGTAGCTAAACAACAAAACAAATCTTTAAGCCTATCTTCCTTGTAAAAAACTTTAAAGCACATATTTTCTACTTAGAATTATATCCACTAGTTATTTTCTCAGGTTAATATAGCTCTAGTTAATAGTAAGTTTACTTAATAGAACTAAGTAGTGAGAATATTAACTGAACTAAGCGTCCAGTGGTGTCTTCATTACTATTATAACAGATAAAACAAGCTTACTATTTGATTTTAATAATACTTTAGTTTATTAGAAAACACAATTATAGTAATGAAGGCGTCAGAGGGGTCGGTGCAGTCTTAACTCAATGCAAATACCAATTTAACTTAGCTTTCAACATGTTATAGGTTGACGCAAAGAAACCTTTCAGCCTTTGTGAAGGATGTAGACGAACTTGCATTCCTTTGAGGATTTATTTTATGTTTTAGCTCATTTTGAATAAGAAACATTATTTTATAAGAGATTATTTTCCTCAAGAACTATCATACTTTTTCAAAAAGGATGCATCTAAGTTTACCCGAATCGATTCAGCCGAGGAACAAGTATCCAAAAAACATTGAACATTTTCACATTTACGAGTATATTAGTTGGATTGGAAACATGCAGCTTTGAACAAACATTTACCAATTATCTACTTTACTCACTAAAAAACAACAATAACAACAAAAGAACGTGCCTAAAAACTTACTTATAACTTTTTTTCTTTTTTTATTATCCTGTTTGGGTGTCCCACTGCTGGGCAAAGGCCTCCCCTCTTTTCCGCCATTCATCCCGATTGAGTGCATGCTCCCGCCGCCATTCGATTTGAAACACGTCTAAGTCATAGCCATAGCCAGTCACTTATAACTAACTACACTAAATATAACAACCCGCTACCAGTGGGCATCATTCCCGAAATTCTGACCGCATTGCCACGTTGAAAGGCAATGCTTTATCTTTGTGCCAAGCAAAGTTAAGAATTTCGGTCACGAACTACCTCAACCAGGCACTTGCAAAGATTTTTTAAAATAAATACTGTGTACTCATGGTCCCCACGGTCCTAAAGTTTCGACTCGAAAAGGTTCAAATACGTAACTTCGATCACGTTGACTGTATTTGCGCCCTTTGAGATCCTCCGGTGATAAATTGATTATGAAGCCCTTGAATGTATTAATTCATTTATTAATGGTGATAATAATATCATAAGGTTAATATAGGTTAATATCGTAAGGTTATGTAAAAATAATAATTGTATATGTATATGTATTAGTCAATGTATTACTAACGTACAGATAAGCATAATCTCTTTTTTGTCACTAACCAAATGAATCACAGTTATTTGAAATAAATTATTTGAATTTGAATTTGAATTTGAATTACCCAAAAGTCAAACAAAATCGACACAAATGTGTTTAATCTGTTTCAACATGAAAGAACTACACACTTTTCCGTTTAATAATACCAGTTAAAACTACCATCTACATTATTTTCAGCCTTTCTCAATAATATGCTGGCATTCCTCTTTGAAATACGCGGAGTAATCGCGGTTTTTCCAGTATTAGATTCATTTCCCCCGAAACTGTTTTCTCTGAAGATTTTCCCGTTTGGAATTCAATTCTCTACAAAAACAGCCCCTGCGGCTCAGTCGAAGTAATAAGTAACGATTTCTTTCCCAATAAGGGGAGAATAGATATCTTTATTATCTTATATTTCTTACCTTATCCTTTTTTTGCACGTAATACATACAAAAGGCCTAATAAAGTCTAAATTGTGGTTCACTTCCGATTGGGAAAATGTATACAAAATGGCGGTCATTGCGGTCCGACTGCGGTTTAAAAAACAAATCGTGAAACTGAAAATGGATTGTGGTGTTTTCTGGCTGATTAAGTTCCAACTGAATTTTATTACAAGCAATATCTTTGCGTAAATGTTTGCGTTATTGTATTCAAATAACTTTTAACGTAGAAAACTTAACTTCATTTTACCTTATACATTCTCAAAATCTGTTTTTCATTTATTTGAACAAACAAGCTTTAACAAAAATGTCACAATCGTCACAATGACATGGTTTTACAATTGTTAAGGAAAGTTTCGAAAGGGTGATGGGCAATTTTGTATGGGCCCCGTCCCCACCCTCCAACAGTCACGGGATGCATGTCCATATGTTCATTAGGACACAAAAAAAGACAAAATACCAATTTAAGTAGCAAAACTTTATTTCCGTTCATCTAAAAAGAACTAATCTACACATAGTAAGCGCGAGCGCGCACTGACAGCGATAACAGCTGTTAATTTTCGAAGATGTTCCAAATTTTAATCTCATTACCATACAATATTCATCATCATATTCAGTCATCGCTGTCACCTACTACCACAGGTAATGCTGGTCATTTGCCTTTCGGCTTCTGAACCCATCTTTGAGTACTTATTATACGTGTGTAGATAAAGTATTGTACGCGCCTCTGCGTAATTGGCATTACGAAAACGTCACGTAAACTACTACCTAGTACAATGACTTGATAGAAGCGCGTGGGGCTAACCCCGTGTCTTTCTGTTTAGTCCACCAGGGTAAATACTCTTCAACCGAACAACTGTCCTCGCGTGTGATATCCATGAACTTTTATCTCTAATAAGTCCATGGTGACTGTCTAAAAATCAAAATTGACGAAATATACAGAGTGAAAGCCATTAATTAAAGAAAAAAAAGTTTACATCCATGTTAAGTCATGTTTGTTTGTCCTCAGAATGAGCGTGCGCGGCGTCGGCTGAGCTTGGGATGAGCGCGCCGGAGCCGACGGTGCTGCAGGCACTGCAGGGCCACACGCAGCACAGCGGCAAGTGGCCCGGCGCGCGCGCCGCCAAGATATACGTCGCCTCTGTCTACAATGGTACGTGAAACAGTAACAACAACAACAATAACAACGATAAAAGAAACAACTGCAATAACATCAAGGCTACCACACAGTAGCAACATTTCCAAAATATCAAAATTACAACGAAAACAACAACAACACGACATATTGTTGTAATGAGCTCGCGATAAACAAAACACAACATTGTCGCTTCGCGGCAGATCAAATAGTAACTGGCGGTTACTTCATACAGGGCTCAGATTCTAGACGGTAAATACCATCTTGTTTTACACCAGTAATCGTATTGTTAACGTTTTGATAGGTCTTATTTACTTGACAATAATGGCGGCCAATAAAATTACAAGACTAATAATAACATTAATATTAGCTATGGCAACAACCATATCAACACCACCGATAACAATAGCATTAGCATTAACAAAAACAAATAATAGCAAGTAATAGCAACACCAACAACAACAACACTAAAAAGAACGACAATATGACATGCTGTTGTAATGAGCCGGCGATAAGCGAAACACAACACTGTCGCTAGATGGCAGATCCAAAAGTTACTGGCCCTCTATTCTACTGGGATTTACCGCGCAGAATACACCGCCAGGGTTAAGATTCTAGGCAATAATAACCTTAATCGTCTTTGACCAGTTACCTTATTGTTAACGTTTTAATAGCTCTTATTTACTTCACAGTAATGGCGGCCGAGTTTAAAGTCAAAAGCAAAAGTGTTTTACCGCGTTAAATAGAAAACGTTATCGTGACAGCGCGTTGTTAGAGTGATGTGTAAATTACAAAATGGGTTGACCTGGTTTACCTTTTGATTTAAAATTATATTCTAGAAATGAATTTTGTTCCAGATTTTCGCGAGGAGAGACGTCAGATCCTCGAGATGGTGGGGCCGGAGCTGCAGGCCACGTACGACGATCGACACATTGAGGTAAAATATACAAATATCACACTGATAGGGCCGCACTGACTAATACTTTGTTGGCCGACATTAGGTTTCCGTACGTTGCCGTGCGTATTCCATAAAATTCCGTACGAAAAGGTTCTAGAAAATATGCAAAAATTGACCATTCCCACACTTACCCCCGAAACTACTAAGCCTACAATTTTGAGAATGAAGTAAATAGTTCTTTACATAGATTTGTTATAAGTTTTTCGGTATTTAAATAAGTTTCTCAAAACTTATGGACATTTGTCCGCAGTCAAACTAGGAAGGAACCCTTATACGAGTAGTTACGCCATGTCCGTCCGTCCGTCCGTCCGCAGCCTATCTCAGAGACTCTTAGTACTAGAAAGCTTTAATTTGGCATGAATATACACATATTAGTCACGTCAACAAGGAGGGAAAATAAAACGTTGAAAAAAAAATCTTTTTTTGTGTACCTGTGTGTGGAATGTTTTTTTTTTCTCGTCTACCCCATAGTGTGGGGACTAAACTGTTTATACCTACTAAAATCTAAGGCAGCACCAAATAACTTTAAATAGAAAATTAGTTCATACATGTTGATTTTTCACGTAACCGCTTCGGAACCCTACACTGAGCATGGTCCGACATGCTGTTTCCCGGTTTTTAAATTGTGATTTCATCAGTAAACACTTATTTAATATTAGTTTAATGCAAACGTGTTTGTATATTTGCTAAGCTCACTCACGAGAGCATACAGTACTTATCAAACGAGGGGGAAAAGTGTGTCAAGTAATTTATTTACTGAAGCATTTGATATCAAAAGATCTCTTTGATTTTTAACGAAGAAAAATAAAGACGCAAAAACAATCGCACTTTGTTACGAGTAACATGTTGCAAGGATTTTAATGATGTTGTTATGGCTCTAACCAAAAAAACCTTTTTAAAAGTAACGTAACCTGGGTAGTATTCTGTAAACAACGCCGGTCGTGCGGACTGTCGAGTGAAACTAAGCGGCGAGATTAAGTAGTCCCGTCAGTGCGAACAAAACACATTGTAGCACGTGCATTTTCAATTAAGCAGCCTTATACGTTCGACCCATCGTGCTGCTAAATTGAAAATGCACGCGCTACAATGTGTTTTGTTCGCACTGACGGGACTACTTAATCTCGCCGCTTGGTTTCACTCGACAGTCCGCACTACCGGCGTTGTTTACAGAAACCCTGCCTCCAAGTTCGCATTCGCATCATTGTGTTCCGGTGTAGGATAAAACAACCGATGAAATTAACTAGCATAGAGACATCTTAGTCCTCAGGGTTGCCAACTCAAATGCGATCTTAGGATTGATGTCTTTAGATTGTAGTGTTGAGAATGCAAATGTCTATGGGTCACAGATCCCACAAACCATCAGGGGGATTAGCCAAGAGCCCATGGCTACCAAGCGTTTTCTTTTCTAACGAACGCAACGCCTAAGGTTTTCTAATTTTAGCTAACCCTAGCCAAGAGCACGATGGTGGAATGGACTATGGAATCGCCTTTTCTTTTCGTTACTTTCGTTATGTTGGCATTTTTTCAATTGAAAATGATAAAAATGTTATTTATTGTCTATGCTTTGCTCTAACGTCAACGAAAGAAATGACATACAATCTGTCAAATGGGGCTATTTCCATATACCGTAGGCGATTGCACATGGGGCTCTTATTTGTGATAAACCACGTGACCGACTTGTCATCCCATAAATTTCACGTCAGTGGAATGGAAAAACGCTAACGCCGGTTTGCTCTTGGCTAGGCCTACAGGTGGGCTCATTCATATTCTCCATGCCAATAAAAAAAAACAAAAAAAGTAAAAAAAAAACCGAAACCATCAAATGAGGCTAATTACTTCCCCACTACCTAAAACAAACAATTTCCCAACAAACTAAACAAAACAAGTGAAACAAAACGCCGCAAAATAAAATATACACTGAAAGTTTCCGCGGTCAAAAAGAAACATAGCCCAACACAGGCGTTGCATAAATGTATAAGCCTCCTCCATATTTCAGCAAGTTTGACTCTTTAACTATAGCCTATATTTTAGGCCCCGAGCGTGAGAACAACTTGCGAACTCTCTCGGGCTAACACAGATATCTTACTAAAGGCTGCCGGCTTCGGCGAAATAGTTTGAGGCAAGTGGCCAGCCAGAGATTGACAAATATTGTACTAGTGTATATAAAAAACCGGGCTAAAGTGTAGGTTCTGAACAAACACAAAAACTATATCAAAAAAAGCTAATCGATCGTTTTCAGTAGGTAAAAATAACTTCATTTAAAATGTTAGGTTAGGTCAGTCCAACGAAAGTAGGCGAAAATCCATATATTATTAAAAAAAAGCCGATTTTAGTTGGACTGACCTATTGCCAACCTACCATTTTTTATTTTATAATCTTTATTAAAGTGCTTGGTCGCTGAGGCGACGATGCCGCACCAACCTACCATTTTAAAAGAAGTTATTTTTTGCGTTTTTGAGCGTTTTTTTTGTTTTTACAACACTTATTTATGTACACACTTATACTCGTAGTTGAGTATTGAGTAGTTTCGCTTCCAATTTTAATTGTGTGGAAATCGATCGATTCCATTGGTCTGCATTAATCTGCGTAAAACATGTACTTACACATAAGTACATTTTATGACCCATCATAGACCAACGTAAGGAACGCATTTATACCTTAGAGTGAGCAACATATTCTTGCATCTCACTCAAACGCATCACTCCGTCCCTACGCTGGCCCATGATGGGCCATCGTATAGAGCAGCCATTAGAAATATCTTGAAGATATTGTACATAATGGCAAGACTTTTCTTTTTATAATTAACTAGCGACCCGCCCTCGCTTCGCTTCGGTTTATATAAGTTTTCTGTAAAACCGTTGCGTAGTTTTAAAGATCTAAGCATACATAGGGACAGACAGCGGGAAGCGACTTTGTTTTATACTATGTAGTGATGAAGAAGCGATGTTTTTATCTGACCAAAACCTATTATTTATTCACACGAAGGAAAAAGCCTTATTAATTTAGACATAAAATGGGAATAGAGAAATAGTTGGGATCCTAGTAGTAGAGATGCGTTGTCTGCAACTAATGACCAGGCTACACATTAAGCCAAAATAGGTATTAAACGCATAGTAGGTACGTTTGTTTGTGTTGGACAATATGCTGTATATTATGGTGGTAAAGTTGTGTATAATAAAGGCGATTACTGCTTTCGTTGCTAAACCAAATAACGGCATTTTCTACGAAAGATGTATATATTGTTACCTCATACAGATGATATGACGTCTTCCTGCGATCCTAGTATAGTATTTCAGATACGTGAGAGTGACGGATATTTTATTCACATTTTGTCACGCGATAAACTCAGCCATATCAGGCCCCCTGGTCCTTAAACTAAACTTACTATAAATTACCTCATACAAAAAGGAGAAATTCCAATCTGATATAAAGAAAGAGATCTAATAGACTGCCTCACAACCCGTCTTGGTATACAAACGAAATATTACAAAATAATAATAAGAAGTAATCTGCAAATCTGCAGGCTTTTTTTTTGGAATTCGGTGCTCATATTATCTCAGAAGATTTCTTGTAGATACTCTTAAAAGTTGATGATTTTATTGATCGTATTTTTCACTTTTTGTCCCATATGTTTGCCGCTTCCGCCGCCATATTGAAAAATGGCGCCCAGATAGAGTTTTTGACCATAGATTATATCAATAGCTGCAACAAAGTTCTAAAATTTACAGCTACGTCGAGCTAGACCATACCTATTATCTGTGACAAGCGCAAGCTTCCTTTTCCGCAATTTCCCGAAGCCACCCCTGGTCACGGTATGTCCGTCGCTGAAAATAGCAAAATGGCGTTTTTCGCGTGCCAGTAAGCGTCCTAAATCGGGGGACCGCCAAAATGCCTGCATCGCGTGTATTCGGGGTAATTTGTAGTTGTTCTTGTGTGTTTGGGATGAACCTGCAATAAAGAACGGTCTCGGGAACACCGGTGAATAAAACTGGGGCTTATTCTACTTTGTATTTATACGTATATCTTATTCTATCTTGTATTTATCGTAGATGATTGACGAAAGAGATATATAAGATAAGTGTGTGGTCGGTAGTCGCGGCCCTAGGCGTACTTTTTCGAAACAAATCGGAGAAATACTGGAAAAGGGCCGAATCTTAAGTACCCAAAGCCGACGTGCATGCATGACGCGATGTATGAATATGGAAGAAGCAAAAGATTTGTCAGGTTCGTAGCAGGTAGATAGAAGTGGTCTCTGCCTACTCCTCTGGGAAACAGGCGTGATTTAATGTATGTATGTGTTATCGTATTGTTTTTAACTCTGCCATCATCTGTTTTCGTAACGTGACGTGTTATCGTATTGTCAACATTACGATAACTCTTATTTAACTTGACAGTGATGGCGGTCGATTGAAAAACAATTCAATAACATGTCAAAAGCAATACGTTTTAACTGCGTATAATATACCTGTTATAACTTTGGCAATACGAAAACATGGACAATTTCGCCTCTGTACATAACTGGTATTTTTGTTCGTACAGTCACCCAATAAAAATGTTAAGCATACTTAGAACCTTGTCATTGTGACTGCCATTGTCATACTTGTCATTTTATGTTCAGTTTGAAGTTTTATATGACAGTGCACTAAAGCGCATTTTCATTGGGGTACTGTATATTGAAGTATTTTATATTCATACATACGTACTTTACGTACGTATAAGAAAGACCCCTGAGAAGACCGCTAATAGGGATGCATGGAAGGAAAAAACATGCTGTGCCGACCACAGATGATTGGAATAAGGGCAAGGAGATGATGATAATGACATAATGTACGGTCACGAGCGTTAATTTGGGACTCATTTCAATAAAAAGACGCTTGATGTTGTCAATATCATTAGAGATGTCAAGTCATTTGTAACTTTTAGGAAACTCAACGTTCTTGTTGTACCTAGAATGTCAGATTGACTTTGGACCTAAGGTGGGTACCACATTTAATCTCGGGAAAAGCAATTAGGCTTAGCTATAGTGGAATTAGAGCATCTGTGGCTCTAGACAAGTTGCATTGCGAGAACGTTATCGTTATCGAAAATGGATAGGATTAACGTAAGCTTCCGGGCGGTCGCGTCGAACGTTTATCAATTCCATACACTTTGAAAAAAAACGAAAATCGTTTACTTTACCGTTTTGTATCTAGTCTTGGGCCTCTGGTGTTTTATTTAATTTAGTTTTTTTTAGTTTAATAGGGTAGAGTGGTTGAGTGAGAACTTGTTTGTAAAACGTTACTGGTACTGTTCCGATTCTATATTGGGTTTCATCGATAGTAACGGACAGACTTAAATAATAGGATATGGCCACATGAAAAACAGTCTTGAAAAACAGGCTATAGGTACATCAAGTTAAATACATAAGCGATAAGTAGGCATACTTAATTTATCGAAATGAAATGAAATGAAATGAAATAATATTTATTTGCAATAAGTATGGAATACATTGGTCTTATTATTATTAATACTAGTTAGAGCACACACTTAGGCATATCTAGCATGCAAATTCAAAGTTTTAAAATTTCTAATATTGTTACCATTTTCAATTCTTTAGTATAAGATTATATAAATATATCAAGCACTAGTGGTGTATAATTACTATTTTTATCCTTTATTATTTATTATTCAACTCAACAATTTTGTATCAAGGTTAAAAAACTCCTGAATGGAGTAGAAACACTTTTCTTTTAACTAAACACGTAACTCGTATTTAAACATTATAGTGCAAAATATCACGGCGATGTGACGGGTTAGCTGGAAGAGATCCCTTAAAGGGATAAGTTCGCCTTTGTACATTATGTTTATATTCATTGTATTGTTCTGGTTTTTCTTTTGTACAATAAAGTGTTTACATACATACTTTTGGGTTCAGATTGCGTTGTCACTGTCATATTTGAACTGCTACACTAATCTTTCAAACGCGTTAAAGTGACATCGTACTAAAGTGTGCAGGTACTTTATAACGCCGACTGTACCAAGCTCTGAACCCGCTGAGTAGATAATGCCCACATACCGTTATATACGAGATAAGTGTTCGACTTCCGCATTTATCCAATTTTAACTATTTATCTCGGTAGTTTGTTCGTCACAGTTGTTTTTGTGTAATTTTAAACTCTTGTTCCAGCTCACTAAACTGCTTCTCTACGTATCTAAGTATTTATTTCTCTGTAATAACTATTTATATCGTTTTCTAGTAAGTACCTATAGTACAAGCTTATAGCTTAGTTTAGGTCAAGGTCAATTTCTGTGAGATCCCCTGATAATCTTAACTAATATTGCTAATATCATAGAGGAAGTATATCAAAAAATGCAAGAGTCTGTATGTTAGTTGGTTACTCCATCACGCTGCAACGGCTTGACGGATTTTGATGAAATTTGGAATGGAGATATGGATTTACAAAGGAAACTATTATCGAAATCTAAGCGGACGAAATCGCGGACAGAAGCTAGTATTATTATAAATAACTAAACGTGATTGAATCTGTATGATAACGCGACTTAGCGACAAGTTAAATTAGTTATACATAGAAAAAGTCGCGGGCAAGAACTACTAATCTATAAATTTCATAATCATAAGAATTTTATTGACATAACATTTACAGAAACCAACATTAATACGATTAAAAATTAAAACTAAACGTATTTAAACTAAAGTAAAACTAAGCTACTCAAACATGAAACATATTATCACTTAACGCTAGCGTTAACGCGTTAAAGTTACCGTGGAATACGCCAACATTGCCCGAATTTTATAGAAAAAACCATTTTTTTCGATTTTTTTCTAGAAGAGCTATGTTTTTTTGTAATCTTTGATGATGCTATATGGCCATGTGCTTCCGTTCATGTGGAAAAACAAGTCCTAAGTCTTAATTTAAACCGTGATTTTATCGATTTTAATGGCGGGTAATGTTATCTGGACTTTCAGCCAACATTGCCCTTGATGATTTTCGACGGAAATATAGCCCCTACGCAGTTGAAATGAGCAACAGATAAAATATCAGGAAAATGATATCGTTTATTTAAATCGTTCAGTAGATATCACCTAAACTTTTGCTTTTTTAAAAATGAGTGGGCAATGTTATCCAGGCATTTTTTCTCATTTCCATACAAGTCACCAAAACCGATTTCAAAATGTTAGGGTTGTCACATTAGTGACATTAGGCTTATGAAACTCAGTTAGATAGATAGATTTTTGTTTCAGACGTCCAAGATACAGGCACAGCCTAGTTTGGAGTCTGACAGATATTGGATGTACTTATTCTGAAACCTGTTTTGGTAAATAAACTATTTGATTTGATTTGATTTGAAATATTTAAATGAATTAATTTTTATTAATTTTTTTTTTATTTTCCAGTTTTAGGACAAACAATATCGAAAATTAACGAAATAAAACACGATATTTTTAAAGTTTTTTATTAAAAAAATTTAAAAATTATCTCTTTAAGGGATAAGTTCGTCTTTGTACATTTTTTATTTTTGTAATTTTCATTGTATTCATACTTACATACTTACATACATACATAGTATAAATATTAATAATCACCACTATAAAAAGAACACCCCCTCTAGCAGGTCCGCCCCGGCATGGTCCTTATGACACTGGCTGCATTACCTCTCTGGATAGCTATATTTCATTATTAATATTTATATAAATATACTAAAAAAATAAATTCAGACACTATCCCAAAATCCTTCTCTCCAGAAACTTAAAACATAACCTGCAAACCCGAGTATAACAAAGTTCTTCTTTGTCACTCATACCTTTATTAGTGCATTCGAGTGAGTTGTAGACCGAAGTCTGTGGGTTGGATGCAACCAAACTTAGTTCGCTCGCAAATGCATTGAGTTGCATTGAATGCACTGAATTGCACACAGAGCGTGTTACTGCATCAGACGTTTGTCATTGAAGCGGAAAGGCTGTAGTTTGTTGATGACACGTCTTTAAGATGGGTAAAGCATGGGTAAAGTGATGGAACATTTCTAGCAACGATTGGACATAAATTATCAGGTCATACTTTTACGAAATATCTAGCGTAAAGAAAAAAACATAGACGTCTATAGAAATAGAAAAGAAATCAAATAAATAAATGTATGTATGTGTATGTATGTGTATGTGTGTGTCGCGGTTAACGCTGTGACATAGTGCTGAGTGGTGTCAATTTCGACGTCACAGAATCACCCATGGCAACACTATCCTACAATTGTTTTGTTTGTTTTCCTTTTTTATTGTTTTTCATTTTATTTTTATTATTACTGTTGCCATCCTTATTTTAATGATGTTTTTCTCTGTTCTGTTTTTTTTTCTTGTGTTCGTCGAATAAATGTTTCTATTTCTATTTCTATTTTAATAGATAAACTATTGTACTAAATGAAAATAAAATAACGAAGAGTTTCCAATAGCATAATAAGTTTGCAATGCTCGTCTATCTATAATATAGGTACCTACGCAAAGCAATCAAATGGAATCCACAAAAAAACTGATCCAATAAAACGACATCCGTATGACGAATAAAAGTTATTAACCGATTGACTTCCGTATTTATATTTTGATGTAAAATATATTATATGCTAGGCACTTAAAATAACTTTTAGTAAAATAATTTGCTCGATCGGAAATTGAACGCCAGTAGAAATTCTTGCATGTAAATCCGTAATGGAAATGTCAAGTTGTTTCGCTAAAGGCCGCGTCAAATTTTAAAGTAGCGCAATAATAAAATAATAAATAATTTTTCAATCTTAATTGTAAGAGTTGGGTCTTGCTCGCCTTTGACGTGGTATCGTATTGTTAAAGTTCTGATAGCTCCTAGTTAATGGAGGCCGAGTTAAAACATGATTTTACCGTGATGAATAGAACTCTGCATTAAAGTTAAACTGAGGATTTGTCGGGTTGCATTGGAATAAACATTGTTTAACCTAGTTTTAATTTACCGGGTGCTATTCAATGGTGCCGTAATACTACACAATGTTTTAATATGTGGAGTATTATAATATTACTTATTACGAAACTGTCAAAAAAAATATGCTTAAGTTACTCGATTGCTAATGCAGTTTCTTTGGTAAAAGGGAAACGTTCCCAACGGACTTCCGTCCGACATAACACTCGTCTGCACAGAGAACCAGCGCCTACTTAATTCCTCGTCTCATAAATGACCTTGATGTTAAATTTAGAGATGACTTAACTCCTAAAAATGTAAAGTATAAACTAAAATCGCACTTTGTCAATAAACTGTTATGTTTGTGGGTAGAAGTGTACCTACTTGTACTTGTGTTGTAATTGTTAGACATATTATATATCGTAATTTAGAGCGTTCTATCCTCGCACAAATGCTTAAGTGGTTTATGAGGTGTTTTTTTAATTGTAAAAGTTTTACTTGTTTTGAAGCACAATAAATAACGAAAAAAAAAAGACGTCTGTTGGTCTATCTTTTAGCTGTAGATCTAGTTTTGTATGTACATAACCTTCTAGAAGAAATCCTCTAATTCTAAAAGATGGTAAAACTGCACCAGAATTTGTAGAGTACCTACTTAAAATAACTAAGCAAGAAACCAGACAGACATAAAAAACAACTTCGTCCACTTAGATTTCGACTATCACTATTGCCTTGGTATTTAATTTTGTTAAGCAAGAAATTTAGCGTAAAGATAGCTTATACTCTGGATTAACACATAGACAAAAAAACGGAAAAGTTCCCAAAGGAATAACAATAATCAAAATTCGAAAAGCCGCGGGCAGAAGCTATAATACCCCTAGTAGAAACCTTAGAGCTAGACTAAACTAAACTTGTGTGAAATTGTCTCTGTTGACTACTAGGGACACGTCAGTAAAACAACAAGGAAGTGTCTTGGGATGTATATTATTTTTAATTTACATTAATGATTTGCCAAAAATGTTGTGTGTTGAATCTATACTTTACGCAGACGATATAACTCTAGTGTTTCAATGTAACGATTGTGAGGACTTGAATCAACAATTAAGTACATACTACTTTTAAATTAATATTAGACTGGTTAGAACATCACAACCTTAATCTGAATCTTCCAAAAACTAAAATTATGCAAATTAAACCACGCCAGAAAACTCCAATACCTAGACATAAACTTTTGTTATGAAAAGGAAAAAATCGTTACGGTGGATTCATGTTCTCTTTTAGGTGTTGAAATCGACTCCTGTATGAATTGGAAAGCACTTGTTCAAAAAATCGCAGGAAAATTATCAAAATTTACATATACATTATATTATTATGAGTTAAAAAAATGCACAGATTTAAAAACGGCCACCTGTGCATATTATGCTTATGCACATTCCTCACTGAGCTATGGCGTTATTTTGTGGGGAAATAGCACGGATGCTGGCAAACTATTTACTCTACAAAAAAAGTGTATAAGAATACTGGTCAATATCTCTGACAGGGACAGTTGTAGACCATACTTTAAAAAACTTAAAATACTTACGCTGGCTTCACAGTATATTTTTGAAATGTGCAAGTTTGTAAAAAAACAGAACGATCTATTTAAACAGACAAGGGACAATTTTGCCCTAGATCTCAAAATCTGAGGAAAAGAAACAAACTGGTCAGTTCTTTTACAAAATTACAAATGGTAAATTCAGGTACGCACCATATGTCTGTAAAAGTGTACAATCATATTCCTGGAGATTTAAAAGCAATAGATAGGGAAGCTTTGTTTTTTAATAAATTAAAGAAATTCCTAATAAATAAATGTTTTTATAGCCTACAAGAGTTTTTTAGTTATAAGGCATAATTAATGATGTGTTTATATCGATAAGTACTTTAAAGAATAAGTTTAAATTAGTTTAACTGTTATTGCTGTGCCCTAACAGGGTTTATGTTGGAACCATGTTTAGCCTTAATACCTTGTAAAACCCATAAATGCAATAAATGAATTATGAATTATGAATTATGAACAAGCTTGAGTAACGACTGCTGTAATATATATTCTTAAATCTACCCCCATACATATATTGATGTTCGATAGTCATATCTACAGTCTCCTAATTATTTAATTATTTATCCACCCACGTATTGAATGACGTCTTGTTACAGATCGACATCCTGGACATGCACTACGGAACGGACGGCGGCGATGAGACCAGCCCCTCGCTGCTGCGGTACCATCTCGACGAGATCCGCTGCTGCCACGACGCCTCCAAGGCTGGGTACTTTCTGGTGAGTTGTTTGAAAAATGTATTTATCTACATCCATATCATAATTTCCCTATAATATGTTCAGAAACGATAAACAAATGACTTAAGAAACCTGTATCTATGGTTGCACTTTAATGTTAACATTAAAGTATTACATGTTGTTAAAGTATCGCTTATCGATGTAGTTGTATCTTAATGTTCACGTTAAAGTATCGGTGGCAACTAAGAATTATAGTAGACTTCTCACATGTTGTAAAGACTTTATTACATGCATGTACATAAAGTTATTTAAGTGACTGTACGCATATTTAGGCATTAAAACACCACTCGTATGATCTTTTTATACAACAGTCACAATATTATAATTATATTTATTTTCGGCAACGCTCGTCTGGAGGGAAATCTTTCCATTAGCAAATCTTTCTACAGATTTAATTATTATGTTTTATGCACATAAGCTTTCCTGAATAATCATCAAAATTTTGATAAAAACCACATTAAAAGGCCAGTTAAAACATAAATAAAATGTATCTCATTTCTGCCAGTGGCCCAGGTTTTAACAGTTATTTAAAAGCCTAAAGGTATTTATTTTTATTTTCATCCTTGTGAAGGATATCCCTTTTTTGACAAAAGCGAAATCAAATGACCCACAAAAAGGTTAACACAATAAAAATGAAATGTTATTTACCTAAATTTACGGTTGTTATGCCGCTTAGGCAGCGCTCGTCAAAAAAAAAACTGACACCGACTAAGCCGAACGACTTGAATTTCTCTAGTCTGTTTGGAAAAATTAAAAAATAACAAAGGGTTTCTTTTCAATTGACAACATTAATTAATAGTCCGTTACATTTTAAGGACGCGTAAAATGAGACTTATTCTTTTATTAATTGCTATAAAAACATTCCTTAAATGTTCGTTGGCATAATTAATTCGTTTGTAGATGAAATTAACGTTAGTTGTTTATTAATATATAGGAACATTTTGTACGTTGTTGCGTGTCGTAATATTGTCTCTTGTTTAAGTTAGTTTAATCAATAATATTGATAGTCTTCTTCTTTTTCCTTACTTTTGGTTTTGTATCCTATTTTTCATATGTTAAACTGGGGTTTCATTTAATTATTACTTTTTTCGATGGTGTTGTTGACAGTCATAGTTAATTTAGGAATGAAAGTCCTAGCGCTTTATAATTTCTCGACTTTTCCCGAGTATTGTATGTTTTTCAATATTATTATTCAAGTTGGTATTATTATTAATCAAAGTTGCTTAGGTATAACTTCCTTTAATTAATGAAAAACAACACAAAATAATACAAAAACCATAACACATTAACTGAAAAAGAAAATTAAAATTAAATAAAACTAACTCTAAATATATTAATTAAATAAAACATTAAATCTAAGAATGGCCCCTGCGGCATTGTACCAAAGATGCTGGCAGCATTTCCTCGCTGGATGGTTAAACTTATACGTTCAGCGAGGAAACTGCCAGCTTTTCGGTCTCCCGTGACGTCAATGAGCCCCTTCGAAACTTCTTTATATGCGATTAATATATTTACTTGTAAATATTTCGCAGGTACTATGTACTAAGCAAGAACAACATTCTAACAAGCTTTATACTCTAAAACAAACTCGTGTAATGGTTCTTAATTCTGGTTAATTTATCTATTTGTCTTTTGTTTCAGTGCCTTATCGGTGGCGACGCTTCTTCATATCTGCCAGTACTCCCATTCTCGATCAAGGAAGAGACGTTCGAGGTTCTTGTAAAGTCTGACACGCCTCAAGCCGCGCTGGTTCAAGCTTGCTACAGGCTTCATGTCGACGGCTATTACCATCTAGAGGGAGACGACAAGTGGTGAGTAACATTGTATTACCATGTCTGAAGATGTCGCTACTTCTGCCGTCTTAAGCAAAAACGCAATAACTAAGATAAACCTTCTGTAGTAACAAACCCTATTATGAACGACATAGAATTGAATTTTCTTTAGTGATTTTGCGGGTGGTAGGACCTTGTGCAGGGTCCGTCCGGATCGCTACCACCATCTTATCCATTAACCTACCGCCAAACAGCAGTGTTCGCATTGTTGTGTTCCGGCTTGAGGATAAGACAACCGGTGAAATAACTAGCATAGAGACATTCCATCTTAGTCCTCAGGGTTGGCAACGCATTTGCAGTCTTAGGATTGCATTGCAGTCTTATGAATGCGAATGTCTATGGGTCACAGTTTCCACTTACCATCAGGTGGCTTGTGTGCTCGTTTGTCATCTATATGCCATAAAAAAAAATAAAAAAAATTAAGATACTGCTTATTGATTTAGGAGGGCAGACTTGACAGTCCGGCTCTCGCGACCATTTTCCCGCCACAAAAGCACTGACGGGACTGGGAAACGTTCTAAGTATAGAACGCGCCGCATCGCGCCGTTTGCTGTTTGTGCGTATGCGGTTTAACTGCTAACTTGTATAATAATCTGTGGTCTGGGTCCGTGCTTAGTTCACTAATATACAGTACTACCAGTTTCTTAGGTATTGGCAATCTTCGCTGCCTTTGAAACGAATACACACACACACACGATCGGTAATTATATAAACTATACATAAAGGTACGTATATACAGACACGCGTCATCATTTTTGTCATGAATTTCGTAACACTGAACTGTAAAGTGGATAAGAAATATCATGTTCGTTAACATTCTAAAACACGAGATGCCCTTTCTAATGTATTATACACAATTTCTTATTGAATAGGTACATTCTAAAATCTAACTTTTTTTGGCGGATTATGGAGTTGATAAATATTCGAAATGTGTCATAAATTCAAAACAAAAATTTCTCTACTACGCAAACATTTTTACTTACAACTTTCAAGTATCTCGCTGTAAAAATTAACCGTTGAAATAAAAAACTTCAGCTGAACCTAACTGAGTTTATAAAATATGCCAAGAGATACTGGCCGCTTCTCTTGACGTGGCATGAGACAAGCCATTTAAAAACAAAATAATTTTCTTCTTCAGCGACTCAACGGCCACTGAGGCCGAGATTTTTCACGGTAATGAACTAATTAGCCAGTATCTTATTAATTAAGTTTGAGGTTTGTTGTTTCTTTGTTTATTCCGGCATTCATTATACACTTTGGCGAATATCAACATTCCTTTTTCAATTGACCAAGGAGAAATAAATTGTGTCTAACCTAATCTACGAAAACTATTTGTCAAATAACGGTAGTGTAATTGAAAAACTGTAGATAAATGTGATTCGTGTAATAGTGTTGTTTACATCATAACTTTTACAGACAATCGGCTTAATTACAGAGTTTCTTATTTCAAATTATCGACGCAGGTATTTAGTTGGTTCGCATTTGGAGCGAACTAAAACTATGTTCGTAAAACTACACAACTAGGTATGGTCCTGGCCTACAACAATAGTCCAATTTTACTTTACATATTATTCTAAAAATATGATAGATTTAACTATAACTAGATTTTAGAGCAGTCAATTTTAGGCCAAACAGTACATATACCCAGCAAAAATAGCAGTAAGGTATCATATTTTAGAATAATGTAATGAGGAATATTGGACTATTGTTGCAGGCTAGGACCATAGTTGAGTAGTTTTACGGTTTTAAGTTTGTTTTCTTCAACTTTAACGACGAAACAGAAAATTCTAGAAACTTAGCCGCTGACAGAAATAAGAAGATATTCCCTTTTTGAACTCTCAAATAGTTTTCAACAATAACGATACATTTTCAATGGAATATTTGAAACGTTCATAATTCAAAAGCTGAAGTTCAGTACAATGAAGCTGGGTTATTCATCAGGGGGTGGTTAAAAAGCTATTGTGCTCCAACTATTCAGAACTCTGCTGTGACGAGCTGGAACACCGGTGCTAATGACTTCATTAAACCCCGAGGGAGAAAAATGTTTATTACTCCGAAGCAAACTAAATAGCCGAAATTTATTTAGGACTGACATGATATTTTATGCCTTTAATTCTAACTACGAAGCATGAGCGTAAATTCTAGATTTTTTAAGAATGTTTACTTAATCTAACAAACGTTAAAGCTTTAATATTTAGATTTCCAACATTTTATTAAAGAATGTATTTTATAATCTCACGCTCAACTGGGGTTTTTGAACTGTTTAAGTAATTAATTTGAATCTTTTAAAAAATGGTTCTTATTAAACGTTAAAATTTAACGGGCTTTAATTTAATTTAAAGTAATTAATTTTAATTAGTGGTTTTCAAATTACGTTAATTCAAATAACTGTTTATTGATATGGTATGGTAAAAGCTTAGTTACTTTTATGCCAGAAGCCAAAAAAAAATATCTTGATGAAATCAGATCCTACAATTGAGCCGCTAACGTTTAAATTTCGAATTTAATTTTCCACGCTAGCTGGTACTCGTTAGCTTTTGCAGTTTTTTACATTTTGAGCGTCTATGAAGGCCTTTCTAAAACAAGACCATTTTTCTGCAAATCGTAAACCGCTTTCTAAAAAAGAACTACTTATTAAGCCTGCGCCGAGCAAACGCCGAGCGTCCAGTGGCGCCCTCATTACTATTATTGTGTTTTCTAATTAACTAAAGAATTTTCTTAAAAACAGA
Organism: Acleris laterana; assembly: GCA_963966035.1. Taxonomy (NCBI): domain Eukaryota; kingdom Metazoa; phylum Arthropoda; class Insecta; order Lepidoptera; family Tortricidae; genus Acleris; species Acleris laterana. Next base: position 2,764,880 of record OZ014441.1, read on the forward strand.
CGATGCGTTTTCGTAGTACAAATAAAAACACAATTTATGAAATACGTAACCAACTTTAATAACAATTACCCTTTAAGTAGTCAGCTTAACGAGAAAAGGTGGCCACTTTTTTCCGTTAAGTTGATAACTTTAAAGTGAATTGTTATTAAACTATTATGATATACCATATAAGTTGTGTTTTTATTTGTAGGACGAAAACATACCGTCCAATTTTAAGAAAATACTTTAGTTTATTAGAATACACAATAAAAGTAATGAGGTCGCCACTGTACATCCGGCGTACGCTCGGCGCAGTCTTAAAGGAGAGTTAAAAAATAGCGAAGCTATTTCTACTGGCTTTTATTTTCCTTATCTATAGACAGTCTAAACTAAGGAGGTAAGCGTCTGATGTTTACCTAATAATATCAACAGGTCCCCGCCAGAACCATAAAATATCTCATTCCCTTCTCAAAGAAACGTTCCTCAAGTACGGATAAGCAAGGCCGTTATTCCTCTATCTAGGCTATGGGAATTTATGGCCGTTCCCTCGGAACGAGATCCGGACACTCAGTGGGCTCGTAAAATAAATAATTTACGGGATGGATAGAGGCTACCTTGCGTATAAATATATCACCTGTTTTTTATTATTTTATTTGTCACTTGCTAGACTAAGGCCCTAGCCAAGATGTAATGTATGAATGAATTTATGGGATGACATTATCTTGCGTAGAGATAAATCACGTTGTCCTATACATTTTGAGTGACAGTAAAGAAAACCGTTAGTAGCGTTTACATCTTGACTACAGTATTCCCAGCTTGCTTCCGTTCGGCCGGCCATCGCGATAACGCTTGCACTCGCAACTGACAGTATATTTGTCACTCGTGTGTCATAGAAAAACGAAGATTACCGATCGGTATTAAGAAAATGGTTGCACTGTACGGCCCCTGCTCCGTGAAACTATAGGCCAACAAGTTCTTGCGCAACCTTGCGGGGTTACCATACAAAGCGACTTAGCTGGTAAACTAATATAAAACCGCATTACAAAGTTTTTCACTCAAACCTCGGAAGACTTTCGCCATGGCCTAGCCAATATCTAAACACTGTTCTGTTAGGGTGACAGCACTTGTAATGAACACTTAACACTTAATTCAAAGATCATTAGGGTATAAATTGATTGACTCAAAAATTAACCCTTATCTTCTGTACCGTAATAATCAAACGTGCATTATTATTAGTTCTTGTTCATTACTGGGGGGTTATTATGACATAGCAATGCAGTTCAGTTTACGCTGAGAGAAAAGGACGGAGCGACATAGCTGCTATAGCTCTGTCTTTTATGCTCACCGTAAAATGAACTGTATAGCCATGTCATAATAACCCCCCTGGTCCCGTCACCCTAACATTTCTTTTTTCGATTGACTCGAAATATAAGGAGTTGAAATAAGCTATCAGTGACGGCAGTGAGTAAAGAGTTCAAGTTTCAATCGATAAAATATTAAAATCCCGGTTTGAAATCTTCGCAACCAACCTTTTTTTACGTAATGATTCTGGCCAGTTATAAAAGTTATCAAAAAATTCGCGCGGGAAACAAGAAAATACTTTTTCACTATGGCGTGCTCTTTTATATTGAGTTTTCATGAGTCTGTGTAATTTATATTTAAAAAACATTAGTTTGTTCTACAATTTTATTAAAACTTCTAAATATTCGTTTAAACCGTAAACTACATGTCACTCAGTTATAGTATGTAAACACGAGATTAAAATATTGTATCATGCATGATGAAACAACTATTTCATTTCCTAATCATATTTTGACGTAGGCCATTGTATGCACTTAATTCCCGTTAACGTTTTCGTTTCGTCTCAGCGTAAAATAACGAAGCATCATTAAAATTTTAATTTCCATTTTTCAATAGGTTCAGCAACTTGGTAGAGCGAGAGGAGCAGCGCAGTCGGCTCAACGAGGTGCAGAAAGCCTTCAACTCGTTAGCGCTCGAAGCGCATTCGAATGGCTCTGAAGTCGCTGAGTTACTACGGAGCCCGGTGGAGATTCAATGTGAACTAGCTTTAGGTAAGTTTTTTTTAGACAGTATACTCGGTGATTTTTTTTTGGTGATCAGGAACCAATTTTTCTAATTCAGTTACTAATGGCGATCACGTTTAAGTCGCAGTTGGGCGTTTTCACTAAAAAGTGTACCCAATTAAGGACTGAAATTAAGGAACTTTAACTTTGTCAGTTTTGTGACGAAAATTAGCCATACAATGCGGCCGTCAATATAGCTAATTTTCGTCACAAAACTGACAAAGTTAAAGTTCCTTAATTTCAGTCCTTAATTGGGTACACTTTTTAGTGAAAACGCCAGTTACATGAAACAAAACTTATTTTATTTATGTAAAAAATATAATTTGAAACTAACTTTTAATTGAAATTAATTGTCACCCTATTAATTGTTTAGTCTATGAGTTAACAACAGTTAACTGGTAAGTTTATTGACGTAATATCTGTCAAATTTCCTGCCAAAGCGATGGCACTTGACGTATCTACTTCACTTCAATAGTTAATGTAGGATGTCCATGTATCCAGTGGTGATTGGTTTTAACAATATCATTAACTTAAATAAATTAAACAGTGAGTTAATTGTTTGAGACATCAACCATTAAATTCGATTTTTGTTGCTTATTAATAATGTTCAACTCCTGATCACCGATAAAAAAATCACCGTGTATCCAACCAAGCTCAACCCAGATCTAGTAAACTGAACAGTAAGTAACCTATCTTACGCCGTACGCCGTGTACGGCTGGCACTGAGACTGGTACCCATTGCCATAATAGACATAAAATACTATTTATATCGTTCTTTAGTTTTTAAGTTTGTTTTAAGTCAGTTTTGTATGTATTTGTTTTCGTATTAGTATTCTTCAAAGTGGCATTAAATAATATTTTTACTTTACTTTACTAAGGTTGTATTTATAAATTACTTTAGAGATTGTATTCTATTGTGAACGTTATTTTAGCTCATATTTCTAGGTTGTTTCGGCCCTCCGGGCCTACCTAGGACTCTGTTAAATTAGATTTTCGAAAAGGAATATCTTGTGACTTATTAATTTACCGATTGCGAAAAAATATTGCTATAATTCGAATTGAAAAAATCATGAACGTTCATTATTCATGTGATTCATGGAAATTGATCGATCGCGCAAAAAAGCCACTCGAAAAGAAGCGTCATGGAAAAATTGCGTTCGCGGAACCCCACTAACAACTCGCGACCACAATCAAATGTACTGAAAAGTGCTTTGTGCAACCAGAGCTGCGAGTTATAGACCTTTTTTGCTTATGAATAAGGTCGATCAAATTTGCACGAGGACTCAAGTCAGTATGAAACATGTCGCCAACGTAGTTGCCGCCTAAAGCCAAACCCACATTATCCAGCAAAAGTTGTATTTTCTCGCTTTTCGCTCAGTGCGTCTCTATCGTTACAGACTAGAAAGAATGGGAGATCCGAGTGACAAACAGGTCGCGGACAACATCTGGTAACCGTGCTGGCTAGTTAGGCCGGCAATCCTTCTGACACAATAATTTAAAAAAGTGATTAAAATACAAACTGTAGGCATTTACGATTCAGATACTATCGAACTGTGACCGTAGTGAAATCGGACACAAGATCAAATATCCCCCTTATACATCTTAGAATACTGTCCACTCTTTTCTCGATTATTTTTGAACCTTCGACCCCTTTACCTTAAACGTACATTTACTTCCGTTACTCCCTGTCCAGGGGGTGAATTGCGTTCCTCCGGCTGTTTTAAATTCACTATTCCTTTTCACCAAACTGGTTTCATGTCAAACTCTTTCGCCCTTCAGGCAACCCGTCTCTGGAATGCGCTCCCACTTCATATTAGATGAGCCCCTAGTAGGCTTTCTTTCAAGCGAATGCTTCGTAAGCATTTGCTGGAACAAGATGTTGCGTAGAATTTTAGGCTAGACCCATCATGGAATATGTTTTAGTCTCTGTTGCTATATCTTTAGGTTTATACGAGATGTTATTGTAGTACTTTTTAAGTACTTTTTGCGTGAAGTATTATTATTTTGTAAAGTATGTTCTTTGCTTTGTTTTCTGTCTTTCTTTTTCTGTTGACTGGTAGAGAATGACATTAGGCATTAAGTTCGCAATTTGAACTTTTTTTGTGCAATAAAGGTTAAATAAATAAATAAATATCTCGTATTAAAAAGGGTATCATGTTCAGAGTATACTAGACATACCATTATTCACTTGAACCTAAGAAGATTTTATTTTGATTCTTTTTTACTACGGTCACAGATAATACAATTTTAATAACAGCATACGTCCAAAGCACATAACCTTTTTTACTGCAAATGAACTCTATACGCGGATATAAAAGGCATGTTATCCAAAACTATCCAACTTACCATTTCTGCACGTCTAGTCAAATAATACGATCTATAAATCCAAAAATAATATGCCCCAGTTTAACGACACGCTAGTAAAAGTTTTATACGAGATTAACCTGGTTTTAGAATGGAAATTACAACTTTTGTTATTTTCCATGGCAGGAAAAATTTAACGAGCAATAAAGTAACAAAAGTTTTCTCTTGTTAGCATAAGCTGTGATAACTTGAACCCATTAGACGTTGTTTGTAGAAGTTCCTTCGTCCATGCGTAGCTTTATTGCGATGTAATCTCGTTGGTTGTTACGGCATTTTGGGAATCGGAAACTTTAAGATTATTGTAAGGAAAAGTATAGTTCTGGGGTCCTAGTCATAAAGGGTCACGTGAAGATCAAGTGAAAAAGGGTGTAAGTCCAGTATACTCCGTTTATGTACATACGCTTTTTTAGTACGAGGTAAGTCGCGTTTTCACTAGGCCCTCAGAATTATTTACTAGCGACACGCCCTACCTTCACTTCGGTTTAATGGTTTATGTGAGTTTTCTGTACATAAATCAGAAATTATTATACATAAAAACTTTTCTCTTGAATCACTCTACTATGTATTGATGAAAACCGCATTAAAATGCATAGCAAAGATTGAAAGATCTAAGCGTAAATACAGAGGGACAGATGGCGTAACCACCGACGACATTACATCGCGATGAAGCTACGAGTACGTATCCATAGCAAGTGTATTGACCATTATATTTCTGCTCTCTCCTTTTATATAGCCAAAAAGAATAGCGCTTAAAATCAAGCCATTATTCTTGAATGTTTTATAATACGTACGTTATACCACCGACTTTAAGGGCATGAGAAAATATACCGTACGTTCAACTTAGATTTTTACTGTCATACGCCAAAGATAAATTTAGTTGCTGTCACGTTTGGCTAATAATGTAACGATAGTAAAATATTGCCGCACATTTCTGTAGAAATATAAACGTTCGCAAAGCAAATCCTCGGATGAAACAATGACTTTTTTTATGCTTTCCATAAAACTCTTGGCGTTTTTGCTAACGTTAAATTAATCCGTGTTTTTAAAAGGAGACTTTCACATGGCAACATCTTGGGTTTTTAAAGACACACTGTCATTGTATTATTAGTGTTTTTGGTCCACTAGGTCCCGCTCCTCATTCCACTCGAGTTCACTCAGAACGGTGATTAACTCGACACACGTTACATTTTAAAAACTGGAATAGCATAACGTACCTAAGTATTATAATTTTCATATTTTAATATTTTAAATTCTAAATCACAAATTATTACTATATAACGGTATCGACAGTTAGATTAGGTGGTTCACTTATGTTCTACCAAATCATCATTTAAATCCCAATTTTACAAAAAGATTACCCACCGCATTATTTTACAATTGTACGTGGTCAAACGTCACGTTATTTAATAAGCCTATGTAACCTATTATGTAATGGTATAAGCACAAACAAGTTGTTGTAAAATGAAGGTTTGTAAAATGATACGTTTGTCAAACGTACTAATCGGTCAAATGAACGGAATGGACATCAGATTAGGTACGTATATAAAACTAACGAGTCACACATTATACTTACCTAAATAATTAAATGTTGCCGTTCATAATCAGTGAGATATAAACTATACATCGACGTACGTTTGCCTCAATACCACATAATTTCAGAGATATGGATGACCGTTTATTAATAAACTTATGCCACGCAACGCACAACATGGCAATATACCCACAGTCGGTCTATAAACGGATTAGTGGGTATTAAATAGGACTTTAATGAACTGGCATTATAGCCGGAATTATACGCGATAAATGAACACTTTACGTGGTTTGTAATGAAGGTATAAAGTAGCTACTGCCCGGTTATAACTTGCAGTAGTATAATATTAAAGGGAAATCAGATATGCAAGCGGCGGGGTGTTATTGCTAGGTATAATTTTGCAACTTTAGACAGACCCATTTTCAAGCATTAACCAGAATTATACCGAAAACAGAATACAGAATTTATTGGAAAAATACAAAAAAAAGTATGAAAAATTATGTTAAGTACTTTAAATGGTAGTTACGAGTATGTTATTAGTGCTTACTAAAACTTACTGTTTTACTATAATTTAAACATGTGACTGATATGAAATAGATACCTAAAATAATGTTGATGATGTCATGAGCCGACTTCGTGCGCCTAGAAGTGGTTTTATCATAATTTCCTCGGGAGTTGTTTGATTTTTCGGGATAAAATATTACGCATTATGGGTCTTGGGGCTTATATAAACTATCTGTGTAGGTACCTAATTTCACGTCGATAGATTCCTCATTGAGCTGTGAAGACACACTTTCGCATTTATAATCTTAGTAAGGATAAATATAATCATAAGACATCTTAAGACATAGTGAAAGGTACCCGGAATAAATAGGATTATAGCAATGAATAAACAAATAAATTAAGTAAGTAGATACCTGGAAGACCGAGCAATAGCTTAGGTCGAAAACGAATTGCCCCGAAGATGACAACTAAACAGGTCGATTTATTGATCCGAAAAATCCCTATTCCGTAATTTTCATAGAAGTCTTTAGAGCTCTTTACGCCTTATTTATTTTAACTGTTGCGGTGGCAACATCGACTTAATATCGAGAACTCCCTAAATATTTTAAAGAGCGGTAAGAACCGGTTTTATCAAGTTTTATAAAAATATTGCTCGTGTTAAACTATATAAGTTACAGGAAAAACAAAATTACATACTCGATAAAGTTAAATTATGCATTTTATAAGTTCATCAAAAACCAGGTATAACTGCGAAAATGTTACGCTATAATTTTAACCAAACAAAGCTACATTTACGTCACCACCGTTTCGGTGAACGATAAAAGGTTAAAAGAAGCAGTGACATGAGAGCTTTAACCCAATTTGGTGCCTGTCACCCGCATTCGTCCACTTTGCTGTTAGTTGAAAATGGGGCGAGCTGACGTAAACTGTAACTAGAGCGATGGTACATGTAAACTGTGTTTAATTTTAATATTTTTTTGGCGTTGCAAAGGGATACATAAAGCCCAAGTGGTAAGGGTACTGAAAAATGTAACCTTACCATAACAATCCTGTTATTTCCAACTCACTTTAGTTATCACTAAGATATAAGGGCCAGTTACTTTTATTAAAATACAGAGTGAGTGAGTGACATTAATTAAAATACTTTCTTTTTTCATTTTGTAATGAAAATTAGTATGCTTAAATCATTCGATGTTTAAAATGGCAATTGGCGTATAGGACAATTTTACAGTACAATTTAGTGGTCCTTTACGCCAATTCTCATTTTAGATATCGATTACCTATGGTTAACTTTTGTTACGAAGTTGAAAAAAAATCAAGATTTTAATCGAGGCTTTAACTGTTTTTAACTATGTTTTTTTTTTACGGCTTATAAAGATACGGCATACAAGATTAGCAATTACCCCCACACCAAAACATAACAGTGTAAATACTGCTAGGTAGGTAAGATGAAGGTCTTAATTCTGACTTCCTCATACGAGGTTCTTTAGCAAAATATATAGCTGATTTTTTTAACGCCTTAATAAGGTTTAAAAAAATATATAATAATTTTATCTGAGATGAAAATTGTCGCACAATGAAAGGATCTACACAACCAATGGCCGTATCGTAAAAAGTGCATAAAAACTCGATCTAATATCACTAAAAACTTTGTGGCACCATACAACGTTTTCCGTTTAACCTTCCATTGGTAGTAAAAAATAGAATTTATCCCTGTTCTGTTTGTTTGACCAAACGCGGGATTGCTTTTAAATGCAAAGTTGATTACATCAATTAAATACGTATTAGTTTAACATCCGTTCCCTGTGCGGTCGGACACGTTTTTATAATTAAATTATATTCTACTCAATTTTATATTTCATCTCCTCAAATTTCCGAAAGTACTTTTATCAGTTTTTTTACGTGTAATGGCTACTTCTTATTTTATCAAAACAACTTTGTATTAGTTCGCGGAATTTTCATGTCATCGAAAGGCATAGCTATATTTTTTGGTAGTCACTTGTGTTACCTAATTTTTATCATACCATAATAATGGTTTTAAAATTATCCTGTAAATATCATAATTTTAGCAGAAAAAAACGTTCGATTAGATGAAATTCAATGAAATGATAGGCTACCGTAATATAGGCTTTAGACCCTCTCTTTAGATCTCTTTAGACTAACTTTTAACCTAATTTAACGTTTTTCACACAATGTTCATTTATGTTGCTAGAAAAAGTCATGGTTTATTACGCCCGACTTGACTTGTTTTTTGTTTCAGAACTATTATCGAATGGCAACCACCCCAAAGGCGTGATTGCGGTGTTTCGAGATTGCTCACCGCTTGAAGCGGATGATTCAAAACTGGCAGTGCTGGCACATTCTAGGTTAAAAGCCCTTAAAAGGAAACTAGAAGATGCTCTACCTGAGAGCCATATCATTAGGCTTGAGTAAGTACACAATTTTTGGCGTGAGAAATAAGACCCTCTAAGGCTGTGTTACATTTAGATGCAAATTCCGGAACTTTCTGAACCACTCACTTTGCTATTGGCTCAAAACTATGATTTAGAATACAGGTGATTGGTAGTGTGTGATTTCTTTGAGGTGAGAATTACTGCAGCTACAGTAATTTGTAGTATTTTTCTCTCAAAGCTCGAATTTAGGAAAAAAAATACATACGTACGTGTACATACATACATCCCGTCACGCCTTTATTATAGGTACAGAATTACCAACAACTCTATTAACTTGTTGTTAATTCTGTTTTACGGAAAGCTTAAAAAAATCGTCACGTTTATTAACGATATCTTTTTAAGTAAATTAAAAGCATAACTCTAGTACTGGTTTAAAAATAAGGTACTTTTTAACTTAAAATAGGTACCTGAAATACTAAATATATGGTCCACAATATTCGGTTCCAAATAAACAGTTAGGTTAGTATTTGGTTTTAATCTCAATTATTTTCCCATAGATCAACATCAGCAGAGTCCTCCAGGACTGATGCTGCATCAGACAACGAGGAGAGGCTGGGTCCGTTAAGGGAACAGGTCCAGGATGCCATCAGCGCACTTCTGGATGAAAGCCTTAGCACGGAGCCAGACCAGGGCAAGGGAAGGAAAAAGACTGTACAGGTCAGTTATTTAAAAGCTCTTAAATAGAAAAACCCCTGACACATATTACAACTCCTTTCATCAAACTTGACTAAAAAACAAAAATTCCAAATTCTAAATATTTATTCCGTAAATTGGCCACATGAGGGTTCTTTTAAACGTTGGTAATATGGAGTGAATCTAATAGCGACGAGACCATCATTGCGGAGTAGAAACGCCGCAAGAAACTCCAACCACGTTAGTTAAACTAAAACTCAGTTATAAAAAAAACAGATTATTTTAAGCTTAAATGCTACAAACAGATACACAAACACATACGTAAAACATATCAAACCCATCTGTTTGTGTCAGAGGTTAAGAAGTAGACACTCAGAAACTTTACCATAGTTTATAAGAATAACTTCATATCTTAAACTAAACTCATGCCTTTTAAAACGCTCTTGTTTACACCTGAAGCCACCACCTAATATAAAACGAGTTCCTAACTCCATTGAAACAATGAATTTATTACGACCAAACGTTAACAAATTGATAAAGTTCCAACGCAAACTCCACGCGATGCTTACATCTTTAAAACGTCGGAACCATTCATCAAAATTTTCAACACACCGTTTGTCTTTCAGGAAGTTTTCCTGGAGCACATCACTCATCTTAGGATATGTATAGAACATAGACGTCAGTATAAGGTAAACGTTAAGCAAATCGAGAACGCAGCGAAAAGTATACTAAGCAACGCAAAAGAAAACTACGAAAACCGGACACGACACCCTCCAGTTCTGATATACGGGCCTGATGCTTCGGGAAAAACTACTTTATTGACACATTTATATTACAAATGCGAGGAAATATTTCCCAAGCCTGTCTTGAGGATAATAAGGTTTTCTGCTTCCACTCCGAGATCGGCCTACAATTTGGAACTTCTGAGAGTTATGTGCCAACAAATTTCTATCATTTTGAACATTCCCGAGGGCTATTTGCCGAAAGACGCGAGTTTTGATCCGTTGTATATTAATAATTGGTTTCAAAGTCTCTTAAGGAGATGTGAAGAAATGGAGAACGAGATTTTGCTGATATTTATTGATAACGTGCATAGAGTGAATCCGTTGGAGTGTGATATAGTGACGGGGCTGTCTTGGCTGCCAATGTCGTTGCCACGGAACGTATTTCTGGTATGCACTAGCGCTGTGCCGCTGGAACAGCTGCAGTTGACGCCAGCACAGAAGGAGAAGTTCAAACTGCAGCAGTACTACCACCTCCTCGACTCTATAGCAGAAACCCCCGAAAACAACAGCTATGGAGACTACATCGACAGTGCCTTTGATAACTTAGAAACCGTCTTCGGATCTAAAGCCTTTAGTAAATTAGCAGGTACGCGGTTACGCAGGTACTCCTCGGTTTCAGTTAATCCCGGATTTAATGTGACACAATAAAGTTTCCTGTGATTTCAGGTTACATAACTTGTTCGGAGTTTGGGCTCACGGAACTCGAGTTGCTGGAACTTTTGATGCCTACAAGCAACAGCGACGCGGTTATAACTCTGAAAGATGCCAACTTCAACTTTTCTACTTTATGTGTCGCGAAATACATGATGAGTAAGTGACAATTTGACGTTAACTTTGCTATTGCTTAGAGAAATTACGTTGCCAGTTCTAAACTAGAAGTTATGTCATCCCATAAAGGTTTAAGCAATAATATACTGGACGTGAGAGAATAATGTAACGTTAGAGCGATGAAAAAGCATTTACAACTTTTATTTCAATAGTTAAGCATAAATTTGTCAGGATCATCTGCTTTTGCTAGTGGATTTAATTCATAATGCACGACGCGCAAATTGCGAGAATGTCTGCGGTAAGAATTAATTAACAAGGTAACAGTTGTACGCTACATTTCAGAACTTAGGAATGAGTAACAAATTAAATGCAGCATGTACCTACTTGTAAATTAAATAGTGATCCGAAAATTTACAATTCCAAATTCCAAAATAGGTATCTATTTCTGTATAATTATAAATTTGCTCCTAAATGTCTTGTTAAATTGAATATCAAAGTGTTGTTGGAAATCAATCCCTTGCAAAAGTACCTACTTTTTATGATAATATTAATGTTTGAAATTCCTAATCTCATGTCAAAAAGCAATTCGATACAACAGCAAAATAGCAAATGACTCTGTAAAGTATTCCAGTACAACATTACCCCGTTATCTTAGCTCGTTAGTACCTTCAGTTAAACAGGATTAATGTCAAACTTGTTCCTGAATTATACGAGTAAATGTTTGATATAAGTGTAATACATTTGTAACACCAATAGCACTGTACATCGTAATTAAATACAGTAAATGTGAAGAATCATTGTGACAAGATTTAAACTATAGGCGGTGGCATAGCTACTTTCTATCAGACGGGCTGTCTGATAGAATGTAGCTATGAGATAAAAGTTACACACCCTAATAAAACAATAATTCCTGATACTTAGTACATAAATACATTTAAATTTGTTAATGGAGTTACAAGGTAACGGGGCTGCTTTAGATTTCAGGGTTTTTCTGATGTTTTTTTTTCCCCAGAACCTTTGATAGCAGAGAACGTAGTATCAGGACGAAGCACGTGGCGTTGGCGCGCAGCCGCGGCCGGCGCGCGCGCACGCCGCCGCTACGTGCGCGTTCAGAGCGCGTTGCGCGACGCCCACTCAGACCTTGCCGCGCTACACTTCGCTACCTTCTTGCAAGACCCCGATGACACTGACACTTCAGAGGCACAGGAACCGGGTAAGACATGAATGCAGAAACTAAGGAGCTGGTTTCCTTAAACCTCATGGTTATGGGCTACGTGCTAAGGGTGCAAGATAGAACTAACTGGGGGCACGCAAGCCGCTTCCCCCACGCTGTTAATTTCCGACCTTCCCGGTGGATTTTTCATTTTTTTTCTTTCACAAAATCCTTGTCCTGATAATAATAAATAGAACAAAAAAAGAAATAATGAATTTGGAGCAGTCATTTGGCGTACATTATATTTCGGTGAAAGATGGATACATTTTGTTTAAGTAAACAAAGCAAACAACTTTTGACTATAATTGACCTTAAAAAGTGGAAAAATTGCACGTAGGTCGTAGAATCTTAAGGAATTTATATGTACAGACGAAAGCATAAATATCTATACAGCCATCACATCGAATACTAGTATACATAGCCTTTATTGTTTGTGGCATAGAGGCGTATAGATAATTTTGACGACTTGAAAAGGTGTGTATATTTATTACTTTGACTCAACAGGAATTGTCATTAAGTAAGTGATGACTTTTGTATTATGACGATTTCACGTCAGAGAGCCGAGTCAAGTTGCACTAGGTATATGAGGTTAGGTTACACCTGTGGCTAAATAAAATAATAATCAACTGCGACGGGAAACAACTGTTTGGGAAATTAAAGTTTGGGAAATGATGCAAAAATAAATTTGGCCACACGGAGTAGACCCGATGAGAAGTGTTAATTCTTCATTAAATTATAAGGACCAAAGTTACGTAAACTAGTAAACGAGTATATGTATTTTACTGCGACTTTTTTTTATATAAAATATATTTCATCCCATGATTGCCAATCAGTATCCATTGGTTTCACATCCGATGCGCGATGCAATTCACGACACAGTTACGGTTGGAAAAAATCCGCTACCAGCAAATCGACACAGGCTTTTCAATGCAGTCGCATATTGAGTTAGCTGCTCCGTATTCAGAGGAATTGAATGCAATATTCGGAAAAAAGTGAATAAAACTTCGAAATTTATGCAGTGACATGTCTGTTAGAGTTGCTGGTGCTCTGGTATTTTATTTGTAGTATGTCTGATCAGTTACTCGATTAATTGATTATACTCGTAGCAGTCTTTAAAAAGCTGTGCTGGAAATTTCGCATTATTTTTTCTTGGATGTTAATGTGAAATTAGGTTAAAGTCTTACATGTGTTATTTTTCAATTTATCTACTTTAAAACTTTCGAGTATACAGTGTGTAAATGGTATACGGGCGTTTATTAAAACTGGACATAGATTAAGACTCTACTAATCATTAACAGAAATAATTATTTTGATTACGCTAACGTATACACCGTTATTAATTTTTGAACATACTATCGACCCGCAATGTACATCGAAGTCCATCTGTCAGGTAAGTACGTAATGTTTAATTAATTGCATTTTTCGTTATACATTGCGTGTTAAATTATTTTGTATGGTTTTTTTTTTAAATTTAATTTTAACAAAAGCTGCCTAAATGTGCTCAGTAGGGGTTATACTAACCACAGTTAAAAGGAACGCCCGTATACCATTTACACACTGTATACATAGGACCCTAGAGCCTAGCGTGTTACCGCATGGCAGTCACTTAGTGATGGCGCCAAGCAGTTAAGAAGAAGAAGCTGGCGAAGATTCGAGTACGTTTCACTTTGCTACCCACATGGTGACACGCTAGGCCTTAGGCACTAAGCAGGCCGCCTGGCAACGCCAACGCCAAAGACGCCAGTCCGTCGGTGGTTCCTATCGTCAACAAACTTCTTTAAAACATAAATATAGAATACTAGCGACCCGAACTCGCTTCGCTTCGGTTTATGTATGTATGTAAACACTTTGGTGTACTGCCGTTTCGCCGAATTATGTTTCGTCAAATGATTCATTTCATCAAATGTTTCATTTGGGCAAATGCTTTTTTTTCTAAAACTGTAAATATTTCAGGATTTATTTCAGGACCATCGTGTAGAACCCTATAGGTTAGGTTAGGTTAGTTTTTAAAAAATCCTGAAATATTTACAGTTTTAGAAAAAAAAGCATTTGCCCAAATGAAACATTTGACGAAATGAATCATTTGACGAAACATAATTCGGCGAAACGGCAGAGAACCAAACACTTTATTGCACATAAACAAAATTACAAGACATGTTTGCATCAATATAAATAATATATATGTGAGTTTGATAGCCTATAGCCTTCCTCGATAAATGGGCTATCTACGACTGAAATATTTTTTCAAATCCGACCAGTAGTTCCTGAGATTAGCGCTTTCAAGCCAAGAAACAAACTTTTCAGCTTTAAAATAAGTATTAGTATAGATTACGTAACAAAATACACTTAAATTTAAAATGATAACATTACCTATAATGTATTATACATTAATCACACTGTGGTGTCAGGTTGCGCTGATGACGACGACGCTCTCCTGGACTCGACACCGTTCCACTCCGGCAGTCGCACGGCAGCGGCGTTCACCCAACGCCATGTCGAGGAGTCCTGGCTGCATCTACTGCTCGCTGGAGACTTCTCCAAGCTGAAGGACTTGACTGTGTGCAATTTCGACTTCCTACTGGCGGCAGTAAGTATCAATTACTCCGGTATATGTCAGGTTGCGTAGATGAAAAGCCCCCTTGGACTCGACGTCGGTCCACTCTGTCACTCTCATCTAACGCCACGGCGAGGAGTCTTGGCTGCATCTGCTCATTACAAAACTCGACTATATATTTAAATATGTTGTTGTTTTATACTTTTCACAATAAATCAAAATGCATAGTATGTTTATTCTGGTGACGTCACTATTTAACGTTAACGTTAGTTTACCTCAAATACTTAATGAAAATTAAAACTTGGGGAGCCCTCTTCCTCTCTATTTTCAAACATAAGAGGATTAAAAAATTACTTTGTCCATCCATTGCACCATAACCTTCCACAGACAGTGATTATTCGTTTTAAGAATCTCATAATTGTGCAGGTACAAACGGTCACCGTCTCGTATCTCCGCTGCATCCTGGAGCACGTCCGCTGCTACATCCTCGACCGGGACGTGGAGCTGGTGTACGGGGCTGTGAGGAAGTCCAGTGACATCCTCACGAGAGATCCTATGCAGCTAGGAGCGCAGGTAACCACTAGTTTTGTAAGCGGTCAAGTATGTACACGTGGGGCCGGCCTAATGTAGTAGATAATTATAAGTTAAACTCAAATTGAAAAGGGCATGCTTCGATGGTTCGGTCATTTGGAAAGGATGGATGAAAGAAGATTGACGAAAGAGATATATATATACAGATCGAAAGTGAGTGGACGGGTCGGAAGGGGCCGCCCTAGGCGTACTTTTTCGATTCAAATCGGAGAAATACTGGAAAAGGGCCGAATCTTAAGTACCCGAAACCGACGTGCGTGCATGACTCGATGTATGAATGAGGAAGAAGCGAAAGAAATTGTCAAGATCGTGGCAAGTGGAAAGAAGTGGTCTCTGCCTACCCCTCTGGGAAACAGGCGTGATTTAATGTATATATAATATATGTATATATAAACTCAAAAAACAACATGTCAAAGGTGATATGATTTTACCCTGGGCCTCTATTCTACACTATAATACCATATTACTTTATAGTCAATGTTACGATAGCTCTTATTTACTTGACAGTAATGGCGGCCTAGATAATAACAAATCAAAAGCGATATGGTTTCCCCGGTAGAAGAGAGGCCCAGTTGAGGTGTCCAACCGTGAGGATGGAACAAACAGACGGACGTATTTACAAGTGATACACAGTGATATTAATAAGGATAAGGATGAAGAGAAAGAAAGTAGATCCTAGCCCAGAATGCGCAGCAATAAGAAAAAAAAACTGTGTATCCAAACTAGAACAAAACAAACTTAAAATATTTGCATCTGACTTCTACCTACATATTCATATGCCAGGTATATTCTCTGCCGAAGTCTTAACAAAGTTTCCGTGCGGTTTAAGTACTCAGTATTAAAGGTATTAGTGGTTTTATACACTTCACATGTGTTTATAAATAGGCCAAGCTTTCATTGCGTACCGCTCGCAACGCTCGTGTTGGAATAATTATAATTGTTTTATGTTTTCGGAATTTTTCATCTACTCTATTAAAAACATAAAGATGTCTATCCTTATGTCATGTAGCGAACCACGGATCGACGAGACGATACTTTAATAACTTAATACTTTAATGTTAACATTGAAATACAACCATAGGTAAAGGTTTCTTAATATAGATTATGATAGGATGTAGATAAAAAACTATTTTCCTTTGACATGATATTTTAACTCAATTAACCGAAGTAAAAGATTAAATTAACTCCCATCGTAACTCAAATATCAATGAAAATAGAAGGCCTTTCAACAACGATGGTAATCCTATCAACGGCTTGTTGAAAGGAAAACTTCTGAGGCTGTCAAAATTATGTATAAAGAAGCCGGCGGCTATCGCGAATGTCAATATTAAACTTTTGAATGCCTAACGTCGAGAGGAATTTATAAATTTTAATATTTAATACAGCGCCATCAGGAATAATCGGTAGGTATATATAAAGTAAACTAAGGGTACAAACGCACAGACAGGCGGTTTGCTAAGCGCGAGACTAGCGAAAAAAAATGATCTAGTGTCCTACTGGTGAGATTATATGTTTAAGAACATGAAAAAATAATGAGCACGCGATTAATTATATCGGCTCAAACTGATAAAAAAAACTAAGGAAAGTGCATCTTCGATGAGAAATATATTAGATAGTTTTATTTATTATTATTCGATAGTTTTCAATACACGAATGGCGTCTCACTTTTTTAAGGTTCCGTATTCAAACTAAAATACCCTACAAAGTTACATACTTACTTTAAACGATTTACTTAATATTTTGAATACTTACTTACTTTAAGATATTGCTTAACCTTATACAGAGTGTTTGGAAGTCAAAGTGTAAGGGTATTTAGGGTTGGCAGAGGATATCATTCTGGACATTTTTGACCGTAGGTATTTACTATTTTAGATATATTGTCAATTTTTTATTTTATATTTTAATGGTTTGATCACATTAATTTCATATTGAAGAAAATATTCATTAGACTTTATTACTAATTTCAAATTCCAACCGCTCACTGAATGCAACCAGAGTAAAATATCCAAATCCTTCAAAGGGATTTGCTTTTTTGTTAAACTTTTTTTGTATCGGTTCACATCAAAGAGAAGCGTAGATTTTTTACACTGAGTTAATTTAATTAAACAGCCGGGGCACTTCCTAGCTAGAAAATAGGAAGCTCTTTTTCACGTTATAATCTATTTCCCACTCTAGAACACGTTATGTCATCTAAACGGATTCGAAAAGTGGTCAAGTGTTATTTAAAAATAAATTTTACATCATGATATGTACGGTTAACTTTATAATCAGCTGCTTGGTGCTTTGTCACTTCAAAGTTATTTTTGAACTGCGTATCAAACCTCGAAGTCGCGGTGGCACGAATAAAATTTTGCTAGGGACTTCCACGCGATATTATTTCATCGATAAATTGGACTTTCTTATGACAATAGTTATGTTATGACTATGAGATGACGTATGTTATTAATATGCAACTTGTAATACCTATTAAACTGTATCATTTATATACAGTATGATATTTGAAGTACTAAATACAAGATACAATACTTTGTTACTTATTACTATAAGTATATTATTATAAGGTTCATAATTGATTAAATGAAAATAATGTAATGATGTTAATGTACTCCTAGGTTTTAGTTTACTTTGCATGGAAATTGATGAAATAAAAAATTACTTCTAAAGGTTGATTTTTATTTGAATTTTAAAATTCCTAAAAATGTCCTAAAAACTCCTATATAGGTAACATTGACGGGTAGTAATCATCACATTTTAGTTAATTTTCAATTATTCTGTAAGTAAACTTTACAGCTAATATGAAGTGTCACTTTCAAATAAGCATTCAGTTATCGATAAATTTTATATCGGAAGGAAGTCCCTAGTTAATTGACGTTATTGCCACCGCGACTTCGAGGTTTGTTTATTACTCTGTCATAGGTGTTAAAGCGACAAGGTACTAAAGTGTACCTAGAATGATTAATTTTTAAAACAAAAATCCCCACTCTAGGCACGCCGAACTTGTTGCGCGCTCGCGGCGAAATAGTTACGCACTCGGGGCGAACTCGCTGCGCGCTCGCCATTCTTTCGACTCGCCCGCAAATCACAAGTGTGATAAGGCCCTTTAGTCCTTAGGGTTGGAAACGCGTAGTTTGCCTCTTCTATGCGATGAAAATGCAGTCAGTTTCACGGTTCAAAGCCTCAATGAGATAGTCTATAGCCACGAGACGGACATTAGGTACTTTGTTTATTCTGAAAAAGTACACAATTTTCTTTCATTGCTAGAAGTAATCTTAAGTACCCGAAACCGACGTGCGTGCTTGACTCAATGTATGAGTGTGGAAGAAGCGAAATAAATTTGTCAGGATCGTAACAAGTGGGAAGAATTAGTGGTCTCTGCCTACCCCTCTGGGAAACGGCGTGATTTAATGAATGAATGAATTAGTTTATAATTCGCTAGTAAATTTGCGTTCAGGTAATTTAACTTTTTACACATGAGCCTAGCGTTAAGTAAGATTGCCGTCAATAGAACTTGTGAACGATGTAAACAAATAAGTACTGTTTGACACATAACCTCAAATATTCACCAAGCGTGTTTTTATTAAAAATAACGTATTATGAACAGTTATTTCATCTCAAACTTAATATGAAAATAATTATCTAGTGTATAAGTAATTGCAAAGACCTCACTTGATCTTGAAAACTACGTGATTATCGAGTAATCATGGTGAATTGGTTCATTCGGTTTTGTTTACATCTTTTGCAAGTTCTATTGACAGTGATCTTACAGCGTTGCTTTTGCCTAACGCACTCGCAATCTCAATTGGTTTCAAAGCGGAACAGATGTTTGATGAACAGACAAGCCTTCGATTTTCTAAATAAAAACATGCGATTGCGAGTGCGTTAAACAATAGCCCCTCAGGTTAACATCATACCATATTACCGTTTTGTATTCCCAAGGTTGGATTCTTGCCATATTTTCATAAATGGGTCATACACAGATTTAGGTTCCCGTCTTTCCTGTGGACATACCCGAAGTTAACTTGTTTAAGCCCTAATTTTCTCACTGAACCCACATCCGCATAAACGGCGTCACGTCTACTTTAGTCCTATCAAATAAAAACATAACTTATATGCACACGAGCCCTTAACTATTGACCACAGGAGAGACAACTTTTGTTTTTGTGATTGTGTATGACCCAAATTATACATCTAAAACAAGACTTAATCGCAATCTCATACAACCGTATCAGGTCGGGTGCAAAGGAATTAAGGTTTTTTTTATTACATAAGTAATAACATTATTTTTCGATAAATAAATAACTAATATAACCTCTAATATGAAAGAAATACCTATATGACTTACACAGAATAACACAGGAGCTATCCTGTAATCATGACAATTAGAACTCACAACAAAATCCAAACTACGATAAAAACCCATTTCGTTTTTACTTTTATGAATAACAACCGCCTCAATTTTCAAAACTTTTCCTTCAAACTTAAACGAACTCTTCAAGTCTTTAAAAAGTATTCTAAAGATGGTGGTAGTTTATATCTCCGCGCTTTCCACAGATATAATATAGTACTTTATTTCCGCCGAGGCCAGAGACAAACATCCCATCTTAAGCTGGTCGCAGTGTAAAGAGAAGTTTCCTGAGAGCATTTCATTCACGACGAACTGTTCATTTATTTTCCTCTTTATGCAGTAAATGATGACGTGCACCGCGAGGAATCTCAAGAGATTTTACTCCAAGCCGTAATGTTTTTGAAGGATGAACTAAAGATACATCCTTAGAACATCTACAGAGATTATATATGACAAAATATAACTTGTACCTATTTTTCTTAATTCTTTATAATTTTATGAAGGTGATAGAAAAATAGAAAAGATATACCGGTCCAAAAGGGAACATCGATGCAAATAATATTTCTTCAACTAGGTATAGGTACTAAACATACTTTTGAATTATACTTTATTTACGTAAAACTAGCATATTCCACTGACTACATTATCTTGTGACTGGTTTCCTGTCGGATGCACTTCGACCATATGGGATTACGATTAAGCTTGTATCATAAAGATATTTTTTTTTTAATGTTCTCGTACTTTCTCTATTTTAATTAATACACTTTATATTTGCAAATGCTTATTAAAACTCATATTTTTGTATTACATAAATATTCCTTTTTTGCTTAGATCATCGCGTGGCTACGACCGGCAGTGGCCCGACGAGGGGTACTCGCTACGCTCGTAACCTCTGCGATGGCGTGGTGTGACGGCTACGACAAGCCGCTACTAGTGCCGTTAAATGGATGGTAAGGATCATATTATATCATAATACGGTCACGAGCGTTAATTTGGGACCCATTTCAAGAAAAATACGCTTGAAGTCGTCAACGTCATTAGAGATGTCAAGTCATATGTAACCTTTAGGAATCTCAACCTTATTGTTGTAGAATGTTAGATTGACTTTATACCTAAGGTGGGTACCAAATTAAATCTCGTAACTGTACATTGCTTATTTAACGGTGGCGTGGTTAGCAACTGTAATAGCAGTGGTGGCATAGCGGGGTGTGCTAGCTACGCTCGTAACCTCTGCGATGGCTGAAATTTAAAGTTCCCGAGGGAATAACGATAATTGAAATCTACGAGGACGGAAGTCACGAGCAGAAGCTATTGGAGGATATAAGTTGTAGCGGGCTCTTTTCCGCAACTCGACGACATAAATATGCGCCTATTTTGCGAGGATAATAATCACATTATACTATGTTCATTGCCTCTTCGATTGTGGTATAGCTATAGTAGCTATAAGTATCTATATTAGAAGTGGTGGAGTAACCAGGATTACTAGCTCCACTCGTAACCGCAAATATGGAAAACTGCCTTTTCCAAGCCTCTCTGCTAGCAACAAATCATAGTTAAGGATCGCGTCCCTTTATTTGCGGTTAGTAAAACGCATGGCTACGTTTTCTAGTTGCCTGGTGGGAGTACTGATTTAGATAGACCTTTATCCTATCGAACAAATACGAGTAGTAATTTACAAACGAGAAGGGCACTCGTTTCTAATTAGTACCCTCAAAGGGACCTTTTTATTCTTTTGGACCCGATGGACTTAGTTCTGCTTGAATAAAAACTTAGAACCCGATCACTGGGTCCAGTTATATCTATAGGTATCTTAACCAACCCGCACAGAAATAAAACATAATCAAAGTCGGTTCACTCGTTTAGGACGAGTTCTGTGACATACTTAAAGAAGTAATATTATTCAGATATACCTATCATGTTATTTTTTATTATTTTCTAATTGATACATTTTTCGATTCAGTTCTAGTTTTTGGCAACTTCAATTAGGTTTAAAACTAAAGTGTGTTTAGGTTAATTAAGCCCTATTTTAAGAAGGTTTCACTTTAGATTTGACATTCACTCAAAACGCACTAGGGTAATGGAACCAGTAATGGACAAGGCACCAATAATGGACACTTGATTCTCATTATACAGAAGATAAAGGTTATTCATTTATTTGCAACAATCAATTTAGGACTGTATGAAATTTCAATTAAAAGTGAAGTGTCAGCTAAAAATGTCCACATAGGTGCCGTTACCCTAATTACATTATTTTATACTATTCTCTAATGACTAATCAACCTACTTTAATGTAGCGCAGCCCCACCTTATACAAACCACGCCAAAAATGTTTCAATCAACCTAATTCCCTACGTGATCGATCCGCCTAATTCCCTCGAACTATTTTATTCTATTAGTCAACGAGAATTTGAACTCCCAAAAACAACACCAAAACCAACATTCACTCCGTCTCTTTCTCATGGTTGCATCACAACTAAGGGATAAACAGGATGGCTCTAAATTCCAGAGTTTGCGTTCAGCGCTGGCGTCCTCACACTTCTAATCAGGTTACTCCTATATTGTTCGTAGAATGCAATCAATGGTTCACATGTGTTTTGTCTGTTGTTTTAGAAGTGTTTGCGGATGTTTTTGCAAAATCGTATTTAATGTTTGAATTGCAGTTAATCTTGTTTAGCTTATTCATTTTTTAAAGCAATGGTTTTTCTTATTTTAATAACTTAATTACTTTTATAATCCACCAATAACCAGTAGAAAAATATAGATTGTGTGATTATTATCTAGATAGATTGTGTCACCGGGTTAGAATAATGCCACTCCATGTCTTCTCGTGGATGTCGCAAGAGGTGATAAGGGAATAATAAAGGCTTCTAGTACTCTTAGTCGATGGGCTTGCAACCTGTCACTAATACACTGAAAAACCTCTTAGCCTGATTGTGCAAAACGTGGTAACAGAATTATCAACAACTTATTTATGAGTGCTTGGTAATTCTGTAGCTCTGCTTACCCCACTCTGGGAATAAAGGCGTGAGTTTATGTATGTATGTATGTATGAAGCATTACAAACTCAGCGTTACCTAGTCATTGACGTTATAAGTACTAACTAATATATCTATGGAAGTATCTATGCGTAATCAAAACTGTACTGACAATAAAATTTCGTAGGTAAAAACTTTTATTTAATCGTTTACGTCTGTTAATTGTTACCATTGACTTTACTTCTTTAAAATGGTAACCTATCGATGTTTCGAAAACTTTTCCACTGTTTCGTTTGTTCGAACTTTCATTTGTCAGAAAAAAATATTTTTCCTAACTTTTCAACATGTTTAACCCAGGTTAGGTAGGGTTAGTTTTATTACAATCCGAAAGTTAAACGTTTTCAGAGAAAAAGGATTTTCGGACAAATGAAAATTCGAAACAAACCGACACAAAGGACAACAATCACAAACGGTCGAGATTGTGTACATAGAATTTAGTGTTCATTAGCCGTCCGTATCCCCGTTTACTGATCGTTGTGTTTATCTGCCCCATTAACTTCCCGCCGATATATTATTGCAATGTTCCAGAACCCGAATAAACGAAACACGAACCCTCCATCCCTCCTTTTCACTCTCAACTCATGAGAAAGAGAGACGCGGCCAAAGTAACTACTAACTTTGTTTTCTGGAATGCCCTGCACCGTTGGGACCGGACGAATGTTATCAGTAATGATGAAATCTGAGAAATGGACCAATTAATCGGACTTTCCTATCTTTGACTTTGCTGGTTCAATTAATATCCCTTGCGGGATGAGCAGTGTGCAGAAATGGATTTTAATATGTTACTTTAGTATTTAAATCAATTGGGATTGACCAAAAAAATTAATCACGGGTTTTACTTTCTCATTCGAAAGAATAAGAAATTTTAAGACACCAATATCATTAATTTTGTATTTGACCCAATAGTTTTGTTTTAATATCTTTATTTATTTAGCAGACTTGATGACATGATTATTTTTAATTTGGGATGGCATTTTCTAATAAATAACAACAATTAAATGATATCCAATGAAAAAAAGTGATTGTAATAGTGTATTAAATCATACTATTTCAAGCTGTTTTCGCCTAACCCGTAAGATACACATGGAGGGCTTCGAGCCGAAAACGAAAGTCAAACAAAGGTTAAATATACTTTTGTCGAAATATCCAAAATAGATAAATATTTCAAAAACTTAATAATGCAGAACGGCTTTAAACCCCTATTCTTCGAAATAGTTTTCGAATTGGAGTAATTGTAAAAATATGAACAATCCCAATTGTTTAAATGCTCTGTTTCACGTTGTGCGGTCTAAGCGTAATGACACACTATGTCGATGCTTTTTAAATGACAAAGTTCTTGGTCTGTTGATGGTAATTTAAAAAAACTGGGAAAGACAACGCGACACTAGCGAGAAGCGAAACTGACGCTTTTTCGACCCACGAGTTATTTTTTTCCTAAACGGTCCCCAGATCTAAATATTGATAATAAAGATATAAAAGATAAATGAAAGGTTTTAAAATTGATTATGAACTAAATGACACTTCACTCGAAGTTACAATGTTTAAAAAATTACCTTGAGAGGATGAAAGGTATCCGAACAAAAAGTATAGCATGAGTAAATAATTACGTGTAACTTTCGCATAAAAAACCCTTAGTCTAGATAATTTGTGAGTTAAAAATTTACCTGTACTTAACAAATCTTGCCTTGATCTTGATGGCTGCCTTGATGATGCAAATAAGTGTCAATGGTCAGATGGCCTGTGGCTCTTTTATCTTCTCCTTACTATGAAAAAATTATAACATAAGTGAATATTGGTACAAAACTTATGTAAGTAGGGACCATCTTGCATGTAGTTGTGTACAAAACTAATACGGAATTTACGTAAAATTTCAAATTTAGAATGTCGAACAACTGTTGAACCGATGTGTTACAACTGGTTCCCATATGGAATCCCTAATCGTCATTAAATTTGTCCTAATGCATCATTTGTCCGAATTTTCATTCATCCTAAAGCCATTTCCATCTGAATTTTGATACATTTTTGTGTTGTTTATAATACAACCCTAACCCAACGTAATCGTAGGTATTTTAAAAAGTGGTCTCACTCAGCTACCCAATGGTAATTCGGACAAAGATGCGTTAGGACAAACGTTATTAGAGATGCAAGAGGACCTTTACTTATAAGTTTTTTTTACCTTTACTTTAGTTTTTCGATTGCGGATACCTACCTATTTCAGGGATTAGATTAGATAGTGATTCTCTGAACAACGACGGTCGGACGGACGAACGAGTGAATGTCCAAGCGGCGAGTTTAAGTAGTCCCGTCAGTACGAAGAAAACATATTTTAGCACGTGCATTTTCAATTTAACAGCATGGTTTCTGCCGATGGATCGAACGTATAAGGCTGCTTAATTGAAAATGCACGCGATAAAATGTGGTTTGTTCGCTCTGACGGAACTACTTAAACTCGCCGCTGCGATTTCGCTCGTTCGTCCGACCGTCCGTTGTTTTTGAGAGAATAACACCTCATATTATGTGAGCAGAGATTTATCGCCGTTTGCCAAATAATGTTATCAGCGATGGTTTACAACGCCTTTTGTTCCCAGGCTGCAACCTCCAATAGCTTCCACAGTCCGCGTGGTGTCAGTGGGATCGTCGGGGCCCGGCGTGGGCGCCAGGTTGCTCCAACTAGCGCCGTCTGGGCAACATCTAGTGCTGGCGCCATCTACCGGCGACCCACAGCTGTGGCATGTTATGTCCAACTCCAAAGTTCACACGTTTAAAGGTAAGTTCCTTTATCCAATATATTTTTGTCTCTTTATACTTGCTTAGTATTTTTTGTCTGTTTTGTAAATCTTTTAACTCATATTAAAATTAACAGTATTTTTTTTTATATAAAAGCAAGGCATATAAGTTGTAAAACGACGCTTAAATACATTGATCTTAAATACGTTTTATTCAGTAGGTACCTACTCTATAGTTAGACAAATATTTAGTTACTAACTAAACCAAAGTAGGTACGTACCTACAACACAACGTATTTTAGGAACTCATGTAGGTACAGTCACGAGATTTAATTTGGTACCCACCTTAGGTCCAAAGTCAATCTGACATTCTACAATAATAAGGTTGAGTTTCCTAAAAGTTACAAATGACTTGACATCTCTAATGACATTGACGACTTCAAGCATATTTTTCTTGTAACGGGTCCCAAATTAACGCTCGTGACCGTACCTACTGTGATTTGTTACTAAATTGATCCCTCACCTCGACGCGTGGGTCTTGATACTTGATAAGTACTTTTTTTATTAAATGAAACTAAATATAAACCTTACATTCTTTAAATAACTGGTAAAGCTAAGTACTTAACATAAAACGGAGAGCTTTTTTTTCAAAAGAATTTGGCACACGACCTTCATTACGCTAAGCAGGATTTGACACTCATAGACATTTGAATTCTCAAGGCAGTAATCCTAAAACTCCAAATGCGTTGCCAACCCTGACTAAAATGGAATTTTTATCATAGTAATTTCACCGGTCGTCTTATGGTAGCGGTGGTAGCGATCCTGACGGACCTGCATAAGGTCTTACCGCCACCACACCTTATAAATAGGGTTAGAACTTTTGGTAGCACACCGTGGTTTTAGAATCCATGGAGTCGCTATGTCTAATTACTTCAAATATACCATTGATTTAGACCTTCAGTATTGTCATAACAACATTTGAAATTTTCATTCATTCATTTGTTTATCGAATTGAATTTTGGTAAAGAGAGTATCTCCGCTGTGAAAGCGTTACAAACAAAAATAAGAACCTAGGTATTGATAAACCGCACCTATAATATATTTAGTTTCTTTTTAAAATATGACAATACTGAAGGCCAAAATCAAAGAAATAGCGACTCCATGGATTCTAGAACCACGATATGCCCTCAATAGTCCGAAACCTACTTATAAATATTATTGTACCTATGTCTACTTTAGTTACTAATTTAACCGAACAAATTACTGTGTACAAACAACGTATTTTAGAAACTCATGCAGGGTTTCGTTACAAAATTGATCCCTCACCTGGGCGCGGGGTATTGATTGATAGCTATTTTATAACCCGACGTGATTGCCGTTTAACGCCCCTACCCTTATAACCTCAACTTCATAAGGTCGTTGATACTAAAACATGATTTTGTAGAAATACTATTATAATCTGTCGTATATTATAAACTACGCTCAATGCTGTGAAATAAATACGCAGACCGATGTTACATTTCGCAAATAGTGAAATGTAACATTTACATTTAATACGGGCACAGTATTTTCACTTCATTCGAACTACGTTACTCAATAATAAATTGAATTGTGCAATCTGAGTGATTTTATTAAGTACTTACGGAACTTTAATGTATTGACGTACGGGGAATTATATTGTATTGCCCATGCAAATTTAACAATTTATTAAAAGACGACTCTCTTAAAAATATTTTATTGTAAGTAAACGTATTCGATTAAATCTACGCCCATAATCGATACTCACAGCTCCCATAACGATGATCAATGACTTCCTTACAAAAGAAAACAAAGGTGCCGTTTCGCAGCAATCATCCCTCGAATTATAATGGAAGCTTTTAAAACCCTTTTTAAACGCGTAGAACAGTTTTCATTACTTAGCCAAGTTTTGGACGACAAAAGGTCAACTGGGTCGACTCCGACGCTTACTCCGCTCTTGGATGTGTCAGGAAAACGTTTGCTGAACAAGGGGTAATCTTGCCCAACTGTTTTATGACAAGAACGTGTAACGTTACTCGGTTAATATTACTGGTTTTACCGCCTTGCTTTAATGAAATTAAAGTTTAATATACGTGTCTTGTATGGATCAGAATGTTGGGCCACGAAAGGAATGAAAGAAAGGCAACTGCACGCAGCTGAAATGAGAATGCTAAGAGGGATGTGTGGTGTTACACGAATGGATAGAATAAAGAATGAGTATAAGAGGAAGTCTGAAAGTGACATCGGTGACTGAAAAGTTGTGGGGAAATCGGTTGTCATGGTATGGGTATGTGATGCAGAGGGATGAGGAAAATATCGTCAGGAAAGTTTTGAGTATAAATGTGGGCGGCTATAAGAGTAGAAGAACAAATAAATGGTAGATGGTCTGTGTGAAAGATGATATGGCTAGAAAGGGAGTGACTACCGAGAAGACGGCTAATAGAGAAGTATGAAAGGAAAAAATATGTTGCGCTATATTTTTGCTTTTAAATGATTCAGTTATCGTATCGTCAGTAAAAATAAGATCAATATAATTTAGTTACTAAATTATCAACAAATTTTTAGAGTTGTTGGTAATTCTGTAGCTGTTCTGCCTACTCCTCTCTGGGAACCAAGGCGTGAGTTTATGCATGTATGTACACTCAGGAGCTAGCTAAGAACCAAGGTTTCTACATCGTTTGTATGAAAAGCGCACTCTGACACGTTATTTTTGCTCCTGGGTGTATATAAGATCAATATTGCAATGAAAATCCTTCGAGTACGTTCCACGCAGGGTTCAATAACATGAAGATTTCAGCAGCTACTGGATCCGCGGAGATGATTTATGTTCCCATTGCCATCCGCTGATGTAGATTAATGGTATGCTCGAACATTGGGCTTGGGTTAGGTTTGGCTTGATGAATATCGCCAAACAGGAACTACGTTGTTGTAAAATTCAGGAAATATGATTTGGCCGTCTGTTATCTACTTTTCGATTTTTTTTTTGCGTTGACTTACCGGTCCTAACCTTAACCTAAACCATAACCTTCAAAATTCTTATTAAATTTCATTACTACACTATGTTACAAAGGTTTCAGATACAAACAATATGGTTACAAATTTCTTACTTAATGTTTAAAATTAAAGTGTGAACTCAACTCTTTTCATGTGCTGCGAGTTCAAGTGTTTCAATATCGCAGAGTTTTATGAAGCTAACTATTTTTAAGTAATTAAGATGTGTATAATATAACTTAGAAATGTCCAATATTCCTGAAAGAATTTTGTTTCGTTTGCATTTTCCACTCCACCACCACTGTTTTCATAAAATTCTCCATATTTTACTATTTTTTAATCATTCTCTTAATCGAAATAGTCATCGATTGGGCTTACCACTTGTAATGATAACTTTTTCACATTAAATACTTATTACTACACTAACAGAATTTAGTAAGCTCTTTCAATTGATCGGAATAAACCCTTGAAAACTATAACAAAAAAATACAGTCAGTAAAATAGCTTTAGCTAAATTTGAAAGATACATTATTCCTCCCTAACGGAGCAAGCGTAAGTTCTGATTATCATACAAAGCTGCCTTCTTCGCAATTACATTTGCTTTTTCTTCAAATGTATTCTAAGTTGTGTAAGGATGTCATTCATAGTGTTGCCCCGCCTGCGACACTCCCTTTGTCTTTTATTTCGTATGTAAATTTTCACGAACACTTGCTGTCAAGGGTACGTTATGGATGTTCCTTTAGTTAAGGCAACGAGGTAAGCGACGGGTTTCTACACTATGCACACCGGTCTTTTTTCGTAAATAAAAATAATAGAATCAAATCAATGGGGCCCTGTACTCCTTTGTGAGCAGACAGGGCATTTCACAAAAAGCCCGACTGGCTGTTCACAATGGAGTGCTGGCCCCTACCCTGATGTATGGTAGTGAATGTTGGGTGTGGCAGGACAAGCATAAAAGTCGTGTAAATGCCGTTGAAATGCGCTCTTTGCGTAGTATGTGTGGTGTGAAACTGATTGATAGAGTAAGGAATGAAAAAGTCAGAGAGAAATGTGGAATAAAAGAAGATGTATTGACTAAGATTGAAAAGGGCATGCTTCGATGGTTCGGTCATTTGGAAAGGATGGATGAAAGAAGATTGACGAAAGAGATATACACATCGATAGTGAGTGGACGGGTCGGAAGGGGCCGCCCTAGGCGTACTTTTTCGAGTCAAATCGGTGAAATACTGGAAAAGGGCCGAATCTTAAGTACCCGAAACCGACGTGCGTGCATGACTCGATGTATGAATGTGGAAGAAGCGAAAGAAATTTGTCAAGATCGTAGCAAGTGGAAAGAAGTGGTCTCTGCCTACCCCTCTGGGAAACAGGCGTGATTTAATGTATGTATGTATGTAAAAATAATAGTAGTCAAAAATGTGTCTTTGTCACAGATATCTTATTGTTGATGCAATTATTGTGCCAACCAGTTGTTCAAATAGAAGTCCTAATAAAAGAGAAAATCAATACACCTGGCAAGAAAATAATTGATCTTGTTCCACTGAAAGAAGAAAGACTCGCAAAAAGTTCTATGATAAGATTCGGGTACCCCGTGGCTTTATATTACATTTACTTCTTTATGACACTTTATTTTCGTGATGACATATATTAATAATGAGCGGTTTAGTTTCATTTAAGTTTCACTTAAAACTTATATATAATATATTTAGTAACGATCTTGCAAGTTATTATGCTGCTACGCAACACCGTAAGCTTTGACAGTGTTTTAATTTCAAAATAATTTGGCTCTCTCTGAATCTTCACTTGCTTCGCTCCCAAATTAATATTTATGTAGATTAGGACCGAACTTTCCGAGAACAATCGTTTCCAATTTAACAAAAGATGAACTCGAGATGAAATGCAAATTGTCAAAACACCCTCAGGGTAATAATGTATATGTACTACCAGCCCAATGGAAGCCTGAACCACCATTGAACTGTGTCATAGAGGTGTTATAACTCAAGTGGTAAGAAATGTCAAACAAATTGTTTTGCTATGTCACTGTGACACCGTTCTATGGTGAGTTAGGCTGACAGTACTTGTATTCATAATGAAAATCATTAAACATGACTGTACACATGTAAAATACTTCCGTGATTAACTTGACTGACTGACAGTCAAATAACGCACAGCCTAAACGGGTAGACTAGATCTACCACTTTAGGACTTAAAATTTGAAGATAACATTTCTTTGGGTATCCTAAAGAGGTACTAAATAGGATTTCTCGAAATAAGACTCCCAACGGGAAGAAATAGGGGGATTATAGTAGTTTTATCACTTAAATCTAGTGGACCATTCTTCTTCTTCTTCTTTTTTCTTCTTCTTCTTCTTTTTCTTCATCTTTTTCTTCTTCTTTTTTTCTTCTTCTTCTTTTTTTCTTCTTCTTTATCTTCTTCTTCTGCAGTATTTATTTACATGGCCATTGTTGGGTATATGCCTCTGAAATTCTTTTCAAGTAGGTATGTGGGCCATACATTATAATAAAATAAATCCACACTTTTTAAGCCACTGAACTAAACCTTTAATATCTCCTAAACGAATTAACATATAGAAAAGCTAAGACTTTATTCTGGACCAGTAATAAAAAGGATTTAATAAAATATTAACTTCAAGTTCTGGGACACTTGTAGTACTTACTGTAGTTTATAAAAAGTGACAAAAGAAATGATTTTCAGAAATTCTTCCTTTTACTGACAGAAATTTACTCGTGCATAGTCACGTATTCTCTTACCTCATAATAAAATACTTTACTCGGTTTAATCCAGTAAAGGCAGTGTAATTTAATCCTCACGTGAATGTGATTTTAAATTAAACAAAGAGAAATAATATTCTCTGAACGTGTATCCCGAAATACGAAAAGCTGCAGTAATTGCAACAATTAATGGCATTGGATCGGGTCTACTGCTAATTGGATCTGGCTGTATAATGCAATTATTTTAGCGTATCATAATGGTTTTGTGTAGAAACTGAATACTTTGTTTTTGGGTTTATAATTATGACACCGATACCAAGCTTTAATGAAATTATCTGGTAATGGTGGTTGGTGCGTGAAACTTTTAAAGGAGGGTGGGCTAATTGGCCTAATGACCAATAAGGACAAGCGATATGTCCCCGAATAGGTAATTCTAAGTTGTAAAACTATTACTATGACAGGTGGTTCGAAATCTTTGTGTGAAAAAAGTTATTGCCATGCAAAGACCGCGGTTTTTCCAAGTAATTATTGTAACGTCGTCTATGTTGTAGGCGTCCCGATGTTCCAGATTTTTAAATATTTCACACAGCTATTTAAGATTTCCCGCCATAGAAAAAGTTGTAGAATATGAAAAAATCTTTCAAAGAACATATTATGGCTTGTCATTATTGGTTTTTAGGCCAGAGTCCATACAAAACTGACCATCATCCTTTATAAAGTTAAAAATATTCTTTATGTCACAAAGTTATGATAACAAATGAGTTACCTATGTTTAATATATTATTATCCTACTTATAATATTTAAAGAAAGTGAAAGTTTAAAATGGAAATAATGAAATTTGGAATGGAGATTATACTTTGTATTAGGAATAACGATAATCAGACAAATCAAAGAAACGAACAAGTAAATAAATAGGCACTTTAAAATTTCTACGTGTTTTCCCATCCTATTTATATTCCAGAAGAAAAAACAGAAAATGAATTACGGCAGTAATATGGTAAATTATATTCACTTTTGTAAGTAATGCGTTAACTTTCGCAATTTGGCGCTGTTTACTATTTTTAAACATACAATCATTACATTAACTGTTTATTATCTTTACATGGTATACGCTTTCCGCCTCTATCTGTCTCTCTGTATATCCGCTAACTCCTCATAAACCACGCAACGGAGTTTGACACAGTTTTCACCATCAGTTAGATATTTTTTCACATAAGATAAAAAAAAGATAAAAGACATTTATTCAGTAAGTAGCCCGTACGGGCACTTTTACACGTCAAGAATCTACCAGCGCAGCGCTTCCCGATAGGAGACACTGCTGAGAAGAAACGCCGCAAGAAACTCAGCGGCTAAGGGTTTTTATTTAATAGATTCTGGTTTATGTACAAGTGTTAACAAGGGTGGATCGCTAGTTAGACTATAAAACCTATTGCTCCTATAGTAAAACGTGGAAAAACTTATCTCCTTGTTTCAAGAGCCTTGATTCTCATCCCTAATATTGTCTCATTCCCTCTGCTGTTACATAACTAAGGACAGAATAGGATTACGGTATTAATAAATGTCAAATTTCATCTCGTAGATTCAACAGGATCAATATGTGCCCAGCCCCGTCCCTAACGACTTTTAATTTGTCAAGACCATACCCGCCGTCATATTGAAGTGTTTTCCGGTATGACGCGCGCGTGAGTGCTTAAAATTAAAAATATTTTGCTGGTGAAAATGTTCCGCTGACTTTTTTATTAATATTATTAATGCAAAACTAGGCGACGTTTAGAGCTGGTATTTTTTAAATTCCTTCCTATTATTATTGTTAACATGCAAGATGCAAGTAAGGAAATTCTCTCATTTGACAGCCGGAACTTTTTAAAAGGTTTTCTGAATCATGTTTGTCTAAAAATTCTGGGAGCCTCGTTTGCCCGAAACGTCTGGCACTGGCGTCTGGCACGTTTGGCCAAAATACGTATGAAAATTGTATCGTTTCCCAACTGTTTCATTTGCCAACCCATTTTTTCTCCTGCAACTGTAAATATCGCAGGATTTATTTCAGTACCGTTGTGAAGAACCCTATAAGTTAGGTTAGGTAAGTTTCTATATTTAAAATCCTGAAATATTTACGGTTATAGAAAACGAAGCGGTTGCCGAAACAAAGGTACCCTATAATAATTCTAGATTCTGCTAATAACTAAATAGCTAGACGCTTCATGGTAATTTCTACGTAACGCGGTTACAACCAAAATCACATCATTCCGACCCCTAGTCCAAAGCAGTCGTTGCAAACAGTTTTTTTTCTCAGTTTTTTTTTTTACTATCCTATTTGGGTGTCCCATTGCTGGGCAAAGGCCTCCCCTCTTTTCCGCCATTCGTCCCGATTGATGCTCCCGCCTTTGAAATGCGTCTAAGTCATCCCGCCATCTCTTTTTTGGTCTGCCTCTGCTCCTGTGGCCATCTTGCGGGGTCCGTGGCAACTTTGCCCCATCGTTCCGGATGCATTCGGTAGATAATAATAATGAAAAAAAAAGAATCAGTACCTACGCTTTTGACACAAACCTCAGATCAGAACACCCTTTCGAAAAATCCTGCCGTCAATTCTAGAAAACTTCATGGTTCACTGAATTTTTTCTAGTTCTAGACAAACAAACATTCTTGGAACAAATCAAGAACTTCACAATTTAAGTAGTCTCTGGTCGCTACAAGACACTATGTCACTGTAACATATGGGCAATGACAATGTCTTGTAACAGTCTAGACGTTTGAAACAAATTAATTTAAACTTTGAAGACATGCTGTTACGGCGCAAACTTACAGAAACAAACAAAAATGGTACGGTAAAGCGTCAAATTAAGTTGAAGCTCCTTTACTATGCATTTTAATTCATTACTTGAGTAAAGTTACGTTAAGTATAGAGTTAAATAAAGAAACAGACAAAGTTAAATAAAAATTTAAAGATTACATCTTTTTTAGGGATCCGTACTCGAAAGGAGTTAAACGTGACCCTATTACGAAGTCTACGCTGATCAGCCGTCCACGCATCCGTCCGTCCGTCTGTTCGTACATGCGTCCGTCCGCCCGTCCATCTATCATCCTAACGTTGAAAAACTGTATTTTGTAAACCGTAAGAGATAGCGGGTTTTTTTCTTTAAGAATATGTGTTCTTACGGCAGAGTCATCAGAAACGGTTTTGTTCAACGTATTTTTATTTCTGTTGTACCGTTCAAACGGAAAAACTTGCAAACGTCAAATCTGGTAACAAACCCTAAAAACGAAATAGATTTTAAATACCGGTCAAGTAATATAATAATTATTTTACCTATTTGGTAATCCTTGCCATTGTTAGTCGGTAAAAAAAGGGTGAATTGCTAAAGTATTAACTTTCTTCCTTTGTGTAACGAAAGTTATCCATTATGATTATATGATCTACATATCTTCATTACACAAAGGAAACAGTTAAGGATTGTTAAGGATTTTTTAATTGAGCCCTTAACTATGTGACCATATTTTTGCAATTCACCCAAAACTCTCCGTCATACTTAAAAAACTAACTAAACCAGCTTACAATGATCAAGATTAACCATCATGAAATTAAATAACGATGCTTAGACAATGTTGAATGGAACCCCTGTAGCCTTACATTCTAAAACCTAACAACCACCCGGTTTACATTCTTTTGTAACAAGTTGACAAGCGCTGACACGTCAATTTGCGCTTGCTCGCTCAACATTATCAACGAAAACAATTCCTTCGCTTACTTTACTAACACGATCCATCATGCCGACGTTTCATTAACATAATTATATGAAATGAATTACGCCTACGTTTTGTATGTATGTAGGATGATTGGTTATTTGATATATTCCTTTAAAGGCATAGAAGAGCTCATTCACATCAAAATAAGAGACAAAATATTCTTCTACAAATTGACCAAAGCTCTAGTCTTTTTCTACAGGTTATAAATATGGGCCTCTATTGACTGCCATAATTATTTTTAGTCATAATGTGTTTTAAGTCATAATTTTCGCAAGTCATAATGCATTTTTCTCAGGACACGGTTATTTTTTCAGGATATTTATAAAACTAACCTAACCTAACCTAACGAATCTACACGATAAACGTTTATATAAAACTGTAACTTCAGCCTGAAAGAAGTTATGACAAAAAAAATATGACTAACAATACATTATGACCAACGATATGTATGGCAGTCAAAGGAATCCGTATAAATATACTTACATAAGTAAATACATTCGACTCAGAAATTTAATACTCGCGCTTATCGCACGACTATTTTGCTTGAACCGGGAATCGAAACTGGAACTGATAGCTTCATAAGCAGGGCCAAGACAGTGGCATTGTGCATACGTTAACGACAAATGTAAACATCTGTAATAATGTATGAAATTGACATAAACTACTGACGCAATCATGACAATGTCACACCAATTGAACTAGTCCCAAACTAAGCTGTAGGCTTGTACTATGGGTACTAGACAATGATATAAATACGTATACGGAGAAATATATACTTAAATACATAGAAAACATCCATAACTCAGAAATAAATATTTGCGCTCATCACACAAATATCTGCCCTTACCGGGATAAGAACCCAGGACTGCTAGCTTCGTAGGCACGGTCACTAACAACTAGGCCAGCGCATCGTCGTATATATTATCAAATCTACCTAGACATTTTATTTGGTAACCTAAACTCCAAAATTTCTTACCCCAACTGTTTCATTTGCTATTCTTCATATATCAGTTCTAACCGTTTTATTACATTTTGTTAGTATTTTTTACGACTGCAGATTGCAACTTACCGTATCCCACAGCTTTACTAAGAGGCATCTTTAAGGTATATGGCAGGATATAATCCAAGGGTGTTTCCAGGTCATTCGGGGCGGATCCTCTGCATGTGCGTCACCAGGGAGTCCCAGTACCTCCTCACAGGCTCTGAAGATACCAGCGTCATTGTTTGGGACCTGCACACGCTGGCTATCAAAGCGAAAATGACGTAAGTAATCTTCAATGTATGAAAAGTAATATTTTTAGCAGCAGAATGACTCGCTCGCAAAATTATCACGTCGACTGTAGTCTACATTTCAAAATGTCTGATTCGCAAAATTACCACCTCCTTTACGTTACGAGGTAGGTTAGCTTCGTTAGGTAGCTTGAAATGCTTAAAGGACAAATTTCCCAAGAAAAGGAGCCCCGCCGTGCGGGGCTTTTCTAAGTTAGACATAAAATAAAAATAGAAATATGCTCATTTTGCGACTCAGACATTTTGAGATGCGTCTACAAGCGTCGTGGTCATTTTACGAGTCGATAATTTTGCAACCCAGTCATTCTACCCAACGACAAAAAATCAATTAAACATCTCGGTGCTTTAGGGTCTGATTTATCGTTATGATCTGCTATTACGGTTACATAACTTTTCTGCTTGGCTATTTTTATCAAGCTACGTCTTTACCATCCTTTAACGTTCATTATGTGATACCACGAATCCCTCGAAACACAAGTCTGGCTCGCACTTAGGCAAGGCAATTTGACCGGTTATTAGACGTTTTTGTGTGAAAATAACCGGTAACAACCGGTTAAAACCGGTAACAACCGGTTACAACCGGTTATAACCGGTTATTTATTTTCCCTACCCGCACTTGACTGGTTCTTCATTATTCAGTTCCCTGTTTAAAAATAGCTTAATCTAAAACAAAATGTTTCCAAAACCAGCTTCATTTTCTCATTATGATACAAAAAGTAATTTTATGCCGCTTGTTGCAAAAAAACCTCGCCTTTTATTATTGAAGATCCTCCAACAGGTGTCCATTTAGCTAATGATATTGGCTAAAAGCGTTATATTAAAATTCAAAACACGTTCCTCTCCATTTTATTACGGTCTTCGTAATTATTGTAACAGGTTTTATTAACGGCAAGTATTTTGATTTAATAAACTTCAGAATAAGTGTTAAGTTAGGTAATTGAAATTAAACTTAAGTAAACGTTTTGAAGCTTAAAACTTGATATGATTTTTATATATAATAAAGTCTGGATTTTATACGGGTGTTACAGAAAACTCACATAAACCGAAGCGAAGCGAGGCGAAGGCAGGTCGCTAGTTGTGAATCAAATTATGTATTAGAAGATGTTACTTTCATGGGCTTTAACAAAATGCATAAGGGTGCGTCTTAGTAGTTGGCATTCCGGTATTTTCGGTTAATGACTTTTTCTACAAATTTATTTCGAACAGATGTCAATATCTCTCCATGGCATGTGTAATGTCCAAAGTACAGAATTAAACTACAAAAAAATATGGCATAACAAAAAAAAAACAAAAAAAAATTTCAACGGTGCTAGCTGAAAATCAGCGCTGCAGGTGTTTAACACCTCAGCATTATGCTTCACTGCCGCGAAGACACACTCACTACTACTGTTTTTATTGCTTTTTCTGTTTTTACTTTTTTTTCTGTGACATTTGTGTAATGAATAAATGTATTTTTCTTCTTTTCTTTCAATTGGCACATACTATAGTTTATACGTAAAAATCATGGGCACATTCTAATAGGGGTAAAAAAACAATCCCACTTTACTTGTCTCATCACATTGACATCTAAAGTCCTGGATAGAAGTTAATAGATAGTCTAGGTCCCCTAGTTCAATCCTTACAGACTTAAGTAAGCGCAGTTTAAGCAGAGCGAGTCAAGTGGCGAGTAAGTTACCCTTCGTCTCGTTTGTTTACTTAGCTGGCTCGACGGAGACTTACTCGCCACTTGACTTGAACGCTTCCTTGCTCTAATGCAATCTAAACTTTTGAGATGCAGTAGCCTGAGAATAGTGTTATTTTGTTCCATTGTTTCATGATTTGCATATTTAGTGGTAGTAGGTGTTATCCGACAGAGAATGAAAGTAACCGACATAGCACAGAGAATTAGCCAGCTAAAGTGGCAGTGGGCTGGCCATATCTGTAGAAGAACTGATAACCTGGGGTAGACGTGTTCTTGAGTGGAGACACAGGAGACTGTGACTCGGCCAACGTACTCTACGACGCCCTCCGGCGAGATGGAGCGATGATTTGCTGGCAGGCCGAGGACAGGGTAAAAAGGCGCACATTTACAGAGGCCTATGTCCAGCAATGGGTTCATATACTGCCTTCGTACGGAGAAAAAGCACAAGTGCAGTTAATTCATAGAAGCATATTAAACTCTCAGTTGTTATAATAGGGTTGGAAGTGCAATACAATTCATATAGTAGATGTGCCTTTTTTTCCGTATGAGGGCAGTGTTGGCCGAGGATGATGATGAAATCCTTGTGCAGAGTTCGTCCAGATTACTACCACCGTCTTACTTTCTTACCTACCATCAATCAGCACTGTTCTTATTGTTATGTTATTATTAATTAATTTATTTATTTATTTATTAAATAACTTAAATCTATCATTATAGGCTGTTACCTAATGCAATAGACAAGTGAGCAATAAGAATAAGAATCAACACTAAGTGCAGTCGGCCATTAAACATGTCGAGCACCCCCTTGTCATTGTGACTGCCATTGATATTGTGCGGTTATCATCATGCTTGTCATTTGATGTTCAGTTCGAAGTTTATTATGACCGAGCACTAAAGTGCTCAACACTTTCGTTGGGGAACCACACATTCACACAGTAACACAATTATTATACAGTTATTGAGTATAGCATAGAACAAACATAGTGGCCTTTGTAAAATCGTTCGGTGAAATGACTCGTATACATATTCCACATTAGTCCCAGGATTAGTATAGCATTTGAAACCTGTAGACGGCCGCAAAGCCCACAAAGCAGATTTTCAAAAATCGATAAAATGTATAGGATTAACGTGACAGATCGCGGCGACCGCTTAAGTCAAGTGTCAACTCTATACATTTCGCGTCGATAGAAAATAGAAACGTTAGAAACGTTTGGATCTTCGCTAGGTCCTACTGCGTCATCGTTCGCTACTGTTTCCTGGCGATTGTATATAATTTTGGTCATGCCAAGCGTAACGTGTCACTGGCACTAAACATTACTTATTATTATTTTATTACTTATGTTCATGGTTATGTTTGTCTATACAGGGAACACATCGCGCCCGTGCTGTGTGTGGCAGCCATAGTGAATCGATCTCTGGTGATAAGCGGTGGGGAGGACTCGGCTGTCATCGTCGCTTCTCTAGTCGATGGATCACTCGTAAGTTAACCTCTTTCAGTGGTAGATGGCGTTGTTAACAATTAAACTAACTAAACACTATATCAGTTGCCGTTATTATTATCGAGACAAAAACGGCAAAAGAATCACATTTGTTGTATGGGAGCCACACATAAATACAATCCCAATTTAGATATTTAGGTACACAGTAGAAACCTTATTAAGAAGAAGAGTATTTTTAAAATTCGCCAACAAACTGTTACCACAGTGTAGCGAAGGTTATAAAAAAAATGTACTAAGTATATTAAAAAAAAAACCTTGCCATCATGTGGCCTGATGGCTCGTTTGTCTTCTCCATAAAAAAAAACTGGTAACCACGTAAAAGTGGTGTGGAAATGTTGAAGGAGCAAAACATTCCCGCATTCCCTTTAAACCTGTGGTTCCTAGCGAACTTTCTGCTAGTCTAGATTTATGCTGAAAAATAAACGCTGATTTCCGCTTTCGAAAGTGGTTGCTTAATATTGTTTTAATTACCTGTTTGGGAATCTACAAACATTGCAGTAAAATCCGCATTTTTTTAAATTATACGATATTAAAGTGTTCAGTTTCAGCATTTACCTCCAATGTTTATTTGAATATTTATGCTTGCGTTGGTTATTTAATATATTTAAGCTTGGTTATTAATCACCAAGCAGCAGTGTATTGAAAAGTAATTCCTACATTATTGACATACATAGAAATAGACATATTGATGGATTGGATTTACGATAATGATTCTAAATATACTTATTTATGTTAGATGAAATTATTGAAACCAACCTTCGTTTTATATTCCTTTGTCCACTGGGTCGGTAGTAAATCGAAAATTTAATTGTATATATATAATATTCAAGGATGTCACATATTATTATACTAACCATCTATTAACGACATGTAACCTTTAAATATTTTTGATATTACGTTACATTTTGCTAAGTGAAAAAATTAAAGTTGAATGCGAACTATGACAAAGCAAATCTAATTAACGGACTTTCTTTCTAATGTTTCGGAGTCAAGTCTCCTTGAAGGAATCCAGTTCGTCAAGCTGTTCTTTTTTGACAATCATTCAGATGAGGGTGTTTATTCAACCTATTACCACGAGTTCAGAACCTGTAAGGGTCTGCTCTGAACTAGCTGGCCTTACGGTCAAACAATGCTAATTAAAAATTAAAACTCCCTAAACACTTTACTTCAATGTCCTTAAACTTATATTGTCCGATTTCAACAGAGACCTGTTAATCCCTTAAAAGTTTTATATTTATACATTACAACCGTCAATTTCCTCTTTGTCGAGTTCTTGAAACTCTCCAACTGCTAATTAAGCCCGCATTCAAAGGATAATGTTGGATATTAGCACTCAGCTGAGCTTGATATTTAATTGCATTTTCTATTTGCTAACGGGCTGTTTTGATTGTGTTTGCTTTTGGAGTTTCTTTATGTTATCACTGAACTTGATTGTTGCCTATGTACCTTCACGCTCTCATTCCCAGAATAGGCAGAGCGACAGAATTACCAACAACTCTCAAATTTAATGACCAATAATTCTAAAAATTTGTTCTTAGTTCTGTAACCACATTTTGCACAATATTCGGCTAAGATGTTTACCATAGTGTATTAGTGATATTATTAAATCAAAAGTAAAATTCGCATACATTATAAATTAAACTAGGCTCAGGTGGCAGCTAAATTACTTTTATAGGTTTTGTAATTTCGTGCGAAAAGCAATAGCAAGTCATTTCGGGCCTGTCGGAGAAATCGTTAATCATCGGCGTCATAATAATGGCCTTTTTGTGCTAAGTCTGCAAAGGGCTTTTTAATACTTTGTTCGGAAACGACAAAAATATGATTATGATAAAGTAACTAGAACTAAATATACCGTTTTCAAGTTTCACAAATCGATAAATGTTATGAATTCATGACTTTATTTGTTTGAAAAATTTATCGATGCGAAAATTGTTGGAAACGTTATATTTGTTTAATGAAAATCCCTTTTGATTTGATCTTAATAAAAATTTGGTGACCTAACATTAAAATCTATTACTCTATGAGTAACATAAACTCATTGCTATGATGTCATTTATATAAGACTAGCTGTTGCCCGCGGCTCTGTCTGCGCAGAAAAAAACAGCCTATGTTCATCAGGGACTATGAAAGATTCTAATGGTGTTTTTTTTTAAATCAGTCCAGTGTTTTCAGAGCCTATTCAATGCAAACAAACAAGTCCCTGTTTATAAATTTTGTGTAGATTATCCGCTGAATTTTATTTATTTTTATACCTAGGTAACAAAACTCGACCATCATCGTGGCTCCGTAACTGGCGTGAAAGTCCTCCAGGACGGTGAGATCCTGGTCACCTGCTCGCAAGACGGGACGGTTTGCACGTGGAACGTGGAGAACTTCACTCTCCTCAGCACAATCACGCCAGGCGTGCCTGTTCACGCCATGCAAGTGACGGACGACAACGTGTTCCTCGTCACGCTGCAGGGAGACAACGAACTTCATGTGAGGACGCTCATCACAGGGACGTATCTGCATATGCTGAAGAGGCATAAGCAGAAGGTAAGTGGAATGAGGTTAATATACGTTTATCTCACAATTTGCAATTGGATTATTTTAACCAGTTCCCAAGGTGACAAAAATAAAAATAATGCTATATGTTACCCACTGTAAGGATAGGTAGCTAAAATATACAAAACAAGCGATGCCTGTCCTCATTCAAACGAAACTGATGATACTTTTGAATTGCCTCATTTCTTCAGTGTTGCGTGTTGGATAAAATATGAGCTCACCAAATTTTTAATAAGCCTTAAAAATACTGCAGCCAGAAATTTATGTGGGTAAATATTTCAAATTCACCCCCAGATTAGGGAGAAGCGTTACAACTAATTAATTAAAGAGCCGCCGTTATCTGCAAAGGTCAGGAGCGCTGATATTTCAGACAAAGCCCAGTGAACAAAGTAGGTTCAGTTTAATCAAATAAGCCGCGGTTTGTGAGA
The DNA here is from genome assembly GCA_963966035.1 of Acleris laterana. Classification (NCBI taxonomy): domain Eukaryota; kingdom Metazoa; phylum Arthropoda; class Insecta; order Lepidoptera; family Tortricidae; genus Acleris; species Acleris laterana. Next base: position 2,807,370 of record OZ014441.1, read on the forward strand.
TGAAGCAATTATTCCAAACGCTACGCTCGCGCGCCGAGCGGTTACACAGCGAAACAAACATTTCAAATTATACCAAGTCATTTTTATACCGCTTCCGAGGTTGTTCAAAACCGCTTTTATATTTGCCTGCGGTTAAAAATTAAAGTATGAGTTTCAATGGTTTTCTTAAAAGGTCTGCTAATTGATGCATTTATTTGGTATTGCGACTGAAAACCCAAGACCTTGTCCAGAAGGGGCGAATTCGTCGCGAATCGTATCGCGCGAATTCATACGCGCGTTGTCGAGTTACTAGACATCAATACATCGCGTCCACAAGCATCGCGCGAATTCAAAATACGCGCGTAAATCGCGTGCACTACGCCAGACTCTCGACTCGCGCTTGATTCGCGCGTATTGCGCGCGAGTCGAGATACTAGAGACGCCTTGTTGCGTCCAGTTAACGCGCGAACTCTAGAGCGAATTTACTGAATTCCTCCCCAAATGCTCGCGCGTTGGTACGCACCTTGTGGAAGCAACGGTCGCGCGTAATACGCGCGAGAGAATCGCGGCGAATTCGCCCTTTCTGGACAAGCTCTAACTCATATCCAACCCGTTGCCTTACCTACTAGTAGTGATGTGCGGTTCTCGAAAATTCTCGACATTCTCCATACAAAAGGAGCATCAATCCCAAGAATTCTCGAGAACGGAACATCTATATTTAATTAGCATTTACAAACCTTTACAAACTTTAATTCTATCAATCAAAGTCGAAGTATCAAGCAACCCACAGCCATTAGTTCAAGAGAAACTAGGTTTATCTTGTCCCTCAAAAGGTCCACCGACCTCAAACTTTCTCCTCAGTCCTCACTGCCCAACAATCACACCCCAAAAGTTACAAATTACCTCAGACTATAAATTCACTATTAACTTGAGTCATTTGTCACCTCCGCAATGCTTCTACATTTAAACTTCATCCCGTTTAACCAAGGTGGTTTCTCACGCTAAACGATCAAGTGAGATATGCTTTTTAGAGGATCCAGTTGAAATACTAACTCCGGTAACCGACCAACTTTTGAATTGAATGCAACTCCGTAATGGCAGGTGTTTATAAACCGGGAACTTGATACTGTAATATCATGCTACTTAAAAGTTACTTTAGCGTATTTCGTACTTGTTTCTTTGCGACTTTATTGTAACAGTAGAATATTGAGGGGTAAATGTACTGGAAATGCTACGACGAAACGTGATAAACGTAAACTAGCAGGACCATTCCATACGTTTTCATAGATTTCAACAGTGTATCAAGTAATGTACCAAGTCTAATTAGACTTGGTACATTACAACTTATCCCTATGCATATATTTAGTACCTTTACATGTAACAAATCGTGTGTTAGACCACGTTAGACGTATGAGAAGGAGAATTTTACGTATATCATACGTGTTGTGTATTCTATAACAAATTACACGTACTGTATTGTTAACAAGTAATATTACTTACGTACTACTCTTACCATCATTATTCTAATTATGTCTCTTCTTCCTAAAATGTATACATTATGTACCCTTATAGGAACCTAGACAACCGAGCATAGTATATAAGGTGAAACTCTTAAAGTTTTAAGCCTCACAATTTTAATAGAAATACGACTTGTCTTATTCACAAAAGATTTATAATTTATTGTTTTTGTATCTTAGGTAGGCTAAAGCAAATCCTTTTATCTTCATTACAATGATAATCGACGATGTTGCTAAGGCGATATCTGGCCTGAAGAACCAAAGTAGCATCCAAAAGGATCACCGCGTTTGTTAACTTTTCCGCTCGAAGTAATTGAAGGGTCTACAAATTGCCGTAGCCCTTAGTTATCCTCGGCTAGGTGCCAATAAAACACAGCTGATTCGCTGTAAGAGGCTGTCGAGCTCAGCCTTATTGCATTACTGGAACCTCCTGCTAACTATAGGGGTTGAAACATCTGTCAATACTTGGTTGTACTTTCGAACATACCTAGTTTTACTTTACTCTTCTTGTTATTACGAAAGAGTAAAGAGTAGCTCAAAAAACTGTTGTTATCATATTAAACAAATCATGTTGTAATTATATTTTTGAATGCAAAATCTACATACTGCCAAAATTAAAATAAAAGTGGTGATTACATTATTTTTCTCGACAAACTTGAATTTTCAAAATCTTGAAGTTTCATCCACTTTCTACTTCTCAATAGGCGTACAAATTGTAAGTTAAGTACCTAATAGAAATGGAGATACATTCTTTACCTTATGAAAAAAGTCGCCTTGGCTAATATTACGTTATATTAATTACACCTTTTAAACTCACATCATTTAATTGATAGTCATAAAATAAGCTTACTTATTAATTAAATAGATTATAGCGTCTCCAATTCACTCAAAATTGACGTTGCACGGTCTACGTTAAATTAGCGGGCGTGACGTGAATTGAAAACAAAAAGCGGTAACCCATCATTCTATCGAATTTCACTTCATCGAGTGTATAATTTCATAGAATTTTCTTTCATCGAACTCTATTTTCCACTGAAACCATGATATTTTTAGGATACGTTAATATTAATTTAACGCCAGCATAACGCAGATTTGCAACCATTTCGTGACAACAGGTCTTTTATACATGTTAGTATTTTGTTACGTTTTGTTTGTCTGTTTGCTTCCTTGTAATAATATGTTTGTTAAGAACATGAGTTAGGTTAGGTTAAACTTGTGCAATGCAATGAAAATTTGGCGTAATGTTACGTTTGTTAAAATATACTTAGATAAAATGATAGGTAGGTAAAAGCATTCGTCTTTTTTTTCGCAACCGAACCCGTTATTGTCCAGGTAAAATGTTTCTGCGTGGCCCACGACTCGTCCCGTGCGGCGATAGGCTGCGCGGACCAGCGCGTCTACGTGTACAGCCTCCACACGGCTCAGCTGCTGAAGACTTTGGCTGTAGCCCATGACCTGGCCGCGTTGGCTATTGCTGATAAGGACCACTTCCTTCTGGCAGCTGGTGAGGATTCTTACAATATAGAAGTTATTAAGAATTATAATTAATGTTATGACGTAGTAGCAATTTATTTGAAGTTTGATTTTCGAGTTCAGAGTTCACGATTAAAATGTCAACTGCGCATGTTGTCTTTTGCAATTGCAAGGTGAAAAAAACTGACTAACATTGCAGAAATATATTGTGTGTTCTTATAGTGCTTTTAATTATTTATTTCTTAAACAGTTTTTTAAATGAATAATCAGCGTTAAAATAGTAATAAAAACAATTAATAAGACTTCTTCAATTGAAGAAAATTCTATTAAATCGACGAGTATTACCAGAAATAATGACTCCCGTCCCAGGTGCTACTACCGAATGACCTTATCGTTTGTTCCACAGGTGGGAACAGAGTGACGATATATTCATTCCACACCGAAGATAACCTGACCAACTTCCGGCCAACAAAGCAACTAAAGAGGCGGCAAACCAAATCAAAAACGAATATTAGCTTACTACAGGTACGTATTTATGCCATTACATTACAATCTCCTTTGTAAATTAGATTCAATCTAATCATGAAATATTCCGATTAAAATGTTTCATCATCAGCCAATTTCAGACCTTAAAGCAATTCCAAAAAAATACTTCAACGCTCAAAGTTCGAGATGAACTCTCAGCTGATTTTCAGCCTACCCGAGCATGTTCAAATAGTGATTGATTAACGTAAACCAACTTTAATAATTTCTCCTTTGTTTTATTATTGAACCAAGATAAATAAAGCCAGCGAAGTAAATAAGTCTACAGAATTTCAATTTGGAAGTAGCGTACTGGAAAATTGTGGTTGCTCATTACAAAAGTTTTCCGCAAAAGAAGGGTTAATAAGTTTTCCTTGTTTGTGCTTTAACGCTGCTCTTCAAAGCGAAATCAACTTTATCATAAAAGTCCTCGCTTTGTAGGACCTTCTTTTATTTACCATTACCGTTTTGGTATACGGTAATATCTTAAACTATGGTCCTGTTAAAGAGTTTGATGTTTTGGATATCCGAGTTCGATTCTTGTCTGGTTTCATGGGCGTTTAAGAAGTTAAATTAACAATATAGTTTGAGAGCAAATTGGTCTGAAAAAGATATTTTTGTTACCAGGCAGAACAAAGCGAGCTGATCCCAATCAGCTGTTTAGAAGTGTCCAGGGACGGCCAACTGGCCGCCAGCGGGTGCGCCCGCGGCCTAGTCCGCGTCTGGCAACTGTCCACCCACCGGCTCCAAGCCACCCTCAACGGCCACATGGGCCATGTCACTTGCGTGACCTTCTCACCGAATAATCTCTTGGTGCTGAGCGGATCCGAAGACAGGACCATTGTCGTGTGGCAGTTGGCTGATAACTCAGCGACGTTGACTTATAAGGTAAACTATAACTGTGTTTACAGGCGCTCCATCATCATCATCATCACTAAGAACATCAGCATGAGACTCCAATTAAACAGGAATCGTGAATTGTTATTTAATTAATGCCCTATCCATATTCTTACCCGGTGTCGCTATAATTATAGCATTTTGACGAGCCTATCAGTTCTCTAAAGACGTTTAAAAGGCCATGGACAGTGCGAAAGAATAAGTTCCGATTAACTACAAATATCTTTGGATATCGCGAAATTTTAAGACAACATTGGGAAATATCTCATGAAAAGTGTTTTGGGTTCAGGTAAAGTCTGGAATATATAATAATATGAGAGATAGTGCGAGAGGAGTATAACCCTGAAGGTTGTTTTATATACAGTCGTACAGGTGAAGTGGTCTCAGTTGACTCGAATAAAATTATGCTCACAGCTACTTCTCTTCCAGGGTCACACAGCCGCCCTACAGTCTCTTCTAATGATGTCTGACAACCGACGCGCGATGTCCGGAGACCGCGCGCGCAATGTTCACGTGTGGCTCGTGGACTCCGGTATCGTCCTACATTCCACCAACGGCCCTGCGGCTAGCATGGAAGTCACCCTCAACATGAAGTTCGCGGTAAGTTTTTTTTCTATTTTTAATGGCATAGAGAAGACAAACGAGCACATAGACCACCTGATGGTAAGTGTAAACTGTGACCCATAGACATTCGCATTCACAAGACTGCAAACTGCAATGCAATCTTAAGAATGCAAATGCGTTGCCAACCCTGAGGATTAAGATAGAATGCCTCTATGCTAGTCATTTCACCGGCTGTCTTATCCCCAAACCGGAACACAACAATGCGAACACTGCTGTTTGGCGGTAGGTTAATGGATAAATGGTGGTAGCGATCCGGACGGACCCTGCACAAGGTCCTACCACCCGCAAAGATGCTCATTATCTACTCTTCTCCTCGGCCTTAACCACGCTCCAGTCCCTCTTGACGATATCTATGTAACTACCAGCGTGTTATCCGGCGACCACCTACTATATTCCACAAACGGCACTTCTACTCGCAATGCTGGTACCCTCAACATCAAGTACATGGTTAGTTTAGTACGCTCAAACTTACTCTATTCCAGCCCCTCCAGGTGATTTCCAGCAAACGGAGCATACATACACATACATAAACTCACGCCTTTATTCCCAGAGTGGGGTAGGCAGAGCTACAGAATTACCAAAAACTCTAAAAACTTTTTGATAATTCTGTAACCACATTTTGCACACTTAGGCTAAGATGTTTACCAGTGTATTAGTGACAGGTTGCAAGCCCATCGCCTAACAGTACTATGTATACGCCTTTATTCCCTTAGCCGTCTCTTACGACATCCACGGGAAGACATGGAGTAGCACTATTCTAACCCGGCAACCACACGGAGCATAAATATTCTTAATAGCTGTTGCCCGCGACTCCGTCCGCACAGAAAAATAAAACAAAGCCTACGTTCATCAGGGATATTGTAGGAATCTAATGGTGAAAGAATTTTTCAAATCGGTTTAGTAGTTTCAAAGTCAATTCAATTCAAACAAACAAACAATCGAATCTTTCCGCTTTATAATATTAGTGTAGATAATATGAATTTCTCAGTACTTAAATACAAGCATTTGGGGATATTGATGGAGGTTGGGTGACAAAATCTATCCACATTCTGAATATTGGGAAACAGCACTAAAACTTTTTTTTTTTACTAAGATCCTTGTATTTGTTTGTTGTTTAGAGGTATATGGGTCAAGCTTTGTGCAAGAAAGTAAATGTAAGAAGGATTCTCGTTATCATGTTTTACATTTTGATATTAAATTAGGTTAATTGCCCTTCGCTCACTGGGTGATGGACTGATGGCGTATCTTAATTTTATTGGCTTAACTATTCCAACACTAAGTCCTAACTATTAATAGGGTTTATAACGTTAATTTCAGGACTTAGTTTAATGCCTTAAGTTAAATAAGTTATATCTACATGTGGTAACTCTGAAGTGGGTTAAACACCAGGTTTCTTCTAAAACCGCAAATTACCAAAAAAATATGAAAAACATTTCAAATAACACCCATTAGAACACGCCTACGTCATGTTACTTTAAATCCTTAATTCCTGCCGCCAAATGTCCCTAAACGAGAAACTAATGCTAAACTTTTACCCAAAAACACGGTATATCACTTAGGCCTACCAAATGACGAAAACTTTACCGAATATAACTTAGCTTTTAGGGTTCGGATCTGTCGATTGTTGCAAAGTCTAATGTTTGACTTCTGACTTTAATTGTCAGCTATAAATAACCACTTTTCTTTTGTAATTGATAGAGTTTATGACTGCTAGGCGGGTCTAAATATTACTTGGACTAGTTGGGTTATTTTGTAATTTTTTAAAAGGACTTGTGATACTTATTACCTAACTGAGTGATCGTGTTTTGGCGTCCCTCATTACTATTATTGTGTTTTCTAATAAACTAAAGCATTTTCTTGAAATTGGACGGTGTTTTTGTGCTACAAATAAAAACGCAAGTTATATATCACATTTTTATAACAATATTCACTAAAACCTTTTCCCGTTAAGCTGACTACTTAAAGGGTCATTGTCATTAATGTTTGCTACGTATCCCATAAATTGTGTTTTTACTTGCACTACAAAAAGCCATCGTTTGATTTCAAGGTTTTTTTTTAGCTACTTAGAATACACAATAATAGTAATGAGGGCGCCACTGGACGCTCGACGTTTCTTTCCGTGTACCCTTAATAGTACATTACTTAACAAGGGCTGTAAAAGAAAGAAAGCCCGAAATCGCAGGTATTTGAGACCCGAGCCGTAGGCGAGGGTTGTAAATATGCGATAGAGGGCTTTCTTTTTTACTGCCCGTGATGAGTACACAATTTTACGTCTTCACCTGGCCACAATGCGAGTTTTACCGTGCGCGCAGTGTGCGATAAAACTCACATTATGGCCAGGTGTTACGTAAAATATTTTTACATGACATTTATTGCTATTTTGGTTTTGCTCGCCAATTTGCCATACTACCGTAAGTAATGTAGAATAATTCTTCCTCCTTAAGGAGAATGTGAGGCTAAAAATTATCACACAAAGTGCGTAAACTTTTCTCTCCCCTCAAACCTAGCCCGATTTCTTTGTCAGAAATGTCTTCAAAACTTACCACTTCTGACAACATGATTTCTTTACATCAATATTACCAGGTCCTGTCCGACGGTGACAACTCAGTCCGTATCTGGGCGCTGACCGGGGTCGACAGCGGCGACGAGCGCCGGTCGGTCTCACACGCCGAGAGAGTCACGTGTTTCGCTGTCACGGCTGATCTGCAACATGTCGTGACAGGCTCCATGGACATGTCGCTCAAAGTCTGGAAGCTGGATGGAGGGAAATTGTCACAGGTAAGGCTTTGAAACTATCCACCATTTTAATTCAGGGCTATAACAGATCGTGTTTTGCTGCATCAATAGGTAGGTATAGGTGTACCAGAATCTCATGGCAAATAGGGAAATTAAAAAATGTAGAGGGCAATTACTGGGGAAATAGGACTAAACGGTATTGATACTGTGTAATTTTTAATCGGCTTAAAAAAAAGAGGAAGTTTAAGATTCGAAGAATTTGTATTTTTTTATGTTTTTAGGATTTTTAACATAAAATATATGACACAAGAGGTCTATTAAATTAAACTTGCAGTATAGAATAATAATTATTGCTCACAAATAAAATAATAAACACACCATTCTTACTCGCCAAATTAATATACTTATAATGAATATAAGAAATAACTTGAAATATCATCTAGAACTAGAAAATGATTCCAAAAATTCTACTGTCATTTCTTGTTCTTCATCTGCTGAGGGCGATGAAGAGAGAGGAGTATTTATAATAAACCGCTCTTCTAACATTTTCTCTACATGTTGAGAAAGCTTCTTCTGTCAATAATTTAATATCGCTGGCAGGTCTGTTTACATTCTTCTATGCAACTTTTTGTTTCATTATACCCCAAATCATTTCTATGGAATTTAATGTACAATGATAAGGGAGCCTTAAAACTTCGTGGCCATGTGATTTCAAAAATTCATTAATTTCATATAAGGGTAGACTGGTTTTGTTACACGGCTTCAAGTAGTTGACATTTACGCCAACGATCATCAATATCATCATAGTGCCCGCGGTTATAATTCGACGTATGGTAGTGCTGGAAACCCCTGTAATAAGTAGCATTTATGTAAGAAAAAATATACCTAAACCTAAAAGTATCAAAACAGTTCGTTTCAACTTACCAGATACGATACGCTTTAAAATCGAAGATTGTGTTTGATTTACACCTCCTTCTTCGCGTATTGTATTACACACATTGTATACAATATTCCTAGCTTGAGATCTAAGCGGTTTTCTCGACATTTTCACCAGATAACAATCGTTGAAGGAGAATTTCAAAATGTATGCAACGGTAAACAAATAATTTGACACGGCTGCCAGTTGACAGTTGCCATATGAAAATCAATGTTTTTTTACTTTTAAAAATGCCATCAGATTCTGGTAGACCTATACCGAAGCGTGAATAAATTGCAGAAACCTCAAGGCTGAATGAAAGCGATTTTACGACGCTAAACTCGTATCAGCATTACTTATTTTTTTAATGCCTAAATGGAGGAATCAAAAATGTATTTATGGACATATTTAGATGACAGTAGGTATAAAAACATGCAGTTGAGTTATTATAGCTTGTTCTACCGCAGTATGGCTTTGCCAACGTTCTTACTTGTTGATTCCCAAAGTAGTTCGATTCCTTCAGTTTAATTTTCGTTCATAAAACGTCATCTTTCCTAGTCATCGTCTACTTCCTAAAGAGTCCATTGCCTATTCGTCAACTTCTAATTCAGTCTACGCCCACTTCCTACTTAGACTATTCTTAATTTGTCTACTTGTATGTATATAAAATTTCATAAATAAATACCACAATACCTCGCCGTGGGTGCATTTTGATTGCCTTAATTGTTTGTTGTAGTTGGGTAGAAGATAGATAATCTAGAGATGGGCAAATTAAATTGGACGTGCGTAGACCACCAATTTGATCCACCTACACATAACCGATGACCTCATGCCCTTGGCAATTAAAATTTAATATCCAATAGGTCCTGGTTGGCCACACGGACATAGTGACCTGTGTAGCAGTGGCCATCACGAACAAGACGCAAGTGGTGTCAGGGTCCTGGGACTGCAACCTCATCGTGTGGGACATGAACACCGGCTCCGACATTCATCTGTTGTCCGGACATTTGGGCAAGGTCACCTGTATCAAGGTCACGGGGGACGGATCCATCGCTGTTTCTAGTAAGTATAACGTGTATAACATTGTGTCAAATAATTTTATGAAGAAGTTTCTATGGCATTTTATAATGTTTAACTTAAGAAAATATATTTCCTTTCGGTATAATATATTATTATTGCTGGGAACTCATATGCTTACTTTGTTCAAGCTATGAAAGCATTTTGGGAACGAGAACGACAAACTTTAATTACTTTACGTAACCTACCGTCTCACACTACTTTCCTTCTCTATCTTCGACGATATGTTTGAAATATAAGTCTCGGGCAACAGAGGTTTTTTTAAACCTATTTGGGTGTCCCACTGCTGGGCAAAGGCCTCCCCTCTTTTCCGCCATTCATCCCGATTGAGTGCATGCTCCCGCCATTTGCTTTGAAACGCGTCTAAGTCTAAGTGCAAATATATACCATGAAAAATTCCCGATGGCAAACATAGGCCTCTGAACTGATGTTGAGTGAGATGCATATCTCAAGGCTGATTAGAAATGTCAGTTCTATGACGGTCTTTGTCTTGAGTCTGCCATCTCACTTAAGATTCAGATTATTTTGACTCAATCTATTAAAAAATAGCTGATTTAACCTGTGTGTTACCATAATAGGCGCAGAAGACAAGACCCTGATAATCTGGGAGACGAAGCGTGGGCTGGCGCTGACGTCACTGGCGCTGCACGTGCCGGTGCTCGGGCTGCAGATCACCAGCGACTGCGCGCGCATCGTCATACACCTGCTTGACAGAGGTACCTTCAGGACAGGCTGTATTCAGCCAATTTTTAAGAAAAAAACAATCCAGTGTAACTAGTGATGGGCGGCTTGTAAGTTTCAAAAGTGAAACTTTCATTTAAATTTCTGCAATATACTGAAAATTACCAAAGTGAAACGTTTTATTTCTGAAAATTACTATAGTTTCGACATGTTACCCAACTTTTCATGAAATTGAAACGAAATTTACGTGTGTTAGAATAATTTCCATCTAATTATGTAACTTTCAGAAGCTGTAATTTTCACAGTTAAGAAAAGATGTGCAATGTTTCAGATATCGCCCATCACTAAGTGTAATCCGTATTTTCCACTATTACTTTTCCATGTAGTTACAGCATTATGAAATCTGTTTAATGAGATTCATACTCGTAAAATAGGTAGATAGGAATGAACGTTACAAAAAAGTTACAGTAAAAATCGTTTTCCTTGTTATAAAAAACCTTCCGAATGACGCCTTACATTCCAAAGTATAGCTTTTAACTCGTCTCTACTATCAACAGGTTGCCTGCCCATAATATGCCTGCACAACACCCCTGCTACTTACGTCAAGATTCCTACGTATGCCGCCCCTACCAAAGATATTGATGGTAAGTCGTCTAAAGAATAAGAAAGTGGTAAAAACTTTCATGTAAGTACATACATACATACCTGAAGGTACGCCTGTAATCCGAAAGTGAGGCAGAGCTACAGAATTACCTACAACTTTAAAAACTTGTTGATCATTCTTTGTTGACATTTTGCACAGATAGGCTAAGACGTTTACCAGTGCATTAGTGACAGTTTGCAAGCCCATCGCCTAACAGTACCTACTAGAAGCCTATACTCCCTTATGCCCGGTTCCTATATTCAAGAAACGAATCCTTTTCCTTACGTCTCGTTAAAATTTGACATTTGCTACATACAAAATGTGTCAAATTTTAACGAGACGTAAGGAAAACGATTCGTTTCTTGAATATAGGAACCGGGCATTAGTCGCCTCTTACGACATCCACGGAAAGACATGGAGTGGCATTTATTCTAACCCAGCAACCACACAGGGACTTTCATATTCAACTATGTAATGCTTTTTAATTACAACAATATTTGCAATCTTTCAGTGTATGATCGACTCGTTGTTGTTTTTTAAGAGATATTTAATTTTAAATCGACAGATATTATTATTTATTTGTATTCTAATCTTACGTTTAAGTCCTCTGGTACAAAAACTTTAGCTTTCATCACACAGAATTAAGGCCACTAGCCCCGAAGCGACCAATGCGCCGGCTTCTCAAGAAGGAGGTGTCCCTCGACACCTACACGTGGCAGAAGAAATACGGCCACCTCACCTCCGCCGCGATGATGGCGCAAGTCGACGAGAGGCTCAAAAGGAGGTAAGGCCAGTGATGGGCGATTTCTGAAACATTGCACATCTTTTCTTAACTGTGAAAATTACAGCTTCTGAAAGTTACATAATTAGATGGAAATTATTCTAACACACGTAATTTTTTTTTAAATTTCATGAAAAATTGGGTAACATGTCGAAACTATAGTAATTTTCAGAAATAAAACGATTTCACATTGGTAATTTTCAGTATATTGCTTGAAATTCTAGGTGAAAGTTTCACTTTTGGAACTTATAGAATATTGCAGAAATTTAAATGAAAGTTTCACTTTTGAAACTTACAAGCCGCCCATCACTAGGTAAGGCTAGTCCATAATAAGGATACTTTTTGAACACAGTTTTTGTTTAAAATCGTCTGGGCTAGATCTCTATCACACGAGCGTACTCTATTGTTTTAGCGAGAGCTTTTTTAACGGAAAGCATATTATTTTGAGCATAATTCTGGATATTTATAATAAAGGTAGGGATTGGGTTTGGAGTTAGGGTGCGACTGACACATAATTATATTGGTAAAAATCTAAGTTTGGACACTAAAATAATGTCATGTATTAAGTGCAAACCGGAATGACATAGTTTTAGAATCTATAACCGAACTACATAAGACAATTTGTATCTATTCTGCTAAAGATAAACCGCTACCAGTGGGTATTGTTCCTAAAATGCTGGCAGCATTGCCACGTTGAATGCCTATTCGTCAACTTCTAATTCAGATTCTTCTAATTCTTCTAATTCTTTGTGCCAAGTACAGGCCAGCATTTTTGTCACGGGATGCGTCGATCAGGCGCTTTGACAAATCTTTAAAAATACGGTGTGCTCCTGAAAGATAATGATTACAGAAATTTGTCCAAAATATATGGAATTATCAATAGACGAACGCACCGCTACTAGGATCAAATAAGTACTTTGATTTCTGCAACTCATTTATCTGCATTTATCTCCATTGAAATAGCACTGACTAACAACGTTGAGCTCATTTTCATGGAGTTAAAACATTGCAGCTGAGACAGTGCTTAATTACATGACTATTGTAATTAGGGATCGTGTAGACACATAAACGAAACTCTATTGTTGCGTGGTTTTTCGTGATAAATGCTTTATTTTAAGTGCACGTTGGAATGCAATATTAGTAGCTTCCTACAATATATTTATAATTACCTATCAGTTGACAAACGCGGTGATATCTAACTGGCGCACTCAGAGTCATCAATTAAATTTAATGCTTGATTATCCTTACTGCTGTCACTTTCTTTGCTATACATATTATAGAATAAGACAACAAGTCATTAAACAAGCATTAAATTTAATTGACATCTCTGAGTGTGGCAATAGCACTAATTTTAGACTAATATATTTGTCATTCGAGTATGAAGATACTTACCAATAGTAAAGAGATGCAATGTCATTGTTAAGTTAGGCGCACTGTAGTCTAACCATCTTCTGCCTTTAAATATCCAAGCTGTAAACAGCCTTTTTTGCTTTAAAAAAGATTAAATTGCATGAGCTCAGACCTGAGCAGGTAATTTCACTCTAGAAATGCAAATTACCAGCATTTAAAGTTACTAATGCTCCTAATAACAGCCTACTCCTAAGAGATAAAACATCTTAGTACGCTTCTTAGTAATTTTATACTTATTCTCGTTCAAAAGTTTTGTTGTTAATATTTGAAATGCGAAGTTGGTCAAAGTTTGACAGAATGTTTAAGACTTAGAATATTTGACAGACAACATCGTTTTTATTTTGTGTTTAGAAGGAATTTAATTTCAAGCTTTTTGGATGTTTTACCTTTGAGATCGAAAGTAAGGCGATTATTATTAAAACACAATTCCACAGGGCAGTAATTTTTGTAATCCATTGTTATTTCTATACATTAATATTATGTATATTTGCACATACTAATAACTAAACGAATATATTGGAACTTTATTTTATCTCTTGGAAGGGCGCCATATTACTTTGCAAAATTCTACCAACATTCAATTATTTCTAGGTTTTCCGTATCCGCTTCCATGGAAGAAATCTCTAAAATACAAGAAGCGAAAAACAAGGACTTGGGATCACAGGTAAAGTTCAATAGGAGGAAAATATAATATGACACGAAGTATTTTTATACTTATCATCCTACTCATTATACGTAGTATTTAATACGAAAGGTAATTAAATAGGGTGCTGCTGTTAAGAACATTCTTAAAATACCACTCTTTGATACTAGACTAAAAACATTAAACCTATAAAGTCTTGTGAAGCAAAAATAATAGTATTTGCAATGTTTGTCTTTGCTTAAAACAGCTATTATGTAAAAGCCTAACGCATGCATTCGCTCGTAAGCTGCTGCTAACGAGCATTAGTCGGTTATCCACGATTGCACGTTAACGAACGTTCGTAACAGGGAACATTTAGGGGGGTGGCGGTCTGGTCGCATAACAACTATTGTCATAATATCGATTGTCATAACACTTTACGCATAAAGTTGATGCTCATAATTTTTTTTGGCATAAATTATACTAGGCATTATTGTTCCTTGTCATAATTGTACGGAGTCATAATTGGTTTAATCATAATGTAGAAAGGCATACATTTATTTAGTCATAATATTGATAATTATAATTATTTTTAGTAATAAATATAAATGTCATAGTAGGGAATAGGGACTTAGTGGCGAAACCGACTCGGATCGCGGATAGGTTAGAAGACGAAAGCGGGAGCTCCCGCTTTCGTCTTCGAGGTTATTTTTTTTGTAAAAGAGCGGATGGTTAACTACTTTTATGAGCAACCATTTTATGTCCATTATAAAGTATGCTTAAAAAAATTATGCGCATCAAATTTATGCGCGTTACACAATATTAATTATGTTCTTAAACATTATGATTAAAAACTTTATGCGCATAAATGTATGACAATTTACAGTTATGCACAATGATGAGTATGACGAATCCTTGTATGCCCATCAAAAATATGACTTGAAACTTTATGCAACCCGACCCCTACCCCATTTAGGGACTTGGAATAAAACCGCCTATACATTGCGTACACAATAGAGAGGTTCGTTTTCATAGTCATATTTAGTATTGTTTCGTGTAGGTGAGCCTTGGGCCAGAGGAGGCGGCGATTGCGCAGTCGCAGCACTTCGACCAGCTGGAGGCGCTCTGGAACAAGGTGTCTCCACCCCGCCGCCGCTCCAACAAGGTAACTCTACATCCACCCTTAATGACACACAATTGACAAGATTTCATATTTTCAAAACTTTAATTTTATTCGTTTTATAGATACTGTTTGGAAGGAGGAAGACACTAATAGTTTTAAATTTTCTCTAGAATTAATAATTATTTTATTATTAATTTATTAAGATGTACTTATTCTAAAAGGGCGTAACTTCATTTCTACGACACAATGGACATATTACGTTAGTCCAATCTGTATATAAAAAAGTATCATTGTCAACCGATAATTCTCTAAGTATCTATCCATCTGTCAATAGTGTCAATGTCAAATTTGAAGTATGACAGCTTTTTTTCTCGTGAAAAAGGCAATGGTATTATATCTATTCAGGCATAGTATTGGTAAAACTCGATATTTTTATTAACTTACTTGTAATTTTGTAAATAAAGAAAAATAAATCTAAATAAATATTTTGCCGTGTTCAGGAGGCAAAACCCTTTCGATTCGTATAGTAATTTGCAGGTGTCACTAAAATGAAATGTTGTCAATTAGATCCTGAGGGGCTATTGCCTAACGCACTGCAATCGCAGTCGGCTTCATACTGGGCCAATTGTTTTCATTTTGTAAGCAGACAAGCCTTCGATTTTCAAAATGACAACGATTGCGATTGCGAGTGCGTTACGCAAAAGCCCCTCTGATCACGGATCCCAGATTTTTCCCGACGGTTCTCTAACGAGGTTACTCAATATCTACTAATAATAATACATTAAATATTAGGTCCTGTACATGTATCCTAGATATATCCTGTTAGCGCTCTAATAAGTAACTTAACATTCATTATTAACATTATTCACTATTAAGTCCTTTTAATGTGTCAATATTTCCGGCGCTCTAGCAAGGGAACTCTACTTCAACCATCATCAATTCATTACAAATCTGTCCATGTTAAAACGTATAAGGCTGAGATTGTACACGGTAAAACCATATTGCTATCGTATGGTTTTTAACTCGGTTCCTATTGCTGTCAAGTAAATAATAGTTATTAAAACGTTGACAATACAATAACACGTTAAAGGCAGTATGGTTTCTAGCGAGTAGAAATATGGGTCCAGGTATTTTCAAAATAACTGTGAATGTATTACAGATGTCCACTGTCTCTGTACATAATGTGTGCAACGTCGGAATTCCAACCGAACGTCACTTAACGTCAATCATCATCAGTAGCATTACATTAACACTAAAATGTCTATTTGTACGTATACGTACGTATTGGGCCTAATACGTCACTTTCTGACACTTACACAAGTACGAGAGTGACGGATGCTTTATCCACATTTTGTGACGCGATAAATGCAACCTTACTAAGCCCGCAGTACTATCAGCCCAATGGAACCCTGACCCACCATAGAACGGTGTCACAGTGACATTATAAAACAATTTGTTTGACACTTCTTATGACTTGAATCATAACGTCTCTGTGACACAGTTCTATGGTGGGTCAAGGTTCCAATGGTCTGATAGTACCTATATAGATACATTTTTACAGCGTTTTGTTGCAGCGGACAACACCCACATTTAATTTTAAATCGAGAAAATCGGATTTTCAACAAATACATTTTAAAAAAATGCCATCTGGACGCACAACTACTCAACAAATTGAAATGCGACATGAATTCTCAAAAACAAGTATTCAATATATTTTACTCCTTTTGAATAATAATGAGGTCGTTATTTTTTAATATAATTTTCGTTCCGTTTGATTGAAGGCAGCAATCCGCTGACACAAAAACGTTGATTCGCCAAACGGCATTCCCCTTTCCGAGTTATTTTGAAGCTAACTACATTGCGGACTCGTCAAATTTCTTTCCTCAAAGGTTATTTCTTTGAGTGGTCACGAGCTTGCTCATTAGTGTACTTGTACGTGGGCTTAATTGACGTCTAAGATAGAGTGCAGATATTTTCAATCCTGCATTCAGATTGGACGGAGTAGTTCCACGCTCTTACAAAACTTCTACCTTTAAGGCTGGCAACGCACCTGAGGAATTTCCGATATGGCAGTATTCTTCCACAGCAGTTATTGCTTTTTCCCTTCCACATCATACATCAATCATATCAGCTCCAAATTTCAAAAACGCTCCGAAGCAAAGTGCTTTGTTACTCAATAAATCAATTTAAACATAAACATTTCCGCAAATAATAAATCCTGCTACTTCTCCAGCACTTGTGTCGTGCAATAATGTTGCTGATATATCGGCTGCACTACAGCACCGACGGACGCGTCGCATGCATCGGTGCATTATTGGCCGTACATTGTCGCCGAAACATTGCCGTTATGCACCGCGTCTAGCTTTTGTTTCCAACTGCAATAACACAATTTCAGATGAAATTTGATTCAAACTTCGACATGGTTTATGCTTTTGGTATTTTATAGGTTTTGCTTTTTGTTTACGAATACAATATTCGAATGCTGGATATGTAACTGTCACATTTGTGAAATATATTTATTACTTATTTAGAAATACATTATTTTAATATGCTGAAGACCCGTTAATAATTTCACCTTTGATTAGATTTCACGTTTTCACTGGGAGCCCCTTCAGAAGATTTTAAGCCTCTCAATTTATTGAATAGAGATAAGTGTCACGTACTGTCAAAAAATCTACCCGAAAATCTCGAATGGTTATTTAAGAAACGTTTGCATAAAATATTTAAGTTCGATTCTATCTGTGTCGTAAAACATTTATCATGACCTCTTTTTAAAATATCTTGAATAGAAATTGTAAATTCTAGGGTCCTAGTGAAAAAATTTACAAATTGACTTAACTCGCCAGATAAAAGGGTAGATACCTATCCATGAACGGAGTAATACTAGACCTATAAACCCTTTTTTGCTGGGACCCCAGAATTGTAGACATTTTTATTTTCAGGACGAAATAATCTTAAGTAAATAATCAATTTCAAACTTTTTATAATTTTCCCTGCACCAGTCTTTAAAATACAGTATACTTACTCGCACCAAAAATACACAGACAAGTGGTTATACGTAAACACGTACAGATATTACACACACACACAACACTGTATCAGAGAATTTATATCCTGCCGAGCGTGGTGTGAAATAAATTTAATATCTTTGAACGACACAATAACGTTTTAAACTCGATTAAAACTACGGACATGGCCCAACAAATGAGGTGGAATCAATATACAAGTTCAATAGAGAGAAAGGATATCCATAGAGTACTAGTTTTTACACTTTCTATACAATTACAATTGTGTAAACATGCTTCAAATTGCACAGCCAATGGTTTTAGTGTAGCTCTACCGAATTTAACGCCAACACGAATAAATTAAACTACCTATATCGCAGATTAAAACATATTTTTTGTTGCAGTCGCTCTCGAAACAAAGTTCCCTGATCGAGAGATTGGACTCTTCAGACGAGGAGCACACGCCTGTTGAGGAACAAGGTAAGCCTTAATAAAAGTTAATTTTGTCGGTTTTGACATAAACGGTTCTATAGGCATTACCTATAAAAGTTTCCAAGTGGCCGCCGTTATTGAACCGTTTATCCGTATAAGGTGAGAAGGGGGTTAAAGGCACGTACCAATAGTAGGAATCTTTTATAGAGGTGATAGTGAAGCCAAAGTGCACTAAAAATGTGTATTTAAAAATCTAACAGGTAGAAACTTGGTGCTTTTATTGGTTCACGGATATTTTTTACTAATTAAGTTTACTATCAGCGCTAAAGTAGAAGTAGTACATTATCGCAAAGAATTTGTTTTAGAAAAACCGTTACTCGATAATTTGACAAAATGGCATCAGAGACTTTTGTATCGCATCGAAATTCCTAAGCAGAACTTAGAACGACCTATTCGAATGCAATTACGCAATGACCCACTCGTATTACTCTTCTTTTAATTTTTATTATAATTAAGCTAAATGCACTCTGCAAAGCTTAACTGGATATTAATAGCCGATAGTTTTGTGTTAGTTTATTTATCTCCCCAAAGACTATAATCTAAGATCTAAGGTATAGTTTTCCTTTCACAGAACACATGGTGGAATGAAGAGGAGGTGCTTGGCTTAATCGATCTCTAGTCATTTGAAAGCACAAAGTTATCTAAATTATGTTTTATTATGAATCGAAATTGACTTCATGTGAGCTGGTCTCGTTAATTCGTAAAATAAGTTTGTTAAGTTTACAATTTAATTTAAGAATATTTTTTTCCGAAAAAATATTTTAAGTTCATACCTACTTGGGTAAAAACTGTTATCATTAATTTCAGCATGAAGTTATTTTTTATCTTGAACTTAGCATGTAGGACTCCTGCCTGTTGCAATGTGATCTTCTAGGTGTAGCTTCTGTCACTTCTGGACCAGTTTCATTTGTACATCGAAATATTGATTTTAATGTGTTAACAATATCATTATAACCATCATCATCATCATCATAATCATCATCATTATCATCATCATCATCATCATCGTTATCATCATCATCATCATCATCATCATCATCATCATCGCATCATCATCATCATCATCATCATCATCATCATCATCATCATCATCATCATCATCATCATCATCATCATCATCATCACCATCATTATCATCAGCATCATCTTAACGATCGTTCTCTTTTTCCGAGACGCGCTAAGCACTAAAATTTTGACAGAAAAGTAGACTATTTCCGACAAACTTTAATATTATGACAGCGAACGATGTACCCTTTCCTCTCAGTCATATTGAACATGTAAAGTGAAAATTCAATACTCAAGTCAGTACACACCCGATTATCAATGACGTCAATCCTAACATCTTTGACGCTGATATTAATAATGTTGATAAAGATCAAGCACAAACCAGTTTGAAATGCTCATTTTACGCGTCTATGTTATGCGTCTTTATTTGACCGGAACCAATGAGTACAAACAATTCATTGAGCGATTACTTACAGTTGCTACCGAGCTACTCATTAAACGTAGATCGGAACATTTAACTCTACAACATTAAATAAATATGGCGAATCAGTCGACAGCTGCATTGCCAATTAAATGATGTCTAAAAATAAACTCAGACATCCAAGCATTTCAATTTCAATTAAACCCTTTATATCACACAGCAAATCCATTTTCACATCACGTTTTACTCATCTCTCATTTTAGTGTCGAAATCTTCGCTTCTTAACGAAAATCATAATGAGTTTTTGTATTAAGTCTAAATGAGAAGCTGGTCCTCATTAGTTAAGTCTACCATAAGGTAAATTTAAAGGTATTTTAAGACGAGGCGACGGATCGATATCAGACGTTTCCACTAAAAGGTTGCCAACTCTAAAAGGTATCAGTACAATTTTCGACTCAAATGAAACATGCAAACGACGAAAATTATACTGTGTCTTGGATTTCACGGCCTTTTAGAGTGATAGACTAGAGACGTAGGGGTAGAATTATTTCTCGTTGTGATACTTTCTGTTGCTATTTGGTAGCATAAATGCACAAAACTTGCTTACTTACTGGACTTTTTGATCAAATATTTACCTCACATAAGTAACTCTCAAGTAAATCTGTTCTTGAAATGATTTTTCACATTCAAAATTGATTTATAAACAGTTATATCATATTCTTTGTAATAGATAATTTCCTAGTTAAGAACCAAACTGCATATTGAAAATCAAATTTTAATATAGACGTTGTAAGTAAGTATTAGCTGATTTTAGAATAAAAGTGTAACTGTAACCCTTCAATTAAATCATTGATCGAAGGAAATTACAATATACAATAAAATTACAGGTTTATTTTGGCATAAAGCTAGTCATTTGATTAAGAACATGTTTGGCCAACTACAGTAGTTCACTGCCATCTTTACCCTTTGTGACTTGATTTTAAGTACCTATACCTAATATTAACTAAGTCTTCTGTTTATCTTTTTCCACTTTATCCTCTCGCGCAGTTTAGTACACAAACGTAATTCCTCCGATCAATGTATACTAGTATTTCCAAGCTGTGATCCCTTATAAAGACTTCTACATAAGTGCACATATTATTCAACATACAATAGATATATTTAACGTGTATTTGCGTATAGAATATTTAGCGTATCTTGTAAGCACCATGTCCAGATCTTAACCAAACCTTTAATCAACTATGTGACGCAGACATTTGTATTTTTTTTATATTGTATGGGTTCGCTCTTGACCCTAGTTAAGACCAAAGAGTCTAGATAAAGGCGACAAAGGAATGAGCTTACCCAGAAGGTACAAGTACCTAAGTTGACTTTAATTAATCCAAGTTCTGAAACACATCGGGTTTATAATTTACTAATTTGATTGACCTTGAACTTTAAACGTAAGAAATTCAACAAATAGCAGCACATTTTCAGTAATAACTTACGAGCAGCAATAGAAGGTACATTTGAATCCTACTTCTAAGAACACCGTGTCCATAATCTCAAAATTGACCCAAACCTTAAACTTGTTAAATGCATTTTATACCAGTACTTTGTACCAATATCATGTCACTTCAAAGAGCATGTGGTCGCCACAATTTAAAATCAAAATATCACAAAAGCACCTAAATACTTCGAAAGAAATTCGCAATACGCAGCTGAAGCCACACTTATAAGAACTTCTGCTTCATATTCTTGCTGCTTTGACCTTTTTGTGGTGTTTATTAATAACAATTCTTATTCACTAATTACGAGGGAGCGTCTAAGCTGGGGTAAAAGCAAAACTTTTGTGAGGATATTTTCAAGCCCCACCGACGTAAGCAGTTTTGCGTCACCGACTCAGTGACGCATTTGGCTTATGCAGAATGTAACTCGTTACATCTTTTACTATAAGAACCGAATAAATAAGTTGCTATTGCTATGTGAAGTCTTGAGTATGATTTAGAAGTCCATTTTACTAGATGAATTTTACCTCAGGAAATGTAAACCAAAATCCAAATCTGTCTCGATTGAAAAATTTACAGAAATTTAACTTGGGATCTTGATTCTTTACTCGGAGGCCTAGGTCTTAAAACCGTTTTTGAGTATCTGGTATGCACAGGATATTTTGATAACAGAAATTACATTCTATTTCCAACTTCTCTTATATTATGTACACTCGATAAACTTCCAGGTTAAGACGCAATAAAGATTATGTAAAGTGACGATTCTTTGAGACGGGTCGCCATAATTTTCAGGTCACTTCCCATGCCTACGATAGCCTCGAGCTAGGACGACTGAAATTTAACAGTCCCGGCAAATGGTCTGAAAATTATAAGGTATCGTCGAGGTTCATTGTAAAGTTGATTCCATTTAAAAAAAAAATAGTTTTGTTAGCAATATACTGATCATGATATTTTACTTTTTATGTTTAAGATTTTGAATAGGATATCTTGTATACTTGTGGACTTTCCCCATGTTTTAAAACTCTTGGGTTTATACCAAATCTTTTGCATTAGGCTACTATAAACAAGTAGAATTAGTGGCATTAAAATTAAATGTGTAGTGGTTAATATAGTATTTCTAATGTTAATTAGAAAATGCAATATTATCTCATAAGTAGTTGCACTTTTTGTAGAACAAACTTATTATTAGAATATTTTAAGAACTGAATTCTTCTGTAATGTTCAAATGTTGATTATTTCGTGGAAATCCCCTTTTTGCATACAAATAAATGTCTACTTGCAGCAAATTTAAACAGTGTCACATCAGCGTGAAATTAGTTTTATTCTTCAGAATAGGTACACTTGTCTAGTCAACCATACATAATGAAATACAAAGAAAAAAACAGTTTAACAATAAATTACATAATTACATAATCTTGACTGTGCTCTACACAATAATATGCTAATTTTAGTAATCGTTGGACACTGTCACCTTGTTGACTATTTGTATAAAATTTTATATATCTATTGTTTCGATTCCTCCTATATAAATTTTATTTTTGACCTGTCGTGGTGTTATATCTGAAAATATATTATCTGTGTTTCTTAATTGTATTTTATTGCCTTCCTATCGCCCTGTTATTTCCAGGTACACAGTGTGTTTTGATCGCATCATGCCAAGTATTCATAAATCTTCATAATTGAATAGCTTATCTAATCGCTCATTGATAATCCACGTGTTATCAAACTGCTGCGTTTCATATCAAATTACTTTCGATAAAATTCAAAAACATATCAGTACACAAAATTGGTCGTAACTAAATGGGTCTAAAGTAGTGCATTTAAAACACGCAAGTGGCGATGCAGCGTTATGTGATGCTTAAGAAGAAGCGATCACAGACCTTGGCAAATACGACTTAAACGGAATCAAAGTGGATACCCTAAGCGATGTGGTTGGGGGCCTGGTGCTCGCAATAGATCAGGGACAAGTTATCAAAAATGGAACAACCCTTTTGAAAATATTATCTTTGACAACCAGCAGCATTGGAATCGGATTTTCTGCTGTCGCATTGGCATTCCTTCTCCTGACTGCCATCCTCTTTGCAGAATGGAGACAGATATATAAGAACCAACTACTGGTCCAGTTCATATCAGCGCGGTTTATATACGTTCTTTTGAGATACTTCAACAATGTCAGTGATGTCTTTGGATTGCACGAAAAGAACCGGGCTAGTGTTCATTATAGATTATATATACTGTTTTATACAGAGATAGTTCTTGTCTTTTGGATGTTTATTTTCAGTAGACAATTCTATCATAGTATGGTGAAAGTGTTTAATGCCCGCAAAGGTTATCTTATTAGAGATTCAAGCCTAGCATGGGGTCTACCGACAGGCATAGCATTAGGAATTACTTTATCCATTTATTTCTTTGAAGATCTTACTAACGTGATATATTATGGGTATATTGGTATTTTTAAGTGGCCTATATTAGTAGCTAACGCCTTTTTTCTGTGTTTAAGTTTTCATTCAATTCTGAAAATGAACACAAGGACCAAGAACAATCGAAGAATAGCGTTTGTAATGATTGCGTTGATCTTTTCGTTTTGTATTCAGCAATTTGTGATTGATATTTACAATATTTTTTATTTGACGCGTCTTCTGAAAAATGAAGAAATATCTAATGTATGTAATGCCATTTATGTATTCTTTAACATATTTGCATTGTACCAGTGCGCTTTTTCTACAATCTTTTGGGTGTTTGGAAACGCGAACACGAGACAACTATGGAGGTTTATTCCGAAGAATCAAAGAGTTATAAGTCAAATAAGTCAATTAAAAGTGCATCAAGAAATAACGTCTACAAAGCTATGAATTTCTACGGGAGTGATTTTGAAAATTTGATTGTAGGTATTAATCTCAACATTTATTAAATAATTGGTAAGTATTTTTAGTTTTTATTACAAAGCCTGTCACAAACGTACCTTACGTCGCAAGACTCCCAAACTAGGCTCAAAAACGATGAGCTCGTCTGCCCCTTCCCAATATACGAACTGCAAATGGACTTGGATTTTTCGGAAAATTACATTTTATAACTAGAAGTTACCTAACCCATCCGCGGTTCTAATATTGGGAGTAAGTAAAAGTTAATATGACATGCCTTTCCACCGTCTAACTAAATGAAAGAGTAGCTAAAGACGAATTCTACGCATAAGAAGTCATCTATTTCAGAAAAATTGTCTCTTTACATTATCCTGAGCCTGACTCACCAAGATAACAACTAAGTATTTCGAAAGGGATTACTATTATCCGATCAAATTGATACCAAGCCTAAGTATTATGGTAGTTCTCTGAAATAATTTACAAATTCTCCGTCGAGGTATGGCCAAGCTAGACTGTGCCAAAATAACAGTACAGCTCGAGCCTTACTTTACCAGATAAAATTTGCTAGTTGGAATGAATTTGGTTTTGCTAAATCAGAGAATAACATCATACATAAAGTTGCTTCACAAAATCAGTTTTATAATGTAAGAAAATTCTAAAAATAGTCTTTAGACCTTTTCTTGAATGTGCCTGACTGTCCGAAGGCTCGTCACGTCTGAATTCTGATTGCTCAAAGGACCGTTAGACGATCCGTTTTGATATTTCAAACATTTATTTTCCCTTTTCCTTCGCAAGTAAGTATATTTTGCAGTAGTCCTACTTATAGGACGTGTTTTTATTGTATCGTCTCAAACATGCTCGGAAATATACTATCGTAGGTGTTTATTACTTTCGAAAAAGAAATGAATTTTAGGGCAGTATTAATAAACTAATCTCAACTCTAATGCTCGTCTCGAGATGCGTCAAAAATTACAGTGTTCTATGGTTTGACGTTTACTTTGACGTATCTTGTGACGGGCCTCTCAGCCAAGATGAGTTTATTAATACTGGTCTTAAAGGATCAAGCATCCCCGTCTTTGTCGCCCGCCCAAGACCAATAAAGTAAGTAAAAAAATCCATAACTACCTATTCGCTGCTACACCTTAAAAACTGCCCATATAAATAAAATAAAAATAGACACAACCATTGATAAAAACTTTTCGCACACCTTAGACAAAGAACATGATCTTTCATGTAAGGTAAGGCGGGGCATCCTAAAAAACATAATTATTATGGTTTGTCGCACTTACTCCGTTAACGCTCTTACCCCACTTGGGTAGTGATTCTCTGAACAACGACGGTCGGACGGACGGACGAGTGAATTTCCAATCGGCAAGTTTAAGTAGTCCCGTCAGTGTGAACAAAACATATTTTAGCGCGTGCATTTTCAATTTAGCAGCATGGTTTCTGCCGAACGTAGAAGGCTGCTTAATTGAAAATGTACGCGCTAAAATGTTTTTTGTTCGCTCTGATGGGACTACCTAAACTCGCCGCTGCGATTTCGCTCGTTCGTCCGCCCGTCCGTTGTTTTTGAGAGAATCATTACCCAGACCTTAACAATTTTTTGTACCGTCTAGTATTTGGTAAACTACCTCGAAAAGTATCAACGGGCCTCTGGGCGGTAAAAACCATATCATATTGACCTGCTACGGTATTGTTTTGACGTCAGCCGCCATTACTGTCAAGTAAATAAGAGCTGTCAAAACGTTGACAATACGATAACAGGTCAAAGACGAAGAGTTTTTAGCGCCTAGAATATTATGAAACCGCGATTATAATACGCTTCGGAAGTAAATACCGGTAGCACAAAAGTACATCATAATAAATAAATATAATAAGTCAATCTATGATATCTTCATAGTTTTACTGAAGACACTTATAGATAAAAGATTTATTTATTATTTACTTACATTTAAGATGTTTTCTAATCGCGGTTTGACAGTACCTACCGGCCCTGTAAAAATAAACTTGAGAAACAATTGAAAACAGACAGAGGTATCAAATAACACTGTCAAATTAATATAACGTAATGATAGTAGAGTGTATGTAAATAAATAAATACTTATTAAAAATGTACAATCCGACGAAGCATTTAAACATCAGCTGAGAAACCTTTTATTGGATAATCCATTATACTCCGTGGATGAATATTTGAAACTATGAATGTAATAGTACATTGTAGCCCAGGTACAGAAAGTAAGCAATAGATGGACGAGTTAGTTCGCGGGCCGAGCCGCAGGTGAGGACCGCGAAGATACGAGTCCATCTATTGCACTTTCTACCGAGGCAATACTATGTGCTTTTCACGCCTAATGTAAGGAAATAAAACAGGTTAGGACATAATACACAGTTTAATTAAAAGTAATATTGATATTAGCATTAGGACAGTTGCTGAATGACAAGGAAATGTTTTTTCCCGGAACATTTATATTAGTATTTTGTGTCATTTCGGCCGGTTGTACTTGTATCACTCATTTTTGTTGAATATCGTACAAATTTCCAATCAAAAGTTCAAAAGTTTAGCGTTTGTTTCCAATTAAAAGAACAGAAGTAATTTTCATTCCCGCCTTTTTAACTTTTTTAATTTTTACCTTATTTAAAGATGCAAAGGCGTTTTTCACGTACGCCTTAAAAACTTACATAAAAACACGTTTACAATCGCAAAAATACACTTTCACTGAGCGGATTTGACGTTTTAATTTTTTAATTAAACGTTCTAATGTCATATTTGTCAAACATTTTTTTATTTATTTCCGAACGAGTTACTAATGTCATAAATAACCGACCAATAGCAGAGTAGAAAGTAAACTGGTCTAAAAACACTCCATTTTACTTTGCAACTCAACATTGTTGGACTGTTTTTGTGTTGTACTACTAAGAGCAACTTTCTATTCTGATTTCGATCCTTCTTTGGCCATATTTCCGAGCAGTGGCGTGAAAATTTATTTTTCACACCACCTGCTCGACAATGCCAAATTACATATCATGCAAACCTTACGCAAACCAAATCATTAAAGCCCTTGGCTTTAGCCGGGGTGTAATGTTGTACTGAATCTCATTATAACCCGCTGGGTTGTAATATTTTCACTTTTCATAGTTCTTATTACAATGGCCTTAAAGTCTAATTTCGTAATAAAAGATCAACTAATACTCGAAGGCCGGGCGCGGCGCCGCCGCCACCGCCGCGTCCAACCTAATTTGAAAATCGAACATTTTCTAAAATCGAGCTGGCCACGGCAAGCTGAATGGAACACATTTGAAATTAAACAAAAGCCGCGAGTATTGTAAGACGCTGCAATAAAATACATTGGTGATAACTGCAAAGTTTTAAATAAATATATCAAAATTGAAGAAAACATCAAATATCAATTTTCACTTTTAATTTTAATTTACTATAATAAAACGCTGTTTTTAGTAGACTCGCTTTTTTATTGTCTCGCAAAAGGTGAGAAAAGTAGAGTACACTCCTCGGGGATAAAGCTGTTTTCGTCTTGGGCGCGCTTGAACCCCTCACTGCGCTTAGGACTCTTCTTAATTCGCCCGTGACATAAAACTGTGCTTTATCCCCTCGGTGTATAATCTACTATTATTATTGCGTTGACTTTATTACTTTATTCTTGTACATTTTATTGACATCGGACGAGTGACCATTTATTAGATGTGTAATTGTTGTTGTTATAATTATTATTTATTTTGGATTCTTTGATTATTAGTATTTATGTTTGACGATCTCAATGTAATTTCGTATTTTTTGACATGAAATGCAATTAATATTGTAATATTACATTGATGAATAAATAAACTAAACTAAACTAAACTACGTATATTAAAACAAGGACATTATCACCTTTCACACTGAATTGTAATCAAATTATTACCTTCTATGTGTTATTACACATCTTTTCATTTAGCTGACTACCTATTTATAAATACAAAAGTAATACGGATGGATTTAATATCCTTTTTTATGCCCTATTGGGTTGGATTTTTGAAAGAATTATTAAAAGGGCGACAAATTACTTTTTGTAATTGGACAGTTGCAAAGAGGGAAACAAAATGCAGGGGAAATAGTTATACCTACACAATAGTTTTTCCATCTCATCATAATATTAACTACCCTGAATGATAAGTATATGTATAGGTACGAACGTGGATAAATTGTATCTATATTAAATACTTAAAATATTTCCTCCTTTGTACTACCTAAATTTAGAAACACACAATTTAGTTCCCCTTCCAAGAATTATTTTCCCGTTCAAAATAACTAAAGAAAAAGAACCTTAGTTTTATAATAATAAGTTTCAAAAGGGTCAGATGAGCCTTAGGGATGTTTTTATAGGTTATGGGTGAAGTTCTCTTAATGAAACATCGAGGCGGGATCATGGTTCGTAAAAATGATGGGGCGTAAAATCCGAAGGCGCTTAATAAAAACGACTTACAGATTTCTTTCTCATGATTTTTACGGCCTGGGAATGGACAAAAAGGAGGGGGAAATGGCTGATAGAGAAAAAGTATGAGGTTTTATTTGAAACAGGCTAAAATAACATTAGTTTACTTTTTTTTTTATGGCATCGAGTAGACAAACGAGCACACAGGCCACCTGATGGTAAGTGGAAACTGTGACCCATAGACATTCGCAATCATAAGACTGCAATGCAATCCTAAGACTGCAAATGCGTTGCCAACCCTGAGGCTAAGATGGAATGCCTCTATGCTAGTCATTTCACCGGCTGTCTTATCCCCAAACCGGAACACAACAATGCGAACACTGCTGTTTGGCGGTAGGTTAATGGGTAAGATGGTGGTAGCGATCCGGACGGACCCTGCACAAGGTCCTACCACCCTACTTGTTAAAGCGAGCCCCTAATCTCAAATAACCCATTCAAGTTCACCGACATTTTAAAACATTTATGTAGCATCTGTGGTGTCTTAGTAAAGAAAGTATTATAGTTTTTTCCCACTTATGCTTCACTAGTTTCTACCGTAATTGTAATAGAAAAGTAGCTTTTTAATACACTGCAATGCTCACGTTATTACATCAGTTTGTTGTCGTTTAACAATTCTACGCATGAAGTTACTATACGTATTCGTCGTGTATGCAAACATTAGGCTGCTTGTCCACTGGAGTGGAGCCAGCTGGTGAAGCGGAAATAGCGGAATACTTTATTCTCCTATAGTCTATACTTTTAGGCATTTAAAAAATGTAAACAAAACAACCACGTGGTATAGTTCGTCAGCCAATAGAAGCAGACAGTGTTCTGCTTCTATTGGCTGACGTCAAAGTCGTCGTACGTCAAAGTTCGATAAAATAGTTTTGATTAGCTGTTTAACAATGTCACGTTGCTTGGAATGTATACATTTTTTTAAATACCTAAAAGTATAGACTATAGTGTTGCTCAGGCGCAGCTCTTCTATTGGTGGATTTTTTCCTCGCTCACCGCTCCGCTGCCTCGCTCTGCTCCAGTGGACAGGTGGCCTTATAGTGGTTACAATTGACAATGGCGCGCCAATACACTCAAATTGACGTTGCACCGTTGCGTCAATGTACCTATCTAAATTAGGTATGTACAGTGAACAGCATAAATAAGTGATCATTTATGTACCTTGTCACTTTAACCTCGTGTTTAAGATGGCATAGAAGATTGTGAAACGATTGAAAGCGAGAAGGTACAGAAATAAACGCTTATTTATGCTGTTGACTGTACCTAGGGCCCTATAGGTAAAATGCTTCTAAGACATTATTAAAACTCACAAAGAGCACGTACAAAAGGCTACTTACCACTAAACCATTACATAAAAGAAGGAACCTCTTTGTTGCTTCTCTTAAGTTAATTAATGTTTTGACAGACCAGAAACAACCCTCGCACCTGTAAGTATTAAAAAAATGAACAACATTCTTAGATACCTACCTACACTGAAAAAACAAATGGGTTGATTTTACTAAGTTTTATGGTTAAAATAGGACTTACACGTGAGTTTGGTTGAGTTAACCAGGAAAAAGGTTGAAGCAACCTTTTCAATGTGTTGTTTTTACTAAGGTTAGGTGTTACTTCAACGAAACTCATGGGTAGGTCCTAAAATGTAGTAAAATCAACCCATTCGGTTTTTCAGTGTAGGTTCGTCACTTTTCGACTCTATTTCAACGCCAGTAAGGTCCAAAAGTGACGAATCTTTTTTTACCCCGACTACGTATTTTTATACATTATGATGACACAGAGGAGCTAATGACATTTATTTCAAAAGCACACAAAAAAAATATAATTTAAATGTTCAATAACGTTCTAAAACAAAAAAATATTAAAACATTTTTATCATTTAATAACCCAAATAAGCCCAGAATTACTCATGGTACATGAAAATATACATGTTTAATACTATTTATTGCGAGAAAGTACTAATTTATAGGTATGTATGAGTTGATAAGAGTTGTAGGTACCTACTGTGGCCAGGTGCATGATTATTGATTACCTATTGATTAGATTGATTTATGTTTATGACTAAGTGCTTCACTTCACGGGCCAACAAACTGGGGCCTATTGCATAATAAAGTACAACCCCATACTATAAGGGCAGGTACGCACTAAGCGGCTAACCGCTTAGTGCGTTTAGGTTCCGGTTTTGCGGTTTCATACGTTTTGATCGACCGCGCGGCTAGCCACCCCCGCGGTTAGCCGCTAGTGCGTAAGGGGCCTAAGTAAAAATCCATACAAAACCACTAAGGCCCACTTGCGCGGACCAGAGTTAGCCCTTAACCCAGAGTTAAGCGTCTACTTTTGTATGTGGTTTGCCGCCTAACCTCGGGTTAAGACGCTAACTCTGGTCCACGCAAGTGGGCGTAATACTATTAGCTTGTACTTTATTATGCAATCCGCCCCTGGATTATATTTTAGGTAAGTATTAATTGTATTTTAACGCATGTAGAGATTTCAAGAAAATTAATTGTTATTCCATACAAAAATTGTAAATGCGCAAAGGAGGCTGACACAGAAATGTACGAACTCCAGCCTAAAAACCAATAATAACGATATCTTTTCGGATGGGTATTTTTATTATCTGCAACTTTTTTGGCAGGACGGCAAAATCGTTATTATTAAGTTTCAATGAGCAAACTGAAAGAAAAAATGTAGAGATAACTTTTTTGACTCCAAGATTTGAGACTACCCGCCATAGTAAACGTTTTTGAACTTTTTTTGTTTTATATTATTTTTGTGATACATTGCGTCGCTGCAATAGCAGTCGGCTACAATATAAAAACAACCCGTCAATGGATTGCTACAAGCATTCAAACGATAAACGACTCACACACATGGAGCCATGCAGCCATGGGACCAAGCTGATTTTCACCTCAATGTTAGTTTTAAGTTTTATAGCAGTAGCAGTAGCCATAGGATTTTTAAAATAATCTATTTGTTAATTTGTTAACCAAATATTAATTACTAAT
Source organism: Acleris laterana (assembly GCA_963966035.1). Taxonomy (NCBI): domain Eukaryota; kingdom Metazoa; phylum Arthropoda; class Insecta; order Lepidoptera; family Tortricidae; genus Acleris; species Acleris laterana. The sequence goes on from OZ014441.1 coordinate 2,839,122, forward strand.
TTAGAATAAGATTTGATGTTACCTACTAACAACATATGGAACTGGATTCTGAAATAAATTTGAATAAGAATAAGAATATTATTAGTATAGCTTCTGCCTGCGACTTCGTCCGCGTAGATTCCAAATATATTTTTTCCCACAGGAACTTTAAAAAATTTCGGGATTAAAAGTAGACTGCATCAATCTAGGGTAAAGGCTATCTTCATTTAAAATTTTGTCCAAATCCGTCCAGCCGTTGCAGAGTGAAGAAGTAACAAACCAACAAACTTTCGCATTCATACTAATATTATAAATGCGAAAGTGTGTCTGTCTGTCTGTCTATTACCTTTTCACGGTTAAACCGCTGAACCGATTAAGGCGAAATTGGGTTCAAAGATAGTTTGAATCTTGGGAATGGACATAGGACAGTTTTTTTTCCGAAATTCATTCCCTAAAGGGGTGAAATAGAGGGTGAAAATTTGTATGTAGCTACGATATAAACGAGTTTCACGCGGACGGCAGAAGCTAGTTTATAATGTTAGTAGGATTGATGTAAGTCCGTAAAGTATTTGTAATGATAGGCATATAAGGCCGAAAAAAAAACCCATTCTTAAAACTAGTAAATATATAAATAACAATTGTTTTTAGCGAGTGAAATTTAGGCACAACCAATCACACACAATAATAACTAAAGAGTTGTATTTGGTATCATTGCCCAGCGTTGCCAATCATTATAGTACCTATGTACCTTCAAGTATTGAAAATAATTAATTATATTTTAAAGCCGTCCAAAGCTGGGTCGTGATGGAGACTTTTCAATTACTCCCGGCGCGCGATCTCGGCGCTCGCGTCGACGTCGAGTGGATGCCCGGATTACAAGAGTGCTCGGTTCAACGAATAGGTAAAATAAAAATAGACGTTTTGGAGCAGAAATCGCTGCTTAAATGCAAAAGTGACACAAAACAAAAAAAAAAAAATTAAACTTAAAGTATACAGTGTATTACCAGCACCCTAGCTTTTTTTTAAAGTAAGTTATAAACACATTAAACAGTTAATATATATATATACTGTTTATAGAAATTGCTTTCAGTGTTGTACTTATTTGGCTATTCGTTGTAAATTAATTACTTCTCAATCGCTCAAAGGTTAACTGGAAGAGATACCTTAAAGGGATAAGTTCGCCTTTGTACATCCCTGTTATATTTTTTGTCTATTTTATAATTGTTATCTCTTGTTTGTACAATAAAGTGTTTACCTACATACATACATTTTCAGGCTTGGTTAACAATCTAACAAAATAAATTAAAAATTAAATTGCCAGCAATGTAAAGCACAGCAATTTGACAAGTGTAAATGACAGTTGACGGATACTTAGATTATTATGATCTGCCCCCGTACCACGACATGCCTCGTACTAAGCAACAGGGATATTGATAACGATAAACGCGCAGCGCATGCACTACATTAAAAATGGACAGTATCTAAGAAAGTTAATTGTGAAGTTTTTTTTTTTATTGATAACACTTGCAAACAACTGGTAAAGCAACATATTGTCGGCAGTTTTAATAAATGCCCGCATGCCGGTAACACATTGTATAGCATTCCGAATTGAAATGCAACACAAACATATTTTGATTTGTGGCCCTTTTGCATTTAAGCAACGAAATATGTAATTAAGAGAAACCATTTAAATGGCCTAACTTTAAGTTCAGTTTAAGGCTTAACTTAAACAATAATATATAATAATAATAAGCTAGTCTCAAACCAAGCTCTAGGCTTGTACTATGTACTATCATATGGTACTTGCATAGAAACTACCTGCCCGCAACCGGCGCCACCTGGTTTTTTTTCTTCATAAAATCCTTATGAAATATACTTTACGACCTATTCTCAGACCTACTGAATGTACACACAAAATTTTATAAGAATCGGTCAAGCCGTTGCGCAGGAGTTTTGTTACACATTATTATGTATATTAATTTTATTTTAGCTATATTAGATAAATACTTATGTACATAGAACACACCCAAAATTCAGGAACAAATACTCCCGCTCATCGCAGAAATATGAGATTTGAACCCGGGACCCCTAGCTTCGTAGCCAGGGTCAATACCAACTAGGCTAGCGTGTCGGTAATAAATTACTGGTGCACTCAAAGACGTCATTTAAATTTTATGCTTGATTAAAGTTTGCTGCTGTCACTTTCTTTGCTATAAGTAATATAATAAGATAACACGTCACTAAACAAATATTAAATTTTATTGAAGTTTAATTTAATCAAGTTTAGTATTTTGATACTTTTTTATCATGTTTGCTGATTTAAAAGATTCTGTCACTGACATTATCATGATAATAATATTATCCCTGACTCATATTGTTTTTTTTATATATTTTATATTGTTTAAAACGGAGCGAGTGCGTTTTTTATAAAGAGCTCTAAAAAGCTGAGAAAAAAATCAATTAAACTAAAGTATCCTTTAAAAATAAAATGAATTGTTACAATCAACCGTTACAATTATATTAAATGTTATACTTAGTTTGGTTAGCATTTAATTTAAATTTAAAGTAATAATAATTGTTAGTTAATGATACTTTTACGCTGTCACATAATATAGATAAATCAATCATGGCCGTCAACCTGTAGTGCGATTAATTTCGTCAATGACATTGAAAAGATTAAAATTTCGCCAGTGAAATAAATCGACTTTACGGCACTTCTTGATAAGCACTATCGAATATACTATGTATCTTTGCAACTCGATGAGGTAATTTATATCCAAAAATAAACTGTTTAGTGTGCGAAACACTTCAGGAACCTATCGTAATTGTACTTCTTTTTGGTTCATCCAAGGGCCTTATTAATAAACTAGCTGATCCGTGCCCACTTTGTTTGGCAATAAACGGGTTAATATAGCCTATGACACGCACAAAAAATCTGGCTTCCTATCGGTAATAGTTTTTTCAATATCGGTTCAGTAGTTCCAGAGATTACCCCTTACAACGTCACTAACTTTACCTCTTTATAATATTCAGTGTGTAAATGGTATACGGGCGTTCCTTTTAACTGTGGTTAGTATAACCCCTACTGAGCACATTTAGGCAGCTTTTGTTAAAATTAAATTTAAAAAAAAAACCATACTAAATAATTTAACACGCAATGTATAACGAAAAATGCAATTAATTAAACATTACGTTACGTACTTACCTGACAGATGGACTTCGATGTACATTGCGGGTCGATAGTATGTTCAAAAATTAATAACGGTGTATACGTTAGCGTAATCAAAATAATTATTTCTGTTAATGATTAGTAGAGTCTTAATCTATGTCCAGTTTTAATAAACGCCCGTATACCATTTACACACTGTATAGCTGTTGCGCGCGACTCCGTCCCCGCAGAAAAATAAAACATAGCCTATGTCACTCAGGGTGAATGTAGCTTTCCAATGGTGAAAGAATTTTAGAAATCGGCTCACTAAATTAGGCAGTATCAGTCTGTAGATTCTTTTAAATCTCGACTAAAGAAGTTCTGGCTTGACACTTCTATTTAAACTTTTTTGTTTTTCCTGCTTATTTTGTATATTTTTTTATTATATTGAATACATGTTTATATGTATATATATGTATAGGATTGTTTAGGTATTTTATATATTGATATTTATAGAAATTACGTTTAGTGTTGTACTTATTTAACTAAGGTAATAAAGGCGTGTAGTACTGTTAGGCGATGGGCTTGCAACCTGTCACTAATACACTGGTAAACATCTTCGCCTAAGTGTGCAAAATGTGGTTACAGAATTATCAAAAAGTTTTTATAGTTGTTGGAAATTCTGTAGCTCTGCCTACCCCACTCTGGGAATAAAGGCGTGAGTTTATGTATGTATGTATGTTGTACTTATTTGGCTATTCGTTGTAAATTAATTATTTCTCAATCGCTCAAAGTTTAACTGGAAGAGATCCCTTAAAGGGATAAGTTCGCCTTTGTACATCCCTGTTATAATTTTTGTCTTTTTCATAATTGTTATCTCTTGTTTGTACAATAAAGTGTTTACATACATACATACATACTTTTTGAGTTTATTCATTACAACATACACACGCACGAAAATACAAAAATACAAATCTTTCCTCTTTATTATCTTTGCTGAGATGTCCATCTCAAGATGCTTCAAAGTAAACGTCAATTTGTAGAAGATTGTAATTACCACCGCATCTTAAGACAGACACTACAAACACTGGCAACCGTTTATTTATTCAAGTACTCCCGTTCTTCCAACATAACAAGTAACTACGATTATTCCAAGCATAGTTCCCGTGTTCACAAAGTTCTTAATAGGTTTGCCTGTACAGCGAGCTGTAATTAGTGTCTAACTTGCAAGCGTGCATACACAACCGTGCTGCAACCTTAAATTCATGTAATATGGGTAATTACTTTACCGGTTATTCTTGGTAATGCTTTTACAGAGTGTAGTCACTTAGGCTTATGAAAAGTAACTTCTCAAAATGTGAAAGATTCTTATGAGAAATTCTCGGAAATTTCCAAGAATATTCTTAAACTTTGTATGGAAAGAGAACATTCTCAATGCTCTTAAATGTTTCCGATAATATTCTCGGTAATTTCTTGAGAAAAATTCTTAGCTTCTGAGAATATTCTGCAACTTGTACATTGCTTTATTTGGGTACTAGAGTTCGCCCGTGACTTTTTACGCGTAGAATAAAATTAGTTTCCCGCGATAAGGCTATATTAACCCGTTTATTGCCAAACAAAGTGGGCACGGATCAGCTAGTTTATTAATAAGGCCCTTGGATGAACCAAAAAGAAGCACAATTACGATAGGTTCCTGAATTGTTTCGCACACTAAACAGTTTATTTTTGGATTAAATTACCTCATCTAGTAGCAATAGTATATTGTTGCCTAGGCGCGGAAAGTAAGGGTTTTCCTGACGAGGTGGGTAGCTGGCCGAGCAATAGCGAGGCCTGCTAAAATACGAGTCAGGAAATCCTCGTTTCCGCCGCGGCATACATGATGCTTTTCTCAAACATGTGAGGAAATAACACAAATACATGTTTAAAAAACCATTAATTTAATTTAATTCACATTAAAAGTTATGTTGGTCATGTTCCCCCATTACTTACCGTTAGGGGTCAATTTTCGGGAAATCTTTTCGAAGCCGAAGATAACTTAGAGGATTTTTATGCGATAGTACGAAAGAAGACGGTCGGTAGTGAGGCGGTGTCCCTTGTTTTGTCGACAAACTTTTCGTCGAATTTAATTTCATCGAAAACGTTTCAAGTAAAATTTATTTCACGAATTATTGTTTGGTGTAATTTTATTTCATGAGCAGATCATTCCAATTTTTATTATTTCATAGAATAACTGTTCAGGGAATATTATTTGGCAAATTATTAATTTTGTATGATTTTTAAACGGCAGAACAACAAAACAACGAATTTCATTGGTTCGACGTTTCATTACATTTGTTTTGAAATAATCAAATACACATAAACATTGAAACAATAAATGACGAAACAATCTCCATGACGTCGTTCAACTATTTAATGAATCGTCTGACAGTTAAATCGCTTGCCGAATGCAATAAGGGCACAAATCAAAAAAGCAACATTTGGAGAAATTGGCTGTCAAAGTTTTCATGAATGGGTTTGTGTTCGCAAAAACAGATGTATTTTCTCCAAATTTGCAGTTATACATATTGTAATTGGTATTATCTGTTCTGTAGAATATTTTCCTCCATATCAATATTTTTTTTTAATAATAGTTGTATTATTTTGATATTTATATGCGTTTAAATATGGGTACTTAGAGTTGAGCCCTTATAGCACAAAGAATGTGTGCTATTTTTGTTAACTGTGAGAAAAATATATGACAACATAAAATGAAGTATCTTCAAATGTTTAAGTTAATTTGTGTGTAATGTTAAGTTTAATTAAATGAAAACCGGTAACCACAGAACAAAGCAGAAGTAAGAAGCTTTTTAGGTTTGGTAAATTTTTCTGCCCGGTTCATACCAGATTTCAGCACTCACTCACAGAGCCATTGCGAAGACTAACTAGACAGGATGTAGAGCAATTTGAATGGAATGAAGAACATCAAGACGTTTTTGACAAATTGAAGATCCTTATTGCAAAAGCCCAGTCTTAAGCTATTATGATAAGAACGCAGATACTAGTGTACTAGTGACTGATGCGAGTCCAGTTGGGATTGCTGCAGTGCTTACTCAGCGTTAGGGAAAGAATGGTCAGGTTCAGCCAGTTGCAATAAAATATATCAGTAAAGCATTATCATCGACGGAACAGAGGTACTCACAAACTGAGAAAGAGGCCCTTGCAATGGTATGGGCCTGCGAAAGCCTAATGCGCATAATGTATTTATTGACGATGTATATTCCTTACAAATAAATGTTCTATTCTATTCTATTCTATACATGTACTTAATTGGGAAACAGTTCAGTATCATATCGGACCACAAACCTCTAGAGGTTATTTATTTAACAAATTCTAAGCCAAGTGCCAGGATACTGCGGTGGGTGCTACGTATGCAACCTTACAATTTCAAAGTCATTTATAAGCCTGGAAAAAGCAACATTGCTGATCCAATATCAAGGTTGTTGGATACAAAACATGCAGATCTGCAGACTGAGGATAATGAAGATAACCTATTGATAGCCATGATTAAGACATCTGTTGATACAGTCACTATTGAAGAAATTCAGGAAGCTACTTTAACTGACCCTAATTTGAAGGAACTCATGCAGGCTATAGAGAAGGATGTTTGGAGTCCCCAATTAAGAAAATATGAGTTAATAAAAGTTGAACTATGCATCGTCAATGATATTATACTAAGAGGAACAAGAATCATAGTACCACATAAATTGATACCTAGAGTTCTGGAGATAGGACATGAAGGTCATATCTCAGTAAACTCTATGAAAGCAAAACTTCGTACTAAGGTATGGTGGAAAGGAATGGATAAAGACAGAGTACTGGGTAGATACATGTGAAGGTTGTAGTTTGGTTAGACATACTTCTCCAGAACCTGTGGCATCGACAAAATTACCTAGTAAAGTATGGGAACTTGTGGCAATTGACTATTTAGGACCCCTACCATCAGGACATTACCTATTGTTTACAGCAGATATTATGAAGTTGTAATACTAAGGAATCAAACAGCAGAAAGTACAATTGAAGCTCTTAAAATAATTATAGCTTCAGAAGGAATTATGGATGAAATTGTATGTGATAATGGACCTGCACTTAGAGATGACAGATTTAAAGAGTTTGTGACATCACAAGGTATACGGCTACGACATACAACGCCCTTATGGCCGCAGGCAAATGGAGAAGTGGAAAGACAAAACAGAAATGTTCTAAGAAGACTACGGATAGCGCAAGGTATGAAGTTAGATTTGAAAAAGGAACTGTTAACATATTTGTCAGCTTATCGCACAACACCGCACTCGAGCACAGGAGTGCCTCCAGGAAATCTATTTAGAGGGAGGGCTATTAAAACAAAAATACCGGAAATGAATATGAATTATAACCTGAATGATGAGGAGATACGCGACCAAGACCAGTAAAAGAAAGATTGCAACAAGCGGTATGCGGACAGTAGAAGGCATGCTAAGATATCAGACATTATCCCTGGTGATAAAGTATTGGTAAAACAGAGAACGGAAAATAAATTGAGTACACCATTTTCTCCAGTCGAACACACTGTTGTGTGGAAATCTGGTAATTCTGTTGCTGCTCAGGCACCAGATGGTAAATTAGTTAAGAGAAATTTTTCTTACTTTCAACTTATCAAGCACAGGGACTTAGGAAGATTTAATGGAAATGAAGCAGTAATGAAGGAAAAGGAAAGATATAAAGAAGCGGGAAAGGAAATTGAAGGACAGGAAACCATGGATGTGACAGACTACCCTAGGACTAGACAGAACACTCCGGACGTGACAGACTGTATTCAGACTAGGCCATTAAGAGAGAGGCACATTCCAAAAAAATTATAATGATTTCCTCTTGGCTCTAATTATAGATTCTATAAATTAGTTATATGTTATGTTTAAAATGAAATGCATGCATGTAGTTGTGTAAAAAAACGAATTACGGAATTGACGTTAAAGGATGATGGGCAGTTTTGTATGGACACTGGCCTAAAAACCAATAATGACAAGCCATATGCCATTTTAAAGGTTTTTTCATATTCCACAACTTTTTGTATGGCGGGAAATCTTAAATCACTGTGTGAAATAACAAAAAATCTGGAACATCGAGACGCCTACATAGACGACTTTAGTATAATTACTTTGAAAAACCGCTGTCTTTGCATGGCGATAACTTTTTCCACACAAAGATTTCGAACCACCTGCCTTAGTAATAATTTTACAACTTAGAATTTGCTATTCGGGGACATATCGCTTGTCCTTATTGGTCATTAGGCCAATTAGCCCACACTCCTTTCAAATAGGTACCTATACAATGTCGAACGGTGTCTTCTAATACTTACCTGCAGACGTGTTATAACTACATGCAAGAGCTACATGTAAATTTTTCACCTATACTTTCGTTCTATAAATAACTCTTAATTTAATATCATTTAATTCAATTATATTTTATGTAATTTACAAGTGCGGCCGGATTACCGGTACATTACGGATTTAATTTGCAATAATGTAGGTATAGAATATTAAGGCAGGTAAATACTTGCTGTTGTGGTGTAATCAAACGTTTAGTTCCTTTATATATCCTTCGATTCATTGTGAAAGCACACGAATAAGTAGCGGGCACAACTTAAAAATGAATCTGAAAATTTATGCAATACGGGCACAACTAAGAAATGCCTCTATAGCACAAGTTACCGCATGCGTTTGTGACGAGTGCAAGCGGCCGACTGATGATGGGCCGGTATAGCAGAAAAGGGATAGATAGTTTCTCACAGTGCTATACCGGCACGAATGTCATCTATGTTCTGTTACAGTAAACATTTGACTGAGGCCTTTAATGCATACGGTAAATTGAGCACTTTAGATCACGATTCCGCAATAATCTCAAAACTCGAAGATTTTGAGTTGTGCCCTTATTGCATTCGGCAAGCGAAATACACGATTTAAAATTACTTGCAATGACCATTCCACGAACTGAATTCTCGGCGTAATGAAAATACATGAAATGTTGACTTTGAAGTGAAATTCGACGAAATAAGTGTCGGCAATTTGATGTTAAACCGTGGTGAGGCAGATGACGGGGAGCTGAAATAGCATCCTGAAAATGATAGTAGGGAGGTGGGAATCGGATATTTTCCGCTGATACAATGACCTACTCGTAGGTGTCTTCTGATACTGAAATAGTTTATGTAACATAATCTTGATAATACTATAATAATAGGTGTAAAGTCAATGTGGAATAGGGCCCCGGGTATAAATTAAATGACGGGTTTTATTTCATTCACCGCCAAATTGTTTGTATGATTGAATAGGTCAAAGGCGTGTGATGAATGGGAACTTAATTGAATAGGTAAAGCCCAAATAGAGACAGGTCTCTAATTAGCATGCCCGTTAATTAATTAGTTGTTTAATTTTAAGCCGAATACATAAAAGTAGAGATGAATACAGACTGAGTAGAGGCGTAAATATTGAGACAGCTTTTATTTTTGAGCCACTTTAGAACCTTGTCGCAGAAAGCATGTGATGAATGTTGACGTAATTTATTTCTCGTGACTTAACGCTGTCAATGCTGTCATTGTGACAGGGTTCTAGAGGTATAGTGGCTCAACAATTACAGTTGTTGACTGTATCATCGCCTCAATCGGCCTTATAACATTATAAGCAGAGCTCGGAATTCTCGTAGCATTTTTGGGCTGTCATAGGGACTTCTCGTCTATCGACTTCCGATATACATACATATATTATGTATATCGATACAGGATACAATATTTAAAATATGGTTACGTGTAGAAGTAAACAACAGGAGTCTTATCGTGAATGTGCGATCTCTTCGAGATAACCTTTGGATACGTTTTAAATAAGAATAAAAATAAAAATAGTTTTATGGTTCCTTATAAATACTTTGTGGATTTTTTTCCTTTCACATATTTTTCGTACGAAATTGCAACAAGAAATACTATCGATTGTGTTCAATACAAATCTCTTTTTCATTTTCAAGTGTTCAAAAGTTATCTTAAAGTGATCGATCTTTAGCGATAAGACCGCCTGTGGTTTACCTCTACTTTTAATCTTCTTTAATATGTTGTGTTCAATATCGTATCGACAAAATATGTGTATCGGAAGTCGATAAACGAGAAGTCCCTATGACAGCTCAAAAATTCTACGAAAATTCCGGGTTCTGATTATAATTGTAGCACACTCTCGTCCTTTGCCATTTTAACGCCATGTTTTATTATTATTATTATTATTATTAATTAAAGTGACAAGGTACAAAAGTGTGCAGCTATTTATAGCGCTGACCTTACCTATACATTAACGAATAACGTTAATATTACTTTCATAATAAACATGTGTATGGCGATTGAAACAGCGCCCTTGTGTATTTAGTACGTTGACTGTTGTATCGTCATAAAGATTGAATTACATGTAAATGTATTCATATAAACGTGTGTTTGTATTATTGGTTCGTGCTATAGTTTCATCGAACGCGGTTCCTAAACCAAAAAAAAAGCGGCAAGAAATGTCGTTCGATGAAATAAAAATTGTACGTAATGATACGTTTGGCAAAAGATGTTTCGAGAAAATAATAGGGACCAGAGGGCCCAGACAAGATGCACTACGCTAGCTAGCGTTTCTCTTCGTTTAGTTTTTAAACCAATCGCGTCACTGGTAAATGACGTGATACGAAAAGTCACGTGATGTGCCAGTGACGCGATTGGTTTAAAAACTAAACGAATATAAACGATAGTTAGCGTAATGCATCTTGTCTGGGCTCTCTGTTCTATAGACGTTTTCAAATGTTAAGGCGATTCGAAAACGTGACTTAGGATAGCAATATCCATTCTAAAGCTACTGCCCTATAATATAAGGATAGGTGTACGTCGGTGCCCCATTTCGCTGAGTGTAAACACCTCTTGAAATAAACAAGTCCCATCAAAGAAATCCCGAACGAACTCGGCTCTGTTTACCTAACCCCGTCTGCTTCTGGTGTGATTAACGAAGCGAAGCAAAGCTACTGAGGGAGGTTACACGGTCAGTATTTTATCAGTTCAGACTGTCAATCTGGGGGGTTATTATGACATAGCTATGCAGTTCATTTTACGGTCAGCGTAAAGGACGGAGCTATGCCAGTTACATAACTCTGTCCTTTTCTCTCAGCGTAAAATGAATGGCACAGATAGGTCATAATAACCCCACTGGTCAAACTTTGTAGCCTTGTGTCGGTCAGGAACTAAGATATAAAAGGAATAAATTCCCGTCACGGACCAAAACGAACTAGTTCTTCGTAAACGTCAGTAGCAGTTGTGCGTATGAGCGAAACAGAGCGAACGAGTAAAGAGCGCACAGCACGGTACTCGATGTGAACGAGACCAAATACAAAGCGTGTCCTGATCAGATCTCAAAATTTTCTCCTGAGCTTAAGGACATAAAGGAACTTTTTTTTTCGAGATCGGATCGCTCCCTTTATAGACCGAGCGGGCACAAGTCAAAAACTTTCCCAGGTGCCAGTATTGCAATGACCTTGCCGGGTTAGTGTTGCCGTATGTACTTAATAGTTTAAAGGCCTTTTGGAGGCCGCCGGTACACTTCGAGAGGGAAGATGGCCGATTCAAAGAAGTCTATGTACTGATTATTTCTACCCACTTGAAACTGGTGAAATCACTGCGAAATACCGCGATGGACCGCCATTAGTAAAAAAAAGAACAAGATAAGGTCTTTTGTACAACATTAGGGAATTAAGTATAAGACTATGACTATGATGGATGATGTTAACGGCTATACGATCAATGCAAGACTGACATCAGACTGATAAAACATACGCCAGTCGCTATACACCCTCAGTAGTCAGAATGACTGGAGAAGGATCATCAGATCAAATGCACAGACTGACGCGAAAATGATACGAGTGGGTTACACGATCAGTTTCCCATCAGTATTTTATCATTCACAATGGATTGGAGGAAATTTATATAAAACACAAAATTTTCATCAGTTTCTTCTCCGGTCATTCTGACTTAAAATTATGGACTGAACTGATAAAATACTGAGCGTGTCACCCCCCTCTTAAGGTAAGCGTCTACAAGACCATTTTATTTATACGCATCGCATTGTACGAAAATAAGAATATTTTGTGTTCAAAATTAAAGTATAAGATATACAACCAACAAACAAACATAAGCTCACGCCTTTATTCCCAGAGTGGGGTAGGCAGAGCTACAGAATTACTAACAACTCTAAAAACTTGTTATAATTGTGTACATTTTTTTTTTATAAGATATGTGTTACTTATAACAATACCAATTTGTTAGAAATAGATCTCTCACTGGGTACAGTAGAGGTTGAAAGATCATGACGAAGGACATTTTCAGACAGTGGACGGACCCTGTAGTCTGATATTCATAACAACATTAGACATTAAACAAAATAAAGATAATGTAAGTAAATGTTTTTTTGGGAATTCTGCTCAGTAATGTAATGATGTAAAGTTTACTTAAACACTTATTCACGCGTTCAAGAATTAAGGATTTTTGCGTCAATAATTTGACATGGCAGCTATAAATTCCATAAACTTATAAAAGTAATTAGGTACGTTTTAACTAGGCTTAACGCGTCGTCAATAAACAAAAACACAAAACACATTTATGAAAACAAACAAGTACAAACGCGAAGTTATCCCTTGAAATCGTAATTAAAAGTTCCATCTGCTGCATAATCATGTGCGTTTCGTTTTTGTTAGTTTGGGCTAAACTAACGAGTATAACTACTCTCTTTCTATTCCATTTTTAAAACGATGGATTTTAATTCCTATTTCTATCCAATTTGAATAAACCTGGCAATGCAAAATGTAGACTGTCTCGACACAGGTAAATGAACTCAAATGTACTTAATGCATTTTCAGTGGTCGATAGCTCACATGCTTGTAGCAATCCGTTGAAAAGTTGTTTTATCATTATTGCGCCCGGAGCTATTGCAGCGATGCAATGTACTACTAAAAGCATTCGGGCTGTGTACCGATTAATGAAACTGAGCCTCAAAGGCAACGTAGTGTCGTACATAACTTCCAATTACCGAGAAAATATTACCGTTACTCTGCATCAAGCTATAAACGGGTAATTAAATTTTCCTTTGCGATAAACGAATAGCTGTATCGCTTATAAAACTTCCCAAGTTTGAGTCAGTGTAAGGGAAAGAGTTGGGTCGTACATGTCTGTTTCCTTCACCAGCTGAAACTTGACAGTTTTTGACAGTTCATAGATCTCTCAGCTGAGATGGTTATTCTGTAAGCTTATGAATACAGTAAACAATAGTATTTTGGGGTCTCTATTGACTGCCATAATTATTTTTAGTCAGAGTGTGTGTTAAGTCATAATTTTTGCAAGTCATAATGCATTTTTCTCAGGACACGGTTATTTTTTCAGGATTTTTATAAAACTAACCTAACCTAACCTAACTAATCTACACGATAACCGTTTATTAAAAACTGTAACTTCAGCCTGAAAGAAGTTATGACAAAAAAAAGTATGACTAAGAATACATTATGACCAACGATAAGTATGGCAGTCAAAGGGATCCGAGTATTTTGATCCCCGATTTCGTATAGATGGTTTTGAAACGGAGGCCAAAACTGAAAGTGTCATACTGCAATGATGCGTAAGTACAGGATTTTTAAGGGATAAAAGTGCGAAACAGTGTACTTTTTGATTGTTTGTTTCCTATTTGATTAAGATTTGGTACACAGACAGTTTAAAGCTCGTAGTCAAACATAAGAGGACATTTTGAGTACCGTAAAACGGGGTGAACAGGGATTAGGGGGTGAGTAGGGACACAATCTAAAATAAGTCATAACTTGTTACTAATAAGAACAATTTTTTTTTTATGGCATGAAGAAGACAAACGAACACACAGGCCACCTGATGGTAAGCGGAAACTATGACCCATAGACATTCGCATTCACAAGACTGCAATGCAATCCTAAGACTGCAAATGCGTTGCCAACCCTGAGGACTAAGATGGTATGCCTCTATGCTAGTCATTTCACCGGCTGTCTTATCCCCAAACCGGAACACAACAATGTGAACACTGCTGTTTGGCGGTAGTTTATTAAATGGATAATAAAGTTACGACTATTGGAAATAATTTCAGTCTTATAATCAGTGACATATGCTTCATTTTAGGTTATGTCCCTAATCATTCCCTGATCCTTACTCACGGAGGAAGTCTGAAGGTGACACCGGCGACTGAAAAGTTGTGTGGAAATCGGTTGTCATGGTATGGGCATGGCGGAGGAAAATATCGTCTGGACAGTTTTGAGTATGAAGATGGCTATACAAGTAGGGGAAGAACAAAGAAACAATGGATGATCTGCTTGAAAGATGATATGGCTAGAAAGGGAGTGACTATGGAAAGGAAATGACGACTAATAGAGAAGTATGCAATAAAAATACATGTTGCGCCGATCCCAAATACATTGGAATGAGGGCAGGACAATGATGATGATAATGATTCAGACAAAACAAATACCGTACGTATCTACACATACATACACTCACGCCTTTATTCCCAGAGTGGGGTAGGCAGAGCTACAGAATTACAAACAACTCTAAAAACTGTTTATTAATTCTGTAACCACATTTTGCAGTTAGGCTAAGATTTTCACCAATGACGTAAAGTATCTACTTTCTATAAATTCCGAAAAAGCAAACTAACTCGAAGGAATACCCATAAATAACTTCCACACGAACGAGTCTCCTGCAAATGCGAGGTAGCGTTTAAAAGTGGAATGTTGTACACTTTTGTATCTAGTCGTTTTAAGGCCTTTGACAGGTTAGTGCACCTGCAGCAACTAAAGCTACTTATACGGCTGACCGTGCAACAGCATCAGCTGGGTGTAAACTGAGCTAGTAACATTCTACACTTTCGGCACAATTCGTACAAAGCGTACCTACAGTGTGATCCTTTTTCATTGCTCTATTGATTGTAGCATGAAGTGATGACACTTTTCAATGATTTGATTTAAATTTTAAAGAAGTGATGGCACCAGTGTTAAACACTTTTAGCTGACAGGCACCAGTAATAAACACATAACTCTTTATTTAATAGTTGCAAAACAAATGAATAAGCCTTATCTTCTGTACAATAAGAATCAAGTGTCCATCATTGGTCCTGAGAGGCTATTGCTTAACGCACTCGCAATCTCAATAGGCTAAGTAAAATTTTTGGAAGATATGTATGTTATATTTTTTTTCGATAGTCGTCATCCTGAAGATCATGGAACTGCGGCTCTTTTATTTTTATTTCCTAATATTTTAGAAATGTTTTTTTTAGTTATGTAGTTGACATTTGTACACTTTAATGACCGACAAGCTTGTTGCCTTCGTACTTAAAGAAAAAGAAAAAAAACACTTCTATATCTGTCATTGTCAAATCAAATCAAAGTAAACAAACGATTCAATACAACGGCTCTTTTCTGTTTGCTTCTGTTTCATGTGATAGTGTTTTTAGAAATATTTTTAACGATCTCAGAACGAACTCCGGACTTTCGTTTTGCCGCTTTGCTCTAAGACCTTTGCACGATATTTGGTCTACGATTTATTTTCGAACCGTTTGGCACTTCTTCTTGGACACCGATTTCTTCCTATCTCGACGACTCTTGCCCTGCTTTTTGATAGCCACGAGAGCACTTTGAATTGTACAATCCACGCAATGAATTCAGGCAATCCCACACGGACTGTGGAAATGGAGTATTACAAAGATTTACTTGAATTTACTTATTTGAACTGAACTGTTTGTTTACTTTGATTTGATTTGACGTTGACAGATATAGAAGTGACAGTTTTTTTTTCTATTTCATTAAATACGAAGGCAACAAGCTTGTCGGTCATTAAAGTTTACAAATGTCAACTTCATAACTAAAAAAAAGATTTCTAAAATATTAGAGGAAATAAAAGTAAAAGAGCCGCAGTTCCATGATCTTCAGGATGACGACTATCGAAAAAAAATATAATTTACATCTCTTCCAAAAACTTTACTTACCCAATTGTTTTCATTTTGAAAATCGAGGGCATGTCTACATACAAAATGAAAACAATTGTTCCGCTTTGAAGCCAATTGAGATTGCGAGAGCGTTAGGCAATAGGGATGCTGGTCTGTTACTGGCTTTGTCACACTGCTTACATCAAATTCATAGTCCTTTTTTATGGTGGTTTCGTATTGATTTCTCCAAAGTCAAGTGAGTGAGACTACAATTAGTAAATAGTATAGATAAATCTAATCAAAAGTAAAAAAAAGTCAAGTCTACTTGAAGGAATCCAGTTCGCCAAGCTGTTCTAATTTGGCAATCATTCAGATGAGGGTGTTTAGTCATCCTATTACCAGGAGTTCAGAACCTGCAAGGGGTCTGCTCCGAACTGGCTGGCCTCATGGTCAAACAGATGTTAATTGAAATTAAAAGCTGGTCATTTTTCAGTGAGCCACCTTCCTTGGCGGTTTCCGAATCCAATAGTTTATTCAATAAATGGCCACATCCAGTAGCTCGAGAACGAACACTGCAATCATAACATTTTCGAATCGCCTTTACTATTCGAAAACGTGTACGTAACTCAAACGCCTCACGTGAGGAACCACCGTAAAAAGTTTCAGCAGGTATTTTATATCCAAAAGTACAATAATTACTTATAATAAATAACTAATATCTCATAGTAATAACGTTACAAATAGCGTAAATAAACATAAGGAGACAATCTCTCACACATTGAACTAGTCCCAAACTAAGCTAAACATACTTATGCAGTAAAAAATATAAGTACATAAAAAATATCCAATACTGAACAAATACCCGCGCCGATCACTAAAATATTGGCCAATAACGCGAATTAATTACAAATGAAATGGTCTAGTAACGTATCAACAGGTTTGTCAATAAATTCAAATGAAAAATAATGACTAGGAGAACAGCATCATGAGGCATTCACCGCCACCGGCCAAACTCAAAAACTCAGTAAACACCTAGTAACCAGTGCACCTGCCACCGGAGACCCTGCATAAAATTATGCTAATTGGGCAGTCCCTCAAATTCCTAAACAAAAATATGGTGATATTTTATTTTGTACCGCTTTGACGTGCTGGCTGTGGCAATGTCTAAACGAAAACACGGTAAATAAATGTGTTTGGGGTATATACCGATTAAAATAGGGTGAATAGAGATACGCTGAGTGAAAAGAAGATGTACTAAATTTAAAACTGAGATTTAAATTTATTTCTCGATACACTGAGGGGCTATTACACACTCGCAATCACAGCCGGCTTCAAAGTGGAACAATTGTTTTCATTTAATATGCAGACAAGCCTTCGATTTTCAAAATGAAAACAATTACTTACGATTGCGAATGCCCCTCTGGTCAATTTAATACTAGTTCTCATTAATAACAAGTGTGGGAAGGTGTGGGTATAAATAATATGCAGACGCAGGTTTGTATTACTTGCTGTAATGTACATTAATTATACACGTAGGTTGTGGGTTATAGAAACTGGTACAAACACTTATAATGAAACTTATTGGAAGAAACCTGTACAAGCGATCGGTGGCGCGTGCGGCGCGCTCGGTAGCCGGGAGAAGAGAGAGCGAGCGCGATAGCACGCGGACGAGCGAGAGAGGAGAGAGTTTGGATGCGTTCCGTTTAGCCGTTTTACGACGCGTTCACGTTACATACTCCCCCTCTAGCACGAACGAACGCCCTCGTGTTCGTGGTAGGTATTAAAATAACTAAAAGGAAACGCGGCCTATTCTAAATAGCGACGTGGACGGCCACGCTTGCGTTTCTCACGAATGGCTGGCTGGGCCTCGCCAACGAACGGGGTGAGCTGCGAGGTGTGATACTTTCCTAGCGGTACCTCGTCACTTAAACGTTCAAGTATATAAGTTGAGGGTCCAACAGCCTCACGCACTCGGTAGGGACCGTCCCTCCGAGGAATAAACTTGGGCGTCTGACCTCGTCCCGCATCGTTAGGCCCCTGCGTGCGGAGCAGTACCAGGGCGCCGGGCTCGTACTCGGGCGCCGGGCGGCGGTGCTCGTCGACGTACGCCTTCTGTCGCGCCTGCGCGCGCTCGTGCACGTCACGCGCGTGCAGCAGCGTGCCGGCCAGCCGGCGCAGCAGCGGCGCCACCGCGGCAGCTGGGCAGTCGCGCTCCACGATCGTGCGCATGTCAGACACGGCATCAGCTGGGGCGCGGAGCTCTCTGCCGAATGTAAGGAAAGCGGGTGAATATCCGGTGCTAGCG
Source organism: Acleris laterana (assembly GCA_963966035.1). Classification (NCBI taxonomy): domain Eukaryota; kingdom Metazoa; phylum Arthropoda; class Insecta; order Lepidoptera; family Tortricidae; genus Acleris; species Acleris laterana. The sequence goes on from OZ014441.1 coordinate 2,857,558, forward strand.
GTCGTTGCAGAGTTCATCGCGAAACGGATCGCCGCTAGATGTGCGTCCCAAGTGTCGTGATCGCTACCCACTAGAATAGCGAGCTGTGGTTTCAAATCACGATTTTTTCTCTCTATGGGCACAGAATAAGTAATAGTACAAGTACAGAAGCGACTCTCTGTGACAGCAAACATGCGAATTTAAACCTATTCAGAACGCCGGAACGATAATAATACAAGTGCACGCACGGAAGTGACCTTGGTTACATTTTTGCGATCGATAGTGGGGGCGCCCCTAACGAGGCAAAATGCACCTTAAATCTGCGCTGCGAGAGTCTGTATTATTTCGCCCGTCCTGAGCTTTACTGACTCCGCCCACCTTCCAGGGCTGGCACTTACTTGTACTATTTCTTTCCGTGGCTGCTGTTGTAAGAAATCAAATTGAATTTATGATAATTTGTAGTTTTTTTATGTAGTTCTTACTTAAATGACGAGAAAAAATAGTTCATGCCTGGAGGGCTGGCAAAAGTTGTCCGCGACTTGTTTGTTTGCTCCGATCTCCCTTTCCTTCTAAGTAATAAGACGTAGTTTACTAGTATTAACCTTCAAAATTTATGTTAATTTAATTATTTATTTATTGGCATTTTGCTGTAATGTGATAAATGCCAAATTTTTAGTTTTATTGAATCCCGACTGTGCTAATACTGTTGCACACCTGTAATTGGTACTAACTATTTAACTATTTTCTTTATACATACCTTTTGTATTTGTATTTGTTTGTACAACTAGCTTGGTGTGTCTTATTGAATAAATAAATAAAATAAACAGATCAATATAGACCTTAAAACTTTTTGTTTGTTATAAACTCAAGTACCTACTATCGTTACCTACTCCGTTACTTAGAAAAGCTGCCATTTGTTTGTGTGTTGTGTTTACCTAATATCCAGCATATTATGCTGACCTTGCTTTAGCAGGCAGTTACTAGTACTGGGAGATCTACTTACTTACACTGAACGCTGTTTAAGGCAAGTAGATAACTGGTTTTTGGTCCGACCGAATAAGTTGAAAACTGCGAAACTGCGGACGGGTCGTTAGTAAAATAAATAATATCATACCGCTCTTTTTGCGTCGATGATTCAAAACTGTAGGTACTGATTGTGTCAGTAATTAAGTCCAGCTACTCGTAACTACCTATCTAGATCGGTTATTAATAATATTAATAATAATCTTACCTTTCGTCATCCTGAGGCAGGTTAAAAAAAGATAATTCGACATTGGAGTTATTATTTAAGCACCCGTATGCGATGCAGTACTATTTGCCTTTTCGATTAGTCGTATTCGTATAAGTGCGTATTCAAACAAAAACTTTGGCAGGCGCTCGGCGGCGCGCGTCGAGACGAGCGCTCGCGTGACACTCAACTGATTCGCCTCTTGCAAGGGGCAGCACATTTTGAAGGCGTTAGCGCGGAGTGTCACCGGCCTGCTATGGGGTTAGCTTCAGGATGGTAATAAGAGGTGAGGGATTGTTTGACGCCCATCGCGTGGCAAACCTGTTGCATCACCTCGCCGACAAACTGGACGCCGTTGTCGCTAATCATGCGGCGAGCGACGCCGTAACGGAGAAACACTTCAGAGGTGAGTACTTTAGCACACTCAAGGCTAGTTGCGTGCCTCAGAGCGAATAGCTCTACCCAGCGGGTGCTCACGTCTTCCGCGATCAGTATCCACTTGTTGCCGTCGGCGGTCTCAGGCAAGGGTCCAAATAAGTCAACAGATACGACCTCAAATCTCCGTGTGGTGGCGGGCGCCTGGACGAGGCCGACGGGTTTGCGGTTGTCGGCCTTGTAGCGCTGGCAAGAGGCGCATCGCCGGACGTAGTCGGCGACGAAGGCGCGCATGCCGGGCCAGTAGTGCGCGCGCGCCGCTAGCTGTAGCGTGCGTTCGGCGCCGAGATGGCCAGCGGTGGGCGCGTCGTGGTACTCCGCGATCACCGCAGCGCGCTCGTGCTCTGGAACTACGAGACAAGCGTTTTCATCGTCGTCACAATCGGGTGCATACCTGTACAAAATGCCATCGGAGAGTACGTAGCCTCGATCCGCCCACTGTCTCCCCCTAAATGGAGCGTCATCGGACTCGAGGTCGTCTACGATTTTACGTACCTCTGGATCCTTCAACTGATTTTCGCGAATGTCCGCAGGTGAGCGCGTGGGAAAATCCACGACAGCTGAGCATAATTCGCAATTATCCGAAGACTCTTGCGAACACGGTGGGCGCGAAAGCGTGTCTGCAATCACGTTCGATTTGCCTGGCGTGTATTCTATGTGCAGATTAAATTCCTGAAGAGTAAGGGCCCATCTGGCCAACCTACCGCTTGGTGACTTGTTATTCATCAACCACTTGAGAGGCTGGTGGTCGGTCTTAACAATAACATGTGCACCTTCAATATAGCCCCTAAACTTGCTGACGGCCCACACTACCGCTAGAGCTTCCCGCTCAGTAGTGGTATAGTTGCGTTCGGCAGCGATCAGTTGCCGGCTCGCGTACTCGATCGGCCGCTCATCGTGACCCTCCCCCTGCATTAGTACAGCCCCGAGGCAATACCCGCTGGAGTCCGTGCGCAGCACGAAGGGCTGCGTCTCGTCGGCCTGCCGTAGGATCGGCGCCGTCGTCAAGAGCTCCTTGATTGTCTCGAAGGCCCGCTGCTGCGACTCGCTCCAGCGCCAAGTGCTGTTCTTCTTCAGCAGGTCGGTGAGTGGCCGAGCGACGTCCGCATAGCCAGGGATGAACCTCCGGAACCAGCTAGAAGTTTGTAGGAAGCACTTTAGATGTTTGACATTTTGTGGTGGGGCCATAGCAGTAATTGCAGTTGTTTTGTCTGGGTCCATACGGATACCACCTGGGACAATGACATGTCCTAAAAATTTGACAGACTGGCAAGCGAAGGAACTCTTAACGCGGTTGATCCGAAGATTGAACGTGGCCAGTCTCTCGAAGACAGTTTTAAGGTCCTGCAGGTGAGTTTCAAAATCAGGTGACAATACGATGATGTCATCTAGGTATGCCAGAATGGTACTTTTATTTAAGTTTAGGTTGGACTTGAACCGATCTATAAGCCTTTGGAAAGTAGTTCCTGAGTTACGGAGTCCCATTGGCATGCGGATGAACCTAAAAGTTCCAATTGGTGTGATGAAGCAAGTCTTATCACGGTCAGCTGGGTGCACATTCACTTGAAAATAGCCAGAACGGAGGTCAAGTGTTGTCATATAGTTACTGGTTTTTGCGGCATGTAGAATATCTTCAATCCTAGGCAATGGGTATCTGTCAGCCTCTGTTACCTCATTTAGCTTACGATAATCAATGCAAAGACGCATACCTCCATCCTTCTTAGTAACCATGACCACGTTAGCCGCCCACGGAGACTCACACTCCTCGATTACACCGGCAGCAAGCAGCTTGTCCAGCTCCTCCTTCAGTGCTTCCCTTCGGTTCTGGGACATCCTGAACGGCTGGCAGGCGATGGGCTGCTGGTTTTCTCCGACTTTGATGTGATGAGTTGCATAGTCAGTGGCTGGGCCTTCCGTAGCGAACCGCTCCTGTTGTTTATAAATAAAGCTGTTAAGTCTTGTCCTTTCACCCGCTGACAACTTGTGACCTTCATCACCTCGCAATATTAAATCTTTAGTATCAACAACCATTAATTCTGCATGGTAAGATGAGAGACAATACGACTGGACAAATTCAAATGACTGCTCTGGATTGTCTTGAAAGTGCCAAGAGCATTGGGGAATATTCACCACTATTCCAGCATTCGAAATAAAGTCGTTACCAAGTAAGGTTCGGCCCTCACTATTGGGGAAAACAAGAAAATCTGCCATCGCTTCATGGCCTCCAATAGTTACAAGCACCTTAGCATTAAGAACCTCACGTACCTGCTTGGATCCATCAGCCAAACCTACAGTCCGCTGGGATGGCGTGAACACGACGCCAGAGTTCGCCAGGATCTTGTGCAGAGCAGGGCTAGCTACGCTTTGACTAGCGCCGGTGTCCAAGCAGGCGACTCCGTGTCGCCCCGCGATGGACACATTTACAAGCGGGCGCAAGCTGTCGGTACACTCAAAACTATTAAGTGACAAGAAATCCGCTGATTGCGGCGCAGTAGGTTTCTTATTACAAGTATCACACCTCGATCTAACTACCCCTGGTTGATTACAACCGAAACACCTGATAGCAGACCTAGGTTCGTTGTTGTCACTATTAGTTTTACCTAAATCCTTAGTTTGAGCTTTACGACACTCGTCTATACTATGCCCGAAAGATTTACAGTAACTACAACGCAGACGAGATTTGAATTTACGCTCGTTATTACTAGAGGAAGCGAGTTCTGGTCGAGAACTCGTAGTGTGCGCAGTAGTAAGAACGGCAACGTCGCGCGGTTTGACAGTTGGACTGAGAACGGAACGCGCGGGAATTTGAAATCGGTTATCACTGATATTAGGGAGAATATTGGGTCCTACCTCATCTCTCGCTTCTTCCGCGTGCCTCGCTTTAACTAATAGTGCTTCGATGTCTTTTACAGATTCGCGTGGGACACGTTTACGCACTTTCCGATTTAACAAACTGTACACTATGTCTAACTGCAACGTCGCGTCGATCTCGTAAGGGAACTTAACAAAAGTTGCACGCAATCGCGAGATGAATGTCTCTACACGTTCGTCACTTTGTTCTTGCGCGAAGATGTCGCGCAGCAGCTTATACGCAGGGCGCGGGGCACCAAACATGGCGCGCATCCGCGTCGTGGCTTCGGTCCACGTGTTGATGCTTCTTTTTATGCCTCTCCACCAGGTCGCGGCGTCGTCTGTGAAGAGCATGTTCAGCCCCCGCAGGGCGTGCTCCTCGCTGACGTTGGTACATTCCATGTACGTTTCCACGGCGTCGATGAAGGTTTCAATTCTGTCGGCCATGGCGTCCCCGCGTCCGTCGAAGCGTGCCGTGCACTTCGCCAGGGTACTCCACGAACCGTTGAAGGAGGGCGACGGCACCGATGGTGTCGCGTCGCCGCGGTGAAGCGTGGGTACAGGCGAGGCTGCCACGTGTTGTATAGCGGATCGCATGACGCTTGATAGCAGGCTTGAAAGTTGCTCTTCAGTAATCCCAATCACGTTAGAGTGGCTGCTAGGTACATCGTGCGCGCGCGATGGTGACAAGGGCGTGGCGGAGGCGCGCGCGCCATCGTGCACGCTATGCGCGGCGTGCTCTCTTGCTTCGTTTTCCTCGGCGCCTTGTGTTTCCGTATCGGAATTTTGCGCGTTGCTCTCGCTTTCGGAATCTTCCTGTTGCCCTTCACGGCCCTTTCTGCGGGTTTTCATTTTGCGTTGCACCTTTTCTGGCCACGAGTTGAGCGCCAATGTGGGAAGGTGTGGGTATAAATAATATGCAGACGCAGGTTTGTATTACTTGCTGTAATGTACATTAATTATACACGTAGGTTGTGGGTTATAGAAACTGGTACAAACACTTATAATGAAACTTATTGGAAGAAACCTGTACAAGCGATCGGTGGCGCGTGCGGCGCGCTCGGTAGCCGGGAGAAGAGAGAGCGAGCGCGATAGCACGCGGACGAGCGAGAGAGGAGAGAGTTTGGATGCGTTCCGTTTAGCCGTTTTACGACGCGTTCACGTTACACAAGTGATTTATTTTAGATTGTCTTTCTATTCACCCTGCAAATCTCTATTTTCCCCAAGTTGTTTATGTTTCTATCAATAAAGAGTTTTCATATTATATTGTCTGGGAATTGATAGAAGTTTAGCTATGAAAACGAAAAATTCAGCAGTTAGAACTCCTTTTAAACAAAACCGATGTGCTTCAAGAACCTCCATGTTTTTTGAGATCCTAAATATCCCATGCTTCAGTCGTATATCTTATCCCTTTTTATTACAATTATATGTATATCTTTGTTGGGATATATCATAAATTTTTGAACAGTTGATACTAAACTTAGCCCCTTGTAAAATTCGATTTTGTCATTGAACTTATTTTTCTTGTGCTATTCTCGGTTCAAAACAAATATAATTCAAAATAAATCTGTCCTTGACGAAATCTTTATATTGTTAATAGGGAAAGTAAATTGAATAACCTTTGATCGCAAAGTTCAGTGACATTTTGAGCAATTGAAACCAGTCCTCTACCAGTTTTCAACTTTATTTGCAAGGGCTTATGATTCAAAAGCGGTAAATGTTTTTTAAGTCGACTATTAGGTACCAACGTTTCATTTTTATCAAAGGCTTTTGACTGAAGGACGTGATATTGAAAATAGAAACGGTTAGAAGAGTCGTTAAAATATATCGGATACCTGATAAAAGATGAAAATAAGACCGCTTGACGCTCGCTTGAAGTGTATTCGGAACCTTTATCCAATACGGTGGTTGCCATTTAAAAATATTGTAGTTCCACAATCATTTGTAGTTCCATATATGTACGTGGGCTTATTTAATAAGTTAGGTTAAGTCAGACTTTTGTCTGAAAATTGTAAAATAATGCGGCGGCAAGTATCTCTTTTTGAAATGAAAGTTTGTAAAATGATATAGTTTATCAAAGGATGATTTGATAAAGCGTTAGTGAACCATTTTAAAACCAGCCTGACCTACATTACTACAGGCTATTTCAGTACGCGTACTCAATACCATTTAGCTATTTACGATACAGGCTCCATTCAGAATAGAGCCCGTTTCCAGCTTCCAATATCGCAGCGGAAATAGACATGAAAGTGCAATGCATATGTACAACTACGTAACATTGAGAACAATACAGCTGTTATTTTCCTCCGTTGAGTTTAGAATTCATTTTATTTTAGTTTAGATTGTCTGTCAGAACGTCATGATTTTCTAAAATATTGTCTGAATCATTTCGGACCTTACTTTTATAGACCCAGATTATTTGGGATGGAAATCTAATTAGTACATAAAATAATAAAATGATCAAAAAGTTACTAATATAATGATAAATAAAAATAAAAACACCATACACACCGCACAAAAAACATCATAATTTTAAAATAAATTATATGAAAGTAGAATTTAATTCAAAGTATTAAAATTATATGAATGCAACATTAAGTAGGTACTTACGAGCATCATGGAGACAAATGCAATAAGACACTAACATAAAAAAAATACCTTCGGACCTAAACTAATTCGATGAGTCCTAAATATGCGAATTATTATTTCGTTTAAATCTTATTGATAATTAAAACATAATGTAGAAAGTTCATTTTCATTACCTATTAAATATACAAATAATTATTACGCGTTGTTGTACGAAATGTATTAAATAAATTAATGACTTTGTTTAAGCTCCCTCGCCCCTCGATCGCCCGCAGCCTAAGGGTAGCTTAACGGAAACCTGATTTTTAACGGGAAATTATCAAATTTTCAATTACCTTTCAAAATGGAAATATCTACCGCTGATACCTACGCATTTCATTCCGCCGCGTTTCTACCTCTTTTAGACATGTAGCGGTTTAGATTAAGGTATTAAATCGGTATGCATCGAAGTTTTGTTCTGTGTAAAACTAAGGTTAGAATTATATTAAATCTCAGAAAAGGGAAAATAAAAATTTTATTCCAAAAAACTACAATTACACATTACAATTACGGGCTACAATTCCCGCGGACAGTCGAGCGATAAACGAGTTCTACGCTTAAAAACATGCGTCCAAAATCTAGTCATTATTTGCAGATTAATCACATGAAAACAACATGGCATAAACAATCGGTCTAAATGAAACTACCGCTGACCTGTTTCGTTTAGATTCTCCGTGACGGCTGACGGCGCGTTTCCCCGACAGCCGCCATTTTGTGCAGATTGCATCGCCGTAAAATGGCCGACAAAAGGCACACGTTACTTTGCTCTCAGTAAATGCGTCCTATTTTGTTCCACGGGCATATTGTCAAGCGGACAATCTAACACAAATTGACCTGAATAGTACCAAAATAAGCTCCAGTGTTTTGAATAGAATATATTAGAATATAATTGAATAGAATATAAATCTTTATTTGCCAGATCACGTTTGTTTTGTCATCATTATCGATCATCATCGTCATCACCACCCTGTTATATTGACCTATTTCTGAACATAGGACACGGATATGCACCCACTGAGGACGATTCTTCTATGAGTAGGCTATAATGAACTCAATTCTAATAGGTAGGTAAGTACATAATATAAAAACACTCAAGCCTAGAGTAGGGGACATTTATTTGTACATAATAGTTACTTACATTAGAATAAGTTGTTTTTACTATTTTTGAGCATATTAATTGTTTTGAGTTCTAAAAAAATCGTTGTTACCGAGAATCAAACAGGATCTACTTACCAAGTAAGCTAACCGAATCTTCCCGTTTATTTTGTAGGAGTCTTCCCGGATAAAAATATTTTAAAACCCTCTAAATACGGGGATTTAACTGCAGTGGGCGGTACCTAATTTTGCAATCCCCAAGCAAAAGATAAAACTCAAACAAAACTGTAATTGAATTTTCATTTAATTTATGTTCTTCCCTCATCCGACTTTATCTACTGAGACTAGTTTAAAAGTAAGCGTAATAGATTGTTATCTTCCAACAAATGATAAAAGCATTAAAGGGACTCCATTTTTTATTTAAGTATTCTCTTACAAAGTTAATTAATCTGTTGGAATAAAAAGATAATCTAGATATGGTACGGCGGATGAGAAAAGTTTACAATTACCGTGTAAGTATCTAAGGATCGTACAGAAGTTTTAATAGAGCGTGACTGTAACGAGGAAATGACTGGTGTACGGAGTAAAAACTTACCTACCCTCTAATGAGCACTAGTTGCACAACTTTCTTAGTTGAAGAAGTTGGTTGATGTCAACAGCATCCTGTATCGCAGTGATGAACTGTGGGGTTATTATGACGTATCTGTGCTATTCATTTTGCGCTGATAGATAAGGACAGAGTTATTTAACCGCTATAGCTCCGTCCTTTACGCTCACCGTAAAATGAACTGCATATTCTAATAATCCCTCTGGGCATATTAATACCACCCTAATGGCTGGTAATAGTGCATTTTTAAGACGGAAACAAGCTGTTGCTGGACGAGTACCTATTAAGTGCGACCGAGGCTGAAACATGCATATTTTAGACTGATTCGAATGTATACAGCATACAAAGGTCAATTTCAAGGTGAGCGGCCATTCGTAAAAGTTGACAATTATAATAGAATTATTCATAAAAAACATATTTCGTTATGTAATGTAATGCTCTTAAGTGCATCCGAGCCGAGATATATAAATATTCATACCTGGGCGTACTTTTAGTACCTAAAACTGATTACTTGAATCTTTAATATCTCCGCTCCGATAATTATTATTTAACGCAATAATTTATATGTATATATGGTTATTTAGAGGTCCTCTAAATAACAATTTAAAAATCACCCAAGGACGCTGAAAAAAAAAATTGAAAATTTTCTTCATACAAACTTACCCAATGCCCTTTCATACTAACCACTGCGCAGGAGGTGAATATGTCGTCAAGGAGCGTTGCGGGTGTGGACTAGAATTGCACTCACTGTAAATGAGGAACTCTATGTTGTCATAGTTATAATATAATCGAGAAGCCAAGATCAAAAAACTGAAACGTAATATGTGTTTCATTTCTGTTAGTGGGTGGGGACATTTTTGCCTATCGTTCTTTTAATGAATTTTAAGGGATGGATGTCTCCAGCAAGGCCTAGAGCTTAGTCTAGGTCAATAATCTGACGTCACCCGGCTATTTAATAATAATTTGAGTGACAAGGACGCCTTCGGAGATTGAAAGCACTATATCACGGAAATTGAAACCCAACTTATAAATACCGGTTTCCCCGATATCTAGAGCCTTCCGTAGATTCTTGGCATCAATGTGGGTACATGAAAGTAATTTATTTCCTTTCTGTACCCTATTCTACCCTATAAGGGGATCGAACCGCTTCCCTTTATGAGAGAAGCCTTTGTTGTATAATGCAAGTCAGTCTATTCAGCTGGACCCTGGAAATTGGGATACGAACATGATATATGTCATCAAAAACGGTAGGACGTAATAGGTAGGGTCCTACTAGAAATGGGAAAGTTTTTAGAAGTGTTGGGAGGATTTCCTTTCTAAAATGAATGAACGGTTCAACGAATTTTGATGGGTATTTCATGTCTTCGATGTAATACGAATAATATGAGGAATTCGTTTCTGGTTGTCCTCGAAATAGTCAATAGATCTTAGACATTCATTTTTCTTTCCCTGGGGCCGGCGCCGTCCCAGGACAGTGCAGGACTCGTGCACTGTTCTGTTCCGTATCGCATGATGCATTTGGATGCACTTAACTCTTTTTTATCAGCTCAAATTTGACTTTTAAATGTTTCTACGATAAAGTAAAAAGAAAGAACCCTTGAAAGGGAGGCCCCACTTATTATTATTTTTATACAGAGCAGAGGTATAAAACTTTTGACTATTTCCTTGGCCTACGACGCAAAGGAGAAAGCTGATCTCCTGGGCAAACTCTTTGCGTCCAACTCGACCTTGGACGATGGGGGACGCGAACCGCCGACCGTACCGCGGTGCGAGAGCAGCATGCCGGATGTCCGGTTCCATCAAAGCTCGGTGCGTAAAGCACTTTTTTCCCTCAACATTCATAAGTCGAGTGGGCCCGATGGAGTCCCTCCTATTGTGTTGAAGACATGTGCTCCAGAGTTGGCACCGGTTTTAACGCGTCTTTTTCGACTCTCCTACTCCTCTGGCGTAGTCCCGGCTTCATGGAAGTCAGCTTTGGTGCACCCGATCCCAAAAAAAGGTGACCGCTCAAACCCGTCCAACTACAGGCCAATAGCCATAACTTCCCTGTTTTCGAAGATAATGGAGTCCATTATCAACTGCCAGCTTTTAAGGTACCTAGAGGACCACCAGCTGCTTAGTGACCGACAATACGGTTTCCGTAGGGGCCGCTCGGCTGGTGATCTTCTAGTTTACCTCACACATCGTTGGGCACAGGCGATCGAGACTAAGGGCGAAGCATTGGCAGTTAGTTTGGACATTGCGAAGGCTTTTGATCGGGTTTGGCACAAAGCACTTATTTCTAAGCTTCCACTTTATGGGCTTCCCGAGAGATTATGCGAGTGGGTTACCAGCTTCCTAGCAGACAGAAGCATAAAAGTCTTAGTTGACGGTGCATGCTCTGACTCCATCTCTGTTAATGCTGGTGTCCCTCAAGGCTGTGTGCTATCACCCACGCTGTTCCTTCTGCATATCAATGACATGCTGCAAGTCTGCGGCATTCACTGTTATGCGGATGATAGCACAGGCGATACCTTCTACACCGGCCGCGCCAATATTTCTCGGGACAACGTCGTCGAGAGCCGAAACAAACTTGTGTCTGAAATTGAGACTTCTCTAAAAAAAGTTTCAGAATGGGGTCGACTTAATTTAGTCCGTTTTAACCCCACAAAGACTCAAGTTTGCGCGTTCACCGCTAAGAAGTTGGCGTTCGATGCATCACCTCGTTTTGAGAGCACTCCCCTCACTGCCTCAGCCAGTATCGAAATCCTTGGTGTCAACATTTCGAGTGATGTCCAGTTCCGCGGTCATTTAGAGGGTAAGGCCAAATTGGCCTCGAAGAAGCTCGGTGTGCTCAACAGATCGAGACAGTATTTCACTCCGGCCCACCGCCTGCAGCTGTACAAGGCGCAGGTACGGCCACATATGGAATACTGCTCTCATCTGTGGGCTGGGGCTCCCCAATACCAGCTTCTCCCTCTGGACCGCATCCAGCGGAGAGCCACTCGAATTGTCGGCTGCCAGCGTACTTCTGACCGGCTTGACTCCTTGGCGCTGCGTAGAGATGTAGCCTCACTCTGCATTCTCTATCGCTTGTACAACGGGGAGTGCTCCGAGGAGCTGTTCGGATTAATTCCTGCCGCATCCTTCCGCCTTCGTCCTACGCGACAGAAATTCCACCACCATCATTTAGATGGCTGGCAGTCCACAACTGTGCGTTTCACACGGAATTTCCTGCCTCGCACAACTAAACTGTGGAATGGTCTGTCGCCTGCGGTATTTCCGGACCGTTACGACCTTCAAACCTTCAAGAAAAGAGCGTACTCTTATTTGAAAGGCCGGCAACGCACCTGTGACTCCTCTGGTGCTGCAGGTGTCTATGGGTGACGGTAATCGCTTTCCATCAGGCGATCCGTCTGCTCGTTTGCCTTCCTATACCATAAAAAAAAAAAAAAAAAAAAAAAAAGATTAAAATTTTGACAGAAATTTAAATAATATTTACGTCAAGTTTTGGGACATACTGTAAACATACATACATACATTAAATCACGCCTGTTTCCCAGAGGGGAGACCACTTCTTTCCACTTGCTACTATAAACGTTATTTGAAATTAGAATTTAATACACTTTTCAAAGCTGGGACAGGATTAATAGGTTTGGAACCTTTTGGGTACAGACCCCTAAAAAAGCCCCGGGCCAAGTTTACCCGCATGCGCCAGTCATGTCTTCCCTAACAGGACGCAGTTTGCAACATAACCGCTTCGCATTCCATAGCAAAAAAACGAACCCCTTATAAATTCGTCATGCCCGTCTTTCCGTAATCCATTTAAGGTTTGTTATAAAACAATATCAAAAGATTGATTCAAAGGAGAATGGGCAGAAATGTATGAACACTGGCCTAAAACCCAATAGTAATAAGCACTATATCATCGGATATCATTTTTAATTCAATAACGATTTTGTATAGCGGGAAACCTCAAATAACTGTGTGAAATATTTAAAAATCTGGAACATCGGGACGCCTACATAGACGACGTTAGAATAATTACTTTGAAAAACTGCTGTCTTTGCATCGCGATAACTTTTTTCACACAAAGATTTCGAACGACTTGCCATAGTAATAGTTTTACAACTTAGAATTACCCATTCGGGGACATATCGCTTGTCCTTATTGGTCATTAGGCCAATTAGCTCACCCTCCTTTAAATAATTTATTTTTGAACATGGGTAAAACAGATGTTACATTTTAATATTGTGTATCACTACATCCTGCCCAAAGGCATACAAATATCTTACATGTTTAACATGCATCATACTTGTATTATTCTAATTTGATAATTTATTTTGAGCACTACTCTTTTAAACCTAAAAAAAAACTAGTTTTGTAAAATCATTAATACATTCAGTCGTCAATATTTCAGTTGGAATTTTATTATAAATGCTACTTCATCTGCTTAGATTTCGATTATCGTTATTCCCTCGAAAGCTTTTAAATTCAGGGTATATTCCTGACGATCCTCTTTTTTTTCGTGTCGGAAGCAAAGCAAAGACCCACTGAATTTCAACGTCTATATTTGATTTATAAAAGCGTTCAGATTTTCAAAGCTTGCGTTATGTTTGACTTCCAAACAAGGTTTTATTTTTTCCCACACACCGCGAACCAACCGTGCATTCCTCGGGCTGGTGCGGTTCGAGAAAGAATCCGAGGGAATTCCTAAAAATAAATCTCTTCTTCTCAGTCGATGCACTCTTTACAGAGCGGTCGTGGTCAACTGCTAGCACTATCCGGTACAGATGTCGCTCGCCGTATGATATTTCGCCACTTCTCCCGGTTCGCAGACATTCTGGTACATTCATGCAAGGGTCCGCCCACTGCAGATTTGATTTGGTCGGTCCATCGCATGGGCGACCTCCCACGTGGCCTTGTTCCTTCTACTTTGCCCTGGACGACCAGACGTTCAACGGAGTCATTGCTACGCCTTGATACATGGCCGAAGAATTTTAGTATTCGAGTCTGAACTAGTGTAGATAGACGCTGCTTGATACCGAGCTCTTCAAGGATGGACACATTGGTTCGAAATTCAGTCCATGATATTCCGAGCATTCTTCTCCAGCACCACATCTCTAGAGCGTCTATCTTTTTCTTCTCAATTTCTCGAAGCGTCCATGTCTCGGCAGCGTATAAAAATATGGGGAATATGAGCGTTCGGACGAGCCGGATCTTAGTATTTCTAGTAATATTCCTATTCTTCCATATTTTTTCCATTTTGTCCATTGCAGTTCTCGTCATACCCATACGCCGCTTCACTTCATCCACGCAACCGCCACAGTTTGATATTAAAGCTCCCAGATAGATGTAGGAGTGGACCACGTCACAGTTCGCAATCTTAGTTACTTCGGGCGAGTTGTCATTGACGCGGTCAACTACCATCATTTTGGTCTTTTGACGGTTGATCTTTAAACCAAACTCCAGACTCACGCGTTCCATCTTCAGAAGCAACTCTTCCATACGGCGTGGACAGGTGGCAAATAGGGTGGTGTCATCGGCGTAGCGCAAATTCGCGATCCTGTGGCCACCAACTGTTATTCCATCAGCCCAGTCTTCCAAGGTTATCCTCATTATCAGCTCCGTGTATACATTAAACAGGAGCGGCGATACTATACACCCTTGTCTGACACCTGCACTCGGGTGAAAATCACTAGACAACATATCATCTGTCCGCACCGAAGCTGTTCCCTTTTCGTATAGCTGCCTGAGAAGATGGACAAGATGTTTGGGAGTGCCCATTTCGACAAGTGCGTTCCATAGTTTAGGCCATTTAACCGAGTCGAACGCTTTGGAGAAATCGACAAAGCAAATATAAGTCGGCTTGTTAAATTCTCGTGCCTTTTCGATGATCTGGCGAACTATGAGGATTTGTTCTCGAGTCCCCTTTCCCTTTACAAACCCGGCTTGCTCTGGTGCGATCTCTCCAGACAGATATGACTTTAACCTTTCATTGAGAATATGAAGCATTATTTTGCTTGCGTGCGATATCAGCGCAATCAGACGGTAATTGCCGCAATTCTTGGTGGAGCCCTTTTTATGTAGAGGATTGAAGACTGTGTGAGCCCACTCCCTAGGCCACACTCCTGTCCGCCAAATCCTGTTGCACAGGGTGTAAAACATATAGGTGCCGTGCTCTCCCAAGGTTTTTATAGTTTCAATCGGGATGGCGTCTCTGCCTGTAGCCTTCCCATTCTTGAGATGTTTAATGGCAGCTTCAATCTCAGACTTGAGGATATCTGGCTCTTGATCCTCATACCTGGGTTCTGTATCTGGAAAGTTTTGTGATTGCGGGTCTTGGAACAAGGAATGACAGTAGTTCTTCCAGACTTCAGATATCTGAGCTAGGTCTGTTACCACTTCACCTCTGCTGTCTTCTATAGCCCAGGTTTTTGATCCCAGCGTTTTCGTTATAAAGCGAATCTTCCGATAAAGATCCCCACATTCATGCTTGTACGCATGGGCTTCTACCTCTTCGCAGATTCCACAGAGGTAGGAGTTGTAGTCTCGCCTGCACTCAGCTTGGATTCGAGCAGACAGTGCGTTGAATACTCCAACATCCACCCCTCTGGTCTTTATCACTCGTCTTTCTTCTACTAGTGCGAGCGTGGCATCTGTCATCCAATGTTGGCGCTTACGTCTTTCATTCGGTGGCTCAGATTCACGAACTGCATGTTCAATGAGATGTTTTGTTCGGTCCCATATCACATCCGGTGTCTCTTCCGCAAGGTTTGCGCCTGCCCATTCTAACCATTTTTGGTCTATAGCTGCTCGAAATTTAGGCCCATCCCTTACTTCAAGTCTCCTAGGCTTGTCAAGAGTTCTTGCTGCTGTAAGTTTGAGTTTTAATTTTGAGACAAGCAGCTGATGGTCGGATCCGCAGTCCGCCCCGGGTAGTGTATGTGCGTTTATAATGGAAGATTTCCAGCGTGACCGGATCAGCACATAGTCAATTTGATTACGGTATTTGCCGTCCGGCGACGTCCACGTATACAATCTTCTTGGATGGTGTTGGAATTGACTATTTGCTATCGCCAAGTCGTTCTCAGTTGCAAACTGTATGAGCCGCTCACCTCTTTCATTGCGTACCCCCAGACCAAATCTACCGACGCACCTGCTAAGATGTTCAGAATTTTTTCCAATTTTGGCATTAAAATCACCCAAGATGATAAGAAGTTCTCTATTGGGAATTTTAGCAATGGTGGTCTCTAGTGCAGAATAGAACCTCTCAATGACGTCGTCACTTGCAGCGCTTGTGGGGGCATAAACTTGGATTATGTTTAGATTTACTGGGGATGCCTTCAGTGTAATCCGGATTATTCGGTCATCAATTGGTTCATAGCCGAGAACACTACTCCTTAGTCGCTTTGGAACAAGAATTGCAACCCCATTCCTGCTGTCAGTGTCATTGCCAGAAAAGTAAATGATATGGCCATCTGTAAGGAAATGACCATTGTCCCTCCAGTGGGTCTCACTCAGTCCACAAATGTTTAAGCCACATCTGGTGATCTCTCTCTCTACGATGTCGAGTTTTCCGGGACTGAGTAAGCCTCTCGTATTCCATGTTCCGATTGTCTGAGTCTGCCGCAGCTTCAAGGTGATTCCAGTAGCAGAGTTTCCGTGGGGAGCCTGGTCTCCTACTCCTACATGGCCGGTATCCCATTTCCCACCGCGTGCCCCGGACACAACACGGCGCCGGTTGCTAAGCGGTTCGCATGGCGGTCTAAATCTCTTCGGTTGTACTTTCATGTTGACTATCTTGGGACATTAGCTGCAGTGGTTTCCCGTTGCCTTCTGCGCCAGTCTTTTAAGGACTATTTATGCCCTAAGGCTACTGTAGCCTCTTCTAGCCGGCTGCCCAAACTAGGTGTGTGGTTATACCGCCACGGCTCGGTCGCCAGAGTCTCGTCCGTTATCTAGCAGGGGGCACCGCGATAACTGACGCCACCGCCGCCGACTAGTAACGTCGGCGCGAGCAGGTGAGGTTGACAATTGGGGTCAGCAGATGTTAAGGCTGTTCTCCCCCTTACCCCCCAAAAATAAATCACGTATTCCTAAATACATTGAAGAGCAAAAATATCAGGTCACTGTACGTACAAATGTATGCGTACAGTGATTCGTTTTATGTTTTTTTTGTGGCACATACCTACTTACAAGTTTAACGTGTGTATTCGTCAGTTATCCGACAACATTATCATATCACATACATACCTTGACGCCTGTAATTCCAGAGTGGGGTAGGCAGATCTACATAATTACCTACAACTTTAAAAACTTGTTGATAATTCAGTACCTAACCACCTTTTCCAGAAATAGGCTAAGATGTTTACCAGCGTATTAGTGATATTATCACCATATTTAGTCCCAAAACAGAGATAAGTTATTTATAATTTATGAGTATGTTAGGGAAAAATCCGGTTAAGAGCGAGTTGGACCCGCGCACCGAGGGTTCCGTACCGCCGCGTAGTACGTATATAATATATATTTCAAATTTAATTCGATTTCGAATCAAATCAGCCAGAGCCCAATGCACACTTGACTGTTTTATTTAGGTATTTGTTATTTTTCTTCAGGGTTTGTTGTATAATACCAAATTTGACGCTTGTATTGTTACCATTTTGTACGATTCAACAAAAAAAAAGAGTGAATAACTTGTTTTATATGCTAATAAACGGTTTTTATTTGTATCCCCTTTTTCATTTCACTTTCTTTATTTTTGTATAATTTGTTATTAATTCCGCCGTAATATTAACACAATAAAAACTGAATCCAACAACTCGCTATCTATTACGGTCAAAGGTTACAGGACCGACGGACGGCCGGACGAACAGTGGAGGCATATTAATAGGTTCCCGGAGAACTGCCTTCGAGCACGGAACCCTAAAAAAAATTTACTTCACTCATAAGAAGTAGGTACTAAACAAACAACATAACGTCAAGTCACTTTCATTAGAATTACAACGCCTTTGCGTTTCCTTATTTATTGATATTGCAGTTTATTGTAGTAAGGAACAGACAGTTTGTTTAGTTGAATGCACTAAGTGCTCCGTTTGCAGTAAACTGATCAGTCAGAAACGTGAACCCTTTTACTTTGCAACAGTAGACATTCTAACATCAGTTAACATTCTTATTCACAAAAATATTTAAACTTACAAATTATTAAAATAACTAGAGTAAAAATGCAATAAAATAAAATAGCACCAAATTAAACTAAAGGTAGAATAAGAAAATAACTAAAGTACCTAATATTACACCTAAATTAATTAAGTCCAAAAACGACTGACTGCTGAGTTTCGTTCGGCGTTTCTTCTCAGCAGTGGTCTCCTCATGGGAAGCGCTGGTAGATTTTTGACGTGTAAAAATGCCCGTGCGGCCTACTTACTGAATAAATATATTTTATATTTTATCTTTTTTATCACCTTGGAAAGTGAAAGTGAAAGTGTGTTTAACCAACAATATCTTCTAAAAAATATGTGGTTTGACGCATTTGCCCCGTTTGAGGCACTTACCTCACCAGACCTTATAGGTAAAACCGGCCAAGTTCGACTTGAGCTCGCGTATAGAGGGTTCCGTACCTTAGATAGGTACGTTTTATTTTGTTGATCGATTTCTTTTAGAATTTCCTGTAACTTACAAGCAATGCAATAAATACTATATTCCCAGAAGGAATTGTGATACCCAACTTTTATAAAAATCTTACTATTCATTCTAATGATCTACTTACTGAGTTTGTTACTATAAATAGGTACTTAGTTGGTGCAGTCAAAGTCACGAATACACCACAAAGTCTCAAAAATATGTACACAGGTATGATACCGTAAAACGGGGTGAGTAGGGATTGAGGGGTGAATAGGGATACAACCTAAAATGAAGCATATGTTACTAATTATAAGACAGACATTATTTCCAATAGACGTAACGATATTGTCCATTTAATAAATGTTCTTATTTATAACAAGTTATGACTTATTAAAGGTTGTGTCCCTACTCACCCCTTAGTCCCTATTCACCCCGTTTTACGGAATACTAATTTAAATTATTAGTATTTTATTTCCACAATAAAAAAACTAACTTTATGCATTTCCCCTTTATTCCTACTAAATCTTTGCACGTGAAACATTTATCTACCATTTTAAATCTACCTGCTGTTCACTGTATTAGACCGTAGAATCTTAAAAGCTTTTATCGTTGTGTAGGTACTAAAGTGGCGGTTATCCCGACGGGAAAACGTTGACGTTAACGATGAACTCACAATGAATAGCGTTTCAACACTTATATTATAACACCATACTTATATTATAACACTATACTTATGTTATAACACTAACACAAACCGACGTGCGTGCATGACTTTGATGTATGCATGTGGAAGAAACCAAAGATATTTGTCAGGATCGTTATAGGTGGAAAGAATTGGCCTCTGCCTACCCCTCTGGGAAACAGGTGTGATTTAATGTATGTATTTATATTTATTTATTTATTTATTTATTTATTTATTTATTTATTTATTTATTGAACAACAATAGCGACCCGTAAATAAACCATATTTAATTATACCTCAAAACCTTTCTCTGGAATGACTCTATCTATTGATAAAAACCGCATTAAATTCGTTTCGTAGTTTGAAAGATCTAACCGTAACTATACATACAGAGAGGGATGGACGGCGAGAACCGACTTTGTTTTATACTATTTAGTCTTAGCGGTACGCCAAAAAGTTCTGCGAATGGTGTTAAAAGCATGAAAATCAAAACGATGGATCTTTAGGCCATAATAATCAAATTGACCCATAGCACGGAAAAAAACACAAAAAAGGAGAGGAGTTATGACGTCATGTTGTTTTTGTATGGGAAAAAATATATTTTTGTTCTGAAACCTATCGTGTGTGGTATCTAATGAAAGGGCTTAAGTACTAAGCCAATTCTAAAAATATATCACATCCCTATATTTCAATCACTTGTTTTTAATGAAAATTAAAATCATTTTCAAAACATAAAAAGGTTGGGCTCCTCCAGATATGATACGGTTGAATTATTCTTTGTAAAATATACCTAAAATGATATGATTTTGATAATATTTGAAAATATTTGTATATAATATATGCCTACACAAACTTCATTTGGAGAACGTTATCGAAGTAGGATAAGAAGTTATATTCATTTTATTTGAAACATTAAAGATTCTTATATGTATTCTGGGTACAAACAAGTTTTTTTTGTAGCCTATTGTGTCCCACTGCTTGGCAAAGGCCTCTCCCCTTGATCTCCATGAGTCCCTATTAGGTGCCTCATCCGGTCAGTTTTTTTTTTTTTTTTTTTTTTTTATGGCATCGAGTTGACAAACGAGCACACAGGCCACCTGATGGTAAGTGGAAACTGTGACCCATAGACATTCGCAATCACAAGACTGCAATGCAATCCTGACCTGTTGCTGAGGAATGCGTCCAAGTCGTCCCGCCAAACAAACAAGTACTTAATTAGGTATTAGGTATTATATAAGGGGACAATCTCACACCAATTGACTTAGTCCCAAACTAAGCTCTAGGCTTGTACTATGGGTACTAGACAACGATGTAAATACTTATATAGAGAAATATATATTTAAATATATAGACAACATCCATGACTCAGGAACAAATATTCGAGCTCGGAGCTGAAGGATCGGATCCGTAATGAGGTGATCCGACAGAGAACTAAGGTTATCGACGTAGTCCATCGAATTAGCAGCTTGAAGTGGCAGTGGGCCGGCCATTTGTGACGCAGAACCGATAATCGCTCGAGTTATCGTATTCTTGAGTGGAGACCGCAAATCGGCAAACGTAGTGTAGGACGCCCTCAGGCTAGATGGAGTGACGATCTTCGCAAGGTGGCTGGCAAGAGCTGGATGAGAGTGGCCACGAATCGTGCTCGTTGGCGTGCAATGGGAGAGGCCTATGTCCAGCAGTGGACTATTATAGGCTGATGATGATGATGACCGGGATTCGAACCCAGGACCACTAGCTACGTAGGCAGGGTCACTACTCACTACGCCAGGTTGAATATTAATATTTAAATTTCAGCCATTGACCTCGTTTAAATCACAGGCATAGTTTCAAATTGGATTCCGAGCGAAACTGTAGGCAGAACAATCCTCAATCTTTCCTCCCGATCTGCAAGTTCCGAACTTTGCCCATAACTGTAAATAGCGAGGAACACGGAGTTAAATCATTTGAATAGAGGGTTCGGGGTTCTTTGTTTGAGGTCATTAGTGAACCGTAATTTCAGAAACTAGTACTTAGACATACCCTATAATCGGTGACTAGTACCAGAGATAGTGTTGATGTTTTTGATATTACTAGCGACCCGCCCTCGCTTTGCTTCGGTTTATGTGAGCATGATATTATAGCCTGTAATAGCTTTTGTCGATAAATGGGCTATCTAACACTGAAAGACTAGTAGTTCCTGAGATTAGCGCGTTCAAGCAAGTAAGTAAACAAACAAACAAACTCTTCAGCTTTATAATATTGTAAGTATTTAAGTATAATTTTTTTAAGTCTGTTCCTATTCAGAATGCCAATGACTATAACAAGTAAACCTGACTGAAAAATAATGTTACCTCTAATTAGTTTATTAAAAAGGTTGAATATTATATTCCTCACCATCATCGTATTATTATGCTGGGTCACATCAAATCAAATCAAATCAAATCAAATCAAATCAAATCAAATCAAATCAAATCAAATCAAATCAAATCAAATCAAATCAGATCAAATCAAATCAAATCAAATCAAATCAAATCAAATCAAATCAAATCAAATCAAATCAAATCAAATCAA
This sequence comes from Acleris laterana, assembly GCA_963966035.1. Taxonomy (NCBI): domain Eukaryota; kingdom Metazoa; phylum Arthropoda; class Insecta; order Lepidoptera; family Tortricidae; genus Acleris; species Acleris laterana. Next base: position 2,879,215 of record OZ014441.1, read on the forward strand.
ATCAAATCAAATCAAATCAAATCAAATCTATCAAAACATCACTTCATTTTCATGTCAAAGATATTTCGGAAAAATAAAAAGTAGTCTTCATTCAGTGTCATGGTATTTTTACGAAGTAGCATTTCATAAAAAATACAAGATTAAATAGAGATTACTGTATTAAAATAAACACGTAGGCAATGATTAAGTGTAAGTATAAAATATAAATAATAGAACAATAATAATATAATTAAAAAAAAAGGTGACCACTTTTTTCCGTTAAGTTGATAACTCAAAGGTGAATTGTTATTAAACTATGTGATATACTTACCCTATAAGTTGTGTTTTAATTTGTAGTACAAAAAACTACCGTCCAATTTCAAGAAAATACTTTAGTTTATTATTAAACACAATAAAACTAATGAGGGCACCACTGTACATCCGGCGTACGCTCGGCGTAGTCTTAAATGAAAACTATCATAACGTTGACAGTACGATAACATGTCAGAAGCAATACAGTTTTACCGAGCAAGAATTAAGCTCCAGTGAGGATTTATCACTTTAAATTTTTATCTACAGCATGTTCTCATAACCATTAATTTCAAGCAGCCATAACTGGAGACGGTCTAATTAAACGCCGATCCCCCGTAACTTCACCGTCCACCTGCAGGAGACACGATCCGTCTGATTGGATCCGTAATTAGTACAATAAATTCCGTTAATTTGCAATCAGCGTCTACTCCGACGATTCCCGTGATTAAGACCCCATTTCCCGTCCCGTCCATCCATTCCCCGTCGCGTTTGTTAGCCAAGTGGACGTTGCGTAACAATTTTGAATGTAGCTGTTAAATGCGTTTAATGAGACTAATTTGTTCAAACGGAATTGTTCAGGTTTTTATGATACATACATACATAAACTCACGCCTTCATTCCCATAGTGGGGTAGGCAGAGCTACAGAATTACCAACAACTCTAAAAACTTGATGATAATTCTGTAATCACATTTTGCACACTTAGGCTAGGATGTTTACCAGTGTATTAGTGACAGGTTGCAAGCCCATCGCCTAACAGTACTATAAGCCTTTATTCCCTTATTTTTATGATATTGTCAATTATAGCGGCGCGTGGCTTTTGGATGAGCTGGATGGCAGATTCAGGAGAGATTCAAAAACAATTTTTGGGTTTACTAATAAGCGCTATTACATATTACGATAGTAAACAACATTAAAAAACAGTCGAAATGTACAAAATTTATATAAACGCAACATTTTCATTGATTTCGGTGGTCGTGTTTGCAAAATGCATCTTGTCCCATTCCCGCTGGTTTTTGTTTCTTACTGAGCACCAAAAATTGCGAGGAAAGTATATGTAAATTGAAATGCTTTTACGAGTAGTTGGGTGTTTTTTGATGGAATTCATTCTGTGTACCTATAGTAATACGAGTATAACCGGCCTAACGAACGCGTCCCCTAACTAACTCAACACTAGATAATTGCTACCGACGGGTCTATTATTTTCGTGTTTATCGACGTGGATAAAACAGCTGTCACTTTCTAACAAATATGTAAGTGCGAAGGTGACGGATTCTTTATCCGCCTCGCTACCATAATACGGGCCCAGACAACAAGCTGCGGCTATATTATTCGGGTAGTTTGTAAGACGTATCACGGCTCAGGTCTTGTGGGTGCAATATGTCTGAAGAAATTGACAAGGGGCTTGGCTGCCGTAATAAAAAGGGCTAGCAGCATAGTAATAGTATGAGCATTTTATATTTAATGTGGTCCCTGATAGAGTGTAGAATGCTTCAACAAGTACATTTCACTTTCACCTTCTTTGGTATTACCACGGTTAGGAGTATATTGGGGTCATTGCGGGTGACCTTTCCTACCTACAAGCACTCTTGCCGGTATATTTTGACGACGTTGTTAGGGTGGGTCTCTATTGACTGCCATAATTATTTTTAGTCATAATGTGTTTCAAGTCATAATTTTCGCAAGTCATAATGCATTTTTCTCAGGACGCGGTTAATTTTTCAGGATTTTTATAAAACTAACCTAACCTAATCTAACTAATCTACACGATAAACGTTTATCAAAAACTGTAACTTCAGCCTGAAAGAAGTTATGACAAAAAAAAGTTAGACTTACAATACATTATGACCAACGATATGTACTTATGGCAGTCAAGGGGATCCGTGTTAGGGTATTTGGTAGTGATTCTGCCAACAAAACTAGTAGTCACGGGTTCAATTTATTTATATATTTATTTATTTAATCTTTATTCCACAGTAATAAGTACAAATGGCGGATTTAATGCCTAGTGGCATGGCAGTCGACCAAAGAATCATACAGCAATTTATATAGAGGGTGCACAGAAAAAGAAAACAGAGATAAAACAAAGCTTAAAACATAAATATCTTAGTTATCGCTGTTGTTTACTACAGTAAATATATTTATATGTCATAATACTCATACATACAGTAGTTTTCTAGGTAAGAGAAAATAATTGTTTGATGAGCGGAAGTATTTCGTTCCTTACTATTGGATGTTTTCGAAAGAGAAGTAGCATCTGTCGTCTCCTGCACACACGACACGGATGTGAAGCGCGTAGAGAGTCTGTGCTACAATTTACTTTAGAGACGCTGTGGTTGTTGTGTATGTGGTCGTGCGGGCAAGGAGCCGATATTTCTAGTGCATAATTTAACATAACTGTGAGTACAAATCGTAAGAGAGAATACTACAGGTACATATAAATATTCATTTCTCTAATGAAGTATGCTTATCGAGTCTAAAGCTGGGGGCCTATCGCGTGATAAATTTTAGATAAGGCATCCGTCACCTTCTGACAGGTAAATAAGTACACGTGTCAAAAAGTGACGGATGCTTTATCCACAGTTGACACGCGATATAGACGCAGCCTTACTAGGCCCACTGTGGGGATCAGATTTATTTGAGATTGACCCTTGATAGTTATTATTATTTGCTTAGACTATGGAGCAATAACGTTCACTAAAAAAAACTAACACTGAATTTAAGCTCTGAAGATGAAAATGAAAATGTTTTTTTTGTTGTAAAGCTCTAACATTGAGTTACCACACGTATATATCACATACCTATAGTGATTTATGGATCGAATGATGGAAACACCTTACCCCAGAATAGGAGCTAGCGTAAAGCTACATACGAGCGCCATTAGAGGTGATTATCCAGCGGCAAGTGATTTAGTGTCACTAAACTAGCTGTTAAGGCTGCGGGAGGCGCAATTAGGCAGGTAACGGCCTTTCTACCCACCCTTATAAAGGGACACATCTTTTATCGAAGTTCTATTTTAAATAGGACTTTATGTATTACGGGAGAAGGTGTGGTTTGCTTTGGTTTTTTTCTTGCGCATACGTCTGTTTGGGTTAACTGGTGGTGTTACTATGTTAATAACGCTAACCGGGCGATATTGCATGCCTGGAACAGAGATGGGAAAATATTGGAATAACGTATAAGAAACCATTATACTCACGAATTAAAAAAAAAAAGTTGGTAGCTATTTGAAAAATGGTTTATAAATAAAGTATTCGTAAAATGTATGAGGTTGTATTCATAAATGTTTATTTTTTTTATGGCATAGAGAAGACAAACGAACACACAGGCCACCTGAATGTAAGTGGAAACTGTGACCCGTAACTACTACTATTACTACTACCTAACTGTACTTATAACTGTTCACTAAATATATTTATTTGTCGATGCATTTTAAGATTTTCTTATTATTAGTCTTGTTATATTATTCAATGAATAATAAAATTTTACTTAACGAATAATATGCCTATACACATATTATTATGTTATTAGCACTTTCAATTAGCACCATCGTTAAGTTTAATTTTTATACTTTTTATTTTTCTATTGCTATAATTAGTTTTGGTGAAAATCCTGAGCTTTAACACATTTTCCTGCTCAACTATGCGTGAATTTATTTACTTCTTATTGTATGTATTCATTGTTTTGTATAATGCTAGGTTAAGTTTAATAATTGTATAATTAAAAAAACGACTGACTGTTGAATTTCTTGCGGCGTTTCTTCTCAGCAGTGGTCTCTTGCGAAGCGCTGGTAGATTGTTGACGTGTAAAAGTGTCCGTGCGACCTACTTACTGAATAAACATCATTTGTCTTTTACCTCTTTTTTTATCAATTAATTGGTCGATAAATAAGTTCATTTCGAATAATAATTTCAAATAACCGTTTATTCGAATAACGCCCATCTCTATTTTAGTTTAATGAACATTTAAATTAGTTGTTAAGGGCGAGAGAGGTGTTAAAGGTGCCCTCTGCGACCACAGTTCAGATGTCTTTTAGGGTCATCTCATTAGCATCACTTAATTAATCACTTTAATTAGCAGCTATTGATGATATGGTTTGTATAGTTGGTTGTGACCCTGCCTTCGAAGCTAAAGGTCTCGGGTTTGAGTCCGAGGGTAAATATTTATGTTATGAGCGGGAGTGTTTCCGAGTCATTGATGTTTTCTATGTATATGAGTACCTACAATTATTTATTTATTTTTGTTATGTGGAATAAAAGAAGATGTAGTGACTAAGATTGAAAAGGGCATGCTTTGATGGTTCGGTCATTTGGAAAGGATGGATGAAAGAAGATTGACGAAAGAGATATACAGACCGAAAGTAAGTGGACGGGTCGGAAGTGGCCGCCCTAGGCGTACTTTTTCGAGTCAAATCGGAGAAATACTGGAAAAGGGCCAAATCTTCCGAAGGATCGTAGCAAATGGAAAGAAGTGGTCTCTGCCTACCCCTCTGGGAAACAGGCGTGATTTAATGTATGTATGTATGTATGCATGTACTTAATTATGTCTATTGTTGTCTAGTTCATAGTTTGACTGTACTTGGTATTTTTTGTGACATTGTAAACGTAAATAAATGAATATCAGATCAGATGATAATCTCACTCAAAAAGTATTACAACATACGTACATACACTCTCTCACCTTCATTTCCAGAGTGGGGTAGGCAGAGCTACAGAATTACCAACAACTCTAAAAACTTGTTGGTAATTCTGTAACCACATTTTGCACAATCAAGCTAAGATGTTTTTAACAGTGTGTGTATATGTATTAGTGACAGTTTGCAAGCCCATCGTCTTACAATACTTCAAGCCTTTATTCCCTTAGTCACCTCTTACGCTTACGACTTCCACGGGAAGATAATAATATGGAGTGACACTACATATTCTAAGCTGTCACACGGCCAAAATGTGCTATTTAACGCCTTTTCAAACATGCTTACAAATATTTGTACTTACTTACTACTTACCAAAACAGAATACTTATGTATATCTCAACTCTAGCCTACAGCCGCTTCCTGGAAAGAATGAAAATCCGTTACAGACCGCTTTTTATCTGACATAAAATAACTAAGTAGATTAAGATAAGATTAAGGCTCAGCCGGGAAGGGAGGTTGTTTTCCGATCTCCACAATAATGTACTTACGATTACTTGCCAGTAAAGCAATTATATAAAAGTCTAGGTGAGGTGGGGCAAAAACGTCTACGGGGCAAGTTCGTCTAACCAACAATATCTCCCAAAAAATAATGGTGTTCGCTCTTACCCCGTTGACGCTTTTACCCTCCCTGACCTTATTTCGGTTTCGAATACAATTTGGGTTAAAATCAAATTAAATTAATTAGGCTCATGCAGTTCTGGGTAGTGTTTCTCTCAACAACGACGGTCGGACGGACGAACGAGTGAATGTCCAAGCGGCGAGTTTAAGTAGTCCCGTCAGTGCGAATAAAACATATTTAATCGCGTGCATTTTCAATTTAGCAGCATAGTTTCTGTCCGTGGATCGAACGTATAATGTCTAATGTTTATTTGGGCACAAACGGTACAAGTAAAGAAAAAATATAACAGAAAAACTTACATAACACATTGACCAGTGAAATTGCCACAATTAACTAATACAGTACAGGCTGCTTAATTGAAAATGCACCTGCTAAAATGTGTTTTGTTCGCTCTGACGGGACTACTTAAACTCGCCGCTGCGATTTCGCTCGTTCGTCCGACCGTCCGTTGTTTTCGAGAGAATAACACCCCTGAAACGATTTTGGTGATGCTACCACCTCAAGCGACAATAAAATAGAAAGAATAGAAATCCCACGGCGCCATTTATACCACGTAAGCATTCGCATATCCTCTGGTTTTGAGGTAAAGAAACCTATAATAAAAATACCAGCAAAGAGGCATTCCATTTGAGTCTTCATGGTTAGCAGCGCTTCCAGTAATGAGATTGCCCGAGTCAATTATATGGTTGCGGAAATTCTTAATGTATATTTTATTTCTTGTTCTTTGCTTGTTTGTGTAACAATAAATATTTTTTATTCTTATAAAGATAATGATACTCCAAAGCAACGAACGGAAGTCAAACCATTATTTTAATTTCACAAATTGTTGTTGAAACCCAATTCATGGAAGCCTTTGTTCAACAAGGGTGCTTCACAATTTGAGGCTGATAAAAAATACAGTAGCCGAGTACCTATCTTCAAAGGCGTTTTTACAGCCTCAAGGAGGAACGTGGTTTTCTGTGGAAGGCATTTTCTATTGTCCTAAATAAACATAAACATGCTTACAGATACAAAGAGGTTTTGTCGTTTGGCTTATTTCCTTTTTTTGTAAGTTACAATTTAGTCGGCCTTTCCTTTTTACTCTTGAGTTGAAGACAATTGTATAAAGAGAGACAAAGCTAACGAGAATTGGAAAGCTGAATGAGACGAATTTAATATTTTACGTATATAATCGGCTTGTGTCATGGAAGGCATTTTAATTTCACGGATGGATTTTGCTCGATCTCGATTTTATATTTGTGAAGAGTCGACGATTTGTGTTTATAACGATGAGATGCACCTATTTTCTAAAAGTTAAGATTCATATTGCTCTATTAATACATTTGTTGGTTTCGCAGTTTTGCTCTATCACCGACGATAAGTTATATTTACATCATTATTATACTATGAACTGCCTAGTCTGCGTATACATAAATATGTCTACTGCTAGACATGGGCTTCTATAAAGATCTCGACCATGATTGTTCTTGTGTTGCTCGTATCGAATACACCTGTTTTCCGCGACTCTTGTCTGATTCGATCCGATTTGATGTGATTCGATGATCCTACTACAAAACCGAATACAATTTAATAAAGTCAACGGCCACCCAATCAGCGCGAGCTGTCAGAACTAAAGGAATCCCATTCATTGTCAAACGTCTGGAAGCCATCGAGCACGTGTGTTGTACAGATAAGAGCGGACGCGACTGTCATGCCGGATAACAAAACTCGCGGAACACCTTTACAATTCGTGAGTTCGTGACACGCGTCCCGAAATACGGAACAAAGTAACAATGTTATTGTCATTTTGGAGTTGGTTAATGGAATGAACATGCTTACTTGGCAAGTGTCAATGTTTCCAAAAGTTTGATAGAAAGTTGCTGATTTGATTCGAAAGATATTTCTGTTGACTTTTGTCTCGTTTGTCTTGTATTAGCAAATCGTTAATTTCCACAATGCTGTATATTATTTGGTCTTTTCACAAAGTTTTTATAGTTGTTGGAAATTCTGTAGCTCTGCCTACCCCACTCTGGGAATAAAGGCGTGAGTTTATGTATGTATGTATGTATGCATAAGTGGACTTGGCAACGTACTTTTAACAAAAGCTACAGACTATAAAAAGCTTATCAAATATATTTTCATAACATGGGCATTTCATAACGCATGTTTAGATAATAATTTGGCGCTGACATAACCGCTCGGCGCCGGATCGGTAGGGCGTCTAAGGTGTAAGTGCGCCAAACCTACAAAATCTCCTAATTTTTTTTTTATTGCATAGAGAAGAAAAACGAGCACACAGGCCACCTGATGGTAAGTGGAAACTGTGACCCATAGACATTCGCATTCACAAGACTGCAATGCAATCCTAAGACTGCAAATGCATTGCCAACCCTAAGGACTAAGATGGAATGCATATGCTAGTCATTTCACCGGCTGTCTTACCCCCAAACCGGAACACAACAATGCGAACACTGCTGTTTGGCGGTAGGTTAATGGATAAGATGGTGGTGTGGTGATTTACATGGTTTGTTGTACTAACCCTGTTGACGCACTTGCCCCCTGACGTTAAGTTGCGTCAACGGGGTTTAGTGCACTTGCCCCTTAGATGCACTTGCCCCTTAGACGCACTTGCCCCCCTTACCTTACTACGATACATTTAGTTAAAGTTAAAGTGAAAACAATATCCTCGCGTCGTTTACTGAAAAAGGTACTAACACAAACCATAGCTCACTTTTCAATGTATCTTTCTTTGAGCTGATAAAAAGATAAAAAGATAAAAGATATTTATTCAGTAAGTAGGCCGCACGGGCACTTTTACATGTCATGAATCTACCAGCGCTTCCCAAGAGGAGACCACTGCCGAGAAGAAACGCCGCAAGAAACTCAGCAGTCAGTCATTTTTTAAACATGTTACAATGGTAGTACTTAATCTAGCATTATATACAGCAATAAATATTAAATTAAATATAATATCAAATAGCAAATAGCATGCGTAGTTCAGCAGGAAAACATGTCAAAAACATTACGAGAGAGACAAGGGAAGGGGGGGGGGGGGAAGAGAGGAGAGGGGAAAAAAAAACGGTGTCCCCTAGACAAACAACTTTGCAATTTTACAAATTATGAATGACTAAGTTTCGGGTTTAGGCCAAGCATTTTTATCTGTTAGATAGTCCTCGACCCTATAGTACGCTTTAGATATTAACGACTTTTTTAAGTAATTTTTAAGTGCTGGAAAGGGTAATGTTAAAGCTTCGTCAGGTAATTTGTTATAGAAATGAATGCATTGACCAACAAATGATTTATATACTTTACGGACGCGGAATTTTCGGATAACAATTTTATTTTTATTTCTTGTATTTAGATTATGTACATCGGAATTTTTGGTGAAAGAATTTAAATTTTTAATAACATAAATAATATTCTCATAAATAAATTGAGACGCTACAGTTAAGATGTGAATTTCTTTAAAAAGTTCTCTTAAGGAGTCACGGGAATTTAAGTTATAAATAGAACGAATAGCCCTTTTTTGTAAGACAAATATACTTTGTATTTCAGCTGCCTTACCCCAAACCAGAATACCGTACGACATCACACTATGGAAATAACTATAATAAACTATGCGAGCTGTCTCAACATTAGTTAGTTGTCTAATTTTCCTAACCGCGTAAGCTGCCGAACTTAGTTTACCTGCCAGTACCGCTATATGGGGACTCCATTGCAATTTTTTATCTATGGTTATGCCTAGAAAAACTGCCTTATCTACCATTTGCAGACACTCTTCATTTAGAAAAATACTAGAATCTACCGGTTTAACATTAGGCAAAGCGAACCTAACACATTTAGTTTTTTTAGCATTTAGTAGTAAATTGTTACTAGTAAACCAATTAAGTACTTTAACTAGTGTGGCGTTTATCCTACTGTAGTCAATGGACTTTCTATCTACTTTGAAAATTAATGAAGTATCATCAGCAAAAAGTACAATCTCACAAAGTTTATCTACTGTTGGTGGTAAGTCATTTATATAAACCAGAAATAAAAAAGGGCCTAAAATTGAGCCTTGCGGCACACCTAATTTCACTGTAGCTCCAACAGATTGCGTTTTGTTTACAACAACTGTTTGAGTTCTATCACTTAGATAAGAAGACATGAGACTTGAAGCTTTATTGGACAATCCATAATGTTTTAATTTTAAAATTAGGGTCGAATGATCCACGCAATCGAAAGCTTTAGAAAGATCACAAAATATTCCTACTGCATCACAAGATTTCTCCCAACTGTTATATATATATTTAATGAGCACAGAAGCCGCATCTATTGTTGATCGACCTCGGGTAAACCCAAACTGGTTACTGTTAAGTATTTTATTTCTATTAAAGTGACCTAACATATCATTCAGCATTAGTTTCTCAAAGACTTTACTTAAAACGGGTAGTATGGAAATGGGACGGAAGTTCGTTAAATCACTCATCTCGCCCGATTTAAAAAGAGGTATGACTTTACTATATTTCATGAGATCTGGAAAGATCCCCTCTGATAAACAATTATTGTAAATTAATGATAAATGGGGTGCAATTACATCTATGATATGAAATAGTACTCTAACTGATGTGCCCCACAAATCCTCAGTCTTTTTTAAACTAAGCGATTTAAATACCTTGACTATTGATTCTGAATTTACAGGGCTGAATTCAAAGTTTATATTACATTTACTGACATTAGTGCAAAGTAATGATTGAGCTTCAACCGCGGATGATTTAAGACATTTCGTTGTATTAGAGGCTATGTTTGAAAAATAATCTTCGAATGCTAAGGCAACGTCTTTATTTGACGTGATTTGTTTGTCACCTGCGTTTATGGTGACTTGATTGTCACGTGTTTTTGATTTTCCTGTTTCTCTATTTATAATATTCCATACAGTTTTTACTTTATTGTCAGCTGATTTGAGTTTAAGACTAAGAAAATTTGCCTTAGCAGTTAAACAAACTTGCTTAAAGGTCCTCGAATAATTCTTAACATAAATTAGGAAGTCGGCGTTCTTATTGTCCTCCCTCTCTTTATATAGGTCATAAAGCCTATTTCTACTCTTATGAATGCCTACAGTAGCCCATTCACTAAACTTGGTTTTCGACCTAGAAATAGTTTTCATTTTAAAATTATTATTAAATTGGTGTAGAATTACGCCAAACAAGTCTTTGTAAATACTATTAGAGTCATTGTTTAAGAAAGGTAACACTGAAAGATTAGCCTGAACTTTATTTTTGAATAATTCCAAACGATTGCTAGTTATAGGTCGGTATGTTATCGTCTGAGGTTTTTGATAAAAATCATTTAAGAAAGATGCCTTCTGACCACTATGGTCAGAATTAAAACAATTAAATATTTCTTTATCCAAACATTCGCAATTACAAAAAATGTTATCTAAGCAGGTTGCACTACTAACACCTATCCGTGTGGGTTCAAAGAACAGATTAGCTAAATTAAAAGATTTAAATAAACTTAGTAACCGAGTGGTATTATTTGACGTTTCAAGTAAGTTAACATTAAAATCTCCACAAACTATAACATGCTTCTGGCTATTACTTGCTAATTTTAACACATGTTCCATGGTAGATTCAAATGTGCAAAAATCAGATAGTGGTGGTCTGTAAACACATATTATTATATAACTTTCTAGTTCTGCGCAAGAAATTTCTACAATCCTTTCTATCGATAGCTTTATAATATCCTTTCTTTCTTTGGATTTAAGGGTACTTTTAACAATTATAAGAGAGCCACCATGAATGGCACTTTTTCTGGCAAAATAACTAACTAATTTAAAATTTATGAAATCTAATATCAATTGGTCTGGTCTAAGCCAATGTTCAGTAATGCACATAATTTGTACATTTTCATTATCTAAGAACAACCCTATTTCTAGTTCTTTGCTGGAAAAACCTTGAATATTTTGATGGATTAAATTTATACTCAAGGGTGTTTCCGCTGTCCTATAATTTAGTTTAAATCATGATGTAAGGCATTATTGCTAATATTGGCTTGCTGGGACTTGATGCTACTGTATATATTTGGTTCTATATTAAAAGCTAATAGGTCAACCAAAGTCAAAATATATTTCCTTGGCAAATGAATTTTTCCTGTGGTTAGGGTAAGGCGCTTTATAAATTTGTTAAAATCAAAGAAATGATATTTTTTATTGCAGCATATAGCATTATACATCATAGAATTAAAGTGAGCTATTTTATTATTATGACTATATGGCATACTGTGTGAGTATGGTAGCGCACACAATATTATTTTACCTATTCCCCTACCTTCAATTATATTAAGTGTTGACATTAATTTATCAACACTGGACTTATCCACACTAAGACTATTACCTACCAAAATGACCAAAGTGGTGGTCTTGTCAAAACTTCCTTTTAAAAGTAAATCACTTAATTGCATTAAAGTTGCATTATGGTAACAGTAATTTGTAACCTTTTGTTTTAATTTATTATTTAACAGTAAACCTAGTCCAGATCCAAGTTGGTCGGAATAAACAATAGTTTTAGTCCTACTTAAAATTTGTCTAGGGGACTCCTTAAAAGTATCAAGAGCCATATCTGGCTGAATCACAATAGTTGGTGAAGCTTGTAATCTATCACAATTACCATAACCACTGTTAATTAGAGAGTTAAAACGCTCTTCATTTAATCTACTTTCTTCTACCAATTGAGTGAAAGCCTGAATATGCTCCTTGACTTCTTTCTGAGTGGTTACATACTTTAAAGAAGTAACTTCAAGCTGGTCCTTTAACTTAGTAATCTCAGCATCGAGTTTCTGAGTATTTAAATCATACGCTATCCTACTTGAATCTAATTTATCATTGCACTGACGCACCCTATCTTTCATTACTGATAATTCTAATTTCATGTTAGTATAGTTTTTAATACATTTTTGACTTTTGATTAATTTTTGTGTTCGCCTAATATAATTATTAATTTTAACATATTTCTTCAATTTATTATTGCTGTTAAAGAATATTAATTTCTTACTGTCCTTATCGTTATTCCCTACCAGCTCTTGGTACAGGTTCTGTGTTGTTAAACTATCATAGCACTGACGTTCTTTTCTTAAATAATTTAATTCTTCATTTGCTGCGCCCAGTTCTTCCTCCAGGTTTGTGATGCGCTTTAATGCCACTTCGTGGGTAGAAGCGCACTGGTTAAAAGTATCAATCACAGACTGCAACTGCTCTAACTTATCTTGAGCATCTGATAACTTATAGTCATACTCCACTAGATCGCTTCTCAACACCGTGTTCTTGTCCATCAGTTTCTTCAGTTCCTATTGAAGTATCGTAAGTATTCCAAGAGTCTCAGTGGCCTAGACCAGGGTGCCATGATCGTAAGGCACCGAGTTCGAACTCCAGCGGCTACCAATTTAGAATTTTCTATCCCGATGCTCTTACGATGATGGAAAAACATTACCTAAGAGTGCAACCGTGTAAGAGGGTAATTGTAAAAAAAGGGTCGAAGTGTATCCGAAATCTGTTCATAAATATGATAAGTTACCATTTTGTCACAACACCTTAGCAGCAAACACTCGGAGGCTGAAAAATTCTCCAGTTCAATCAAACTAAATAAACAAAAGTTGATACGAACGATTAATTACAGCGTATGATTTATTTTACAACAAACAGTAGCACTAAACTAGGTACTTACATCAAATTCTATTATCGAACCCGTTATTACTTACTCCTTTATACGTCTACCCTATATTACGTTGTGATTTACCACGTCTTAACTCCTTTGTAGTACCGAGAGACACCGCAGACTGTTAAACAATAATTAAGGGGGTAGCACACTATCATCGGCGTTCCGTAGGCGGTTATCGGACGTACAGATTACGCGAGAATGCACTTCAATTAGTTTCACATGAACCTGAACTAACACTATCTATATACATATATAAGTGTATGTATAATGTATATTACTACATAGAATACTTAGTAGTCTATCTATAATAATATTATAATTATGTCTTATAATCTTTAGTAATAATAGTAAAAAGAAAATATTAATTTTGTGTTTTTGTTTGTTACCAATTAACTCAAAAACTTCTGGACATGGATCTGGATCATTCAAATTATTTTTATTGTTGCTGTAAAAAACTCAAAACTATTTCAAAAGTCATAGAATAGAAAGTATTTAAAGATGTTTGTATGTGAAGTGGAGGTAATCATTGGAACCATAGCACCTATTTAAAAAAATATTTCACCATTTGTAATGGTGAAATGCGTTTATCGTGTAGCAAAATGTGGATACAACATCCGTCACTTTCTAACACGTATAATAAGTACGAGAGTGACAGTTGCTTTATCCATATTTTGTCACGCGACAAACACAACCATACTTGGCCCTTTGAAATTGATCGCTGTCCTACTTTAACTTCAGTTCTAGAGCAAGAAGCACAATTTTGATGTCTTTTTCTCACTTTCTAGTAAGAATAAGACAGCAGTCAACTTCTGCAATTTTTATTCCTAGTGTAAACCTCGCCTCGCTTAAAGTAAGTATATTATTCCAGATGGATGAAAGCTATATACAATGTTTATTATTCAACTTGGAATTATTCACCGCAAAGAACACAGCACAAATAAGTTACTTAAAATAGATCAATAAACCTCCGACATTATTGCGATATTCAGTAGTGATCAAATGTAATCATTAAGACTGCGCCAAGCAAACGTCTACCGTCCAGTAGGGAATGCAATTTAACCGGTTATTAACCGTTTTAGTTTAAAAATAACCGGTTATAACCGGTTTTTTGCATTCCCTACCGTCCAGTGGCACTCTCATTACTATCATTGTGTTTTCTAAATAATTAAAAAAAAACCTTGGAATCGGTCTATGTTTTTTTGTAGCGCAAGTAAAAACACAATTTATGGGATACGTAATCAACTTTAATAACATTACCCTTTGAGTAGTCAGCTGAACGGGAAAAACTTTTTTCCGTTAAGTTGGTAACTCGATGGTCAATTGTTATTAAAGTATGTGATATGTCCTTTAAATTATATTTTTATTTAAAGTGCAAAAAAACACCATTCGATTAGAAGAATATACTTTAGTTTATTAGAAAGCACAGTAACAGTAATAGTAGGGCGCCACTGTACATCTGGCTTACGCTCGGCGCAGTCTTAATACTCATGTACAATAAAAAAACATCCTTCAATTACAAAACAATACCTCAGTAGGGAATGCGTTTAACCGGGTATAACCGGTTTTAACCGGGTATAACCGGTTTTAACCGGTTATTTTGTTACAAAATCTTATAATAACCGGTTAAATGGTATTTTCTTTACGTCCGTTTATTAGAAAACACAATAACAGTAACGATGGCGACACTAGACGCTCGGTGCAGTTGAAATTACGGTGACAATACCAAAATGTTTTTGCATGAAAATTGTCACAAAAATTGCCTGAAAAATAAAGTTCGCGAGGGAAACGCGATAAACACGTACGCGGACAAAATCCCGGGTAACAGTTAGTTATAAGACTGCCACTGCTACTACTTAATACCTCCCTCATTACCCGGCAGTTTCAAGTTACTTAGAAAGTGCACCGCTGAACATACAGACTCGGTCGGAGAGGGGTTTGTTCCAGAAGGATCCTCGTTAGCCGAGGGCTTCAAGGGGGAGGCTTTTGAAAATTGGTTTTTAAGAAAATTTAAAAGGATCCTTTTGAATATGGATCCGCCATTGAGGGGTAGCTCGGCCATCTTAAGCTGTAAATCGCAATACTGCCCTAAAAAAGAAGAAGGCGGCTAATAGGGAATATTCATGACTTTTTTCAGAGCTTAAATAAACGGTTTTTTTTATGACATAGAGAAGACAAACGAGCACACAGGCCACCTGATGGTAAGTGGAAACTGTAACCCATAGACATTCGCATTCACAAGACTGCAATGCAATCCTAAGACTGCAAATGCGCCAACCCTGATGACTAAGATGGAATGCCTCTATGCTAGTCACTTCACCGGCTGTCTTATCCCAAACCGGAACACAACAATGCGAACACTGCTGTTTGGCGGTAGGTTAATGGATAAGATGGTGGTAGCGATCCGGACGGTCCCTGCACAAGGTGCTACCACCCGTAAAATAATAATAAGCAGACAAAGTTTTGCATTAATAATTTTAGTGAGGTACCTACATAGGTACCTTGGAATACTTCAATACGCTAGACTTGAAATTTGCTCGACGCACAGCTTAATTTCTGCAGACAACAGCGTATTAATAATGGCCGACACCGGCTTTGTACCTACCCAAGACAATATAACGACAGCTTGCTGGAATAATAGCCTATACTTCCTACATCTACCATCTCCATTTAACAAATCGTTTCGTGAATACGTTAGAGTGGCATAGAACATTATAATAAGAATTATTTACACACGACGCGTTTCCTAGTCAACTACGTATGTTGTTTTTTTAATACAATGCTAAAAAAAGTGATGCCAGTAGAGAAAATATGGAAGGGAATTGTCATGGTATGGGCATGTTTTCTAATCAACTAAAGAATTTCTTTGGAATCAGACGATACGTTTTTAGAGTGCAAGTAAAAACACAATTTATTGGATAGGTACGTAGGTAACAAACTTTAATAACAATTTTATTACCCTTTGAGTAGTCAGCTTAACGGAAAAAGGTGGCAACTTTTTTCCGTTAAGTTGATAACTCAAAGGTGAATTGTTATTAAACTATGTAATATACTCTATAAGCTGTGTTTTCATTTGTAGTACACTGTATACCGCCCAATTTAAAAAAAATACGTTAGTTTATTAGAAAACACAATAAAAGTAATGAGGGCGCCACTGTACATCCGGAGTACGCTCGGCGCAGTCTTAAATGTAATTTTTTTAAGTTTTGAGCCGTAGCACTTGGATTTTATTTAAAGCAAAATGTAAAAATGAAAACCATTTCAACGAAACACAAGTTCATAATTTAGGTAGTTATAGTGTAAGGAAAATAAGCAATAAAGTCTGACACATTGCAGTCCAATTTATATAATACAAGCGACCCGCCCTCGCTTCGCTTCGGTTTATGTGAGTTTTCTGTAACACCCGTACATAAACCAGAATACATTATACGTATAAACCTTCCTCATGAATCACTATCGCTGAACCTTGCATTCAAATAAATAAATAAATAAATAAATATCAGGGGACCAATTGACCTAGTCCCAAACTAAGCTCAAGGCTTGTATTATGGGTACTAGACAACGATATAAATACTTATATAGAGAAATAAATACTTAAATATATAGAAAACATCCATGACTCAGGAACAAAATATTCGCGCTCATCACACTAATACATCTGCCCTTACCGGGATTTGAACCCAGGACCGCCAGCTTCGTAGGCAGGGTCACAACCAACTAAGCCAGCACGTAGTCAAAATCCGTTATCCTTGCATTGATATTCCCCATAGACTCTCTACTAAGTCCACGATGATTGTCTAAAACCCAACATTGTCATAATACACATTCCGTACGTATCTGGCAACATCAAAATCAATAACCTAAAAAAGATAAAACCCGTTATAGCCCAACGTTTTCCCCAAAACTGCGACTGGCAAATTACTGTGCACGTTTCCAAGCAGTAAAGGCTTTTAATAATCTGCCTATGGAGCTTAAGGCCATCACTAATCTGAACGAGTTCAAAAAGAGAGTAAGACATTTTTTGCTGTCAAGGCGCTACTATAGTACCTATTTGTGAATTTTTCAATTAGTTTTAATTGGTAATTAATTTATTATAACTGACATTATTAATACTGCAATGTTATAGTTAAGTATCTTAGGTTATTATTAATATATGTGCAGGCGTTTTCAAACACAATGTATATTGTTTCTGAAATAAACTTGAATTGAATTGAATTGAACAAAACTGCATCGTTAATACGATCGAGTACAATATTCTCTAGATGGCACCGCAGTCCTATTTATTTATAGCTTTCTCCCGCTTCCGTTTCCCTGAGATTTGTTCGAGAGGAAGCAATCTCCAGTAACCTGTTCCTTCTTTGTACTGAGCTCTTTATCGTGGAACACTAGAGTTTTACCGGCACTTCACTCGTAAACAAGAAAACTTTTACAGAAGAGATAATTTGTTCGCAAGAAGTTACATTTCCGACCTCGCCCGCGGTTTGGCGATTTTGTAAATTTTCCCGTTGGATTTTGGTACATTGTTCGTTGCATTCAAGGACACTTAAAAAGTATACTTAACATGGTCTAAAAATGGGTTACTATTATTTTATCGAAACGCCTTTCAACAATTATATCATTACGCAGAATTTTTATTTCATCGAAAGGCATTTCACGACGCGTGAGTTTATTTTTTTGGCTAGTCACAAGTCTAACCTAGTCTGAGGCTATGTAATTAAAGTTTAAGATATCCTGAAAACATCATGGTTTCAGCAGAAAATAGCGTTCGATGAAATTAAATTCGATAAAGTGATGGGTTACCTCTAAAATATATTAAATAAGGGGTGGATCCGTCCGTATTGCTACCACCATTATTATCCTTTTACTTACCGCTAAGCAGCAGTGTTTTGGTTCTTGTGTTTAGGTGTGCGGTAAGACAACTGGTGAAATTACCAGCATAGTGGCATTCCATCTTGGTCCTCAAAGTTAGCCAACAATTTTATTTGGCAGTCTAACGCCCGTATTAATAAACTCATCTCGGCTGAGACCCCGTCACAAGATAAAACTGTAATTTTTGACGCATCTTGAGACGAGTATCAAAGTCGATATTAGTTTATTACTTAATACGGGCCTACGTTTTGCAGTCTTGAGATTGTAGTCTTAACAATGCTAAATGTCTTTGGGTCTTAGATCTCACTTATCACCAAGTGGCCTGTTGTGGGTTTCCTTTGACTTACTTACTTTAAAATAGCCAGCGTCATACTACGCTTACTATTAATTTGAACATATTCTATACAATTAAGCACTTTATCATATTACTGGCTGTTGGTTGCGACTCCATAGAAGCGTAGAAGTCGTTTATCGCTTCTCACAGAAACAACTAGGTACCCTATATCCTTTGTCGGGGAGCAAGTTCTCTTCATACCAAATTTCATTAAAATGAAAGCTGACTGTGAAAGCGTAACAAAAGAAAACAAAGAAAAGAAAAAGAAAAATACATTTATTCACTACCACATGACACACAGAAAAAAAAGTAAAAACAGAAAAGCAATAAAAAGAGTAGTAGTGTGTGTGTTTTCGCGGCAGTGAATCGGACACTGGCTCAGCATAATGCTGAGGTGTTAAACACCTGCAGCGCTGATTTTCAAACAAACAAACAGACACTGACACTTTTACATTTAAAATATTAGTATAGATAATGGCTACCTAATAAAAATATAAAAATACGAGATTGACAAAACAAATTAACCTGAAATTGGAAGAACTTGTCATTGTATCAAATACGAGTATAATTATGTTTATTTTGCTAATGAAAAAGAGTCCAAAAGTCTTTACTGAGATAATAATAAAAGCCAGCCTAAATATTGCTTTCCAAATGAATTCATAGGAAGAATAATCTATAAAAAGACCACTGAAAACCGCAAAAAAATGGATAAGTATAAAAGTTCTGAAGTTAATTAAATAGGCAATAAGCATTCTGTTCATGTTTTTATTTCTAACTTGCTTCGTTTCTTTATAAAGGCACCGGGACCTCGAGTTTTATGAAGTGCATCCCATATTTTTATTCTTCCATCAACAATGGTTTATACTCCTTTAATTAAAAACGAGAGATTAAATTTCTTCCTGCTACCACATTCAATGACTACTGCTTCTAAAGAAAGAGCTTTAAGATGAGCTTTGAGAATCTTGAGATTGCATTTTTTTATACAATGCAATTTCATAGCGAAGAAAATGTGTCTTGACAAATACAGATTGGTTTTCATTGTCTCAGAAAACGAAAACTTACTCGTATCATCCGCAGATTAGTTTTAAGCTTGTATTATATTGAAATTCTCTCCAGATATATTCGCTGCTTAAAGGCAAAAGGGCCACAAAACAAAATGTGTTTGTGTTGCATTTAAATTCAGAATGCTATATATACTTTAAGTTTTAAATCAAAATATATCTGTTTTTGTTTTGTGTACTTAAGCAGCGAATTATATTTCTTATAAAATGAATGAGTTTGTTACCCACCTTGCGTCTTCATCGTAATCATAATATATACATATTGACGTTGACAACTGATGCTGACGTTATTGACAACTCTTGTTAAATTATCAGGGGCTCTATTCCACTTCGTAAAACAATATTGCTTTTGACATGTTATGGTATTGTTTTTAACTCCACCGAAATGACTGTCAAGTCAATAAGAGTTATCGTATCGTGACATTGACAATATGATGGTCTTAACCCCCAACAGAAAAAGAGGTCGGTATCTATTACCGTCGCACTTAAACTAGTGAACATTATGTGAATGCGGTTTTTTATTTGAAAGCAGGTTTATGAGATATCAGCTCTGAAAGATAGGGTTTTAGTCTCTGAATTATATAGGGGGTTTTATCTACTTTATAGTTATTAGACACATATACATGTATACTATACACAACATAGTAGAACCTTAAATGTTTTTGATAAAGTTAAATTCGCTTTTATATTAAATTATAAGGATAAAATAGGGAATTTGAAAAGGTATAAGAGATTAACAATCTCCGAAACATGCCGAACCAGCCATTGTTCAAGTTCCAACAAGTACCAACCAATATGGCAAAAGAGTTTGGACTAACTGCCTCCCTTATACTTTAAACAATTTCCCTAAAAATGTTGTTCAAAATATTTAAATGAAACCTAAACTAATTAAAAATACCATTAAGAAAACATTAATGCATAGGAATAACTAATACCTATTTAAAGTAAGCTGTGGAGTAGGGTAACCCCTTCTTAGTTAATATAATCTTAAAAATTGTAAAGATTGCAACTAGAGGTAATTGTAATAACGTTATTTTTATTTTTGAAATAAACAGTTTAAATTTTAGTTTTAAAAATTTTACATAGGTACCTATGGTAAATATCTTAGCCTGATTGTGCAAAATGTGGTGACATAATTCATAAGTTTTTAGAGTTGTTGGTAATTCTGTTGCTCTGCCCACCCCACTATGGGAATGAAGGCGTGACTGTATGTTATAGTTATTATCGAGAAAAACAGAACTGCGGTTGGAGATTATTTGGTTTTATAGTAATTGCCTACTAATAAAAAATAAATATATAAAAATACACGCGTAAAAGCAGGGATAAGCCACGCGTAACCTCGAACACAAAATGGCCCCCGAAATTTTGCCTTTAAGCATTTTATGCTACTGTCTCAGCCCTCGGCTTATCTCGGCCACGCACGCGTGTCCCATTAACTAGGTAAATTAATTAAAACTCCTTTGAGCTCATTCCCCTGACAGACATAAACGGTTTTTAGGGATTTAAATTAACCCCACTGTCGTAATGGCAACCGAAAACTTAGTTAAATAAAGTTTATATCATAGTTTTATCGTTAAAACCTAACCTAACCTGCTCATAAAAACGTAAATAATTTAGCTCGTTGGTGTATTAAATTATGAAGTAACTATGAGAAAAATATATTAGTACCTGAAGGATAAATAAGTGGTTTAAGGGGAATTAAAAACATGTATAATGTAACTGACATAAGCTAGCTAAGAGCTAGGCAAAAGTATAAATCAATTACCTACAAGGGAAAAATAATTATAAAGCGTTTTCTGCGGTTTCTAATAAAACCGTATTGCCTTTAATAATAAAGACAAACATTACTAAAGAGACAAAGTGAAATCATTGGAGGAGGCCTTTACCTGTGGGGAGCCTTAGTTTTTATATAAAAAAATATGTCAAAATTGAATATGGGTGATTCTTCGAGGTCGTGATTTTTGTCTTATTCCTCTGTCGTATTTTTTTTTGCATATTTAAGTAATAAATATATTCTCCCACGAAAGTAGATTTATTTAGAAACATGAATATGGTTTTGACACTCATTTTTATGAATTCTTAAAGAAAATAATTAACTTTTTAACTTTTGTGCCCAGAGGAATAAGAAATTGACGACAGAGAAGTAAGAATAGGTTTAAAATATTAAAAATTATGTGATTTTCTCGGTATTTAAATTACATAAAAATAAAACATGTGCAATTATTATTGAAGTACCTAGGTATACAATAATTTATTATTTGTATTAATAAGCATCATAGAAAACTAATTTTAGGCGTGCTTAAGCAGTGTTATAGTTTTATTTTAAAAAATATACTTTTATACATAAAAAATACGAAATTGAAATTTCTTGAAATTGTACTGAGCGGTTTTTGATGAAACTTGCACTGTTCAACACTGTTCCCAATGTTGAAGTAAATTTAAGCTAATAAAAAATAATGGTCACAGTCCAACTGATAGTTTCGGGGAAATGCTTGAAAAAACACATAGGTACATACAAATTTACGAACAAACATACAAACATCAGCTATATTTTTTTGTTTAGTTGTTTGGGAGCCCTAATAGATTAACATATCGTCGGTGATACTGCAAAACAGCGCAGCTAACAAATTCAATAAGTTGTAAAATGTACCTTACTGACTTACATGATAAGGTGTATTTTGCATTTTATCTAAATTGTTCGTTACGCGGTATTGCAGTATCACCGACGATATGTGAATTAATTGCTTACCTAAATACGTGTCGGATTGATAACATAAGTTTTTGAAGCAGGTTAAAACGGCTGCATGAGTCTCTAATTAATAAATCACAACATCGAAAGTGAAAAAAAACTATGAAAACTGACGATTTTCTTATTCCGCTGTCCATAACTCCGAAGCAATAAGGGACAGAAGAGTAAGAAAAATATGAAAACAAGCTGATGGTTCATAATACAAACATATTGGAAGGCTACCGTTAATGCTACGGTAAGATAGCACGTAAAGCAGTTAAACAAGCACAAGTATTTTTTTTTAAATATTACACACTTATTAAAAAAACTAACAGAGTGATAAGAATATTACGTAAACCAAGGACAGAGTAATGATATATTTGCCTTCGTAACTCCGGAGCGATGAGCATCAGCCGACACGTCCACCACCTGGCACGTTCGGAACGCGACTAAAAACCGGCCCACGTGGGAGTTTTCGCTAGGTTTTTAAATGTCTTTATGATACAGCTGATTGAAGCCCGCTCCAGAGTAATAAGAATTTTACGGCGGACAAATGTTAAATCCTCAGTTATAAGAATAATATTGCATGTAAAAAATATTTGTTGTTTTTTTTTAATTTAACAACTAATCTTCTTTTTATGTGGTCACTCAAGATATTGATAAAGTTGACTAAATTTAAGTTATTATCATATGATTTCAAGAAAATGGAGGACGGACACGACAGAGTAATAAGAATAATGGGTTTTTTTATTTTTTTTATCTATGTTTAGAATCAGTTACACGAAAATCGACCGGTGTCCCAGTTAAACATGAATATCAGTCACCTCTGAAAAAAAAAACAACCTTCTAAACTAAGAGTTCATTGGACTAAGCCCTCGGACGTCAAAAATCAGGGCCCCGAAGAATCACCCATATACTATTAAAAGTTAAATAGAATTATTAAAAAAGTTAATTATGCATTGAATAAAAAGCTTTTACTTACGTATTACATTAGCATAAGCGATGTGTCTGTAAGAGGACTAAATCATAGTCCGGTATTTAACTCGATCATGGATATTATGACGTCGAGGAGGAAATTATCATCCCGGTAATCTGGAACAGTGGCTGACACCGAGCATCTACTCAATTTGCCTGGGTTTATACTATATAAAATACATTTGTGTCTCACAATATAGCAAATTTAATTTTCTAACAGATTATACACATTATTTTATTGTGTATTTTAATAACAAAAGTTGTTCTGGACGGCTCCACGTTTGGGCGCCACTTAACGCGGCTTAATTTTTAAATAAAATTAAATTTAAAGTTCTTTATTCTTCAAAATGTACGCTACGTAAATGTAGCTTTTGCTTAGCACGTGTTGAACGAGTACCACCAAAATGTAGAAAAAACCGGTGAAGTGCAAGTCTGTCTCGCATACCGAGGGTTTCGTACTGCCTGAGGTTCGACGAAGTTAATCCTCGCGAGCCGATCTCACGTTCGTTTGAAAATTTTCTATTAATTTTGTTGTTTTTCAAGGTTCAAGATTCATAATCATACCATTTGAAGCTTGTCATTTTACCGTTCTTATAATACAAAAAAAAAAAATACGTTGAAAAAACGTTTCTTGTATAGGGACCTCGTTCATTGCATGACGTTCTTTAAAAAACATTATCAGTAATTCCGCTGAAATAACATATATTCGGAAAATAAACCCTCTATTACGGTTTCAAAGATACACCTCTTTAAAGTTAGGACGGACAGCAGAGGCGTAGAGTCCCCATCAAGCACGGAACCCTAAAAAAAGTGAATTGTCTCTAAAAAATGTCTCACAGTACGGTGGTAAAACTGTTGAAGTAACGCTGGCAGTAACGCTGGCCGTTTTTTTAAAGAATTAGAGGATTGTCTTTGATTTCTTTTGAATTGTTTTGTCAATAAAATAATGCAGAAGATAAAACTCTTATTTTTCCTTATACTCGTATATGCTGTAAATATGTACATAAATTTCAATAAAAACATTACCACAACGATGTTGTATAAGGTTTATTGGACTCCTTGTTCGTGGTACGTGTCGTTTACACTAACGTGATGCCGTCGTGTTGCACTTCACTGGAACCCTTTGTGCAAGTGTTAGAGTAATATCGGATTTTCACTGCACCGATACGTGCGCTATTGAGAACGTGAAGCGAGCTTGAATCCTTCCGGTGCACTCCAGTGCACGTCTGTTAATACCTGTCCAATAAGGTGCAATCAGTAAAAAAGTCGAGAAGGTTCGAAATTCGTAATTATAAAGGTTATTGAATAAGTACTATCCATTTGTATTTTTAATATTCAAAATCTTGACATATTACCATACAAACAAATAAACAAAAATATACTGGTCTCGGCCCAGAATATATGTTTATTCGATTCGGCGTCGAGACTCTTGGTCCGTGGGGTCCTAGCGCTCGAAGCCTCTTCAAAGAAATTTCGAAGAGGCTCATTGACGTCACGGGAGACCAAAGAGCTGGCAGTTTCCTCGCTCAACGTATAAGTTTAACCATCCAGCGAGGAAATGCTGCCAGCATCTTTGGTACAATGCCACAGAGGCCATTCTTAGATTTAATGTTTTAGTTAATTTATATGTTTAGAGTTAGTCTTTTTTTAATTTTAGGTTTAATTTTCAGTTATTGTGTTATTTCATCATTTCTCATTTCATTTATTTCAAGCAACTAAAAGCTCATATTATATTAGGTCCATTATTTGAAAAAAACATTATTAATAAAAACAGTTATTTGTAACGATATTGCAATGTAAATGCACTAAATATGGTTATGTAAGTTATGGTTATGTATGTATGTATGTATGTAAACTCTTTATTGTACAAACAGAAAATAACAAATCAAAAATAAATAGAAACAAAAAAGGTAAGTATGTACAAAGGCGAACTTATCCCTATAAGGGATCTCTTCCAGTTAACCTTTGAGCGATTGAGAGAAGAATAAAAACAATGGATGGCTACAACGTATTAAAGATACAGAAGATTAAAATAATAATAGCAAATAAATATGTAGGTATAATAAATATATAAATTAAATAGGATAAATAAATAAATAAATACATTGTATGTATAAATATATAATATATATATATATATATGTGGGAATAATAGGTTAATTTAAAGGATTTACCTTGCAACACTGCTTACTTTTATTAAAAAAAAGAAATGTCAGTCGTTAGAAGTCAGTAACAACGCTATCCATGTACTATTTTGCATGCTACGTTTAATACAGTTTTAAATTGTTAATTCATTTGTTTTTCAACTACCATCCCCACAAAATTATGGGGGCTCGTCCGGGATGGTGAAAAACATCGAGTTCAAGACGGAAGATTGCAAAATGTAAGAAGATTGTTGTTGTGAAGTTGAAAAATTAATATCGGTACCGTCATCGCCGGTCAAGCTGTCACCCGTCAGATGCTGTCAGAGTCAAGATGCGTTTCGTTACTGCAAATTCACTATGAAGTTTGATGTATGACGCAGATGTCAGAATTGCGTTTTGTTCTTGCAAGATTTATAATGGTGGGCACACACTGAAATTGCGTTTTGTTATTACAAAATATTAAAGACGTTTTAAAGAAAATACTTCTAAAAAAATATCATCGGAATAAAGAATTAATCTAGAAAATAAGACGATTTTCTAAGATTATCAAGACGTTAAAGACGATAACCTGAGATATTTTTTAAAGTAAATATGCCACCTAAGAAGAAAGATGGAGAAACCAAATCGGAGCAAGGACAACAATCGGACTCTTCGGAACAGGAATATGCTAGTGCAACCCCGCGTATTTCATTTACTGATTTAGAAAAATCTATGACGGCTTTTAGTGGAGACGACGCCTATGGAATTGAAAATTGGATAACAGAATTTGAAGATATCGCATCATTGATGGAATGGAGTGATTTGGAGAAACTAATTTATTCAAAACGGCTTTTAAGCGGAACTGCCCGTTTGTTCCTGCGATCACTAAAGGGTGTTACAAAATGGAGCATTTTGAAAAAAGAACTCAAGGAGGAATTCTGTTCCAGCCTGAACAGTGCTGCACTACACAAACGACTTGCGTCACGGAAGATGAAGACTAACGAAACATACCAGCAATACTTTTTACACATGAAGGAGATAGCCCTACTTGGATCTATCGAAGACGAAGCATTGATGGAATATGTGATAGACGGCATACGTGACACGGAATCAAATAAATCAATTTTATATGGAGCAAGCAATATGAAAGAGTTCAGGAAAAAGTTAGAATTATACAGTGAAATAAGAAAGAAGATTGATACGAAGACGCACAGTTCTAACCCGAAGCCTTCTTCATCACCTGGTACTTCCAAAGGATACCGACCGAAGTCAAAGATACGCTGCTATAACTGCGGTGGTACTGATCACTTTTCTAAAGACTGCACAAAAGGCGTAAAATGTTTCAAATGTAACAACTTTGGACACAAGTCAACTGAATGCCGGAACAAAGAGAAACAGCAGCTGAAGATACAAAAAACGGATCAAGATCACTGCATTACACCATATAAGGACGTACACATCAACAATGCCTCAATAAAAGCCTTAATTGACACAGGGAGCGATGTAAATCTTGTCAAAGAATCATACGTTAATAAAGTTAACTACAAGAATTACAACCAAGACTCGGTGCTGTGCCTGAAAGGTATTGCTGATCATGAAATACACACTAAAGGATCGTTCTTGGCAAATATCCAAATCGACGACTGCTATTTCGACGCAATGATACATGTTGTGGAAGATGAGGCGATACCGGTTAATGTCATACTCGGTAACCCAATTCTAAATGATGTTGAAGTTATTTTCTCACCTGAAGGTATTTCGGCCAGAAGAGTAATGCATTTAACTGCACTGGAAGATTTTAATGAGCATTCATTGGATGTTGCGCAGATAGGATGTAAAGACGAAATTAAGACGATTATTCAAGACTACAATCCTACAAATCCTCAAAAAGAATCCAATGTTGAGCTGAAGATTATCCTTAACGACGAAACTCCTATTCACCAAAACCCAAGACGTCTTTCGCCGTTGGAGCTTGATGTCGTCAATACACAAATTTCAGAATGGATTAACGCCGGTGTAATCACACCAAGTAAATCAGACTTTGCAAGTCAAGTTGTTCTAGCAAAGAAGAAAAACGGACTTTATCGGTTGTGTATTGATTATAGACGACTTAACAAACAAATAATCAAAGAAAGATTTCCACTGCCACTCATCGAAGACCAAATTGACCGCCTGAAACATGCACGATTCTTCTCGTCTCTCGATCTAGAAAACGGATTCCTGCATGTCAACGTCGACAAAGATAGCCGAAAGTACACTTCTTTCGTAACTCCACAAGGACAGTACGAGTTCACCAAGATGCCGTTCGGACTCTGTACAGCACCGTCAGTTTTCCAAAGATTTATCAATGACGTATTTCAAGACTTCATCATGGACGGTACTGCTCTTGCATATTTGGATGATTTAATCATTCCATCGAAGACTGAACAAGAAGGTAAAGCTAAATTGGGAAGGGTGTTTAAAAGAGCTGAAGAATATGGACTACGGTTTAATTGGAAAAAATGCCAATTCATGAAAGAAGAAATCACCTACCTTGGATACATAGTTAGTGAAGGGGAAATAAGACCGTCAAGAGAGAAGATAGCGGCTGTCGCTAAATTCCCAATACCAAAAGATATCAAAGCTCTACAGTCGTTCCTGGGACTCACAGGGTACTTCAGGAAATTTATAAGAAACTATTCTCTCATCGCCAAACCACTCACTGATCTTTTAAAGAAGGGAGCTGTTTACGATTTCGATCTAAACTGTGCGCGAGCGTTTGAAGAACTGAAGAACAGCCTGTGCCAGTCTCCGGTTCTGAAGATTTACGATCCTAACCTCGAGACGGAACTGCACACTGATGCAAGTGCAGAAGGGTATGGAGCTGTCTTGCTTCAGCGAAGTGCTAAAGATAATGCAATGCACCCTATTTACTTTATGAGTAAGAAGACGACCCCTGCTGAACGAAAATACCATAGCTACCACCTCGAGATTCTGGCAATTGTTGAAGCTATACGAAAATTCAGAGTGTACCTACTGGGCATACGCTTTAAAATTGTAACCGATTGTTCTGCATTAACGATGACCCTGAAAAAGAAGGACTTACCTCCTAGAGTTGCTCGCTGGGCGTTGCTGCTCGAAGAATATGATTACGCAATAGAACACCGACCTGGAACAAGGATGAAGCACGCCGACGCTCTAAGTAGATATCCTATGAAAAATGTTTATGTACTTACTGATATCGCATCACAAATAAGAAGAGCCCAAGACGATGATCTGAAAATAAAACTGGTAAAGAAATTATTAGATACTGAACCTTATGAAGACTATATAATTGAAAACGGAATTTTATGTAAAGTAAAGGACGGAAATAAACTAATTGTGGTACCAAAGAAGATGCAAACTGAGATTATACGAAAAAACCATGAGAAGGGACACTTTGGAGTAATAAAGACAGAAGAACTTATACTAAGAGAATATTATATCGACCACATAAAAGAGAAAATTAAGGTTGTAATAGATAACTGCGTCGAGTGTATTTTGATGTCGCATAAGAGAGGAAAGAAAGAAGGTTATTTACAGCCTATAGATAAGGGTGTTACCCCTCTATCTACTTACCACATAGACCACCTAGGTCCACTAACCTCCACGAATAAGAACTACAAATACCTCCTAGCAGTTGTCGATGGATTTACCAAATTTACCTGGATTTACCCGACGAAAACCTTATCCTCAGAGGAAGTGATAGACAAACTCAAGATACAGCAGCAAGTATTTGGCTCACCAGAAAGAATTATTACAGATCGGAATGCTTCATTCACCTGTAATTCGTTTAAAGACTACTGTAATGACGAGAACATTGTTCATCACGTAATAACCACTGGCGTACCAAGAGGCAATGGCCAAGTGGAGCGAATCCACCAAGTTATAATCAACGTTCTGGGAAAACTATCAGCGGATGATCCCACAAAATGGTACCGTCGAATTAACGAACTACAAAGATGTCTAAATAATACTTACCAAAGAAGCGTAGCAATGACACCATTTGAACTGTTGACTGGAGTGAAAATGCGCGACAAAAATGATGAAATTTTAAAACTTATTCGCGAGGAACATATTGCAAATTTTAACGAGGAAAGAGATGAATTGCGGAAGAAAGCCAAAGAAAGCATCCATAAGATACAGCATGAAAACCGGAAAACCTATAACTCTAAGCGAAAAGAAGCTACACAATATAACGTTGGCGATTTAGTTGCCATAAAACGAACACAGTTCGTACAGGGCTATAAGCTGTATCCCAAATATCTCGGACCCTACGAAATTGTGAAAGTTAAGAGAAATCATAGATACGACTTGAAAAAAGTTGGCACTGGAGACGGACCCAATAACACCTCAAGCTGTGCCGATCAAATGAAACCCTGGGTTGTCGCTGAAGATTCCACACATTCATCCGAGGCCGATGAATGAATAGGATGGCCGTGTGGGAATAATAGGTTAATTTAAAGGATTTACCTTGCAACACTGCTTACTTTTATTAAAAAAAAGAAATGTCAGTCGTTAGAAGTCAGTAACAACGCTATCCATGTACTATTTTGCATGCTACGTTTAATACAGTTTTAAATTGTTAATTCATTTGTTTTTCAACTACCATCCCCACATATATATATATATATATATAAATTATATATATAAGTATGAAAGGAAGAAAGGACACACAGTCTTAGATCAGGAACAAGAATCAAGCCAGTACCTCTTCAGCCTAGATTTAAGTGAAGCAACAGATTGTGATTGCCTGATATCAGTTGGAAGGCTATTCCATAACCGAACAGAATGTACCGAGAAGGATTTAGAGTAAGATTTGGATTTGCTAGCAGGAAAAGCCAGGAGTAGGTTGGCACTCGAGCGTAAGCGGTTCTGGGACCCGGTAGCCAAGAAAGAGAACCGTTCGACAAGGTAAGGAGGGGATTGAGGATTGAAAAGGATATTAAATAGCAACGACAGGACATGAACATTCCTACGCGATCTAATGGGCAACCATTTAAGCTGAGTACGGAAATCAGACACATGGTCAAATTTCCGCAAGCCAAATATGTACCGAATGCACACGTTCTGAAGCCGTTCCAGCTTATTGAGCAGCTCTTCAGTTGCGTCAATATATGCGATGTCGCCATAGTCGAATAAAGGGAGTAGAAGAGATTGAGCAAGAGTAATCTTGGTGCGAAGGGGCAGAAAATTCTGTAGGCGCCTAAGGGAGTGGAGAGATCTAAAGAGCTTTCGACTAACTTCAGAAACCTGAGCCGACCAGGAAAGGGTCTGATCCATTGTGAGACCCAAATTTTTGACAGTGGAAGAAAAAGGAATAATAGTACCGGCGAATACCAAATCCGGACACACAAGGTCAGACAACTTTGCAATAAAATGTGGACTACCGACAACAATTGCTTGCGATTTCCTCGCGTTGATTTTTAGTCCGTAGTTAGCTGCCCAATCTCGAATACTAGCTAGGTCAGAGTTTATTAGGCTTATTAAGGTGGGAAAATCATCAATACCAGCCGAGGCGTAAATCTGCAAATCGTCTGCATAAAGGTGATAGCAAGATTGGAGAGAAGCAGTGATGCCATTAATAAATATGGAGAACAGAAGCGGGGATAGCACAGCTCCCTGGGGGACACCAGCGGACAAATCCCTCCAAGAAGAGACAGTATCATCTACCTTGACAAGCTGGCGCCTCCCAAGGAGATATGATTGGAACCACGAGAGAGCTGTAGCAGAGAGATTTAATGTTTTGAGGATGCCGAGGAGGATTTCAAAGTCTACGGTGTTAAAAGCACTGCTAAAGTCCAATAAGACCAGAACAGTGAGTTTTCTATTGTATTACTTTATGTCGTTTTTCAATACATTTTCATGGTACTTGTGTTTTGTAATAAACAAAAGTACAATATTGTTGCGATTTCCATGCGGACTAAGTCGCGTGCACAGGAAGTTAAAAATGTTGGCCTAGGCAATTATTGAATTAAGTGAATAAAATAATTAGCATTTTTTATGCCGTAGGAAAGCCAGTCTAACGGGAAGTGAGCTCTATAGGCCACTGACATTTGCATCAAGATCTTTAACCCAATTTTATAATTCGGTTAATATAGTATCACCACTTAAAATACTCGCAAAAGGACATAACGCGACCAGTCAATTGAACATAGCAGTTTTTTGTAACATCTAACTGTGGTCGCACTTTTACCTTGACATTTTACGGCACGTTACTGTGATTCCGTTCCGTCTCCGTATTTTTAGCAGCGATGTGGTCACACCTTTACACTACCTACTGTACTATCCTTGACTAATGTAAACCGGGCTTTACTTCCAAGTAAGCATTAACAATACGATAACACGTCAAAAGCAATACTGAATTACCCCGTATAGAGGCCATAGTAAACATTAATCAGCGAAATTAAACCGGTCATATTATTTGCAACATTTCTAAAACCATACCAAAATTTACAACTTCTCGATGCATTTCGAGAGCAGCCCAACCGCGGGAAGCTTTACAAAAACCAAACAAAGCGAAACTTTTAACGAGTTAAAATGTATTTCAACTGAAGTTTTCCTTATAAAAAGAGAACAATGTTGACTTATGGTAAGACGAGGGGTCATTCTAGTAAAAACGCTTAGTCAGTGACCTTAGCGACGTGATTAACATGATTATTCAATGCGTATAAACTAAATCTTGGTCATATCTTTGACCTTGGTCATTCGTCGCTTGCTTTCACGTAAGTCTTTCAAAGTTAAGGTACTGTAACGGTTCGATCTACACGTCGCCTCTATGGCCCGGGATTTAAAATAGGAACACTCCTGAAAATAAAATAACTGATGAGAATGAGAGAACTATAGATACCAGATAGAACCTATTACGGTTTTATACTGGAACCTTGTCATGTTTTTATCTACTTGAGTGCTCGTGCAAATTTGATGGAACTTATTTATTAGCACATAGGGGCTATCACTAGAAACTCTAGTGCACAAAGCACAAGCACTGGTAGATGACGTGATACGAAAAGTCACGTGATCTACCAATAACGCGATTGGTTTAAAAACGAAACGAATAGAAACGCTACTTAGCGTTAAGCATCCTGACAAGGGCCTCAAGGGTCCTAATAATATAAAATAGAAAATAGAAATAGGTTTACGTTAATCCTAATAAGATAACTCGACTGACCGTCCCCGTTAGTAAAGAGACAGAGACGTTCTAGACAAAATTGAGACACTTACCTAAGTAGATTGCCGGGATATGCAGAATCACTGGAATCTTTTAGTGTTTAGTTTATCTGTTAGGTTTTTTTAAATAGTTTTCCTAAATAAGTAAGTTAGAATCAAAGTTATCATAAGCGAGGACTTAAGTTCACAACTTTTAACGAATATTCGAACCATGTGGTTACACCAAAATTTAACCACATGGTTCGAAAATGCGTCTACGAAAAGGCTTAACTGCGTAAATGTCCTTATTTTTAAAATACTGTGTTAAGCTCTAGTTTTCCAGGATAGCGGTACCGTCATATAGCGGCCGTAATACAGCGGTGAATGACGTCACAAATAACATTGTCTATGTAAACAAAATGGCGCAGTTTCCTAGAGGGCGGTGATTGACACCGTTATGTCAAATAATATTATAGCGGCCGTCATATTACGGCCGCTATAAGACGGTACCGCTATCCTAGGAAACCAAAAACAAAAACAACATAACTTAAAATGTAGCTAGATTTTTTATCCGATTTTGACTTTTTGTCAGAAGAGCCTTTTTTACTGACGAAGTCAGTTAGGTATATTTTAGTTTGAGATGTAAAACATAGCATGCAGCTGCAACTATGTATGTAATGACTCGCTCGTTTTATAGGGCTGTTAAATTATACAGGCAATTACTCTAAGGCTAAGCGTTGTATTTGCATATTATATTCTTATTTATACTTAACTTAGTAAATTGTAAGCTACACAATTATTTCTAAACTAGCCAGTTGCCCTTGCTTTGCTCCAGTTTATGTAATTTTTCTGTACCACATATTTTTATTGTACAAATAACTCTGGAATCACTCTATCTATTGCTGAAAACTGCTTTAAAACCCGTTGAATAGTTTAAAAGATCTACTTAAGCGAAACGACAACGGAAGCGACTTCATTTTTTACTATGTAAAGTTTGTGGCCAAAAATATTTACCTTTTATGCACATTTGTAATATTAAGAGCTAACAGCTGATTTTTCAGTTTCTGTCAAACTCTGCCCTTTTCCTTCATATCACAACGGAAAGGAAAGTAATAACTTTAACTGACAGATAATTTTAATTTTAAACATTGGCCCTAAATAAGATTAGCGATTACATGTTTTAAGTGTTTACCAGTTTGACATAATACTTAAATTGGCTGGGTTATACATTTCCCTCGTGCCATTAGTCGTGTCACGTCAAGAAGTGCAGAACACGACTCATTTACGTATTAAATGTTTAACATTGTTTTATCCTGTATTTGGACGGCGTCGCAACTACAAATTAAAAGGCCGGCTTGATTTCAAGCTGAGTATTTAAGTGAGATTGCAACTAAAGAGCTAGCTTATAGGCAGTTACCTACTCTACAGAATATCACATTCGCAAAAGATCAGACAGTCAAGGACTTTAATTGTTATGCCACTATAGAACCCTGTCGCATAACGTTGATCATTAATTTTAGCGTAATTTCTTTCATATGGTTTGACGCTGTCATTATGGCAGGGTTCCATAGTGGCTTAACAATTAAAGTCCTTGACTGTACTAGCAAAACATCATATATTATACTCATAACATCATACTAGCAAAACACGATATTCGCAAAACATTATATTTATAAATAGTCGGGCTTTGTTACAAAATCGTAGGTAGGTTTAGGTTATGTTAGATTTATAGCAGGCCCGGAGGGCCAAACTACACAGAAATAGGAGCTCCGCAGTAGCGGAGCTCCGTCGACACTGTCTAATTCATGTCTTAATAACAGTTAAGTTTTGCTAATGTGATGTTTTGCTACTATGATGATTTGCGAATGTCATGTTTCGCGAATATCATGTTTTGCGAATATGATATCCTACGACGGATTGCTTATAGGGTACGAAAGACGAGAAAACGAAGGCGGTGTGAACAAATTAACGAGCGAAATTGACCTTTATTTCGAGCACAAGATAATAATATAATTCGTCCGTCGAGTAGAATAGTGAGTTCCTAAAGTAAATAACATGGGTGAAACTGGAGGGTCGTTTCGTTTTTTCTGCCGGCTGGTGCTACGCGTTTCATTTCGTTTGATTGTTCTTGAAAGAAAGTTTGTTACATTTTCGTTCCAAACCCTTTGCACTTTTAAGTCTTTTTCTTCACATTCAAAACTTTGGAAGTATTTTGCGAAGCTTCTGAGCTTTGTACGCGGACGAACAGTCACTGGCTGTAATAAATTATTCGTTATGATTATTGTATGTCTGTGTAAACAAAATGCCCAAAATAATAAAATGCAGTAGAAGAATATATTTGGTAGTTGCCATGCCAATGACAACACTAAACCTAGCATTGTAAAAAATAAAAATATCATAGCGTCACTAATTGAGCAAGAAAACGTCTCGAAACTCAGAATAACAAGAGTAAAATACAATTACAGTTTGGCCGTTTTAAGAGGGCCGATTTGACAGGTGTCATCTTAGTACGGTCACGAGCGTTATTTGGGACCCATTTCAAGAAAATTATGCTTGAACTCGTCAATTTCATTACAGATGCCAAGTGTTGTAGTATGTCAGATTGACTTTGGACCTAACGTGGGTACCTTTAATCTCGTGACTGTACCAAATATGTGTTTGAGGTTATTTTTTGTACAAAGATGACAGCTGTCAAATCGGCCCTCTTTGAACGGCCAAACTGTACCTACCATGGCCATTGCATACCATTTATTACAATTATAGAGCCACTTTAGAAATTAGTCATAATACCTAATAGCATCAAGCCACGGGAAAGAAATTACGTCAACTTTAATTAATGATTTTCTGCGACAGTGTTGAAACAATTAAAGTGGTTGATCGTTCATAATCGCATTAAATGCTCATGTTGCCGCTTGCTGCTAAGTTTCTATATCTAACAAAGACGTCATACTAATGCAGCATAAGGCTGCGTTTCCACCAGAAAT
The DNA here is from genome assembly GCA_963966035.1 of Acleris laterana. NCBI lineage: Eukaryota > Metazoa > Arthropoda > Insecta > Lepidoptera > Tortricidae > Acleris > Acleris laterana. The sequence goes on from OZ014441.1 coordinate 2,914,728, forward strand.
GTGCGAGGCAGCTGAGCGGTGCGAGGATGCGTAGCGAGAATGTGTAGCGGGCTCTTTTTAAATAAGCGGGTGGGGTGCAATGAGGCGGGAGCAACACATTTCTCGCAACACATTCCTCGCACACATCTTTCCCTTCTTTTGTATGTACAAAAACCTCACTACGCTGAGCTTATTTCCACCAGAGCTAAGCGAGGATAGGTAAATTAAAACTCTGGTGGAAACGCAGCCTTACAACCCGATCACCCATTTTCCTATAAATACTTTTATAAGAATTACCTCTCGAAGTATAACCCACTAAAAGATAACCGCTTCAGAAGAAAACCAACCAACCATTCACATAAGGAAAACCTAAAAAGCTAAAGCTCAGATTGTCAGCAGTAAATTGATTTCACTGTAATTGCATAACCAAATATAAGGGTAAATGTAAGGGTAAGGGTGAGTAGGGTAAGAAAGTTAAAGGGATATTGGTATCACTCAAAAGATAGCGATTTAAAAGCAAAATCGATCAAGACTCGTACGAAACGGATTTGGATAGTTAATCCTTACGAAATACCCATTCCAAACCCATGGTAAGGGTAACCCTTATAAATAGAGTGTTCAAAAGTAAATCGAACAGCTTTCAAGCTTTTCTAAATGTATACTAACATTAAGGAGCTGAAGAGTTTGTTTGTTTGTTTGTTAGCTTGAACGCGCTAATCTCAGGAACTACGGGTCCGATTTGAAAAAATATTTCAGTGTTAGATAGCCTATTTATCGAGGAAGGCTATATATCATACTCACATAAACCGAAGCGAAGCGAGGGCGGGTCGCGAGTAATCCTTATAAAAACCCGTTAGAAACCCATTGAATGGGATAGTAGGCCGGTCCCTGATTACAACTATATCAGTCAGTATAAACAAGTGACACGTTATAAATCGCGTTTTATGTGTTAAGGACTTATATACATATACAAACTGAACGCTTATTACCTAACGCACTCGCAATTGCAATCATTAAATAAAATAAAAAAAACGAAGGCTTGTCTGCATACAAAATGAAAACAATTGTTCCACTTTGAAGTCGATTGCGATCGCGAGTTCGTTAGGCAATAGGCCAGCTGGTGTAAAGACACGGGTGATTGTTCCGATAAAGTTTTAATTGAAACAATTTAACCCGTAACAGGTATTTCTGCAAAGTTTCCATCGATTTGGAAGAGCAGTCTCTCTTAATACAGGTCACAAGTATACTTAAAAAGAGGCATTGACATAGATTGTTATATAGTTTTAAGTTAATGAATACATTATTTTTCATTTTCATTTTAATTTTAATGTAATATAATCAATCAGATTGGCTACTTATAATTTTATCGAAAGAAATTTTAATGAACGTACCTACCTATCATTAAGAAGAATTTTCATTTGATCGAATGGCATTTCTCGCCGCATAAGTTTGTTTGGTGGTAGTCACAAATCTAACCTAACCTAACCTATTAATTCTTAAGATATCTTGAAAAAATCATGGTTTTAGCAGAAAATATTCGATTAAATTAAATTCGATGAAGTGAAATTCTATGAAATGACGGGTTATCTAAGTTAACACAAGACATGGTAGGTATTTGTACGAATGAACGTTAAGTACCAATTTTAAGATTGAATTATGATCTAAGTACTTGAGTTGATTATTTGCTAGATATGAGATGAGAGCAGTAATTGTAAGATCTTTTGACGACGCGCTGGCCTAGTGGGTAGTGACCCTGCCTACAAAGCTAGTGGTCCTGGGTTCGAATCCCGGTAAGGGCAGATATTTGTGTGATGAGCGCGAATATTTGTTCCTGAGTCATGGATGTTTTCTATGTATTTAAGTATATATTTCTCTATATAAGTATTTATATCGTTGTCTAGTACCCATAGTACAAGCCTAGAGCTTAGTTTGGGACTAGGTCAATTGGTGTGAAATTGTCCACTTATATTTATTTTTATTTATTTATTTTATTAGAATATGAATGCTCTTAAGAAAACAACCGAACGCAATTCTATACGCATTCAAATTATTCAATCTTAAACACTACAATAGTCAAATACAGGGAAACGACTTGTGAATTTATTTACATACTAAACATAGTGCTTCTCTCATTTAAGTATAAATTATGTAAAATACGCAAAATGTGTCTTTTTCTTACGCGTAACAATTAAAAGGAAACAAAGAAAATCATTTCAACAAAGATATGTGTTTATGGTTATTAAAAAGTAATTTACCGCTTGATTATGTGGTGATTGTTAGACAAACAAATGACGATAAGTTTTTTAAGTGCGTGGATTACACTAACTCAGGTAACGAAGACGACGTGTCCTTGAGAGCCGCCTCTCCGAACGCGATGTTTCGGACATTACAGCTGCCTGGCTTCCTGGCTGCTGCAACCACCATGATGGCCCTCGCAGCACCAGAGCTCGACCTCGCCGTGGCCGCTCAACCACTCTTCCCTAAGAACATCCAGGACGAAGAGCAATTCAAACATCTCTCCGGCCAAGATTACCCTTGGAGGATTCCTATGCCGTTTGTAATGGAGGATAGGATACATAGCAAAGGAAAAATGCTTAAAGTGAAACATATTTCGAACTCTCGAGTTTTGATCCCAGTGAAAAATAAAAAGCATGCCCGGTTACGTTGGGTGGCTGGTATCAACGCCTGGGGTTAAATTAATAAGTGGATCAGGTGATTTAATCCACGAAGTCCCGCCCTACTACTTGATTTGACGGACAGTCACGGAATGAAAAGGTTCGTCACATTTCAACTCTTTTCCAATGTAGTTAAGGTCCAAAAGTGACGAACCACTTCATACCGTGACTATATACGGCGCAACCATTCGACGCCAATTTTAAGTGACGGGACCGTGCCTTCATGAACTGGAAACACTTTAGGCAATTGACAAAAAAATAATCAACAAGAAAGTGAATTTGGACCAATTTTCGATTAAAAGGTCTTTGTGCGTAGACAAATACACACTTCGCAAATTCGTTCGTGTTACTCCCATGGTCCTCGCGGGGGGCGGGAGACGTTACTAGTCGATGACGTGTTTCTCACCTCTATACACGATATAAATTACGTTACGAATATGTCTGCCGACATCCCTAACAGTCTTCTGCATAAACCTAATTTGATAAATAAAGTATGTATACACAAATATTGTGTAGAAGCGATATCAACTAATAACATTATTAATGGTAATGGACCAAAATTGGAAACATAGCGTAATAATCTCGTAAACGTTTCGTTACCGCCAACAGCAACTGCGGCCGACTGATGCTCCTGTCATAGTCATATCGCGCCGCGCGCACACTTCATACCGCCCCCGCTGCTTTTCGTCCCCCGTCGCCCGCGGACCATGGGAGTGTCACGAACGAATTTGCCGAGCTAAAGATCACCTCCATCTTTGAAGTTATCATCACCATTTGTTTTTTTTTTATAAGTTCGCTAGTTAATTGCATTATGAATAAATGATTAAGTATTGTTTTTTATTTAAATGTTTGTGCTTCCGTAAATATGTAATATTTAACAAAAAATAATGTGTGTTTGCCGTTTCAAATGGTTTCTGTTTGATTGATTATTTTGATGTCGGGTATCCGACATTTTTGGATGATTAATGTTCTACGTACGGATCCTTTTTAGTAGTAGTAAACCTAAATTTATAAACTTTGAACTCCATCTTAGTCTCACAAGAATAGAGTTTGATGTTTATAAAGTTACGTTAACAGGTGTTTAAAATTAGAGAATCTCCTCACACTGTCCCTTTCAAAAATATTCTACAAAAACGTTCGACATACACTCTAGATTAGGGTAAAACCACAAGGCGCGTCAGGCTATTGCTTAACGCGCTTGCAATCGCAATCGCTTTCAGTTTGAAAGTCGAAGGCGAGTTTGCATACAAAATGAAAACAATTGTTCCACTTTGAAGTCGATTGCGATTGCACACTCGCAATTTTAAGCAACAGGCCAGCAGTTCACGCTTCGACTGTGGCGAGGAGGCCGAAACCATGGGGCAAATTGTACGTACAGCACTGCACTCTTCACTCCTACTCGGGTGCCCCGAAGATCTGTACAAACTAACACCTGCCTATCGAAAATAAGAACGTTAGCTGAGACTTAGCTATTCTTTAAGATAAACCACGTGATCAATTTGTGGTGCCGTACATTTCAAGACGATAGAACAGAAAAACAAACTCTCTGCTAAACAAAACCTGATTTGATAACCTCATAGTACCTACTAGCTAGCTAACTAAAGCAGCATTTTTAAAATATTGCTAAAAAGTAAACAGTTTAGGGGCCCCAGTTTTTTTGCGCCTTGGACACCTAGCTATGCCACTGCCTACAAGTACAACATCTCTATTTTCTTTGCGGGGGGTTAAAAATGTTTCAGTTGACACACGGCTTGAAAAATGATGTATTTAAATAGACCACTTTTTCCAACTCGTAATGTATTCATGGACTTGTGTCACAGTCTGCGAATTAGCATATTGCCTGACCGTAATTCTGCCGTCCTAAATAGAAGCGCAGTAACTACGATAAAACTGATGTAGTAATATCAACCTTATTACTTACGATGTAGAATTGAATCTGCTTTGGTGATTAAATTTAAGATACTGCGTATTGGTTTGGAAGGGCAGAATTTAGCTCGAGATTTCTGCTGGGAAGGGGTAATCGCGATGTCCTTAAGGTCGGGAATCGCTCCCACCTAGTTTGACTAATTTCGCCACTGACCTCTTTGTTATCCTCGGTGAGTTATTTCAAGGGTAGGTACTCGTACCTAGTATGCCTATTCTGTGGCAGCACAGGAGAATGTGGTGTGATTTTATATGTTTGGAATTAACGGGGGTTGTAATGTAATGACTACCTAATGACTAGGGCCCAGAATTTTGGAGGCGGCTTTTGATAAGTTGTAGGGAGAGGACAGAGGATACCGCTGTTTATCGATGTTATCGAGAAATCGATATTTTATTAATTTATAAGTCTTTATTAAATGAAACCTCAAATCTTCCGATGATATGTACAAATTTCTTTATTGATATCAGTATAATAACGAAAACCCTAATAACTATTTTACTTGAGAATAGATCCCTCTGAGACCATTCAACGTAACTTCGCTTGTTTGTCTACCCTTTGATATATAATAAAACAGAAAATATTATTTAATAACTTTCCGACATTTAAATTTTTTTTCATCATCGACCGATGAAAAGAGTACGTATCATCGGAATATTTGAAGTTTTATTGAATAAAGACATAAATATATAAATAAACTATCGATTTGTCGACAACATCGATAAACAGCGGTGTTCTCTCCCTACAACTTGTCAAAAGCCGCCCCCAAAATTCCGGGCCCTACTAATGACACACTTACATACAGCTGGCTGTCCATTCTACTCGGTAAAACAATATTACATTTGACATGTTATCCTATTGTTAACTTTGCCGCCATTTCTGTCAAGTAAATAAGAGCTATGGTATGTACAATTGCTAATTGTAACGTGGACAATACCATCATATGTCAAAACTTCAATAGCAATTTGGTCACTACCGGCAAGCAGAAGTGCTCACATTGTTGTGCTCCGCTGTGGGGATGAGACAAACGGTGAAATTACTAGCATTCATCTTGGTCCTCAGGGATTGATAATGCATTGTATGTAATCTTGGAAAATACAAAAGGCTTGAAAGAACTTTAAAAAATAATAATTCGCAGGTACATTCTAGCCAAAACACTCAAAACTACACGATAAATTGTGCTAAATTTCCCACATTTACCTAAACCGTACTTGAAACTCCCTCGGCTCAATAAATTGTTTGTCTGCTGAGCCGTGACCATGCTCGGTGCTAAATCTCTCTATTATTCCATGGCCACGTTGATTACGTTCAGTACCAGGTACTCCATAATGAATCTATTTTGAATTAAGCAGCAGACTGGTAATAAAGTATAAAGCAACTTTAAAAACCCGACTGCACGTCTGTCATATGAATATTAAAATACCATGTTGCTATTATTAAATACGCCATATTTTTTTAAATAATACCCAATGGCAGTCAGACCAAATCTGTCGACAACTCGTTTGTGGAAATCTGTCAGTTCAGCCTTTACAAGGGAACAAAGAACCACTAAAACGATTTATGGTTTTTACCGCCTAGAATCTCGGGTCAAAGACGGTTTATGGTTTTTACCGCCTAGAACCTCGGTGCAGGTCAAACACGGTTTATGGTTTTTACCGCCTTGAATCTCGGGTCAAAGACGGTTTATGGTTTTTACCGCCTTGAATCTCGGGTCAAAGACGGTTTATGGTTTTTACCGCCTTGAATCTCGGGTCAAAGACGGCTTATGGTTTTTACCGCCTTGAATCTCGGGTCAAAGACGGTTTATGGTTTTTACCGCCTTGAATCTCGGGTCAAAGACGGTTTATGGTTTTTACCGCCTTGAATCTCGGGTCAAAGACGGTTTATGGTTTTTACCGCCTTGAATCTCGGGTCAAATACGGTTTATGGTTTTTACCGCCTTGAATCTCGGGTCAAAGACGGTTTATGGTTTTTACCGCCTTGAATCTCGGGTCAAAGACGGTTTATGGTTTTTACCACCTTGAATCTCGGGTCAAAGACGGCTTTCGGTTTTTACCGCCTTGAATCTCGGGTCAAAGACGGCTTTTGGTTTTTACCGCCTTGAATCTCGGGTCAAAGACGGTTTATGGTTTTTACCGCCTTGAATCTCGGGTCAAAGACGGTTTATGGGTTTTACCGCCTGGAATCTCGGGTCAAAGATGGTTTATGGTTTTTACCGCCTTGAATCTCGGGTCAAAGACGGTTTATGGTTTTTACCGCCTTGAATCTCGGGTCAAAGACGGTTTATGGGTTTTACCGCCTTGAATCTCGGGTCAAAGACGGTTTATGGTTTTTACTGCCTAGAATCTCGGGCCGGTTTCCATGAATCCATTACAATATCCATATCTCAGATCAACACAACACAGTTAAGGGACTGAGTGTTCAGAATAAAACACCTAGCTTTCACCTTCGCTTGCAAAATTAATTTTCATTCTCTTAAACCAGTGCGTCCGCAATTTTTCTTACGTTATTTGTTGGAGTTATTCTCGATTTATTGTCGACTTTGATGTCGAATTCTACTTTGTTCCCGAGTTAACCCAACTTTAATTTGAATTAAAACAATACATTTTGGGTAGAATTTTGCGAACTTGAAGCATGATTAAATGCATAAATATTTCGGAGGTTCAACACTGATTGAAATGAGTCTAGAGACAGGGTACAATATAATATTTTTTTTATTGTATTTCAAACCTAATGTGCTGAATGAAATCGACTGCACGGCAAGAAAGTTTTTTTTTTACAATTATTTTTTTTTAGTATTTTTTTTAATTTTATTGTATTTAAACTATGTACCTATTTTATAAGGAATACTTACTTGTATAATATAACTATAAGTTATACAGGTGGTTTAAGAATAACACCGCGTGGTTCGTTAAAATTTCAATATAAACGGACGGACAGCCGCGCGCCCGTTGAATATTATGAGGCCCTAGGATTAAAACATGTTGATAATAAATTCAGACCTGTACGTACAGTCGACTATAAAAGTTGTCTGCTACCCAAGGTTCAAAATACAATCTGGAATAACTGGTGCAGAAGTTATCTGACCTTTTGAAGACCACAGTCACACACAGGGGTTCAGTAGAGTTCATCAATATTACTTTAGTACCTTGTCTATTTAATGTACGGTCACGAGCGTTTCAAGAAAAATATGCTTGAAGTTGTCAATGTGATTAGAGATGTCAAGTCATTTGTAACTTTTAGGATACCCAACCTTATTGTTGTAGAATGTCAGATTGACTTTGGACCTAAGGTGGGTACCAAATTTAATCTCGCGACTGTAATTTTTTTTATATGAGTTTAAGGCAAACAAGCATTATAGGCTACCTGCGAAGTAATCACCATAGCCCATAAACACCAGCAACTGAAGAAGAGTTTTCGGTACGTTGACGGCCAATATCGCGCTTAAACTGCCATATATGAATCGTGACAGCGATTAAAGTGAAAATGTACAATTATCGAAACACCTTTCAACGAACGTATCATTTATGCAGAATTTTCATTTCATCGTAAGGCATATTTCGCCGAGTTTTTTTATGGTATTCTCAAGTCTTTCCTAACCTGATCTACGTAATTAATGTTTAAGATACCCTAAAAATATCATGGTTTCAGCAGAAAATAGCGTTCGATGAAATTCGATAAATGATGAGGTGACAAGTGACAGATGAAAATTCATCATAGGTCCTGTCATTGTCAAAGTAAAGTAGGCGGTCTAATCTATACTGCGTTTTTAATCAGATTACAATAAGTCAAAGCCACATTAGAAATATGAAGACAAACCTATCCTCTATAACTAATTAAAAACCATAATTCAAGTATATTTCGATATTATCTGCGTTATTCAAGAGAATATGAGAATTTGACCGTTACTATTCTAATATGAAAAAAACGAAATACATTTTAGTTATGTTGTGTCTCTGGCTGTACAGTCAACTGTTAAAATAAATATTCACACAAGGGTGCAAAAATATGTAGACACATAACCTTTATTGTCGTATTAATAAGGTCTGCGTATATATTTTAGTGTGTATACATATTTTGTGCCCTTGACTGTACCACGCTATGTCGTTTTCTAAAACGCGCTATCTGGAGTTCATTCCGGACGTGATAAAAAATTCAAATACCCTTTTAAGTGAAGGTTGGCAAAGTAATTAATCCTGGACCAGCTGGGAGGGGTTAATTTTTGTGGCGTGTTTTATATACACTTAGCTTTTGTCTGCAACCGCCCGGGTTAATTTAAAGGACCAACCACACCGGTGCTCAAAATAAGATGATGCACCGTAAACGCACCGCAACTTAGGGCAGTTAAAAAAAAATGAATATGTACAACCACATCATAGATACGAAATACTTAAAAATTATAATGAAAATTACATTTTTGTCTGGTATATATCTACCACAATAACGTAGTGCTTAAATAAATTTCACAAATAATATGATCTGCATTAAAAAAATGGTATGAAGGAAATTAGGACTCAGACCAGATAACTTAGATTAAGTAGATACCTACTATACAAAGTAAAATAAAATAAAAGATAAAAGTATTAAAGTCCGATAGCACATTAGCAGTTCTCCGGAAGGGTTAGCTTTTGTCGTGAGCTTGTGCTGGGGTCACGCATACAATAGGGAATAAAACAAAACTTATAGCTATAAAACAACCAAGGTAGCCTATAGATTTGTTCCTATCAAAACAAAAAAAAACAAAAGAAAATTATGTGTATCAGAATTTTACGGCACACCTATCTTTTCTCGAAGCGGTTCGTCGTTTTTTTGAATGCTCATAAATTGGGTATGGATAAATACCAGATAAATGAAATTCTCGGGATATGATGTCAATAGTAAACTTATTCAAAAAAAATAAGTTTCTATTGCATAGCTTTTCTGCTTTAGATTTAATTGATGTCTAAAAAACCCCAATTTCGTCACTGACTCAGACGTAGGATACTTCCCGAAGTCCTAGAAAGCTGAAATTTTGTATGTAAACTAGTATTATTTTATTACATCCGTATTTCTTGAATTCTTGATTTCAATTTTCATATTTTGTTGCAAAATGCAATTTAAAAAAATCCATGCATTTTCCTATAGCGGTAGTTTAAAGTTAACAGGAAATTATTGGCTAAATGCCTTGAAGATAGTTTTTTTTATTCAAACTATTTTAATTTCTGTATCATAAAAACGGCAGGAACAAACCCTGAAGAAAAACATCAAATACTATAAAACGGTCAAGTGTGAGTTGAGCTCGCGCTGATTCGATTCAAAACCGAAATCAAATTGGAATATATTGATACCCGTTGTGCGGCGATACGGAACCCTCGGTGCGAGAGACCGACTCCCACTTTCGGTGTTTATTCACCGCCCCCATTAATATGTTTGAAAGTTATAGGTAAGGAAATTACTGATTATAAGTTAGATTGCGACTGCCGACTGCAGTATGTTCCCGTGTCTAGTGCAGAACGGCTTCACTCGAGCAGTGAGTGGAGTCGTAAAAGGCAAATAAAACTATCTCATCGGGGCTTTTACGCCCTAATGGCTAGCTTAGAACGAGCTATAAAACGGCAGCCTTATGGTAAAGTAAAGAATGGAACATTAAAGTACAGTCGGTCGGTAACAGACGTAACATTTAACATTAAATATTTTTTAATTTAATCACGTTTGCGACTAAACTACGCTCTAACGACGTCTTGTTATCGTAATCGGGCATCGAAAGAAGCGTACCGTAACACGAATGCGTTGTTATTCAGTTGGTTTGTAGGATTAAAGTCGCCGTCAATAGAACTTACAAAAGATGTAAACAAAACCAAACGAACCGATTCACCATGATTACTCGATAATCACGAACTTTTTAAGATCAAATGAGGTTTCTGCAATGATTTATAGACTAGATCATTATTTTCATATCAAACATATAATTTTACGTTATTTTTAATAAAAACACGCTTGGTGAATATTTTGAGGTTATGTGTCAAACAATACTAATTTGTAACACGGTAAAACGATATCGTAATTAACCTTTTATTGAACTGTTTTTCACTCGGCCGCCATTACTGTCAAGTAAATAGCAGCTATCAAAACGTTGACAATCAATACGATAACAATTTAAAGACGATATGGATTTACCGCCTAGAATACTGGCCCTATAAAACCGCAATGATTCAACCATAACTTGTATTAACTATCGTGTTTTTTTTTGTTTTTAATTACTTTCACGTTTCACAGTTTGAAGAAGAAAACAAGATTATTATATCCAAACAGATACATAGGCGTTATGGTTATCAAGACCTAAGGGCCCTAGCAAATCAAACGCTACCTAACCTTTTTAAATTATTTTCTATCACTCAACATGTTTGGGATAACATTCTCGTGCCGTACGATAAACTACGTGATCAACTGTCATTCCATAATGATACATCAGCGATAGAGAAGAAAATCTTTAGTAGTGTTTGCATCTTGATCTCGTAACACTATCGATTTTAGCATATTATGAGGCCTCTTAATAATTAACGACTATGTATGTACTTCAACAAGAACGTGTTGAATTTCGTGCGCTAGAGATCGTCATTGCTTTGAGAAACCTCGTATCTCATATTTACTGACGTACGATTTTAAACTTAAACGTGAATAGAATGAAGTTCAAACTCATACATCTCGAAATATCAGATACGAGTTTTTTCTAAAGTAGTAACGATATATATTCTCTGTACCTCCGTCCATTAGTTATTTGTAGGGACCTCGGCGTGAGGAGTAATCCCGCTAATGGACCGGTCCGGACAGGTAATTACTGCTAGGGTTGCCATATGTAGAAATTAAATTATGTCTATGATTGCGTACCTAAGCTCTGCTGCACAAAGTCGTTTGTGTTTTTCATTCGATATTTTATTGTGTTCGCTTTATTTAAAAAGAAGTGGTCGTGTCACCTTCCGTGCGGTCACCGAGCGGTCCCAACAAAAGACTAGCGCTGGCTACCCGGCACTAGCTGAGTTGGGACCGTTTCACTACTGTCCAACTTTGTGTAAATTGATTTGTGCGTTTTTGTAATAATATTTTTTTTTTCTTTCAAAAGCCCTGAAAAAAGTCCTGTCGAAGAATTCTGAAATTTCTCGCAACAACTGAGAATATTCATTTTTAATAGGTGCAATTAAATTTAAAAAATACATTACCTTTCATTGTTATTTTTGTTAAGTATTTATGTGTAGGTATTTTGTTGAATAGTGGTTACATTTATCTTTTATTTTTGACAAATGAATAGTAAAAATATGTACTTACTTATTTTATTTTTTCCTGACACTCGCCGAGCCCGGACACAATGCTGACAAAACTCCTAAAATCCTGACATGTCAGGACAAATCCTGACGTATGGCAACCCTAATTACTGCGTAAGACGACTGTGGATTCTTGGCGGGAGCTCTAAAAAAGGCGGTCAAGTAAAATTACCAATTTCTAATTGTATGATTTTTTATTGTTGAAAGTGCAATAAAATAGTGAAAAAACTACTAGAAGGACATTAAAAATGGATGGAAACGAGGGGGGCGGGGATAACCCGCCCAACTCCAATAACAATAAGCGTCCTCGGCTCGTACCCGGGGACGGCGGCAACAACGGCGGCGGCGATAGTAGCGGCGGCGGTGAGCAACATGCCGAGTATTTACCGTATTACAAACCGAATTATAAGAGACTATATCCTGAAAATTCAACTAAATCTGAATTTAAAGTGTTCGTGGAACACCAAAACTATAAAGACAGACTGGGTAATAAAAGTCCCATATATCTTAATCACATATTTACCACGGACGTTAAAGGTGTGATGGCTATTCAAAGGCTTAACGCAAACAAAATTGCAGTATTGTTTAAACAATATAACACGGCTAATAACTTTTTGAACAACTCGGCATTTTTGGAAAAGTATAGCATGAAAGCATATATACCAGCAACACAGATAGAAAAAACCGGCATTATAAGATTTGTTCCTGCGAATATTTCAAACAAGGATTTATATACAAAACTGAGTTCAATTTATGAAATTATTTCGATACGACGCTTCACTAAGAAAGTAGGACAAGAACGAGTTCCATTACAAACAGTTAGCATAACATTCTTATCTAATGTATTACCAGACAACGTTCAGTATGATTTATTCTCATATCGAGTCTTCGAGTATATCCCACCTTTACAACAATGTTTCAAATGTTTCAAGTTTAACCATTCCGCTAGAATATGCAACGGCAAGCAAAGATGTTCAATCTGTTCAGGTGAACATATATATAAAGATTGTGACAAACCAAATGAGTTCTGCTGCGCCAACTGCAGCGGCCCACACCTGGCCATTTCCAAACTATGTCCAATTAAGATAAGTAAAATTTTAGAAAAGAAAAGTAAAATTACATATGCAAGTGTTGCACAAACAAAAAATACTGAAACCGATGAATATCCTCCATTGCCGTTGCCAAAACACCAACAAACACAACTTGTAAATAAAAAAGCCTGTACAAACTATAAATATTCCTGTAAATTCTGTAAATAAAACTGTAAATCCTGTAAATAAAAATATAAATAACAAGCCTGTTTCACAGGCCACAAACATGCATGTCCAACCAACGGACATCAAAGCCCAGATACTCTGCAATAGTGAAGTGCTAATGGCCCTAGTACAAACATTGATAGAGCTGGGTAACAACAGTGATCCTGCCCCGATCACCACAGCAGCCATTAAAACCATGTTAATAAAAAATCTGTCTCCATAATGGATTTAGGTTCCCCTAGAGCGTCACAGTTACGCATTGCGCAGTTTAACATTCAAAGTGCTAATAGTAAGAAACCCTTATTAATTAAATTTTTGCTACAGCAGAATATTGATGTATGTCTACTTAATGAAACTTGGTTTAAAGAACATCACAATTTTAGAATCCCCAATTATAATGTTCATTCTAGAATATCCAAAAATGCACACAATGGTGTAGCAATATTAATTAAACCAGATTTGAAATATAACATTTTAAACACAGCCTTTTATGAGGACATTCAAACTGTAGCTATATCTATATTCTACTGAGCGTGGTAGTTTATCTGTACTCTGTGTATACTGTCCTCCTTCCAGCGGGCACTTAAGAATAAATAGACTGCGCAATATAATTCGAGACCTCCCTAAACCTATTTTTATGAATGGAGACTTTAATGCTCACCATATTGCATTTGGTTGCTTATCAACGAAAGGTCGTGGGCAAGACTTATATGACGTTATAGATGAATGTGATTTGTGTATCTTAAATGATGGCAGTTTCACGACAGTTAACCGTCCAAGAACTAATCCTTCATCTATTGACGTCAGCTTTGCGAGTGCATGTTTAGCACCATTTTGTGAATGGTCTGTTCATGACGACTCAATGGGAAGTTATCACTATCCCACTATAACTGTAATATCCCTGTTCATTGAGAAATACCAAATCAACCCTCCCGTTGATAAATTTTTGTACAAAAGAGCCGACTGGCACAAATATAATGAACTTTCTGAGAGAGCTTTTGATGACTTAAAAGTTAATGTTGAAGACCCACTTGCTTCCTATACAGAATTTTGTATTCGCCTTGATGCCCTTATGCAGTCGGTTATTCCTAAGTTCACTAAACGTGATCGCTTTACTAGCAGACCTCCAACACCTTGGTGGAATGAGATCTGTGAGCAAAGTGTAATAGCATCATATAATGCTTTAAAACTGTACAGAAGTGACTCTACTATTGATAACTACATAAATTATAAGAAGTTAGATGCTTTAAAAAAGAGAACCATTTCTGAACAGAAGAAAGCTGGATGGAATGACTTATGTCATTCATTTAATAGAACAACCCCTATTAGTAAAATTTGGAACATGATTAAGATGTTTAAGGGTGTCAAATCTGGTATCAAATCTCACAAAGACGAGTTCATTTCTCCCTTTTTAGATAAGCTATCTGACAATAATAATTTAAAGGACACTAGTAACTTATTTTACTATTTTAACAGCAATAATAATAACCATAATTCGAAATTTTTGTAAGATCCCTTTACATGGAATGAATTCACAGCAAGTCTACAATCTAGACGTAACACTAGTCCAGGCTTAGATAATTTTCCATACATAGTTATTAAAGAGCTTCATATTTCCATTCAGCAAATATTTCTTAATATTCTTAATGCTCTATGGCATAATCAAATTATCCCTGATTCATGGAAAACACAGTGTGTTATCCCAATACTTAAGCCAGATAAAGCTCCAGAGTATGCCAGTTCTTATCGTCCCATATCTTTATCATCATGTCTGGGTAAATTATTTGAAAACATGATTAAAGTCCGACTGGACTGGTTTGTAGAGACTAATGGTATCATCCCATATGTGCAGTATGGCTTCCGTCGAGGTCGTAGTTGTGCTGACAGTTTCATTTCTCTGATCTCAGACCTGAAAATTGCAAATAATTTAAAATCACACACTGTTTGTGTATTTCTTGATGTTCAGGGAGCTTTTGATAATGTTGATCCAGCTATCTTGGTTAACATTATGTCTGATGTAGGCAGAGATGCGATTTATTTGAAATACTTCTATTTAAAATGCAAATACAAAATGCAAAATAGCTATTTTGTATTTTGCATTTAAATGCTTTTTAGTAAGAAGCATTTTGTATTTTATTTGAAATACCTTTCGAGACATATTTTGCATTTTTAATATTCATTTCAAAATGCAAAATACTTTGTGATACAAAAACAACACATCCTTACCAAGTTCAGCGCCAGTAGAAAGACTTTTCGTACGGTGGGATGATTATGAGACCTCACAGAAGAAAAATGAGTGATGAGGTATTCGAACAACTGGTATTGTTAAAAAGCGTAATAAAATAAATAAAAATATCCGAGATTTGGTCAAAAGGTATTTTATTTTGAAAAAGTATTTTGAAAATACCTATTTTGCATTTAGCATTTCAAATACAAAACGCAAAACTATTTGGTATTTTGCATTTGAAATAGTAAATCTGAAAAGTATTTTGCATTTTGTATTTAAATGCTTTTTTAAAACCATTTTGTACATCTCTGGATGTAGGTATACCAGGTCAACTATGTCAGTGGATCTACAATTTTCTAAATAAAAGAACTTTATATGTTAAGCATAATAATATTTTACACGGGCCTAGAATAGCTTCAAAAGGTACAATGCAAGGTGCCACACTTTCACCATTACTATATAATTTGTACACATGTGAAATATGTAAATATGTAAATAGTAGAGATGTAAATATTTTGCAATTCGCAGATGACATAGTTCTGTACAGTAGCAATCAGAATTTACAAATTGCCATAGACAATATGAATAGAGCCCTAAACCAGTTGAGCCTATATTATGATGGCAGATTACATTTAAAGATCAATGCTACTAAAAGCAGTTTAATGATTTTTGGTGATGATGACCCAACCTGTGATATTATGTATCGCGGAGAAGCTATTAACAGAGTTAGATCAAAGAAATTTTTAGGTGTCATTTTAGATCAGAAACTGACTTTTGAAGAACATGTTCGACATGTTTCAAAAAATGCTTTAAAAGCCATAAACATAATAAGATGTCTTGCTGGTGTGTCATGGGGTGCAGATCCAAAAATATTGTCTATATTGTACAAGGCTATAGTCAGAAGTCATTTTGATTATAGTGCTATAGCATATATAAATAGCCCACACACAAAAAAATTAGATATCTTGCAGAATAAAGCTCTGCGAATTATATCTGGTGCTATGTGTTCAACTCCCATAAGGGCCATGGAAGTTGAGACCAAAATTATGCCACTGATCTTGAGACGTCTCATTCTAGCTGAAAGATATTGTCTTAAATTATTGTACTCAAATAATACTGAAATTATTAAGAAGATTTTACCTTATCGAATCCAAGTGTCTGGTCCTTTAGCAACTAGCGAGGGTCTCCTGATTGGTAACTCTCCAATGTTGTTCCATATTTTTTTGGAAACTGAAAATAATTGTATTAAAATCAGAAAACAGCACCCATGGCCTTGCTATTCCTCCCAGTATAAAAGTATAGTACATCCAATTAAAGTAGTTGAGTCAGTCACCAATAACTCAGATATGTTGCAGTTTCTATCTGAACATGAATACTACACTATATATACAGATGGAAGTAAAGGTGAGGGTTATGTGCGCTGTGCCATTTATGACCCTCAGATTAAATTTTCTCAGAGCTTTATTTTGCAGGAAGCCTGTACTATATTTACTGCAGAGGCTTACGCAGTCTATCAGGCTCTTTTACGAATTGGCAATGTATATAACTGTAAATATTTTCTAATTGTAACTGACTCTTTAAGTTTGATTCAGGGGTTAAACAATTTAAAAATTAATTTCAAAACTAACTTCATTTTGTACATGATTAAAGAATTAATATTAAAATACAATCTTAAAGGTTTAGAAACTGATTTTATGTGGATACCTTCTCATAAGGGAATTACTGGGAATGAAATAGCAGATAAAGCTGCTAAGGAAGGTATTAATGCACTCGACGTTTCTGGTTACATGTATGTACCTATGACAGATTATTTATATTCTATTAGGTTAGCTATAGGTAGGTTATGGGAACAAATGTGGAAGAAGGATCAAGAGACGAAAGGAAGATGGTACGGTAGCATACAAGAAAGCTTACCAGTAAGGCCGTGGTATAATAATTTACGCAGAGCTAGCCGTGACTTTATCACCACCATTACTCGACTTCGTTATGGACACAATACTGCGCCATCACACCTCGCAAGACTTGGAATAATCCAAAGTAATGTATGCACTTTCTGTGGAAATAATGAAGCAACCGTTGAGCACATCATATTCAATTGTCAAAAGTTTCTTCTTGACAGATTAGTTCTTGCAAGTGAACTTAGTGAAGTGTGTCCAAATTATAGTGATTTTTCTTCCCGCCCGCCGCCGCTTAATCAATTATTAAAAGACACTCAATCTTATAGACCAATATATAATTACATTAAAAATACAGTGCAAAAAATTTAACAGTGCTAAAAAGATACTTACTACGTGATACCAGGAAAATAAAGTTGTGGCCTAAAGGTCTTGTAACCAGGCCATAAAATCCAAAAAAAAAAAAAAAAAGACGACTGTGTAGCTATATACATATACATAACATATATGTGACTAGCTTGACAACGACGTCTGTAGCTACTGTACATAATGTAGCATTGGTCCTGTAAATGGAGGCAGTTAACAATAGCTTAAAACCTCGTAAAACTTTGAGTGTTCTAATTTTTGTAGAAATAATGAAGAAGAAAATCGTACCTAATAGTATCACTTCGTATCCTATAATGTCCTTATGGTTAGCATGTAATTGGTTTAGATGTTAAGTACTTAGTTAGTATTTAATCAGGGTGCCTCTGAAAATCACTGACGCGGCGTGCCGCAAAGGGCCCCTTTTTAACTCTTTTATGTTTTATTTCTAATTTTCATTGTACTTACATAAAGTCTGTTATAATGCACTTCTATTTTACTTATACATAGCATTTTTGCTCATTCTCACAATCAACGGAAAGAAACTATATCGTTTCATTACACTTACCAAAAATAAAGTGAAGGTTTCTAAAATATCTTAACTTAACCAACATTACGCACAAAAATACCTGACACATTCGGACGGTTCCAGTTAGGACATGTCAGATATTTTTAACCCAATATTAATCAAGGTAAATACCTATTTTAGGTACCTATTGTACAGTAGAAATGCACTACGGATTATTCAAAACGTTACCTACATACATACATTAAATCACGCCTGTTTCCCAGAGGGGTAGGCAGAGACCACTTCTTTCCATTTGCTACGATCTTGACAAATTTCTTTCGCTTCTTCCACATTCATACATCGAGTCATGCGCGCACATCGGTTTCGGGTACTTAAGATTCGGCCCTTTTCCAGTATTTCTCTGATTTGACTCGAAAAAGTACGCCTAGGGCGGCCCCTTCCGACCCGTCCACTGACGTTAAACGTTACCTAAAGGGATGAAAAAGGGGAAAAAAATACCTATCCAGTAGGACTGTTTTTGTTGGGGCAGAATCTTGTTGCATCCGTTATTTGTGGTAAGCTCTCTCGGGTTCTCCCGCTAATGGGGCCCAGACAGCTACTTAGTTAAGTACAAAGATTTATGTAGCGGTTAGAAATGTGGATTATAAACAACTGGTCCTGACACTATACATCTGTAAATAAATATATTTGTAACGAAATTGAACTACCAAGCCTAATAATTTAATATGGGTAGTGTAAGTTCTTTTTTTTGTACGCTTAATTTTAACTTAATGTTATAAGTATCCAAATTGTACAGTCACGAGATTTAGGTCCAAATTCAATCTGATATTCTACAAGAATAAGGTTTTTTTTTTGTTAATTTTATCTAATGGCTTTCAACCCTGTTAAGGTGTATTTCGCCAATGTCAAGTTATTTATAGACACTCCCATGGACTTATTAGAGCAATAAGCCCGTGGATATCACACGCGAAGACAATTTGTTCGGTAAAAGAGAATTTTCTCCAATGGACTAAACAGAAGCACATGGAGTTAGCTCCACGCGCTTCTGTCAAGTCCAGGTTTAGTTATTGGTTAAGTTTCCTAACGCCCACTTGCACGGACCAGAGTTAGCGTCTTAACCCGAGGTTAGGCGGCTAACCACATACAAAAGTAGACGCTTAACTCTGGGTTAAGGGCTAACTCTGGTCCGCGCAAGTCCGCCTAAAAGTTACAAATGACTTGACATCTCTAGTGACATTGACGACTTCGAGCAGATTTTTCTTGAAATGGATCCGAAATTAACGCTCGTGACCATACTACCCATCCCATTCATGAGCAGATTTTTTTCTAGAAAATAAGTAATATTACTCATTCATTCATTCAATAATAAAAATATACGAGTTTTTACCGCAGTTTGAATTCATTAGTGAATTCACGATATTTCGACGACGTTCTAAACGCCATGTCATGATCAAAGGATAGACCTATTACCTGTAACTGAAGTCTGCGGGTAGGTTGACAGTTAAGAGCCGTATCGACTGTGTTGTCAGTCTACCCCTGTGGTCTACCCCCTCTGTGGGTTTCAATCTGTTCACGTTTGCAAGGACTTTTGTTAAGTCAATTATTCTAGTTATGGCTTTTGACGTAGAAACCTCGTCGTGTTGTTCTCCTAGTCATTATTTTTAATTTAATGTCGTTTACATTACATTTATAATTCTTTTTCCATGATATTTTTAATAAATATTTTTCTTACTTTTTCACCTTGTACTACTTACTTTTAAATAGGTATTACTGTGTTTTATGATTGAAAAACATATATTCTACTGGAGTTTCTTGCGACGCTTCTTTTTCGCAAAGATAATCTTGTCCGTAGCTCTAGTAGAGTCACTCCATATTACCTACGCGTAAAAGAACCCTGAATATGCAGACTCGCCTTCGTACTCGTATTGTCAAAGTGAAAACAATTGCGATTGCGAGTGCGATAGGCAATAATAGGCAAAGTGCAGGTGTCACGTATGGCCTCGAGGGTGTGGATGCTGTTTAAAACTTGACTCGGACTACCAAGGCCAAGCTCTTATTACAACACCCTGATTTAATTCCATTTTTCGCTACACATTTTCCGATAAATAATTATCCGATTCCACTTTCGTTAGGAGTGTGAACCTACGCTTTAACCTTTGAACGCCTTTGACTTGATACAAACGTCGTCCTCACACGCCAAAGACAGCTGAAAACCATAGCTAAATGTCAACCTTACGTCACAAATACTTGGGTCTATTTTGCACTGTATCTGTGACCACTATATGGGTCGATGGCGTCGTAGGCACGATAGTACACGACCACTTTAATCGTTCTTGGCGTTCAAAGGGTTTTTTAAATCGCATACCTGTAAAAAAAAAACATACAAGTTCCTCGCTCCCTAAATCAAGTTGGTTTCCACGATTTTTGAATAATGTTGTAGTTAAGTATTATGAAAAACTATGTTTGTACGTTTTAGTTTTTCTATTTTTTTTAATTGTTTCATTCCTATAAATATTTTATTGGAAAGGAAAACAAACCTATAACAGAACTAGTTTCAACTATATAACATCAACCACATATTCAAAAACCGTAAAAATACAACTAGGTTTAGGGGGATAGAAACGTTATCGTATTTCGTATGGAATGTTCAGCATTTTCTGCTTCAAAATCCAGCGATCGACGAACGACGAATCCCGCTTCAACCGCGAGCAACTTTATTATAGTGTGGATGTAAGACCAACCCAATGTACTCGTACTGTAGGTTTTTAAATGAAAAAATTAAATGACTGTGCGAAAATAATTTATTAACGTATAAAAAATATAATTACATTTTGAATAAGAAATGATTTTAACTTAACATTGTAACTTTATACATATCACCATTTTATTTTACAATAATCGATACAAAATAATCTGTTTTACTCTGGCATCAAATAATTCTCTAAACAATTACATAATACCTTTACTGTTACATATTATTGAACTTAATGTTTAAAATGATATAAAAAAGCCATTTCATCTCATATTTTTGTTCAAGGACTAGGATCATTCAAAAGGCATAAGCACTTTTAAAAGTATTAAGCTTGGCTCATAAACATCTCAAACGACGTGAATAATAAAATACAATAATTTCATTACGTAACGATATAGCTTTATTTAATAATTATATAAAATTCCTTTACTATGCATTAGCACACCGACTGGTTATTATTACACTACTATTATGTCATATTATTTATGTACCAACATTTCAGTTAAAATTCCTCTTAAGTAGGTAATCAGTGTATTGTGATATCAATTGCCTTTTTTAAATGACAAATATACTGACCTTATTAGAAAAAAACGGCGCATGTCTCATAAAATCGCGAATATATCAGTGACCTTAATTCTTAAGCCACAGGGTTCATATGCTTTGACTATCAAATTGCGCACGCGTCCTTTCTATTTACGAGGCCAGTATAGATGCCTACAAACATAACAAACGGGGATTAGAACTGTTTCCCTCCAAATTGAAATAAAACTTTCAAAATTCGAAAATACTTTTGGGCGGTTTTCAAAACAAAGTATGCATAGTTTAAGGACTAAAAAAGTACATTGCGTCAGAACAATTTAGTCGGACCTTTATTTACTGCCCTCATAAGTGAATAGGCGGTATCTTAAATTCAATAAACGAATCAGATTCAATCTTCAATCTTTGGTGATACGGTTGAACTTGCTATAGAAGTTTTGCCTAATATAGGTACGAGTACAGTATGCCAAAAATGTGGCCTACCACCCTACGGTTGAAGTTCATTTGCCCATTATGATACAACAAGCTCGATTTTCCCTTGCAATAATATTACGACAGTGACAAGTATCAACCTTAGCGAAAATTAGATCTCACAGAAACTTTTGTCAAAACTGGTAAACCACTTACAGGTCGATTCACAAGAGTTGGCACGAATAGATTGAACGTAAGTAATGTCACCTATCATTGTGTGAGTGCCGTCCTTTGAACCGATGTTCGAATTTCAAACCGAAAACCTGTTACTATTTTACACACTAGTATACTTTCATTCACTCATTCAATCCATTCGTGCCAACTCTTGTGAATCGACCGTACCACTATATTTGTCTTATAGCAGTAACTATAGCTGAGCTGTTCACACACTTTTTTTGAAAACCACCCTTTTATGAAAATCCTTACTTAAGGTCACCAGACCCACGGTACAATAACAAATGTGATGTGTACCAGATATAAAACAATTCGTTCGCACCCTAAAATCCTCAATATTATCACAACATTTAATGCTTGTTTAATATACATTTAAAAAATCTTTATATATTTTAATCACAGACCCCATCCACCATTTCATTCACCTTGGGCAAATTTCACAATAACATATTATTTTAACAACAGCCTTGGTACTTTTGCCGATATACATACACTATAGCAACCTATCGATGTTTCGAAAAATTTGTGTCCGCCGTTTCGTTTGTCTGAATTGTTTGTTCGAAAATATTTTTTCTATGAACCCATTCACTTTTCAATTTTTTTAAAAATATACCTAAATCGACAGAACCTTAACCTACAAATTAGTTTAGTTTCATAAAAATCAAGGAAAGTGAAAGGATTTTCGGACAAATGAAAATTTTGATAAACGAAACAGCGGACAAAGTATTTCGAACTTGAGATGGGTTACGATACACTATACATTTAATTTTACTATACTAGCGGGCGAGGAAAGAAGTCAATCCTGACACCTGTCATATTGACACCTGCGATATACTTTTCAAACCGACAGACGAATTATTCACCGGCGAGTTTAAGTTGCCCTGTCAGAGCGTATAAAAACATTTTAGGGCGTGCATTCTCAAAGTTTCCTTCGACATAAAACTGTTTTTAAGAATTTAAAACTTTTGATATCGTAACCTAGAGGACGCTAAGCCAGCGCCATTTAACATGGAGTTTTAATGGCCGACGAGTCACGTCACAGTGCATATCGGATCTATGTCTATATCACATTTTAATTAACAGTTTAAAATGCTTATATCACCCGTATTTCTTTGCCAATTTTCATTTCAATTTTGGCGATCTCTTTTATGGTATTATCATATTTTGTTGAGAAATGAGATTTATAAAATCCAATCTTGTTCTTTATTGTTTTGTTTTTGACAGTATTTTATACAACAAAGTGTTTATTTTATTGTTGATATAGATTCTAGCGTCTGAGGTAACTATGGTACTGGCATGACAGTACTCAGGTATGACTTCTTATTTCGCCGCTGGTATACCTAAGGGGTCTAACACTGGAAATACTAATTATCATTTGGCCTAATCCATCGTTTATCCGAATTTTCATTAATCCTCAACCATCCTTTCATTTTCGCCTGAATTTGTTCAGTGTTACTAATCTTACCAAACCACAGATATTTTTAGAAAACTTAAGGCCGTCTCAGCTAAAAATCAGTTTAGGAAAAATGATAATTCGGACTCGCGATGCATTTGGATTAGGACAAACGTTATTAGCGATTCCGAGGGACCCCCGTTCAAAAGATACAGAATCAAAACTAACTAGATTTTTCCAGTTTCAGTCTTTTCAAGCGCAAAGAAGTAAGACTACATTGTGATGAACGAAAATAATTAAAGGCAGCCTTGTAGCGATTCATTTTAAAAGTCAAGCTCACATTAATTACTATACTTCCCTAGCTTAACCTTTCGTATGCGTAGTAACAGATCTGCTCCATATACGCAAACTGCTAGAGAGTAGATCTGCACCAAAAGCTTTGCGCGCCTCCCGAATTTAATTTGAACCTTATTGTGAAGCTTCCTAAGGGTTAAAGTTTATTGTAGGTTAGCCAATAAAGTAATCAAATTTACCAAAAATTGCTCCTTACATAAAAATATTCAGTATGGCTGCTATTTTTGTTGGTTTGATGTCACGTGACTGGTCACGTGACCGCGTTGCCGCACTGAGCCGTCAACAAATTTTCTGCCTACCGCATACGAAAGGTTAAGACCGCGCCGAGCGTACACCGGGTGTACAGTGGCGCCCTCATTACTTTTATTGTGTTTTCTAATAAACTAAAGTATTTTCTTGAAATTGGACGAAACATTTTTGTACTACAAATGAAAACACAACTTATAGGGTATATCATATAGTTTGATAACAATTCACCTTCGAGTTATTAACTTAACGGAAAAAAGTGGCCACCTTATCCCGTTAAGCTGACTACTCAAAGAGTAATTGTTATTAAAGTTTGTTACGTATCCCATAAATTGTGTTTTTACTTGCACTACAAAAACATTTCGTTTGATTCCAAGGAAATTCTTTAGTTAATTAGAAAACACAATAATAGTAACGGGGGTGCCACTGGACGCTCGACGTTTGCTTGGCGCAGTCTTAATGGCGATATTAGAAAAAACACCTGTAGGAATTGCAACTTAGTCACAAACTGAACAGAGTTAAATTTACATATTGCAATTTTGCTTGAGAGGGCAGTATAATATGACTCTATATACAATTCTAATTCGAACGTTGGAATATATGGAACTAGTTTTAATTTTGAATTAAAATCGTTGCATAGATAAAGGAAGTCGCATAGATGGGAGTATTTAAATAAACTCAGGTAGATTACACATAAATATTTCCTATAGTTACCGACCGCTCTTCTAAAACCATATTTTGTTGGAATAAATCACGTTTTTGTAATAAATATATTCAAAAACTACCTATTTTGAGGAATAAGTTGACTGGCCCACGTTATATGATAACTGATCAGACTTTTAAAATAATATTATTTAGACAGTCTATACGTATGGTAGTCACCAGTGGTCGACCTTATATGAGTGCGAAGAGTGAGAAATATATATTTCGTACTCTTCCTACTCAGACAAAGTATAGACAGAGGCTGACCCACAGACCACTTACCCTATAGACTCCGCTTCGGAACAGTTTGTCTAGTATCTCATTAAGCCAAAATGGCGGGGCGCGGGGGGCGGAAAGTGCACCGTGATTGGCTAGTTCAAAGTCAACGAATAATCAAGTGTGCGCGTCGTGGTGCGCGCCAATAGAACCATGGCAACCAATTAGTGTTCTGTGAGCATAAGCATGGCTTACGGGGGCGCCTTTGTATGCGGAGTCTATAGGGTAAGTGGTCTATGGGCTGACCACTGGTGACCTTATCCTATTTTAGGTTTTAAAATCTATGCCTAAAACGCTTTGAAAACGGAGGCGGCGTTATACGACGCATTCCTGTACTAAAAAACATTCCTAAGGCGTTATCCATATGAATCACAAAGGAAGCGGCGCAATATATTGACAATTAAAAGACCATAACATAGAAAACATTTTCTTATGAAATTTTGAAATATTTCTAGAAACTATTTGAAAATTCACGATTTTAGAAAAGCAAGTGAAAACTCAATAGAATGCCTTAAGTAATAATCTCGACACTATTTTTAAACCAAGATCTCAGTGGATATACCCTAATAGCAACTAAACATAGCCATAGCAACGAAACGTTACTCCCGATCTACGCTTCCTTTATCTATGGTCCAGTTGGTAAGTCTAGTTTCCGGCTACCTGTAGCTGATGCCGTATCTGCTGGCGACTTGTGGCGTGTGAGTGGTGGCGATGGCGAGCAACAATGGCACGTCGTTCACGTCGATGTTCAGCGACTTGGTGAGCGTGGCGATGTCGCAGAAGTCCGTCGTCATCAGCATGTCCGCGAGGGTTTTGGACAGGATGCAGAATTCACGGAGCTTGCCTTCTAGGTAGGATAGGCACTGGAATAAGAATATTCGCACGTTAAAATCTAAAAGAGACACTAAATTACGAAATAAACTATTTGTATAGTATACTTTAAACCAATAGAAAATTTAAACACATTTTCTTTTAGCGCTCCCTAGTATAGAAAAAAAATGAGTGGATTTAAGTCTGGTGAACGGGCTGGCCTCGAAATAGTACCAGCCCGCTCTATCCACCTGGATAAAAAATAATATTTAATTTAAAATTGGGTACAGGTCGATTCACAAGAGTTGGCACGAATGGATCGACTGAGTGAATGAAAGTATACTACCGTGTAAAATAGTAACAGGTTTTCGGTTTAAAATTCGAACATCGGTTCAAAGGACGGCACTCACACAATGATAAGTGACATTACTTTCGTTCAATCCATTCGTGCCAACTCTTGTGAATCGACCTGTAAATTTAAGGTTAAATCACAAAAAAAATTGAAGAAAATTGAAGAGAGATGTGAAAGAGAGAGAAGTTGCAGTCAGAGTATTTGGAAGATCAACAATCGATCCTAAATCTTGCCCTATATCCCCTTTCGGCTTGACGTTTATTTACGGGCCACTATGTAGATTATAGCCTGGAATAGCACATAGGCTACTTTTTATCCCAGAAAAAATAATACTTCCTGAGAGAATAGCGACCAACTTCTACGCGGACGGAGTCGCGGGCAACAGCATAGAACTGTCAATAGTAGTTAAATTTGTGAGGTTCTCATCAGTGGAAGTCTTCCTTGTGGCATCATATTGTACTGACCTGGTACTGCGGCACGTTGGCGCGCCACATGGCGGGCAGCGCGTCCAGCATGCCCGCCACCAGCGCCGACATGCCGCCCGCGCCGCACTCGCGCCCCACCACGCGCACCTCCCTTTGGGCAAACACACACATTTTATTTATTTTTATGTGAAAAAGGAGGCAAGAGACAAGCAAGCGAGTCACCTGACTAGCTGTCACCCGCCACTCTGTCTGCGTAGAAAAATAAATCAGAGTCTATGTTACAAAGGGACAATGTGGCATTCTAATGGTGAAATAATTTTTGAAATCGTTCCAGTAGTTTGAGTTTATTCGTTACAAACAAAAAAATACAAATATTTCCTCTTATATTAGTATACTAGCGACCCGCCCTCGCTTCGCTTCGGTTTATGTGAGTTTTCTGGAACACCTGTATGCCCCTGCCCCCTGCACCTGCAACCTTCCTTTAGAATCATTCTATCTATTTAAAAAAACGCATCAAAATCCGTTGCGTAGTTTTAATGATCTAAGCATACATAGGGATAGACAGGCAGCGGGAAGCTACTTTGTTTTATACTATGTAGTGATATATGGAGTATGATAAGCAAAAAAATCTTAAAACTAAGAGTCAAACCAGTACTTCTTCTCCATTTGTATCCGAATTCGGATGGAATTAAGCTACGAGTAGATTCCTTTAAAAATACCGCGTCCAAATCTACAATGCCACAGAGAAAAACAAAGATGATCTGTGTATCTTTGTGTTTCTCTGTGGCACAGATGCACAGATAACTACTGACCAGTTGTCGGTGTCCCCGAGGATGGCGACGGGCGCGGGCGCGGCGGGCGCGTCGCGCACGCACGCCGCCAGCTCCAAGTCGCGCCGGAATTCCGGCTCCCACTTCTTGGGCGTTTCTAGCGTTCCTGAAATGTTTACACGTCAATAAGACCGACGTAACTTTTATAGCAGAGAGAAGGCAAACGAGCATACATCAAAATTTCTAATAAACAAAAAGATATTGAATATCTTGCAATGTATCGCAACGCAGTAGGATTGATTGATTGTAAAAATATCAAAATATTTTTTATATTTTTGATGGTTAGGCATTTTTTTTTAAATATATTTTGACATGGTCTGACACTCATAGGCATTCTTAATCTTAAGACTACAATCTTAAATCTGCAAACCTACAACCGCAAAAGTTTTGCCAACATTGAAAATTAAGATGGAATGCCTGTATGTTAATTTCATCATGTTTCATCTCCAGACCGGAATAGAACATTGCGAAAGTTAAAAGATAATGTGGTGGTAGCAATCCGGACGAACCCTACACAAGGTCCGTATTCCGTGGTCCGAGCACAACCCTAACGACCGACCCAATAATCGGGTCCACAATTCGTAGTCGATTTTCGCTACAATGCGAAAAACTGCTGCTACAGGCTACAGAAGCATCCGTAGAATTGCTGGCAATTTATGTGTTAAGTTTTAATTTATTTTTCACTTCTCATGCTCGTAAAGTCCTTCTAACCTAGTTTCTTAAGTTCTTTATGCTTATAAAATAGAATTTTATGCAATAGTGCATAAAGTGTTGTCGTCATTTAGATTTACAAGAAAGCTCTACAGCCAGACAGACGAGGAGGATGTTTTTTGAATATATTTACTTTAATTCATTTGCCTTCTGTTTCTATTTATTAAAAACAATAATATAAGTCTTGGATAAAATGGTTTGTTTTGTGCCCTTGTTGTACAATCTACTAGCGACTAACCTTGTAAAATTAAATCAGGTACATAATGGTCGGAGACGGCGCCCAGCAGCGCCGCGTCCAGCCCGGCGCGCGCGCGCGGCCTCCGCGCTACGAGCGGGACCGAAAACTCGATCACCTGCCGCACGCGCGCCGGCTCTCTCGCACACTCCACCCGTCTCCCTTCCACGCACACACTAGGCTCCTGCACGTTCACAACTAACGTCGCTTCCTGCTTCCTCCTCACGAACGTCTTCGGGGAGACTTGAGACACGCTCTCCGATTCATCCACTATAGACTCTTTAGCGTATTGAGGATCAGATTGCCGCGGGACATCATTCATGTATTCCAATTCTGAAGCGTTCGTAGGAGTCTGCAACATGGATTCCATCATCTGACATTTGTAACACGCCTCGCATCGCTCTTCTTGTATCGGGGGAACTATCGTCGGATCAAACTGGAAGTTATCCAACTTCAAATTGCCCGGTTTCCCGATGTAGTGTCTATCTAGTATCTCTAGGTTCTTGCTCTTCATGTAATTAGTGACTATCTGGGGGTATTTATCGAACTCGAACTTAAACCCGGAATGTTTGATAGGTTTGGAATGTTGAAGGGTCTGCGCGCAGCACTTGGAGGGGCTCTCGGGGCTTCTCGAGCACTTCTCCTCGCAACTGTTCTCCTGCGTGCACGACGGTTTCTCCTCGGCTCTCATCACGGCTTCTAAATTGACCGGTTCCAGCTGGACTTTCGAGGATCTTTTAACGCTCTTCCCCCCGTTCGACTTGTTCTTCAAGCCGACCAGCTTCTCGTCGTCACCGAGAACGAAGACGACTTTCCTCTCGACTTCCTCCTCAGACGCCGACGAGTCGAGACTGGAGTCCGACGAGGACTTGAGCATCACCGTGGGGTTCCGCCGCATGCCCGGGCGGTCGCTCGAGTTGGGCTGTTCTACGTGATCTACGCTACTAGAGAGCTGCCGGGAGAGGTCGGCGAGCGTCGTCGACCGCCGGAACGCCTCGGTCGGGGCCAGGTTCACCCCGCTATCGTCCTTCCTAACGTCCACAAA
Organism: Acleris laterana; assembly: GCA_963966035.1. Lineage (NCBI taxonomy): Eukaryota > Metazoa > Arthropoda > Insecta > Lepidoptera > Tortricidae > Acleris > Acleris laterana. The sequence continues at coordinate 2,944,184 of OZ014441.1, forward strand.
ACACTCTCTCGAATGCGTCGCGGTCCTTTTGAGGGTCACCGTTTCACTTTCTTTTAGAACACTCTCGTCGAACTCAAACTCGCTGCGGGTGACGTCGCCGCAGCGGACGAAGTACGTGAGCACTAGGAGCAGCCGGTTGACGAAGGGTACGTCGGTGGTGCCGCTGACGACGGTGCGCGCGGCGCGCGGCGGGACTCCTATGGCACCGCACAGGTCGGCCAGCTGAGCCCACAACGCGTTGTGCGGCCGCCGGGGCTCCGCAGGGCTCCCGGGCCGCGCCGGGGGCTCAGCCGCGTCGTACGGGCTCACGGTTGTAACCCAGCCCAGGTGGTACGTCAGCACGTGCGTTAGTAGAGTGCTGATGAAGCTGAAAAGGAAATAATTTAATTTTTATTTTTGAAATGCCTTTGGTACTGTCTGATGAACGACATATTAAATCAGCGGAATTTGTAATAACCACGGCTCAAAACCTGACCGCACTTGGATATTTTAATTAAATTAATTTTATTGCAGTGCAGTGTTTAGGTTTCATTACAATTCCGTTGCACTTTCGCGATAGTGTGTACAGTCGCGAACCGAGATTGTTGAGCCACTTACCCATGTTTCCAATTTGGCCGTGTAATGCAAATCGAATAGCTGTCAACCAGTCGGTGACATCGGTTATTGAATACACGGCAACACGGAACAATCCCGGTTCGTGACTGTACAAGCTTTAGACATTCGTATCAGCTGGACTTCAAAAAATACAGAAAATAACAATCGAGTGCGAGGTATGCCGTTGCGTCAAGGAAAAATCAACCATTAGGATAATTTATAAGTTCCCGGTGCGATAACCATAATCGTAATCCACGTGGACGAAGTTGCGGACAGAAGCTAATTATTAATGATTTTTCTATTGTGCACTACTAAGTTGCCTAACTAAATTATATAACTTTTTTATACACATCTTAACTCACCGAACAAACTTAAAAATATCAAATTAAATAATAAGTTTTACTTCTTAACATTTACCTATTATGGAGTTTCAGAAAAACATTTTAACAAGAAATTATCGTTTTGTCCAATGCCGTGCATCAAACGGCCTATTTTGGTACTAGTTCTAATTTTAAAAGGTGATTAGCACATACAATATTTAAACATACCAAGAGACTTCCGAAAACGTACACGCTAAACACGCAAATTAGTTGCACAACCACCTCGCGTCTCGTAAACACAATACATTCAAATTTAGAAAGATCACGTGAAAACAAAATACGTAGGCAATGTTTACGAAAATATATAATGTCTTAATAATCCAGGTCGGCGCGCCTCTGTGCAGTTGCGTCAATGTACGGAAAATATAGTAGAGGGGAATTTAAACACTTTATATAACTTCTGGGTTTTAGGAAGGAGACACATAATTGACAACATTTCATTTTGGTGACACCTGCAAATTACTATACGAATCGAAAGGGTTTTGCCTCCTGAACACGGCAAAATATTTATTTAGATTTATTTTTCTTTATTTACAAAATTACAAGTAAGTAAATAAAAATATATAGTTTTACCAATACTATGCCTGTATAGATATAATACCATTGCCTTTTTCACGAGAAAAAAAGCTGTCATACTTCAAATTTGACATTGACACTATTGACAGATGGATAGATACTTAGAGAATTATCGGTTGACATGATACTTTTTTATATACAGATTGGACTAACGTAATGTGTCCATTGTGTCGTAGAAATGAAGTTACGCCCTTTTAGAATAAGTACATCTTAATAAATTAATAATAAAATAATTATACATTCTAGAAAAAAATTAAAACTATTAGTGTCTTCCTCCTTCCAAACAGTATCTATAAAACGAATAAAATTAAAGTCTTGAAAATATGAAATCTTGTCAATTATTTGATAGACTTTCTAGTTTTACAGTAAAAAAATATATTATAGTACCGACGCGCCCTCGCTTCGCTCAGTTTATGCGAGGTTTCTGTAAGACCCGTACATAAACTAGAATCTATTATACATTATAAACCTTCCTCTTGAATCACTCTATCTATTGCTAAAAACTGCATTAAAATCCGTTGAGTAGTTTAAAAGATCTAAGCGAACAGACAGCGGAAGCGATTCATTTTATACAATGTAAAGATTCTATTATATTAAAAGCTCGTGCAGCGCACTCTTATCTAATCTTACGCGCTCTCGTATTCGTCATCTATCTTTCTCATTCACCCACAGTTCTCCGCCTTTCCAACCCTTTCATTCAATCATAACGATCATCGGTCATTCGTCTAATCTCATTGTCATCATCATATCAGTTGAAAGACGTCCACTAGGTACTAGACATGAGCCTTGGGCCTTCCCCAAGGATGTCCACGACGGCCGGTTGTGTGCTACTCACATCCATCGGCTTCCCGAGATCTTTACCAGATCGTCGGTCTACCTAATGGAAGGCTTGCCAACACTTCGCTTTGTGGTCCACGGCCGCCACTTTAGGACTAATCCACTCACAACATTTATATTTATGATGTTGTTCATACGCCTACAGAGGCCGTTGCTCGAAAAAACGAGGTGACTAACATTAGGTACTGATAGCAATATGTGTCATTTGTTTTTTTGTAAATGCTCCTTCACCTGCCTACACGTGCCATCGTCAAAGCACTCGCCTACTCAAATGACGTTAAAAGCGTTATAAAAGAGCGCTTAAAGGGTATAGCCGGGTAAGCATGGCGAAACTGCCCTTAGCGAAAAAAATAATTTCCTTTTACTGGGTTATTAACCTTTACATATGTAGTGCTTTCACCAAAATTTAAGCCTCTAATCCTTCAGGTTTAAAAAAAAACCGCATAAAAAGAAAAAACATTTTTATTTTATTTTAGCCAAAGTACTAATCCGATTTCTTTGTAATTTGGATATGTTGTATATACAATTAAGGTCACTCTCTCTAAAAAAAATTAATGATTTATCTCTTGAAAAAAACAAAAAAAAACAAGTTAATAATTTTTTAAAAAATAAAAAAAATACGCGTGAGATTGCGACAATTTCCAAATTTACATATTTTATGTAGAATTTAATGATGTTTAACATATATTTTTTTCAAAAGCTAAAATCGGGATTAACAGTTTGAAAAATCGAATTTGTGACATCCCATAACACTTTATCTTCATACAAGCAAAACCAAGTTGACAATAAATGAATGAAGTATATTTTGAACGCTATCTTAACGAATTTGAATTTAAAATGTGAAGTTTTGCACTATAAATTGCTTTTGTGGCTATATATACGGCTACGGAGTAGGTACGCATTTTTTCATATCCCATACATATATCGACGGTGACTCAACCTCGTATATTGAATTTTGTCCAGTATAAACTGACACATGCACTCGTGTACTTAGTAGTAGTGTGTGTGTGTGTGTGTGTGTAGTGTGTCGTGTGTTCGTGTAGTTAGTGTATACTGGATATATTCTATATACGAGGTTGAGTAACAGAACCGTCGATATTTGTATTATTACGCAGTTGTAACAGCGATTCAAATTGTAGCAATAACACAGACGGCGTAATTTTAGTTCGTTTACCAAAATAATATTTGTCATATAAAATCAGAGCACTTAAAAATGAAGGAACAAACATCTCGCAATTTTTTTTTTAATCGTCTAAATGCCGTAAGCCCTAGCCGCATACAGCCACGGATTTTAAGGTTCGCATGAGTATGCACTCAGTAAAATAAGTCGCGTTCCAAATTCAAAATGCGTTGGAAATATAATTTCATAGTGTAATACGTAGAAGTTATTTTGTTTGAAAAGAGTGTATGGGATGTTACAAATTCAAGTTTTTCACACTGTTAATCCCGATTTTAGTTATTAAAAAAATTATATGTTAAACATTATTAAATTCTACATAAAATATGTAAATTAGGTAACTGTCGCAATTTCGCACCTATTTTTTTTATTTTTTTGAAAATTGTTAACTCGATTTTTTTCTATTTTTTTCAAGAAATAATTAAAAATTTTTTTTTTTCAGAAAGCGACCTTAATTGTATATACAACATATCCAAATTACAAAGAAATCGGATTAGTACTTTGGCTAAAATAAAATAAAAATGTTATTTCTTTTTATGCGGTTTTTTTTTAAACCTGAAGGATTTGAGGCTTAAATTTTGGTGAAAGCACTACATTATGTAAAGGTTAATAACCCAGTAAAAGGAAATTATTTTTTTCGCTAAGGGCAGTTTCGCCATGCTTACCCGGCTATACCCTTTCCATTTAGTTGTTGACGAAATATTGCGAGAAAATACTGATATTGAAAGCAAATTATATTTATAATTATTAATTTTCGAATTGGATACACGTCGGGATGTTTAGGTTCGTGTCTCAATTAATGGCAGGGACCGTATTAAGGTTGCCTAAGTCGCGGTGGATAAAGCATCCGATACTTTCGCACTTATAGTTATATTAATCAGAAAGTGTTATTTTTATCTCCTTTTATCCTCATCGATAAACACCAGGGGGCTTAATATGGGTGCGTTTATCGCGTAACAAAGTGTGGATACGTAAATAAGTACGAGACTGACGGATGCTTTATCCACATTTTGTCACAGGTCGCAGGTCGGGTAAGGGGAGCTAGGAAAGAGGAACCGTATTTTGAAAATCAATAACTATAGTCTGCAGAGCCTCATTTCTACTGCCTTTGACATGTAATGGGATTTTTGACAGTTTAATATGCTTCCTTGAATTATGTGCACTTGTGCCGTTTTTCCGTACGAGGGCAGTACGAGGGCTGCCTTTTAAGTTCTGTCGTTTGCAAGCCTTCCGTGATTGCATAAAAAAGAACTAGTGTCATCTTAAAATATTTGAAATTAGAATTCGAAAACAAAAGAATGACTCGAAATCGGCCCAACCGTTTTAGTACAGCGCTCGTTCAAAGTTGACAAGTCAGTTGTGAAAATGGAATTTTCGAAGGAAAATTTACGTGCGATATTTTTTTACAACTTCAAAAGGGGCTTAACGCGACTTCAGTGCTTCGAAGAGTTGACTACGGTTTTCAATGATAAAGCACCATGCCTCCGGACTGTGGAACGCTGGTATTTAGAATTTCAACGTTGTTGCTCTAGTCTTGGTGATAGACATCGTGAAGGTCGACCAAAAACAGCCGTAACCCAGGAGAACATTGATGCTGTACGGCAACTGATCGTCGAAGATCGCCATGCGACATACCGTGAGATAGAAGCTTCCTTAAGTATTTCAGGGACCAGTGTTCACAGTATTTTGCATGATCACTTAGGCGTAAAAAAGTTGATCTCTCGCTGGATACCACATTTACTCAGTGAAGACCAAAAAACGGCTCGCGTTCGATGGTGTCGCAAAACTCTGCGGCAATTCAACCGAGGAAACTCGAAACATGTTTACGACATTATCAGTGGTGACGAATCTTGGATATATGCCTACGAACCCGATTCTAAACAGCAGTCGACTGTTTGGGTGTTCCAAGATGAGCCAAAACCGACCAAAGTAATACGCTCACGGAGCATTTCGAAAAAAATAGTCGCCACGTTTGTGGCGAAAAGTGGCCACGTGGCCAACATCGTGCTCGAGGATCGTAAAACGGTTAATGCTGACTGGTATACCACTGTCTGTTTACCAGAAGTCATCGGCGAGTTTCGAAAAAATAACCCAAGACGTCGTATAAGACTGCATCACGATAATGCGAGCTCGCACACCGCCCGGCAAACAATTGCGTTTTTAAAAGAGCAAAACGTCGAAATTCTGGAACACCCGCCGCACAGTCCAGACTTAAGCCCTAACGATTTTTTTACTTTTCCAAAAATCAAGCAACGACTTCGTGGTCAACGGTACCAGACGCCTGAAGAAGCCGTTGAGGCATACAAAACGGCCATTTTGGAGACCCCGACTTCGGACTGGAATAAGTGTTTCGAAAACTGGTTCGATCGAATGAAAAAGTGTATTACATATCACGGTGATTACTTTGAAAAACAATAAATACCATTTAACACTTAAATTGTCTTTAGTTTTTCCAAACGACACAACTTAAAAGGCAGCCCTCGTATTACTGTCAAGTATGTAAGATCTGTGCGATGACAATACAATAACATGTGTAACGCGACAAGGTTTTTCCCCTGTAGAACAGAGACAGTGACCTTACGCTTGACCGGCTAAATATTTATCTATTTTGTTGTTTTTTATATTTCCTGTTTGTAAAATAATAATTTAAAAAAGTTTTTTTCTTAAATGTGTTATCCATTCACACCACACCGCTTGTAGGTGCATAGTACAAAATCATCTAAAATTAAAACCCAGGTAAAACACCCACGTTATGAGGAGACAGCTTCTCATTCGCGCGTCCTCAGTCATTATCGGTCATACGAAAACGAGCCAAAGCGTGTACTTTACTCCCCAATCATCGACTTGGAAACCATCCAGGCAACAGTTCATTTGTAGCTAACATTTATAACCCTAGCAAAAACATTTTTTACACTCTTTACATAAGATTAATATCTGTTTGAAAGTCATCCAAATCCTCTAAAACTTCCCGAGTCATGTGATTTTAATCTCTGGCAAATTATACAATAGATGTTTCGCGAGCATATTCGAGTCTTATGTAAAAGCGTTAGGGTGGAAATTTGTGTTGTTTGTTAAGCAGAGTTTTTGAACGTGCAGCTATAAATTTAATTTTAACTGCGATAACACATTAGCACGTCAGAGGCTACAGTTACGACTACAGAAATAAAATTACAAGGCTATTAAATAATTGTTCTTAGGTCAATGAAATATTTGATAGCTGAAGAATAATGTTGTTTATTCTTCGCCTTGAAATGTGGTTCAAACGATGTCTAAATATTTATTTTACTAAACGAAAGAATAGAGTATTTATTTTAATGTCAGTGTCAATACTACTGTTAACTAATTGAAATAAGTAGGTAAAAATAAAAACAACACCAAACGAACCGATTTTTTTATATTATTCAAGTAAGATTTATACACTTGTTTTTTACTTCAATATTGAGTTTAAGATTAAATAACTAATATACTATATTTTTCAACCCTATGTCACTCAATGACAGCTAAACACCAGGCCCCTATACCTCAAAACTTTACAAGCGTACAATTTGACATATTTGTACGGATCTCCATACAAAAAGTTGTCAAATTTGTTAAATTGTAGGCTTGTAAAGTTTTGTGGTATAGGGGCCAGAGCTAATGTCAGCCTTACCTCATACATATACCTTCAGGCCTATTTTACGATGTCATCCATCGTTGGCGTTGAAACAATGGTGCGGATATATACCTCAATGAAGTGGAAAAGGTTAATAAATTGATAATATCAAAACACCCCGACTGCGTAAATGAGTAACTTATGCACAGTTACACCTAAGCACAATATCTAGACGTTTCAATCGTTATTATTCCTAAATGATCATTCAAAATGAAAAATGATGAAAGAAACCTAAACAAGATTTTTAAATAACTGTTCAATACCCCACTTGTCATAGTTGATCGACTTTTTTTTTTGGCTTATTATTTGATTTTGATTACTTTCATATGACATTCACGAGATTAAGACATTTATTGACATTAGCATCACCAAAATCAGCCCACGCGTTAGGTTACTAGAGCGCCTCAAAAGAACATTCATAAATCTACACTAATATTATAAAGAGGAAAGAGTTGTTTGTTTGTTTGAATTGGATAGGCTCCGAAACTACTGAACTGATTTGAAAAATTCTTTCACCATTAGAATCCTACATTATCCCTGAAGAACATAGGCTATGTTTAATTTTACTGCGCTGACGGAGTCGCGGGCAACATACACTGATAAAGTAACCAAGGGGCGGAATTTTCATAGCAAAAATCAAACGTCAAGAGGGATTGACCATTATGTTTTATCGACTATTCCAGTTATCGATTTTGCTAGATAGGATTCCGGACTATGACAAAATTCGCGATTATGCCGATTTTATGCAAAAAATTACTCCTTTGTATAAATTAAATGGATCTACAACGAAAACAGGGCCATTTTAAATGATGGCAATGTAGAGAAATTATAGACGATTCTTTATTAAGTACTACAGACAATATGAAGAAAATATAATTAGTAGTAGATATAGATTTCGATGTTGTTATTATGAATGAAGGTTTTTCGTTTTACATTTAAACTGTAACAAAATAAAACTAGTTACTGTTGTATTAAATTATTATTTTGTTAACCTTTATACACACGTCAAGGTACTCTATAGAGCACATCAAAAACAAGTCGTGCTAAGTGACAATTAATCATCGATAGTCGATAAAACACAATGGTCAATCCCGCTTGATGTTTGTTTTTTGCTATGAAAATTCCGCCCCTTGCACATTACTCTCCATCGCGTCGCGCAAGGTTAAAACACCCGTATAGTACTCACAAGTTGGTGCTCTTCGTGTCCCCCACAGACAGTACGGAGCAAAGGTCGTGCAGCAGCGTGTCCGCGATCTTGTGCGCGAGCGGCGGCGGGCTGGTCACCAGGTGGAGCCACACCGGCTGCAGCCGCGGACCCTCGATCAGGTCTGAAAGCCTACGGGAAATGCCATAGAGTGGTGGACGTCTTTTTCGTTGTCCCCTTGTTTCACCGACACTCACTTCTTAGAACGTATCACTTCGCAGAATTTTGCGATTCATAGAAAGCAATGTTGATTTCAGGTAATATCTTAAATATGGTTCACGTAGGTTAGGAGGTCAAGTCTAAACTTGTAACCACCACAAGATAACCTGAAATCAACATGGGTTCAGCAGGAAATAGCTGTCTATGACTCGAAAATTCCGTGAAGTGATGTGTACTTTGAAAGTAGTGTCGGAGAAACAACGGTAAACCGTCTTTTTGGCATGGAAATCGCAAACACTATTCTACGAGCTTTGCAATACTTTTTTTTATCATATCTCTCTATCTAAACACAAGTAAAACTACTAATAGTTCATTGACAATTAAATAAACGGCATTGTACATAAATAAATAAATTAAAACACACACAAACTTTCAAAAAATAATAATCCAAATCCACAACGACGCAACCCATTTTCACGAAACCTAGCTAAAAACCATCCCAATTGAACTAGCTTACTTTTTATTACAAGGGTTCATACCTACGATGCTACAGACAGACAGAGATACATGTAAACTTTTTGAACACCGTACATCAAATACAAAACATACACAATGCCAAACATGTTTGCTATGCTTTGCAAATTACAACTTAATTCATACGAAAGAAAGTATCTTTTAATGTTCAACTTATGGCGGATGTGGCCGACGGAGGCGTTAGTGGCACGACTTTCAGTTGTCAAGCTATCTATTGTTCATTTCGCCGGTGAAACTACAAAACCGCGTAAGTAACATTTTTAATGAGGAGCAAAATGCACCTCTTTTCAAAGACGTTAAGTTTTATTTTGCTCTATAATCAGTTCGTCTGTTACGCGATTTTGCAGTATCACCGACGATTTGTTTTCCAAGCAGTCAAGTTAAACTCACCACCCCGCGGCATCAACAGCAGCCTGATGTAGCGTGGCGACGAACTTGCCGCCGGTGCCGGCCGCCATTGTTGCCAGCCGCAGCCGGCATACCAGGCTCTGCAGCTGGGGGGACATCTCCACGCATCGCCGGACGAAGTCTCTGAGGATACAAACTGGGTTAAATTGATGAGCGTTGGCGATGAGAACATTGAGGATGTGAAGTTTTAGTGACAAATAGTATTTACAGCTGATCAGGGGGGTTATTATGACATTGCGATGAGCGTTAAGGACGGAGCTATAGCAGTTACATAACTATGTCCTTTTCTCTCAGCGTAAAATGAATTGCACAGATACGTCATAATAACCACACTGAACAGTATTAGGACACAATACACGTTGACTCCAAAGATTTTAATTGAATGAATTAAATTACATTCAATTGATTATTTATCCAAAAAATAATTTTGATTCTTCGCAAGACAGTAATAAATAAATAATACAAATACTTGTTATTGTGTTATAGACTTATAGCAAATTGTGTTATATTAAAACCAATAAACAGTATTTTTTACAAATTTCCCACGGTTAGTGTATTCCTTTTCACAGCTAAAATAAACTTATGAGGTGAAAAGCTCCTTTCGCAAGTCACGCATGTTAATAGAGCAAACTTAAGTAGATTAATATTAATGGCCACTCCTCACGTCTTTGTATTATTTATTCATTACTGTCTTGCCCTTTGCAAGACAGTAATATTATTTTTCGGGTAAGTAATCAATTAATGTATAATTTAATATGTTTCATTAAAATCTTTGGAGTCACATACATACACATACATAAACTCACGCCTTTATTCCCAGAGTGGGGTAGGCAGAGCTACAGAATTACCAACAACTCTAGAAACTTGTTAATAATTCTGTAACCACATTTTGCACTTTTAGGCTAAGATGTTTACCAGTGTATTAGTGACAGGTTGCAAGCCCATCGCCTAACAGTACTGTACGCCTTTATTCCCTTAGCCGTCTCTTACGACATCCACGGGAAGATATGGAGTGGCACTATTCTAACCCGGCAACCACACGGGTCCGGGACACGGGACGGGGGTCTTTGGAGTCATGTCCACATTATTGCGAGTAATGACACTCATTTGTCCAATCTCTGATTATGGAGGATGACGCCAAGCGCTTCGTTCGAAAAGTTGGGAATTTCAACCAGATACTGATGAGATGACATCCCGAGGTGCGTCAGGAAGTCCAATGGTAGAAAGGAGACGGCGGTATTAGCTCGTGGAACTCTTTTGCACACTCCCCGAGGGAGTCTGTAGAATACCGACAAGCAGAGAACTTTGCTACGAAGCCTGAAGCCTTTGTGAAGACTTTTGGAGGTAATTGTCGCCTATGAGTCTGCTAGCTCTGCCTTCTACAGAGTCAATTGTTTCTAGTTAATTATGTGCTTAGTTGGTAGGATAAGATGGAGGTCTACTCACTTGTCGGCCCCATCAGGCACGCTGATCAGCAGAGCGAGTCCCAGTTTGTTTTTCCTCAACGCCACTGAGCTCCCGCTAGCCAGACTGTCACTTGTTCCGCTAGTGGAACTGTTGCTGTAAATCTGTAACAATGTTGTGTTCTTGATACCATATACTGGTGACGTTAATTTAAAAATAGAACGCGTGAATTTCTACTAATATTATAAACGCGAAAGTGTATGTGTTAATTTGTTATTCCTTCACGGCTGGATGGATTTGAATGAAATTTGAAATGGAGATAGCTTTTTGGATAGCGGATTTGGCCGCCGGGAAATTAAAAAAATCCCGAGGGGAATAAAGATAATCGAAGTCACGGGCAGAAGCTAGTAAATTATAAAACATTGCGCCAGCGACTAAAACTTTTGAAATAGGGTAGACATCTTAGCGAAAACAACACGTGATAAAACTTCGAGGCATCATCCCTGTGTTACATTACAGCATAAAATATTACATTAAAGTCACTTCAAAGCATGTTCCAATCCAGTGTTGTTTTTAACTTGATGTATGTAAATATAAAAAAATCTTGATCCAGTTTTAGCAAGCGTGCCAATGTGAAAGATAAAAGTTTTGTCATGAATGAACTTAACAATAACTGACGCATTGCATAGAATCGATAAATCAAAATAATATCAATCACCCCATTTAACGGTATACCACCTATCTGTCAGCATTATCATTGATTATTTATCTCTGACACGCACGTGACGCTTTTCCTTTTCTAACCCATCTGCATGAAATAGGTTCGTTTTAGTAACTTGAGGTTTAAATTTGCATCTTTTTTAACGTTTTGAGTAAATTTTTGATCCTGTTTGGCAAAGCCGAATATTTCCAATAATATTTCAGCACGTAGTATGTAAGTTAGGTTAAAGCTATGCATTTGTGTAGTAATCTAGTAATATTTCGGCTCTCATGGCCGACGAATACGATGATTTTTCTGTATTGTTACCCATATACAGCGAACAAACTATTTCTTTTTGGTAGCTACAAAAAACTAACACAGCTAATCATATCTCTGAGAGAAAGATGACAAGGTTAAAAAATATGACGTACGAATAATCTACTGCCATACCTATGTAACTTCTACCGTAGAGTTTACATGTAAAAGTCTAGGTTAATCTGTTTGCCTTAATATGTAGTTAAATTACAAGCTTTGCCGTCAGTGATAGGGTAACACATTTATTGAGGATTTATTATATTAAAGTTGAATGTTCACTAACAGTCATGCGAGGATCCAGAGGGGGATTTTTTAACTACATTCATTTGGGGGTTGACATTTTGTTTATTGTTGTCGTCGAAAATTCAATTGATAGCACTGGCCTACCAAATTGAGTAGCGGTAAGATCTTGTGCAGGGTTCGTCCAGGTCGATACCACTATCTAGCTCCTTAACCCAGTACTAAGAAGCAGTGTTCGCATGTGTGTATTTATACTCTTGGTATTCCATATATCCTAAGGGTGTGTCCCTCAGAATCCCTAACAACGTTTGTCCTAACACATAATTTGTCCTAATTTTCATTTGCCCTAAACTGGTTTTCAGATGAGTCAGGCCACTTTTTAAATTCTTCAATTATTTCTGCAGTTCGGTTAGGTCATATTAGGCTTGTATTATTCATAACAACACTAAAAAGTTATAAAATTTTAGTGGAAATGGCTTTAGGATAAATGAAAATTCGGACAAACGATGCGTTAGGACAAATGCCGATTAGGGATTCCATAGGGGAACCATCCAAAGGACTTCAGAGCCCATCAGGTGGCCCTTTTGTACCTTCTCCACACCATAAAAAAACCTATCACAACCCCACGACAACTCGAGAGCAAACAGATGAAGACACATCGTGTTCAAACAGTGTCAACTTCATCCATTATCTAAATCAGTTCACCAAGTCCCTGACACACCGTAACCGATCACTCGACTTATCAGGTGGTGGCAAATTTATGTTAATAGCCGGCTGTGTGCTGATAACGAGTCATGTGACGCGATAGCGGTCACTCATGTGATGCACTGATGTTCAGCCGGTCGCGATAAACTTAGCGTAAACATTAGCTGACGAACGCTCGTGACTTTTGGCACCTAAAGGTGGGTCCACATCCACACTATAGAGCTCCATCGGATCGAACTGCGTGGCAAATCTATAGATGTCGATGACCGATGCGGTTGGCTTCATAAATATTTTGCAAGTAATGACATTGAAAAATTTGAATAACATGTTAATGGAGCAATATTGAGTCCTCGCAATGGGAAAAAGTGAACGACTTAGAACTTGGTTGTAAATCTGAGCGAAATAAATGAGAAAAGGGACGACCTCAGGACCCGACCAGCAGCCATATCCTAGCAACGGTGTCCTAACGTCAGTGTAAGCGAACGTTCACCGCAAATGTTTGCTACGCAAGCCACTGGAGGGCACTTCAGACAGCTGCACCAACTGGCCTCAGCTTTTAGGAGTTTATAATGCATCGCTATCGTCGAAGACGGCATGATGGCGACATCACTTCGGAAACCTTGGCTTTGATCTAGTTCTAGGGCCTGGGTTAGATCCAAAATAAGGAATAACATGCAAGTGATAAGCACACTCCAACTAAATATGATTATGAACGTTTTTTATGGTTTTATCTCTCGCGGTCAAGAATTAATAGAGCAAGGGTTCAGCTTAGTTTGGGACGAAGCTAATTGGTGTACTGGTGGGTGACTGCCCAAGATATAGTTACGTGGGTAGAAGGGAGGTATTTTCCCAGCAGTGGGACATTACACGCTGTCACATAAATAAATATAACTAGTGCTTGTAAGTGTGCGGAAGGCGTGCGTAGTAACGCTTATCCGAGAGATAATGAGCACGATGACATGTTGACTATCTATGTTTACTTACTTTTGGAGAAAAGCGTTTGGAAGTAATTGTCAATTTAAATTTCGAAATATTTTTGTTTAAATTAATTTACTCATTCTTTACTTTCCGTGATAAAATGTAGTAAAATACTGTCACTCAAGCATAGGGTAGTGCTTTTGAACTAAGGCGGAATCCTTTTATGCTCGCAATTCAATTTTATTGGTTGCCTTTCTCTTTCTCCACAACAAAAAACAACCAACATATATGTACATCACATCCTAATTTTTTTTAAATCCTAACAACGTAAAAATAGAATAAAAAAACACAAGACGTAATCCAGGTGTAGTATTTAGGTAAATGTGGGTAGATTATCATGTGACGTGTGTGAGTTTGCTGTTAGCGAATAAACCGTTCAGTTGAGCTCCGCGTATTATTTCCCAGGATTAATCAAGAACATCACAATTGGCGACGAATACGTATCTAACGCGTGTATATATCGACTTACATCAGTAAAATATTTCTGGGTACGCGATGTCGAACAACTCGAACGTGATTTTCGGCGGCAACCTCACTTTCGACCACAGTGCACAAGAATGGAGTATTTTTAAGGAGCGGTTTGAATCGATGTGTAACGCTAACGACTTGACGGATGAAACCGATAAAGCAGGTACGAAGCGACGCTCCATACTCCTCACGACCCTAGTGGAAGAAACCTACCGCGTCGCGAGAGACCTAGTTCACCCTCTCACGCTGAACACCGTGGAATACAAAAGTCTCTTAGAGAAATTGAACACTCACTTCGATTTACCGAAGTGCGCTTTCGCCGAGAGATATACGTTCTATAAGGCGGAGCAGCGGCCGGGTGAAGATCTGGGTGATTGGGCGGCGCGAGTGAGAAGTTTAGCGCAGTTCTGTGAATTCACAACGGAGCTAGATACTGCGTTACGTGATCGATTCGTTCTTGGGCTCGAGAACGCTAAGGAAAGGGAGAAATTGTTCACGGGAAGTGTCGCACAGCTAACTTTCAACAAGGCTCTGCGTTTAGCTCAAGCAACACGAAGCGCGCGTCAGGCTATACGAGCGACAACCGGGCAGGGGGCGCCGGCGGCAGCGCCGGGCGCGCTCAGCGGCGAGGTGTTCGCGCTGCGCGCCGGCCGCGCCCCGGGCTCCCACGCCGGGCCGAGGAAGACGTGTTCTGTATGCGGATTTAAAAACCACACCAAGGACAAGTGCCGTTACGCTAACTATACGTGTACAAAGTGCAATGTGAAAGGACATTTGAATCGTGTGTGTAAAGTTAGTGATAAGTTCAACAACTTCATAGTTCAGGAATCCGACGACATCCACGAAGGTAACAAAGAATTGTTTTTGTACCGTATTAGTAGCGATAGCGGAAAGCCTATGCAGCAGATCGTGTTGATAGGTAACGAACGGGTTCTGTGCGAAGTCGATAGCGGCAGCGCGGTCTCCGTACTACCCGCACATGTTTTTAATGATTATTTTAAATCTAAATACACCTTGAGACCGAGTGAGATAAGACTTAATTGTTACAATGGAAACAAGATATTGCCTTTAGGCTGTGTATCGTTACCTATTACGTTTGAGGAAAAATCAATAGATCTTGAGTTTTTTATTATTGAAGCCAAAATTGGCCAACCTCCTTTACTAGGACGTGACTTTATAAGCAAATATGATTTACATTTTTGTAACCAAAATTGCAATAACTTAAACAGCGAGGATGATTTTATAAATTCATTAGCAAACAAATACTCTGATATTTTTTCCAATGAATTAGGTAAATTCAATCAATATAAAATACATTTAAAAATTAAAGATAACGCGCAGTTTAAATTTTTCAAGCCCCGACCCGTGCCCCTGGCCTTAAAACCTAAAGTGGAGGAGGAACTGAACCGATTGTTACATTTGGGAATTTTAGAAAGAGTTAGTCATTCCGAAATGGCTACTCCCATTGTCCCCGTGTTACGACCTGACGGCAACATAAGAATATGCGGAGATTACTCGGTAACTCTGAACAAGGCGTTATTTATTGACAATTATCCTTTGCCCCGTATAGAGGACCTTTTCTCAAAATTGCATGGAGGTGAGGAATTTTCGAAACTCGACCTCTCAAGAGCGTACAACCAGTGCGAGCTGGATGACGCGTCGAAGGACTTGACATGCATAAATACACACAAAGGGCTTTTCCGCTATACGAGGCTAGTGTTCGGTCTGTCAAGTGTCCCTTGTCTTTTCCAGCAAATTATAGAAAAGCTTTTGTCGGGTATTGAGGGGATTTGCATTTTTCTAGATGACGTACTTGTTACCGGCCCGAATCGACAAGTTCATATAGCAAGATTAGAGCAAGTTTTAAGTAGATTCCACAATGCTGGTCTACGTTTAAAAAAAGACAAATGTGAGCTATTTAAAAAATCCGTTGAATATCTAGGATTTGTTATAGATAAATTTGGTTTACATAAGTCAAAAAGTAAAGTAGAATCCATTTTAAAAGTAAACAGTCCTAAAAACGTATCCGAGCTGCAGTCTTTTTTGGGCATGACGAATTATTATCGGTCATTTGTGCCCAATGCGTCAGGAATTTTAAACCCATTATATACATTGCTTAAAAAAAAACTATAAATGGCGTTGGGGAGAGGAACAAGAATCATCATTCCGTCAGATAAAGGAGGAGCTAGCCGGAGAGCGGGTGCTCGCGCACTACAACCCCGAGTACCCCACCATCCTCACGACGGACGCGGGCCCGGCGCTGGGCGCCGTGCTGGCGCAGGCGCAGCCCGACGGCTCCGAGCGCGCTGTCGCGTACGCTTCTCGCTCGCTCTCGCCCAGCGAGAACAATTATGCGCAGATACAGCGGGAAGCCACGGCAATTATTTTTGGAATTAAAAAATTCCATTATTATCTTTACGGTAGATCCGTACCGTTTACACTAAGGACGGACCATAAACCCCTTGTGTCCATTTTTGGATGCAAAAAGGGTGTCCCCGAATTGGCAGCAAACAGATTGCAACGCTACGCTCTATTTATGTCAGCATATAACTACAACATAGAATTTATAAGAAGCGAAAATAACATTGCGGATTATCTGTCGCGGGCCACGGCGCACGAGCCGCCGCGCGGCGCCGGCGCCGGTGAGTTAGACCGCGCCACCTACATCAACTTTATGTCGAGCTGTCTCAAACCCGTTACAGCGCAGGAGATTTGTTCAGAAACAAAAAAAGATAAAGTTTTGACTAAAGTTAAATCCCACATTGAAAACGGACGGCCCCGTAAAAATACGGATGGCGAATTAACACCGTATTTCAATTGCCGTTTGGAATTGACTTTAGAGGAGGGTTGCATTTTGCGCGGTCATAAAATTGTGATTCCGGCAATTTACCGAGAACAACTTTTGAACGAACTACATGAATCACACCAGGGGGTAGTCAAAACTAAAGCTGAAGCTAGGAAACGCATGTGGTGGCCTCAGATAGACCAACATATAGAAGAGAAAATTGGTTCATGTGGTGTGTGTATTACGCTAAGAGACGCCCCGGGTCGCTGTGCCCTCGCGCCTTGGCCGTTCCCGGGCGGGCCGTGGCAGCGCCTGCACCTGGACATGTGCGCCGTGCAGGGCCGCCAGTTCCTCGTTGCCGTCGACGCGCACTCCAAGTGGGTGGAGTGTTACGCAATGACTCGGACGGACAGCGCTAGCATAATTAATAAATTGGCGGAAATGTTTAGCAGATTCGGACTTATACATACTTTAGTTACAGACAATGCATCTAATTTCTGTTCATCGCAAATAGCCGATTTTTGTAGTTCTAACGGTATTAAGCATTTAACTATTGCTCCGTACCATCCCGCCTCCAACGGACAGGCAGAAAATAGTGTTAAAACAATAAAAAAAGGCATAAAGGCAATACTTGCACAAAATCTATCAAAGTCAGTTTTTAACATAAAATTAAATAAATTTTTATTTGACTACAGGAATTCTATTCATTGTACAACCGGTTTCTCGCCGGCTCAGCTGTTGATGGGCCGCCCGTTACGTAATCGACACGATCTGCTGTGCGTCGATCCGCCGCGCACTGATAAGAGCGACAACACCGCGTCACGTGACCGGCCGTCGGGTTCCTCAGCTAATGAAAATGTTCTTACCAAACAGATCTTACAAACTAATCAGTACGGGGGACAACGAAAATGTGATTTTAAAATAGGAAACCAAGTATTGATTAAGACTTTTTATAAAAATGGAACCAAGTACATATGGAAAAAGGGTGTCATCGAGAGAAAGGTAGGATCCAGAATGTTCATAGTCAGTATTCCAGATTTAAATGTAACGGCCAAGAAACACGCAGATCAGCTATTGATGTAGGTACAAGGGCAGTAATGCCCAGGAAGAGGAGTTGTATGATGGAGATATTCCAACTTTGCAAAGTAATAATTCGGACTCATTCGATGGGAACAACGAGTATAACACCCCAGAGGCATCCCCGGACACATCATTCACAAGCCTCGCTTCGCCGGCCCGTTCACCTGGACGCCATTTTGAAGAGAGGGAAAGTGAGACGGAGCAGGAGCAGCCGGGTGAAGATCCGACAGAAACCTTGCCGGGGGATTTAGGAGCGCCAAGGGCTTCTTCAACAGAACCGCATGGCCGCCCTGTTGACATGGATGGACGTCGTTTCCCAAAGCGTATTACCAGGAACAAGGACGTCAATTATAAAACATAATACTTTTATTGTAATCAAATATTTTGTGTATTATTGGTGGAGGGAATGTAGTATTTAGGTAAATGTGGGTAGATTATCATGTGACGTGTGTGAGTTTGCTGTTAGCGAATAAACCGTTCAGTTGAGCTCCGCGTATTATTTCCCAGGATTAATCAAGAACATCACACCAGGCTGATCCTTTATCCTGTTCCAATCACATGATGTAATGAAGGTGAGCTAACAACCGTGTTACCGCGTGATGTGCTTTCCGAAGGTCATGAAGACGTCAGGCCAAACGCACCGTACTTGACCTTTGAAAAGAATCGAAAGCAATGCAAACACGGACCAAGGTCGATTGACCCGTTCGGTGCAATTGCAGTAGTATTTTGATACTTACCTTAGATGGGTATTCCTAGTTAATATAACGCGGTAGCTTTAGTTGATAGAATATTGCATACCGGATGTTTTGCGTGATGTGCACCATATTTATGTTTATTTTAAATGAGGAATACAGGAATGAAGTAGCAGTTCTTACAGTTACATATGACAACCTTCGATAATCAGTAAGGTGCATTAGGAAGAGGAATAAATGATAGAGAAGAGAGGCAAATTATCAGAAAATTACCAATCACAGTATTCAAACAAACAAGAACCTGCACCACCTACTGCAAGAACAATACGAAGAGGCGCAGAGAATTTTTGTGGCGTTCGTTAATTTCGATATTTCTCTCCTAAACTATCCTTACCTACGAGTCGGTAACCCCATAATTTTATCGAATTTCACTTCTTCATACTGCTGAAACCATGATGTACTCATTATAAAAAAAATCGTCGTTCGATGAAATGAACATGGAAAAATAATCTGATAAAATAATAGGTATCCCTGCGACACACTGCCGTTGCTGAAGGTGCTATAAGGGCTGTATATTAGATAGCCACTGACCTGCGAGTCGCTGCCGTTGGTGACACTGGGCACGCTCAACAAGTTGGAGGTGTTTCCCAGCTCGAACCGCGTGGAGAGGTTGCGGAACGTGCGCCGCTGCCAGCTTCCGTTGCTTGAGGTGCTTAGCTTGCGGCCGGATGGGGCTGGGTGGAACAAGTTTATATCTTAGAGCCGTATGAATAAACTCGTCTTGACCGAGATGCCCGTCACATGATACGTCAAGTAAACGTCAAGCCATAGAAGTGTCATTTTTGACGCATCTTGAGACGGGCATTAAAGTGGTGAAAATACGGGCCTTAGAGTAGTGCAAATGTATTGTATATTGCCTATTTATTGTCTAATTTTCGTTAGTTTTTTAAGTCAAGGTCTTTCTGAAAATCAGCGCCGCGGTTTCACTGCGGTACAATTCTGAGTTCCTGCTCAACTTAATGTCTTCCTTTTTTCTAATTTTCTACCTATTAATGCGTTGAATAAATATTTTCTATTCTATTCTAAATAGGGTACCCTGATGATTTGAAGTTTTATTAGGTCCTCGTTAAATACGGTTCGTTTAAAAATTGACTAAAATATTGCCTGTGTAGAAATTTATACAATATTTAAATACAGGAGGAGCGTTTTGACAGCTTCAGTGAAAGAAGATGATTTATCATTTCAATTAAGTACTGAACGTCGTTGCAGTTTGTACATTTGCCAAAAAGATGCTGAAGACTTTTGTCACTAGTCGCTTTAACGTTGTTGATAGATTGCAGCAGTTCAAAATTTACGTTAAAATGACAAAGCAAAGTAAACAGCTACTTATAAGGCCGATCGTACAGTACAAATCATTTGTCACTCTCGCACTTTTATGTCAGAAAGTGAAGGATGCTTTATCGACAATTATGTACAGGGATAAAATCGACCGCAACACGCGCTCACAGATTACAAATTGTCGACAAAATGAGAAGTTGCAAAAACTACTACTAACTTACTAAACTATTACTAACTTACTAGCTAATGTACATTTTGCTCATTTTAATTGTTCATTACGCGATACTGCAATATCACCGACAAAATTCAAAATGGCGGCAACTTACTGCGGAAACAGAACATGTCGTCCTGGCTGCTGCCGTCCCAGACGTCGAACATGGAGAAGTAGTCGTACGTGGAACCGATGCTGCTATGCGGGGTCTGGTCTCCGTAGAACCCTGGAAAAAAACTGATGTTACATACGGACTAGGTGGGTAATCCCTTTCGAACTAGGCTGTTATAAAAGAGACGCTCTGAGGGCCTACATGTCTTCGATGATGAAAACAAACTGCATTCCACGACATAGCTACATTAAGAGCGCCGCAAACTATCCATGGGTCGATTTTGATCTGTTACTTATATGTACTAGAACAGAGACTTATTTATTTCTCATTTTAACAGATTCGCGATCCTCGCAACCTGTCAGTCTAACCGTTACTTTGCGGTGCCCATTACAGTCAAAACATGTTAATATTTTTACAGTTACGACAGGGCAACATTATACCGTCAAAACCTGTTAAATTCACGATGTCAGCGCCTGGGTAGAAACCATATGGATAAGGTCCAAAAAGTTGGGCGCGCTAACTCACTCAATTAAATTTTCTATGAAACTTTTCTGCTGTGACAAGAAATATAGCCATACAATCGTAGGAATACTCTTAGTCGCACAATGGAACTCTTTCGACTTCGTTGTTTCTATGGTTAACTACGCTTTACTATGGTCAACATTTTTGGTCTTCACCCATGTTGCCTTCGACGTGTTACAGTATTGTTTTTAACTAGGCCGCCATTACTGTCAAGTTAATAAGAGCTATCAAAGCATTAACAATACGCTAACACATCAAAGACCATATGACTTTTCCCGTGTAGAAACTCGGCCCAGTTTAGTTCCGGTATACGCGACACTTAATACGATTGACGCAGTGTATCCGGCAATCCGTCCAAAATGCTTACAGCTTACGTACTCGTTACGCCTACACAAGTTCTCGGTCGAGTTATAAATAGCGAAACGTATATATTATAGCTATACATATCGTTTGACCTTAGTTCACGGGCACGTTGGTGAGGTTATTAGCTTCTTAAAATAAAAGGACGTTTATGTAGACATTCCTCGTTTGTAACAAGGTAGCAAATTCTAGAAGTGTGGTATCCCATGTTGCAGAAAATGAATAATCGTGTTTTTTGTGAATAACGTGTAAGTGACAACTAGGAGCTGATATCAAAGTTAAAGTTTTCTTAAATAAACAAAGGATATCATTCATATTGGGCCTGTTTCCAAAGTGCCAGCCAAAAAAAAATGTATGTATTTCGCTAGGATTAATAATTTTGAGTAACTTTTAGGCCCGTATTAATAAACTAATCTCAACTCTAATGTTCGTCTTGAGATGTGTCAAAAATGACAGTGTTCTATAGTTTGACGTTTACTTTGACGTATCTTGTGACGCGCATCTCAGCCAAGATGAATTTATTAATACGGGCCTTAGTATGGCATGAAAGCTGTTGGGTCATACCTACTCATCATCATTGGCTTACCGCGACACGGGTTCTATGACTGCTCATCAATTTAAAGTCCGTGACTCTGCTATGAAAAAAAACGATCTTTCAAACCTCTACAAAAAGTCAGGCAATGATCCGACAGTTTTCGTGCCATAATAAAAATTGTTCAACATAAATAATTCTTGCGATGTAAGTAGGTACACCAACTTTTTTTTTGGCCGGCACTTTGAAAAAAGGGCCAAAAATGAATGAAGGATGAATGTTCTCCTTTACAAAAAAAATATGATATATGTGATACCTACGTTTTGCTTAGCTACTGCTTGATTTTATTTGGGCCAGATTTGAAAATTTCGGTTCTGGCCTTTTCGTTGGGTCTGTAACACCCAATAATAACCACGTAGACACAATACCGACTCACCTTTGTTACTTTAGTACCATTAATTTTATGCATTACTTTTAAAACTTTAAAGTGAATCACTACTCAAATCACATTTCTGATTGATGACACTCCATACTTTACTAAACTCTACATAGTATAAAACAAAGTCGCTTCCCGCTGTCTGTCTATCTTTAAAACTACGGATATTGATGCGATTTTTTTTAATAGATAGGGTGATTCAAGAGGAATGTTTTTATGTATATTAAACTCTGTTTTATGAACGGGTGTCACAGAAAACTCACATAAACCGAAGCGAAGCGAGGGCGGGTCCCTAGTTTATAATAAAAATCATATTAAAATCCAATGCTTAAAGACAGCTTTTGATACATTTTGCATAATGCTATGATAAAACCATTATGGCTTTGAGTTCAATAAAGGGAACTGAAGGCGTATATCACAACAATAACTTACAGCCCTAATACAGTTAACAACGGCCAGTACCCTTACCATGAGTTACAATTAACGTACTCGCTAGCGAGTTGAATGCTCTGTCCCTCGCAGACCTCGCAGTGTTCTTATAGAGTGCAAGGGACAGAGCATTCGACTCGATAGCGAGTAAGGTAATTGTAACTCATGGTAAGGGTACAGGATGATGTCACGTTCACCAGCGACGCAGTTAGCGTCGATTCCAAGTCCGACAATGCCAGGAAGCCTGACACCTACTATACAATACCGACACCATATGGAGTAGAGAGGACTGAATGGGTTGAGGATAAACATAGTAATCAGAATCATGCTATAATAAACGCGCAATATAATTAATTTGCACTTGGAAAGATAGCGTATCAAAGTTAAAAAATAACCTGAGTGGCGACTGCGATGACGCCCATGACGCACGTTATATTTTTTTTATAACCTATCATTCAGAGCCTGGATTTTTTGCGGCAAAACAAAAGATGGTCGTAATTTAGTTAGTGTAAGAAATATTTTTCTATCGACATATCGATAATTGTGTAATAGAAGAAAAAATGGCCAACGAAATAAAATAATAAGTTAATAAAACATTTTACGTGAGGTTTGTATAAAATTATATAGAAAGCAAGATGCAATTTCTTTTTCAAAATCCACGTCAGTACACACAACAGCACTTGACATTTTATTTGGTTTGTGATAGACATAGGAGTACTCATTTTCTCGAGGTTATTTTCAATGAGGTAGTATTCACTTCATTCAAACTTTTACCTCTTAATTAGCCAACGGGTTATTTTATTACTTGTTATGATAAAGTAGGAAATAAGATCTAGATGGAATAACACATTTAAAACAACTGTCGCGAATGAGCAAACGTCGAGCGTCCAGTGGCGCGATGGAGCCCTCATTACTATTATTGTGTTTTCTAATTAACTAAAGAATTTCCTTGCAATCAGACGATACGTTTTTGTAGCGCAAGTAAAAACACAATTTATGGGATACGTAACAAACTTTAATAACAATTACCCTTTGAGTAGTCAGTTTAACGGGAATACGTGGCTACTTTTTTCTGTTAAGTTGATAACTCGAAGGTGAATTGCTATTAAAGTATGAGTAAACTATAAGTTGTGTTTTCATTTGTAGTACAAAAACCTACCGACCAATTTCAAGAAAATACTTTAGTTTATTAGAAGACACAATAAATAGTAATGAGGGCGCCACTGTACATTCGGCGTACGCTCGGGGCAGTCTTAATAATCAAACTAACCGGAATCTCCCCTATCGATGGAGAAGCTCAATGAAACCTCCTCCTTCTCCAGCGGCACGTTGAGGGGGGAGGAGCGCTCGCTTAGTATCGCGTCGCTGTCTTCAGTCTTTCTGTTGCGGCTGATGCGGCGTGACGTCGGCACGCAGAACACTTTAGTACACATCAACCTGACAACAACAAAAAAAAAATTGTATGACAGGCTTTATTATGGCCTACTATTAGCCATTGAGGAGTTCCTATGACTTCCGTTGTTCCACTTTTTTCACGGTTAAGCTAGCGTCACTACCAAAGTAGTATATAGGTCCTGGTGAAAAAGTATAAAAATCGACTTAACTCGTAATAAAAAAGGGTATATACATGAACGGAGTATAAGTACTAGACTTAAACCCTTTTTCACTTGTCTTGATCTTCAGACGACTTATACCCTTTTTCGCTAGAAGTTAACCTCTTGAGGTTCCTTGTACTAATAGTAGTACCTACGTAATACGACCATTGAAATAAAGATCGGAGAAATACTGGAAAAGGGCTGAATCTTAAGTACCCGAAACTGACGTGCGTGCATGACTCGATGTATGTACTTATGTGGAAGAAGCGAAAGAAATATGTCAAGATCGTAGCAAGTGGAAAGAATTGGTCTCTGCGTACCCCTCTGGGAAACAGGCGTGATTTAATGCATGTATGTATATATGAAATAAAGATTAAAGATCTAATGCAAACGTAGTAAAGTGGAATTTCTTTGGTTTTTATGATCAAAGATCAAATTAGACAATTTATATTTCATTCAAAATAGATTCATATTCCATTGATTAATTTCGTTGAATGGTGGGCCTCAGGATAAGCTCTAATGCGAAAGTGACATAAGTCTATGACACGAGCTCTCACTTAACCGAAGAAGATAATATGTACAAGTTACAATAACCCTGTAGAATAAGACGAGGTCACCTTATTGCTTAAGGATGTCAATGAAATTGACATGCTTTGTGGGTGAATTGCAAAAATATTGTACATACGTAGTTAAGGACTTACTTGAGACAATTTTAACTTTCTTCCATTGTTTTTCCTTTGTGTAACGAAAGTTATCCATATGATTATATGACTAATCTTCATTACACAAAGGAAAAAGTTAAGGATTGTTGAGGATTTTCTAATTGAGCCCTTAACTATGTACAATATTTTTGCAATTCACCCTTGTACAGTTAACAGCAATAATGTATATCATCCAGCATTGCGCTAAAAAATATCTGCACCATCTTATGCCTCTAGTAATAGAGACGGGTCAGATATTTCTGTGACCAATGCTGGACAATAATTAATTATTTCAGGGTGAATTTGAAAAACTTTGTACGTAGGACCTTAATTGAGATAACGTTAACGTTTCTTCGTTGTGGAATGAAATTTAGTCATATGTTGAAATTTTCGTCACACAAGGTAAAAATTTAAGGTCTTTTAAATGCAGTCTTTAATTACGTAAAGTCGGCCAAAAATATGGTCCACCGTACGGTTGAAGTTCATTTGCACGTCATGATACAACATGTTCGATTTTCCCTTGCAATAATATTATGACAGTGACTCGTGTCAACCTTAGCGATAATAAGATCTCACAGAAACTTTTGTCAAAACTGGTAGATCACTTTCTTGGCCGACCGTACGTTTTTAAAATACACCCTGGTGACTGTACAGACACCTTATTACCTAAGTAAGTGTTAAGTAGACAAATACAATATTAAGATAATCAAACACTAGTACAATCACGTGCCGCCATGACAATATTTAATTCATTTTATCAAAATAAAACTTTATTGCCGGAATTATATTAGATAAAGTAGGTAAAGTTTACATTTTATTGTTTGGGTAAATATGCAAAAAACCTAGTTTAATCTTTAACAGGGGCCTCCGAATAAAGCCTGCTCAAACTTTCGTTTCCCAGAGGGGTAGGCAGAGACCACTTCTTTCCATTTGCTACGATCTTGACAAATTTCTTTCGCTTCTTCCACATTCATACGTCGAGTCATGCACGCACGTCGGTTTCGGGTACTTAAGATTCGGCCCTTTTCCAGTATTTCTCCGATTTGACTCGAAAAAGTACGCCTAGGGCGGCCCCTTCCGACCCGTCCACTCACTTTCGTCAATCTTCTTTCATCCATCCTTTCCAAATGACCGAACCATCGAAGCATGCCCTTTTCAATCTTAGTCACTAAATCTTCTTTTATTTCACATTTTAAAGTACTATCAAATTGAGTTTAAAATCGGTTCTTGACTCTATTTGAAATAGGTTCAAATTTAATAGGTCAAATAATGAAACATTACTTTATACGCTTCGAGCGCTATACTAGCAGCCAGATTTTATGTTAATAAATAAATAAATAATAAGATTAATAAGACACGAATTCACTTAGATCCAAACCCAGCTCAAGGCTTATTTATACAGTCGAGTTGATAAATATGTGTAAGTACACTTTAGTACCCTTTCTATTAAATGTCATGTACTTATTAAGACTGCGCCGAGCGTTCGCCGGATGTACAGTGGTGTCATTAGTTTGATTGTGTTTTCTAATAAACTAAAGCATTTTCTTGAAATTGGACGGTATGCTATTGTACTACACATGAAAACACAACTTATAGGGTATATCACATAGTTTAATAACAATTCACCTTCGAGTTATCAACTTAACGGAAAAAAGTGGCCACCTTTTCCCGTTAAGCTGACTACTCAAAGGGTAATTGTTATTGAAGTTTGTTATGTATGTATTCAATAAATTGTGTTTTTACTTGCACTACAAAGAATTCTTTAGTTAATTAGAAAACACAATTACAGTAATGAGGGCCCCAATGGACGCTCGGCCTTTGCTCGGCGCAGTCTTAAAATCAAAATGGACGCACTACCAAGAATCGTGTATGCTAACTTACTTATTCGAACGTTACCTTTTCGGTTCATCCATGATGTGGATCTTCAATGAGACGCCCTTGCAGTTCATGGCGACCGCGCCGAAGATCATTTCACCGAGTACGCTCGCGTCCGCCGCCGGCCCGTTGTACTGGACAAACAGTTCTAAATTAGAGACTATCAATTAGATAGAGACAAAGCCCTAGGAGTGGCGGTCATTTCTTTTAGTGTAGAAGTGCTATGCTAAAAAATTCACTCTAAACCAAGGCTATCAGTACAGAGTATAAAATAAAGAAGCTACTATGCAATATAATAGCATAATATCAATATGATGATCATCGATCGATCGATAATCGAATAAATAATGAAATTATTTAATTATAAACTGAAAACAGAAGAAACAAGGAGTCGGATAATTACCACAATCCAGGGAACGAAATTTAACCGGTTATTAACCATTTCGTATGAAAATAACCGGTTAAACCGGTTATAACCGGTTATTTGCATTCCCTACAACAAAGTAACAAAAATTGTTCATTAGGAAGTTTTAAAAAAGTATATAATTTATTTTAATAATAAGAACTAAGGAAGCATAAACTATATTGCATAACAATATTTTACCAACGAAATATCTCATACAAATATGTTGCTCGTGTTGTCAAAACGTCACCCCATCCATTTGTAAAGCCGAAATCATTTACAAAACCAGCCAACCCGCCATTCAAAGAGTTACAAACAGACAGCGCACAAATTTCCTCATAATAAATCTCTATAATTGCCTTGGCATCTGTCTTTTCAGATTTCACGGGCTGCCTTCACAAATATCTTTACAATGGCATATAAATTCTATTTTTACACTCGCCTCACATGATAATCGATTACGTACACAAGCACAAGTTTATTTGGAAAACCATTTCAAATGTGCAAATATTTGGTCAACAAAGTGAGTGGAGCCGAGTTGTTATCTCAAGAAGATCCAAGTCCATTTAGGTGATAATTTTGTGGGTGTCTTTTAACAAACATTAAAAAGGTAGGTACAGTAAAGGAAAATGATTTCTAAACCATTTTGGACTATGTCATAGTGACGTAACGAATCAAAACGTCAGAGACTTCTTATGATTTTATTTAGTGTCAGTTTGACATACTCCAAAATGGTCTAGGAATCAATTTCCTTGACTGTCCTATTGAAATTATGGTGCAAAGATTAGCACATGCCAATTTGCGAGTCACCTGATGGTAAGTGATCATCGCGACCCATAAACACACGCAACACCAGAGGTACAGATGTAGTGAATAATCCTTTCCCATCGTTTTTGGTCGGATAACTTCGTATTTATCTTGCTTTCTCAGTTGGCTTATTGATGGGTACTGAAGCTAATTGAGAAAAATAGATAAATACGAACTTATCCGACAAAAAACGATGGGAAAGGATTATTCACTACATCTGTATCGCAGCGCTGCCGGCCTTTGAGAAAAGAGAAGGCTCGTTTTTTGAAGGCCCCCAAGTCGTTTGGTTCGGAAATATACAGACACCGCGAGCTGATTTGTTTTTGTTATGACACAACTTCCTAATTTTCCCATCGACCTTATTGAATTAGAGTGGCAGTTTTTTGGCTTATTGTACTTTCGTTTTACACCTAAGTCTCTATTACAACTCGATAGGTTTTGCACACATAGATACTTTTACATTTGTTTAATGTTTTAGGTAAGTAAAAGACATATCTATAAAACGGCATAACACGTAGGTGACAAATTTCTCACATGGTTCATACTGCAAACAGCCAATCGTAAAAATAGGTTCTATTTGTTGCCACTCAGACTTATTCGTCTATTTTCAACTCCTAACAGAATAAGTATTACATTCTCTCACCTATCACATCACAATAGCTATTGTTTTCTATTGCTATCCTATTTATATGTAAACATCCATACAAAAACCTAATCCTAACAAAGAGCTCACGTGATACCCTTCCGGCAAGGTGTGACGCTAGACAGTCAACAAGGAAAACAAACCAGTTCCTTTACCGCGGAGCGTTAGTTAAGTATTCATGAAGATTGATGTCTATAACAAGCGTAGCATAAAGTTACATTTTTAAATGGTAAATGTACTTGGCTGATACATAAAACTAATAAACAGACCTAGGAATATTCGGGGCAAAACTAAATGACAGCTAGGTATTGATTGCCTATATCGATAAACTTAATTATCGATGCTTTTCCCATATACTAGTGATCGCTCCAAGTTTTGATTGTAAAAATAGTTTATTTTTTAAAGTAAGCAAATTAACCAAAACAGCAACATAATTCTGGTCATTCTTTATTTTAAAAGGATTTATAATCTTCACTCATCATCGTCATATTGTTTTTACTTCTAACAAATTCTAGTCGTTTATTTTAACAATCGTAAATGGGACGGTCATTCTGAAATTCACAATACGGAAAAAATATGATGATGATGAGTGAAGGTTAAAAAAACCTTTTAAAATAAAGAATAACCAGAATTATTTTGCTATTTTTTTTAATTTGCATACTTTAAAAAATATACTATTTTTACAAACAAAACTTGGGGCGATCACTAATATATGGGAAAAGCATCGATAATTGAGTTTATCGATATAGGCAATGGCCCTAGCTGTCATTTAATTTTGCCCCGAATATTCCTAGGTCTGCTAATAAATGTATATTAATGGAGAATGTCGAGAATTCTCCAAAATTCTCGAGAATTCTCGAAAACGGCACATCACTACGCACAACTGAAATTTGGAAGCAATATTCCTTATACATCCTAGGTTTTTTGGAAATTCATCCCCTTCTGGGTACAGTAGCGGGAAACTAATTTTACGCGGACGAAGTCGCCGGCTTCCTCTAGTATCATTTATAAACCCCGACATCATTCCGAACCCTACTTTCATAGCTATTATAATTCCTAAATGACCTAACCGAGAATTACCCCTGTAAAATAAGCTTTCTAAATCAAAAAACCACGTTCAAATCGGTTAAAAGGTGACACTTGGACCTAAGAGACACTTTTATGAAAAAAAAATATATCTAGTAACGCTGATTTACATTATAACAGAACTGCGTTCGTAGGGTAAATTGTCAGTAACTGGCCACTTGAGAAAATGTCATTTAGTTACTAGCCACCAATTTTATACACAGACGCCGTTCGTTAAGATACTATGACACTTTGGATACTAACTTTGGATTATCGTCTGAAATATCAGCATATTTCTTCCTTTACACGTATTATTGCAAAGTGGCCAGGTATTGAAGGTGGCCAGTAATAGACGATTTACCCAACCGGCCTCAGCTCCTGTCTATATCAGGGGGGTTATTATGACATAGCTATGCAGTTCAGTTTACGCTGAAAAGAACAGAGCTATATAACTGCTACAACTCTGTCCTTTACACTCGCCGTAAAATGAACTGCATAGTTATGTCATAATAACCCCCCAGAAGAGATATTCCCAATCCAATAAATACTGAGATTTCCATAAAAAAACATTCATTGTTCCAAACAGTTTCGTTCATTAGGCTCAGATCCTTCTCATTTATTGACTTAACTGAAGTTTGACCTACTTTTAACCAAATCTACTTACAATCGCAAAAGGAACCCCGCCTTCAGAAGCATAAATATAGCAATCTTAATAGGTCCCTACAAGCATGTGATGCCTTCCATAATCGCAATCAGTCTAAAATTACAGTCTCAGTTCATTATTCCCGTTTAAAACAGCGTCTAATCGAAAAGGCTATAACGCAGTCAACGCATGTGACACAGTGTGTCAAAAATCATACAAATAATGATGCCGGGGCTTCGAATGTGGGAACTGAAGCGCTCTATAAATAGCGGGAGTAAGTGAGAATAACCCCAGTAATTGACGGAGTCTCGTGATCTCACCGTTTGGCCAATTGCGGTGTTATTTTTATAATGCACATCGTAAACCGTTGATAAGCTTAGGCTCGCTGTTTTGAAGCTTGTTAGTACCAGGGGCGGAGGAAGGCGTGGGGGACATGCTGTGGGCCTCCGCCTACGACCTCGTGGTCCGAGGGGCCTCGTATCTCGAAGGTTTATGCGTTCGAAAAAAAGCAGCCGAGTAACACCAGAGGGCTTTGCGAAATGTACCTTGCCTCCATCAAATTTAGGTCGTGCCCCACAAAATTAACACTCAGGCAAAACTAGTTATGAGCAATTACAGAGGGATAAGCAAATCTAGATAAATCTAAATTAGTTGCAGATTTTGTATCGGCTCGACAAATGAGGGTTTTTTTTGTTGTGTTTGTATTTGTCAGGACAATGTTGACTATGAAAGAAGAAATTAAAATCCCATACTAAAACTGCTTTTCCACGCAGTGGACTCGCATTCCAATATGGGAACGCGGCACACTGCGCCGCCTCCATTCCCGAGAATGACGGAGTAGCACAACATACAGAGTATGCAGATGAAGTATTTATTCATTCATTCATTCATTCAACGTGACGCCTGGCTCCCAAACTATCTTCCAAAAATCTTCCCTCTTAGTGTTAGGATTAAAAGTTTCTTCACTATGACATCAAATAGATTTACTCAGTCCTTGGAGACTATGACTCAGCTTAATAAGCGGACTTATTGGCTTACGCTCAATAGTGGGTTTTATACATATGGCACACTTCCTCCTCTTGCAAGAAAAACTGCCCTCTTAAGGAAAAAAAGGCACATCTACTATATGAATTGTATTGCACTTCCAACCTTATTATTACCTCTGAGATTTTAATATGCTTCTATGAATTAATTGCACTTGTGTCTTTTCTCCTTACGAGGGCAGTGTAACTGTTGGATTCATGCCGTCATCGTCAGTTCTAGCACAAGAACCGTATACAACAGTTATGTCACACTGACAACAAAAGCAAAAAAGCAGTAAGCGCATGTGGAGTTCGTACTGCTATTGTTCCTTTTTGTTTTGGACGGCACGGCAGTATAGCACGAGGGATCACTGTGTCTGATCATTATAACTGTCTAAATGGAATGAAACAAGTGAATTTGATTTGATTTTGATTTAGGTTTGTAGAATTTAGCAGCAACAAAAATTGTATGACGTTCTAAAAGATATATTTATTGCTTGACTTAGTTGTACTATTTATGTGTACAGATGTAGTGAATAATCTTTTCCCATCGTTTTTGGTCGGATGACTTCGTATTTAACTTGCTTTCTCAGTTGGCTTATTGATGTGTACTAAAGCTAATTGAGAAAGCTAGATAAATACGAACTAATCCGAAAAAAACGATGGGAAAGGATTATTCACTACATCTGTACTAGACAACGATAAACATACTTCTATATATACGAGTATAATGTATATTTAAATACATAGAAAACCACCAAGATTCAGGAACAGGATACTCACGCTTATCACACAAATATCTACCCTTACCGGGATTTAAATCCAAGACCGTTAGGTTCGTAGGAAGAGTCATCAGTCATCAACGTCAACTTAGCTAACGTGAAGTAAAGTTCACCTTGTTTTTATGACTAAGAATTAAATTGGAAAACAGACTTCATTGCAATCGGAAAGGTTCATAAATGCCATTTGCATTTTCGTTCGTACGCCATAGGATCTTATCTTATCTTACAGGTGAGCCCTTTCGGATACACTTCGAGCCTTTAGAATCTTTTGTGCAATCACCCTTTTACACACTCAGCTGTTCCAATGTGCAGGTTTCCTCCTTCACCGTAAGAGCATCGGATAATGCACTTAAGTTAGATAAACTCATTGGTACATGGTGACCGCGAGGGTTCGAACTCGGTACCTTACGATCACGAGTCGACCCCCTAAGCCAGTAGGCCACCGACGACGCTCTTACGCCATAGGAGATACACAACTCGCTTTTTAAACTCAACGAAGTATTTATTTGTTTCCGATGTTTTCATCATCTTTAAAATATCAAACTGCACGAATAGACTGCCAGATGTAGCCACTGTTATTATGCTATTTCCGTCAAAAGGGCCAATTAACTGTCAACTGACTGCATGAGTCAACGTCAGGTCTCATGACTGTTATGTCCCACTATTGTACTAGTACCGACTCGTGCGCATCACGTGACGGGATTACGTCGAGACGCGTATTTAGCATAATTCAGTTACAGTTACGCTAAGTTATGTAATAGCGTTATATGGGCTTTCTGAATTTGTTTATTATATATTTTTTGATTTGCGTTAGTTGTTAAATCAAAAGCGATATTTATTGTTATAAATGGTAGAAAGTTTTCTCAGAGTCTTTTTTTAACATATTTATTATTTAGGTACTTATCTTACTTAAGTACTTTGAAAATGGTGTGCTGGTTTGCTTGTATGCCGGGGTTAAACTATAGAACAACTTAACCAATTTAAAAAAATATTTTATTTTTAGAAATAGAAATAGAAATAGAAAATATTTATTCGACGATCACAGGAAAAAACAAATAAAACACAGATTAAATTTAACATTGACAAAAAGAATGGCAACACAGAAAAAAAAATTAAACAATAAGGAAAAGGAATTTAGAAATTTTAGCATAATGTTGCCATGGGTGATTATGGTAATATCATCCCTGATTAATAAAGGTAACTTATTTAAAAGGGAGGCCGAGTAACCAATTATTGTTTAGTTTACAATAATAACTAGCTACGTTACCTACTTTATACTTTGGAATAAAATAAAAAAATCTATATTGACAAAAATGGTTCACTAACAGATCAAAACGTATTACTAACAGGAGTATGATTAATTAATGACATGTGCATAAGATATTTTATATCCCACAAAAAAAAAATAGTTTCGCGGCTCAAGTTAATTTAGTGTTTAATAGCAGAACTATAAAGTTTATTACTCATTTCTCATTAGCACATGAAATAAAAGCTAAAACGCTGTCATAAGAAGTCACTGACGCGACCGACAAAATTTCACAACGCTTGTGTGATGTTGATGTGACTAAAAAGCAGCAAATTCCAGCTCACGCAGTTCGATTTCCGTCACTATACCCGTCAATTCACAGTTGATATTTGCACTGTTATACTGTTAGTTTAACTGTCTTTTAGTTAGAAAAGCAGAAAGCAAGCACGTGATACTCATAGACTCGCTAACTTTAGAGAAAACTGTTGCGAAAGTCTAAAAACGAGTACAATAGAGTAAGTAAATAGTAGAATTTTAATCCTCAGAGATGCATTTATAGCTTTTCTTATGACGGACACTGCATCAACTTACATGCTTACGGCATAAACAAATTGATGCAGTTTAGGAGTACAGATGTAGTGAATAATCCTTTGCAATCGTTTTATGTCAGATATGTTCGTATTTATCTAGCTTTCTCAATTAGCTTCAGTACCCATCAATATGCCAACTGAGAAAGCAAGATATATACGAAGTTATCCGACCAAAAACGATGGGAAAGGACTATTCACTACATCTGTACGTCAATTGAGTTTACAAAACCCAACGAAAATTTAACCATTTTATTGACCAGGTTCAGTTTCAGAAGAGAATGCCGTACAGCTTTGAGTTCACTATCTGGTACTAAATAAATAAAGGGTTGCAGAAGTTATCGTGATTTCACTACTTTTATTTAAGGACGATATTACCAAACGATTACATAGCTGCTTTTATGCAAGAATGTAGCATCTCAAAATAAGTTGCTGTTGCATTTAAATTCAGAACACTTTCTACTTAAAGTTTTCTTTAAAACATCATAATTTTTTGAGTTGTAGCAGTATTGTATTAAAGCAGATATGGTGACATTTTCTTCATAGGTTGTAAACATTTTTGTTTTAGATAGGGGACAAACAACCAAGCTCTTGAAGCCATTTGAAAATGACAAATGACAGGTGACAATTCAGAATACATTGCAGAGTTACAGATGTAGAGAATAATCCTTGCCCATCGTTTTTTGTCGGTTAAGTTCGTATTAATCTTGCTTTCTCAATAAACTTCAGTCGCAATCAATAAGCCAACTGAGAAAGCAAGATAAATATGAAGTTATCCGACCAAAAGCGATGGGAAAGAATTATTCACTACATCTGTAACAAGATCATGCATCAAGGGGATTCATATTAGGTGCGTATTGTATACGAAAATGCCACCGGTCACGTGTCATTAAGTCCTTAGCAGACAGAGGGCCGATTATGGTCGTGTTTATCGCTGAAGATAAATCATTTGTCACTGTCTGACCAGTATGTAAGTGCGAGAGAGTAAGTGTCGATTCCGAACTGTCGTTGGAAAACTGTGAGTGTTAGGAGAGGGACAATCTTTAAGCCGGCTGCACAGTCGGGCAAAAATATGGTCTACCACCCTAAGGTTGCAGTTCATTTGCACAACATGATACAAGTTCGATTTTCCCTTGCAATAATATTATGACAGTGACAAGTATCTACCTTAGCGATAAATACACTCAGGAGCAAAAGTATCGGGTCAGAGTGCATTTTTCATACAAACGAGACTATTTCGAAGCCTTGGTTCCTCGCCAGGGGATGCTTGTAGTGAAATCTGATGATGGACGCCCCGAGCATCGATACAGGACTTCCAGAGTGCCTAGGACACCCAACTGATTGAATTTGAACGCCGGAATAGTGCATGTTCAGAAAAACATCTAAAATGACAATAAAATGTAAGGAAATCCAAATGCGAACCCAAA
The DNA here is from genome assembly GCA_963966035.1 of Acleris laterana. Taxonomy (NCBI): domain Eukaryota; kingdom Metazoa; phylum Arthropoda; class Insecta; order Lepidoptera; family Tortricidae; genus Acleris; species Acleris laterana. Next base: position 2,979,808 of record OZ014441.1, read on the forward strand.
CTCTCTCGCTGTGGTGTCAACTGATTGTGCGATCAGTTAGGTGTCTTAAGAACTTTTGACCTCCTCTATTAAACCTCGGAGTACCCACCTTTAAACCTCACTCAAAATAACCCCTGGCTAGGAACCAAGGCTTCAAAATAGCCTCGTTTGTATGAAAAACGCACTCTGACCCGATACTTTTGCTCCTGAGTGTAGATCTCACAGAAACTTTTGTCAGAACTGGTGGGCCACTTTCTTGGCTGACCTTACGAATTTTGACGGCAGGCCGGAACCGTTGTTAATGAGTGAGTGGGCTTTATAGATTTTTGATTCTCAGGTGGCTTTACAGACTTAGGCCCGTAATAATAAACTAATCTCAACTCTAAGGCTCGTCTCGAGATGCGTCAAAAATGTCAGTGTTCTATGGTTTGACGTTAACTTTGACGTATCTTGTGACGGGCCTCTCAGCTAAGATGAGTTTATTATAATCAGACAGATAATCTGTCTGTGGAAGCCTTTACAGATTTCGTGTTTTTTTCATTACGAGGTTTTCAATTCGTATTTGTTTTTTTTATGTGTGTTATCTAATCAGGTGCTCACATTAGAAGGTTCGTCGTGCAAATTTATATTCTTCGCACGTGATGTTTAACAAACATAGATATATTCATGTGATGTCAAACGATTTCATTTTGTGCAATAAAGAGTTTACTTACTTATGTTATGACACTTGTGACATATGTGTGCTTACCTATGACATCTGACTTTGTTTTTATACAGATTTGGACGTCAACTGCATTTAAATAAAGATAAAAAAAGCAATTTAATTGTAACCAGTTCATTTTAATATAGATAAAAGTAATAACGACTCTTAAGGTGGACTTCCGACCAGCGCGGCTCCGGCGTCACTAACGCAGCGACAGTGACGCCGGAGCCGCGCTGGTCGGAAGTCCACCTTTATTTTATAAATACTATTTACTTAGTCCGTTTTAATCCGTAGGTATCGCATGGATAAATTATTATTAAATACTAAAGATGACGATATTATACACAGAACACACAAGATACAGTACAGTCAAGGGCAATAATATGTATACACTTTAGTACCTTGTCACTTTAACCACTGTGACAGTTCATATATGGCAGTTCAAATATGACGACAATTAGACAAGGTACTAAAGTGTATACATATTTTTGCCCTTAACTGTACACATTATGTATACTCAGATAAACACATAGATATACCTACCTACGTAGTTAACAATAAGATGTGTTGATTAATAAAAAACAACTAGCAACGTAGCACTTAGGATGACTTATTTATTTATTTAAAATAAGATTAATAAGTATAATTTATTTTTGCTACTTTTGGTGCAAAACTTGTATTTGTCAAATCCTATGCATTATCCTTACTTATCTACTTCAGGATGGCTGGAAGAGATCCCATTTAGGAATAAGTTCGCCTTTGTACATTACTTTAATAACAATATTGTAATATTTATATTTTTGTGCAATTAAGAGTTCACATTCATGTATGTATGCATTTAATAAATAATAACCTAGTCCTAGTCCCAAACTTGTACTATGGGTACTAGACAACGATATAAATAATTATATACAGAAATATATACTTAAATACATAGAAAACATCCACATTTATATACATACCTACTTATGATTACGAGATACTAAACAACGATATAAATATATGTAAACATACATGTCGTTGTTCAGTATTAATAAAAAAATTAACCCCATTTCTAGAATGGATGGTAAAATGCTTTCATTTTGGATCTGTCTGTATGCCGATCTATGTCATCGCCTAGGGCCCAAACCGATGCGCCCATTTTTCATTGAAACTTTGCACTTAAGGTTAACTATTAACTTTTATTTTCAACAAAATCGTTGAAAATCGATTAAACTCACTGACAGTTTCACGATCGTGGTGCGAAGATCCGATATTGCCGACTAGTAGGCTCGAGTCGGTCAGGAACTAAGAACTAGAAGTAATGAATTCCCGTCATGGACCTTAACGAACTAGTTCTTCGTAAACGATCTTAATCGGTCTTCAGTCCATTATATCAGTAGCAATTGTACGTATCAGCGAAACAGAGCGAACGAGTAAAGAGCACGGCACTCGATGTGAACGACAACTAATAGTACCTATTTCAAAGTCCTGTCCAGCTAAGATCTCAACATTTGTTCTGGAGCAAAAGGACCTAAAGGAACTAAAAGACCGAACTAGTTCCTTTGACCGGTTGACCGAGATCGGAACGCTCCCTTTAAAGTTCGAACGGGCACAACTCTACAGACTATGGGCCAACGCTCATACAGGCGCACGGCATCGTCTTTGGACGTGTGGAAATAAGATCGAATTTAATCAACACCACAAATACGAGATGCTTATGCGGAGAATTTAATGGTGTTAGTTAATTTCGGTCTTAGGTATTTCATCACATCCAAAGACGACAATGCTTCGCTTTATGTGCACCGGCCTTAGGGAATTGAAATGTGCCGTCCTAAGTAAGTAAACCTTCTGTAGTAATATCAACGTCATTATTAACGATATAGAATTGAATCTGCTTTGGTGATTGAATTTAACATACTGCTTATTGGCTTAGGAGGGCAGATTTTTTTTTACCATCTTATTTTTACTTAACTTACCACATAAGCGAACTCTTCTGCCACCTCCACAACGCACGGGAACTCATTCGGCTGCCTTGCACCATTTTGTTTGCCAACGGGCAATTTCTCTATCGTAGAGGAATCGAACAGGAGTTTCCTCCCACGCCAGTCGCACTCTTTGAACAGAAGCAACCTGACCTGCTTCGAAGTTATCTGGCAAGACCTGGTGGACAACCAAAAATACCGTAAGCACTGTGATAGTTTTGTCTATTTGGTCAGAATAACCATTATTATCGTGACAAAAGGTACGCGGACTGGTTACATCGGATTTATTCTTCTCCTTCTTTTTCCAGTCGCATTTTTCCCCATTCATTATTTTAATCACACGTATGTATTATATAGTAGCTTTTTCCGCATCGCATGTTCTTGTCAAATATATATAATACTAGCGACCAGCCCTCGCTTCGGCTCGGTTTATGTGAGTTTTCTGTAACACCCGTACCAGAATTTATTATTAAATTATTATACATAAAAACCTTCCTATTGAATCACTCTACCTATGGATGAAAACCGCATTAAAATCCGTTGCGCAGTTTCAAAGATCTAAGCGAACAGACTATGCGTCCTTTAAAATACACAAATGGGCAAACATGACTCGGAATAAACTATGTATGTACGTATGGCTAAAATAATGAATGAGGAAGAATGCGATAGGAAAAAAAGGAGAGGAAAAAATACGCGAATGGGGAAAACACGATTAGCAAATTTGCTTAAGGAAAAAAAATATTTTGAGCAAATAATCTAACCAATCTTGTGTAGTACTGCCTCCACTATGGCGTTCGGCGGGGGCTGAGCGGATAGCGAAGTGCTATACGAATTCATGCAAAAAACAGCAAAATCAGTTGCTACTTGCGTGCGTTGCAGCCGGCGCGGGCTTGTGACATAGACTTATATATTATAATTACTTCGTATCAATGGCTAATGAACGCGTATCTTTACCATGATCATTAAGAAGCTTGAAGAGGCAATATACCAGACTAGAGTGGATCCAACACGATTGGCCGCCCGCTGTTTTCAGCCAGGCGTCTTCACCAATCACTATCATCATGTTAATCCTAACAACTTCGTCTTAGACAGAGGTTGCTGGCAAGCTTGCAAAAAAACTTTAATGGCTACTGGCGGTTAAGACTGCACCGAGAAAACGTCGAGCGTGCAGTGGCGCCCTCATTACTATTATTGTGTTTTCTAATTAAGTAAAGAACTTCCTTGCAATCAGACGATTGTAGCGCAAGTAAAAACAAATTTTATGGGATACGTAACAAACTTCAATAACAATTACCCTTTGAGTAGTCAGCTTAACGGGAAAAGGTTAGCACTTTTTTTCCGTTAAGTTGATAACTCGAAGGTGAATTGTTATTAAACTATGTGATATACCATGTAAGTTGTGATTTCATTTGTAGTACAAAAACCTACCGACCAATTTCAAGAAAATACTTTAGTTTATTAGAAAACACAATAATAGTAATGAGGGCGCCACTGTACTCCTGCGAACGCTCGGCGCAGTCTTAAGCTGTTCTGTTTGAATGGCTCTTTACTGGTTTACTCTCTGGAGTGCGTTTTTTTTTAAATAGTATACATAACTACTACATGTGCAAATATTCCAGCATTTACAGAAAAAAAGATTGCATGCATTGATTGGTGCAGAGAGATTTGCCGTACGTGCATGAAGAGATTGATGAATGTAGAGGAAGCGAAAATTGTGTGTTTAGATCGGTGCACCTGGCGTTCCATAATCTCTGCCTACCCTATTGGGAGACAGGCGTGAAGGTATGTATGTATGTATGTATGTTACAGAAAAAAATTGGCTTCCAAAAATTGTCAGCAGAGCCAATTTTTTATTATAATACACCGCTAACCTACAATACAGTTAGACAGTCTGATGCTAAAACACCGTTAAAGTAGCAGCCTAGTCTAATTCAGTAGAAATTTGAGAATGTTAAGTTAGACAAAAGTGAGCCTTGGCACACTGGCAAATAGTCCAATTAGAGTTAATGACATGTAAAACGAACCATATTGCCTGTAAGCTTATAGCTGTAATTTTCGTTGTAAGATCGAAGTATAAAAGTTTGTCTATGGGTATAAATAACAAGAGGACGCTCGTGACTTCGTGCCGTAAGTTTCCCTCACTTCCCCCTATTTGAACCCCTAGAGGATGAAGTTCCAAAAATCCACTTACATCATGAAAGGAACGCCTGTACCAAATTTCAAGTTTCGAGGTAAAGTAGTTTGGGCTGCGCGTTGATATATTATAAGTCAGTGAGACAGGTTTGTGGTTTATAAGTACCATTACAGCACCGCCCACACTGTCGAGCGGATATGGGCGTGGCACGGTGCGTCATTGTTATGGATCATTATCATTATCATTATACTCAAAGCATTATTTAACTTGAAAAATGCGTACACAAGTTATAAGACAATTTTGCAAATGCGCTAGACCGTTAGACACAATTTGCAACTTTGGCAACTTTTGTTTGAGGCGATTAAGTTGATTGTTTTTACTGAAGATATAACTTTAGAAAAAATTGAGGCTTTAAAATTATTAATTTGTAAAAATTATTTTGATTAAAAATAACTCTATCATTAATCATAAACAGGTACTTAAGGTACTTCAATATTTAAGAGGACATGAAAAACAGGTATTTAGGTTTCATTCTTTCTTTCTTTTTTTTTCTTTCTTCAATTCATGCCACATATTTGGTGGAATAATGTTTTTATTAGTATGACTAGCATAACTTGTATTTTCATACTTGCCATTTATTGCAGCTTTATTTATGTATATTAGAATAGAAATAAGAGTTTATACTATTAAAAACAATTTGTGTAAAGTTGTGCTAGTGCCATAACGAAACGCATGACATAATATAAATATTTATAGCTAAACATTGCATGATATCCATTACAATGCGTATCACATGACAGTTTACCTAACATCAGTTCTCATAATAATGATTTTCAGAGTTTAAAAATAACATTATGCAAATAGATACTGTATTTCATACCTTAAGTGCTCATTTTCAGAATGGAAATGAAAAATATTTATTTTATTATGTTTTACAACATCGGGGTACCTAATTTGTCCCCTGATATTTATAATTTTTTTTATTTTATATTTTAAAAACATATTAGCAATATTTTTTGTTGTAGACATTTGTCTACCAAACAACAATTGACAAATTGATACACAGATGCAGACAAAATTAAAACAATAGACATATTTATCCTTAAAAAATAAATTTTATTAATATCAAGTTACATCAGGGTTTTCTTGTTACTGTCAAGGTTTGAAGCATTAATAATAAAGTGTGGGGCCTACGAGGTTAAGTTAACAAAACACACTCAAATCTTGTATTGTACAAATGTACTTATTTGTTAATACTAAATTCAACTGGTTTCCAATAAGAATTGGTAAGACATACTTCTATGGTACCTGTTATCATGTTACATACAAATAATGAACTGTTATCAAATTACATACGCATGAAAGACTCACTGACATAATTTGTACCAAAATATACCATAATAATAGTCATTGTAGCTTGTACTGATCAGTACATATTACATAAGTTAATTATTCCGTTTAAAGTAAAACATGTTTTATAAACTATATTTATTATTTCAACGTGCCTGAAAGGATCCTGAGGCTAAAGCAATTGAATACACAGAATGTTATGATGCATACTATGTCAAAATAAACACTGTCATCAGCTGATTTCAATCACATCACATCACAGTTCCACAACAACTGCTGAATGTACTGGACAAACTTTCTCCTACGCAAAATAAAAGCAAATATGTGTTTAAGGTCAGGCTGCTACTCAGGGAAACTGTCATGCTTTAACCATTTATTAATATAAATTTATAAGTTATGAACATAATTCTCTTATCTAACACTACTATAACCTCTTTCATATTCATAAAACAGTGTACTACTTTAGTTTGTTACTAATCAGGGTACATAACCAATGTGATAATTAGAAAGTACGGTTTCAGAACATCGGATTGTAAAATGAGACCAAGATCACACTGCCTCAAACCACACCTACCGTAAAAGACAAGGCAAATACGAATCCTCATATTCCAGACCTAACCAGATCGGCAGCCTGTTAAGTATTAATCAAAACAACACAACAAGCAATCAAATTACCTAATTTTCATTTTATTTCATAGTTGCTTTTGAATGAGCTCACGTCAGTACAAACTGTTATCACTGTATAAAAAATACCACATTCACTCAGAGAAATGCAATGTTTACATGGATTTCACTTTAAATGCGGATTGTACGGTACGCGTGTGGCGGGAAGGTCCGCACGGTGGGGAATGTGCTAGTGTACTGGCTCAAATGGCTAGCATGTAAACAATGATCGAGTGTCGTCGTCCCCGCTCCCCGCGCCGCCGGCCCCGCGCGCGCGCCCCTCAGTCGGTGTCACATGCTCGCAGGAACCACTCTGCCAGCCCCGCGTGCGTCACAGTCACACTAGCCTCCCGCACTTCGTCGTAGGTCCACGAAGCGTCCTCTACCTCCGTGCGTCAAACTAACCTGCCACATACCACCACAACTCAGAAATAGACTAGTATGAATGAAAAGCATTTACTCTGACGTACCTGTGGTCTCGTGATTCGCGGCGGCCGAGTTTTCTCTTATTAGAAAAGAGTCTTTCGAACAATGCCATTGCGTCATACGCAACGGATACATATCACGATGTGATCGTGATTCGATTCACCTAACATGTTGGCGTGCCTAATTACTTGTCTAAAGGTAATACGGTGGATTTATTTAGGTTTTTTAAAACACTTTCGCAAGGTAAATAAAATAATCTGACAGATCACGTGCAAAAGTCATATGATTTACCATAGACACAGTGGATGTTTTTTAGAAAGTTCAAGGTCGAAATGAAAAGTTGTCAAATGAGCTGTCATTTTGAAGTCACTATCTGATTAGAATTTATTTCATATTAATTTTGAAGCCTGTTCCTTGATTTATGTGAAAGTAAGAGATTCCAACGCGACTCTTCGCCAAAGCTCATAGGCCGCAACATTAAAACTAAAATCATAGACAATACCATATGGTTAACAATCGTGGACCATTTCTGAAAGTTAACTGTTATTGGGTATTTATTTACTTAACTCAAACAGGTTTTTTGACAGCTCTATTCTGTTTTACCAAAAGTCAAAACATTGGTAAAATTTCCTTTCTTAAGTTGAATTATTCATCATGAGATGAGCCTTACATTATTAATTCAAAACTTTGGTCAAGCAGTTCAAAGTGTGCGACTATCAGTTTAACATTAAACGAAATGACAACACTAAAAGAAGTTTTCCAAACTCTAGATAGTTACAAAGTGCACATTTCGATATCTGAGATTCAAGAACTTAATTTGGCTTGTAAGTCAACATTAAGACACTATCTGAGTGATACGGAGGCTATTAAACAGTGTGACAAGATACATATAGAAGGAGTACTCGACTACACATATGAACAAATTAACATTGGCAATTGGAAAGACGTGAGGTTATTTTTAAGAAAAACTATGACAATAGGTTCTTATTTGAAACTTCTTGCCCACTTTAGATGCTCGGATGAGCTTACGGATGAAGTTTTACGAGAGTCTTTTAAAATTATTGATTATGGCCTTCTTTTTGGGTGTCCTATAGAAAAAGAACCTAATTTGCTTCAAAAGTGTGCTTCCTATTTAAACAGCATATATTTGCAATTGTTTAATGTCCAAGATGTTCAAGTTGTAGATGAGAAATGCTCAGAAAGTACACCAAAGCAATATGATGCTACGGTTTTAGAAATCTTGAACTGGCCGAGTATGGAACACTTTTTTAAAAACTACATTTTAGCAGAAAAGCCTGTGGTTCTAGACAACTGTATCAATCACTGGCCAGCGTTAACTAGATGGAAAGACCAAAACTATATAATGAAGTTGGCTGGTTTACGGACTGTCTCTATAGAACTTGGCAGCCAATACACGGATTCTGAATGGACTCAAAAAATTATGACCGTGGGAGAATTTATAAATAAGCATATAAACCAATCCAGTGGGGATAAGGGATACTTAGCTCAATATCAGTTGTTTGATCAAATACCAGAGTTAAAAAGTGATATAATGGAACCAGAATACTGCTGTTTTTCAGACAACAACGATCCCGTTGACATCATGGCTTGGTATGGTCCTAAAGGCACCGTCTCCCCCCTCCACCATGACCCTAAAAGAAACCTTTTAGCTCAAGTTATTGGTGAAAAACAGATCTTTTTGTATTCTCCTCAAGATTCAGAATTCCTGTACCCTCATGAACATGAACTGATGGATAACACTGCAAGAGTGGACCCAAGGGAGCCCGATTTAGAAAAGTATCCTAATTATAAACAAGCTAAGGCATATTATTGTGTGTTGCGACCTGGACAATTGTTGTATATTCCACCAAAATGGTGGCATTTTGTTGAGTCATTATCTATAAGTTTCTCTGTTAGCTTTTGGTGGACATAGATAATAAACGATTAAGGTTAAAGAGGTTTGATAATTGAAAAAGCGTATTAAAATCAACAAAAATATAATTTATTTACAAATAAAACTTCATTTATATTCATTGTTCAAAGCCCTGCCAATCAACATTCTTCTGATTTCCGATGTGCCAGCTCCGATTTCGTAAAGCTTAGCATCTCTGAGGATCCGGCCAGTTGGGTAGTCATTGATGTAGCCGTTACCCCCTGCAAAATAAATTGCTATTTTAATCCCAAATCAAACAAAAATCTGCCTACTGATCTACCATTCCAACTTCTCTTAACACTTTGTATCTCTTGTAAGCTAAGGCGATGATTAGATTAGGGTTGTGGGAATTCAACTTATTCATTCAATTATTTTCTTAATGTAATTCGTTAACTGTCGTATTCACACAATCACATGTGAAAAATATGAGATTCATAAAATCCCCGCATCAGACCATAACCAATACATCCACCTTGACGATGTGATGGGCTAGTTCGTAGTGTTTGCAAAGCCAGCTGTTGGGGTTCGATTCCCAAAATGGGCAAATATTTGTGTGATGAGTATGAGTATTGATTTCTGAGTATAGGATGTTTTCATGTATTTGAGAAAATTTTGATGTTTATTAGGTACTCAATCACACTTCAACCACTGAATGGATTGGGATGAAATTTGGCACACAGATAGGTACTCGTAAGATCCTGGAATAGGATATAGGCAACTTTTGCGCTCCCGAGGGAATAGCGTTAACCCTGTTTTTTCTATGCAATTTTTTATATCATTGTCTAGTGGTACCCATAGTATGCCTATAGTCTATACTTTTAGGTATTAAAAAAAATGTAAACATTCCAAACCACGTGTTGCGTATGACATTGATAAACAACCAATCAAAACTGTTCTATCGAGCTTTGACGTATCAGTGTTCTGCTTCTATTGGCTGACGAACTATATCACGTGGTTGTTTTAATTTATATTTTTTTAAATGCCTAAAAGTATAGACTATAGAGCTTAGTTTGGGACTAGCTCAATTTGCCTGAAATGGTCTGCTGATATTTATTGATTTAAGGTGGAAACCCACTACACCATATCATGCTATGACCGTGCTATGAACGTGTCAGACAAAAAAATATTCTTTGTATTGAAAAGTATGAGACTATGCCCATTAGACCGTTCTGTCACCGACTAACATTTTAATACTAAGGAATAATACGTTCATAGCACGGTCATAGCATGATAATTGGTGTAATGGGTTTCCACCTTTAACAGGCACAACAATTTCTTTCACCTCCCAAACTCACCTAGTATCTGGATGGCGTCCAACGCGACTTGCGTAGCCTTCTCGGCACAGTAGAGAATGACTCCCGCGCAGTCCTTGCTGTTGATGTGCCCGTCATCGCAGGCTTTTGCCACGTTGTAGAGATAGCTACGGCACGCGCCTAGCGTTGTGTACATGTCCGCCATTTTGCCCTGGAAATTATGAATGACTAGCAGACCCGTGACCACCTCGTTGGTTTGCTATCTTACGCGGTTTAGATTTTTCATACAAAAGGATTTTCCCGCTAATTCCCGTTCCCGTGGAAATTTCGGGAATTCCTTTCTTAGTGCACCTCTACGGTACCTAAGCTACGTCCCTTCCAAATTTCAAGTGCCTACGTTTAGCCGTTTAGGCTGTGCGTTGATATGTCAGTCAGTCAGTCAGTTTCTCCTTTTATATATTTAGAGAAGATATGTAATGGAGAACATAGAATCTTGCTTTACTAGTATTGTTAATACATGTGTGACGTGAGCATGTTGTTGTCAGCCTTCAGTACAGGCCATAGCCAGGACCTGAGCCTCCCTCCAGGTCCAAACTCAGTCCCGGCACGTACAGAGGGCAATATTGAGCATACTTAGAAGCTTGTCTTTCTATGTTTAATGGCCTATTCATTTGGGGGTTATAAGTTATAATATAAAGCTTTAGTTTAGACAGACAGAGGTTTCAAACGTATGTACCTATAACACTTGTTCAGTCGAGGATCAAAAAACCATTGGAATCCTGAATTGGTATTGAAAATTGTAAAACAAATTAAGTAAAGATTTTTAGCAAAGTGACTCATCTCATAAACGTACAGTCGAGATCAGAAGTAGGTCTACATTTTACCTTGTCACAGTAACGCATTTAGAAACTCAGTTTGGCTTGTGGCAATCCATTAACGAGTTGTGTTTACATTGTGGACATAGCACAAAATGGTCTATGAATCAATTTCCTTTACTGTACCACTAAAAGTTTGCGGGCAAATGACCAACTGAACCTTAAGTGAGAGTGGTTTGAATTTAGAATATCAATGGCTGTGAAATGGTCCTATTAATGCGGCTATACCATTGGGTTATACCACAGACCACTTACCCTATAGACTCCGCATACAAAGGCGCCCCCGTAAGCCATGCTTATGCTCACAGAACACTAATTGGTTGCCATGGTTCTATTGGCGCGCACCACGACGCGCACACTTGATTATTCGTTGACTTTGAACTAGCCAATCACGGTGCACTTTCCGCCCCCCGCGCCCCGCCATTTTGGCTTAATGAGATACTAGACAAACTGTTCCGAAGCGGAGTCTATAGGGTAAGTGGTCTGTGGGTTATACCTACTTCTAAGATCGACCTACATGAAGTCGCCGTCAATAGAACTTGCAAAAGGTGTAACCAAAACCAAACGAACCGATTCACCATGATTACTCGATAATCACGTACTTTTAAAGATCAAGTGACGTCTTTGCAATGATTTATACCCTAAATCATTATTTTCATATTTAGGTAAGTAATTAAAGATGAAATAATTATTAATTTTTTAATTCATTCATTTAATTATTATTATTATTATTATTTGTTATTATTATGGTCCAAAGATGGCTGAAATAAATTATTTTGATTTGATTTGATTTGAATTCTCGCTTGGTGAATATTTGAGGTTATGTGTCAAACAGTACTAATTTGTTTACATCGTTCACACGTTCTATTGACGGCGACTATGCCCCTAGTTTCATTAGCTTCACCAAACTACAACGCACCTGCATCAGCTGGAACTCCCCGATGTTCTTCCCGAACTGTTTCCTCGTGTGCGCGTACTGGAAGGCCGAGTCTACAGCCGCCTGCATCAGCCCCACCGGCCCTGCAGCCAGGACTAGACGCTCTAGGTCCAGCCCTGACATCAGAACGTACACGCCCTTGTTTAGTTCGCCTAGAATGTTCGCAGCCGGGACCTGTCAACGAAAATTCAATTACAGTAAATGTTCTGATAAAAAACATGCATCAGAGATTTGTTATTAATTTATTATTTACTTACTGAGACTTTTTTTAGGGTTCCGTACAGAAAATGAAAATACGGAACCCTTATGGATCACTCGTCTGTCTGTCTGTCGCAGCCAATTTGCTCTGAAACTACTGGACCGATTGAGTTGAAATTTAGTATATATGTAACGCGGTAGCAGTTGACTAAAACTTACACTCAGCTGTGCTGTGTTATTTACACAGCTGTTATAGGTACGTGATAGTAATGAAAAGCGATTCGACCGCTGAACTTGTCTCGTTATACCACGATGTCATATACCCACAGACCACTTACCCTATAGACTCCGCTTCGGAACAGTTTGTCTAGTATCTCATTAAGCCAAAATGGCGGGGCGCGGGGGGCGGAAAGTGCACCGTGATTGGCTAGTTCAAAGTCAACGAATAATCAAGTGTGCGCGTCGTGGTGCGCGCCAATAGAACCATGGCAACCAATTAGTGTTCTGTGAGCATAAGCATGGCTTACGGGGGCGCCTTTGTATGCGGAGTCTATAGGGTAAGTGGTCTGTGCATATACCTAACCAATAGTTACTATATTGTACCAATTTCTACAGCGTCTTGTAAATCTATTTCTATTGTAGTCACGTTTTACATTGGACCCAAATAGCGTTGAAATAGAGTCGAAAAGTGACGAACCTTTTTTACCGTGACTACTTATACTCAATAAAGGTAATGTTATCTTACCTTGCAGTCTTCGAACACCAATTCCCCAGTATTGGACCCTCTCATGCCCAGTTTGTCAAGTTTCTGGGCGGTGGAGAAACCAGGATAATCTTTTTCGACTAAAAATGCGGTGATGCCGTGTTGAGGCTTGGCGGAAGACGCGTCGGTCCTAGCGTAAACCTGGAATCAAACCATCGGAGATAGATATACTTCCAAATAACACTGCTACGGCTTACTTAAGTATAAATGTCGGGATTAAAAACTAATAAGTTTCTGTCGAAAAATCATTTTTGGGACAAGCTTTTGTTGCCGACTGTACTTTCTTTTGCACGACTGTGTCGTGGGAACCAAACGTCAAACCTCTAAAGGATACGCAATGATCTCAAAAATGACTGAAAGGATTTTCCTACGATTTTCACCATCAGTTAGATAAGTTTTCACGCAAGGTTTTTATTTATAAGATTCTGGTTTAAGTATGGGTGTTACAGAAAACACACAAACTTAAGCTAGAGTCTGACCAATGAGTGGTGACACAACAAAATGGCGGCAAATTTAAAATATCACTAGGTAATACGAAATGCATAACAACTGGATAGGTACGCATAATGTGACAGCTTGTTTCGTAGGTAAAACTGTTGCCATGTGAAGAATTAGAAAAAAGTGCTTGTGTCACGACTCCCTGGTCAAACTCTAAGCGAGGGCGAGTCGCTAGTAGATAACATAACAAATATCGAAAATATGCTATTGGTACGCTCAGTAACTGGTTCTTACCACTAAAACGTCAGCATCAGGACCGTTGGTGATCCAGAACTTGTTCCCATTCAACACGTAGTAGTCTCCCTGCTTGTCGGCTTTCAGCTTCATCGATACCACGTCGCTGCCAGCGCCGGGCTCCGACATAGCTAGAGCGCCTATGAACTCGCCTGAGCATAGCTGAAAGCATACAAATTTATTGAAGTTTTGTGGGTAGATCGCTAATACATCATTCGTCTGGTTCGATATTTACCCACTTCGGAGTGAACAAGACAGCGGTCCTAGTATAGGTAGGTAGGTATGGTTGCGATTATCGCGTGACAAAAATTTAAGTAGATAAAGTCTTGGAACCCCCCTCCCTTTTGTATTGTATAGTCGAGGGTCTTAAATATATGTACACTTTAGTACCTTGTCAGTTTAATCGATGTGACAATTCATGTACCTATGGCAGTTTAAACATGACATCGGTTTACTCGACTCTTTGTGTGATGAGTGCGAGTAGGTATTTGAAGTCTTGGATGTTGTCTTTGTATTTAAAAGAATATCTTTCTCTATATAAGGTGCTAACAAATTAGATACCGATATTTTTACAGCTGATAGTACTCCGCTCTCGGAGTACATTTAATTATGAAACATCATAGGTTTTCTTATGTTTTTTTGGAGAAAAGTAGGAAACAAATTTGCTACGTTAAAACACCCTGTTAATAAGATAATTAAATGAGACCTCTTTAGACATTCTAGAACCTCTTTAAACTATCATTCAGATGCTAGTATTTAATAACCTACAGTTTTCCCGCCGAATCATAATGACATTTATGAAAAACAACTTTTGACAAACAGTGTTAAACATCTTGACAGGTACATAATAGGGGTGATTATTTTAAAGATTAATTATAATTTATATTTTTTGTTCGGTACATTAAAACAATAAAATGATATACAAAGGTTCCTTAATTACAGTTAAAAGTAAATTGTTTTAATGTAATGTATTATCTCTTAAAATATCCGTAACTAATTTGTTAGCACCTTATATACTTAAGTATGTTTATCGTTATCGAGTACCCATAGTACAAGCCTTGAGCTTAGTTTGAAACTACATCATTTTGTGTAAGACCATTCCTTGATATGTACACATTTTATTGTAACTTACTTTGGGTAAATATTTGCTTTTTTGTTCGTGCGTGCCATTTCTGTTGATCTGGTTGATACAAAGGTTGGAGTGAGCGCCGTATGACAACGCGATGCCGCCTGCAGCCCTACAATATCATAACATATCATTAACTTACATTAGGTATGTACTTATAGTACTCTATCTCTCTTAATTAAAGAGCTTTGCTCTTGTCGGTGGAGTAATTTCGAATCTTCTCTACTTTCTGCCAGCTCCATGACCTTACAGTACTACGAGTCTCTTAATAGCTATGCAATCACAACTATTTCCCGTAGGAGGTAGGCATAGAGACCCTTCCATTTCCCACGATCCCGACAAACTTCCCTCGCTTCCTCCACACTCATAAGTCTTTTCACACACGTGCGTCAGTTTAGGGTACTGTACTCCTGGCGGGTCTTTTTATAATACGTCCTCGATCTAATCGTGGAACGTTCGTCTTGGCTTTCCCCTTTCAACAATCCCATTTACTCTTCCCTTATCTGTTGTTAATATCACTTCATCCATCTCCACATGACCAAACCACTTCAGTATTCCTTTATTAATCCTTGTCACTAAGTACATCTTTTTTAAAATATCAGCTATATTTTTTATGAAACGAGTGATCGGTGACGAGTGATACGTCAGTTGCAGTCTCTAGCGATAGTCTGAACACTATTCGGAAGCTATAGGAGTACTGTAAGAGTCAGGATCGTCTTTATCATCCGTTCGCCAAAAGAAAATGTGACACCCATTGTTGACCCTGGGAAAATGCCTATGCATATCCGCCCCGACGGGGGCCAGGAGTCCAGGACGAATCATGTCCGACTTGCATGGACTAAAACCCCTGGGGCGTTGCGCCAATCGCTTTAGGAATGGGGCTACGGGACCGCTACACCGCCAAAACATAGCCCCCTGAAGCGGATGCCTTTTGGGCTCGCCTTCCAGTGGGGGCTTTTACAAGGCTCTTCGCCAAGGTACCCTGGAAGACAGCAGGGGCCTTTCAGCTAACTGATACCCAAGGATAACCCTAACCCGGCATTATAATCAACATTTAAGGATGCGAAGAAAACATGACTTTACCTGGATAGTTCCTCCATGATAACGCAATGATCTGTGTACTTTCCACCTGTGCCACCATAGTCCGGATTCGCCGTTATTCCTGCAAAAAATCAACACATAATTACCTAATGAAAACATGATATCTCTATTTGCTTTATTGTCTCATTCACTGCCTTGCAATGGGTCTTGGAACTTGGTAGGTAGCTTTTGACCCAGAGGGACCAGAGTGACCCGTCCTATGTACCAAAAACCGGGCAAGAGCATGTCGGACCATGCTCAGTGTAGGGTTCCGAAGCCGTAACGACAAACACAAAAAACTATCTCAAAAATCAACATGTATGAACCAATTTTCTATTTAAAGTTATTTGGCGCTGTCTTAGATGATTTTTAGTAGGTATAAACCCGTTAGTCGCCTGTATCTCAGGAACTAATTAAGTCTACTTAGTAATGATTCTTTTTCTTATAAATTCGTATATAATAAATCTCAAACAAGACCCAAGCTTTTAAGTGTGAGATCAGTATACCGTGAAATGGGGTGACTTTAGAAACGCGGGGCAACTTTGATAATTTTTTTAATCGTCGATTTTGTGGAATTGCTAAGTTATTATTTAGCTCTTTCGCGAAATTATTTTCATATGTCTCATATGAGAGCCCAAAATGTTGAAAGTTGAAGTATTTTCAGATAAATTGGATGTAAAAACTTCGAAACAAAAAACCCCTAATTTTTGGCATGCTTCAGGGGTGACTTTGATATTGTGATATAAACACAAGGATAATCAAAGTAGCCCCATTTTAAGAAACAAGATTTGAGGCTGCGTAATTATTTTTTTCTAATAAGCCGTCTACCGTAGTCTGCCTCAAGCTGCTTTAAGTTACTCCAAATAAGTAGTCGCTAATATGATATTTTTAATAATTTATTTAACGATTAAATGCGGGAGCTACAGAAGATTTAATTTTAAAATTTATCAATCTAACCCCATACCCTGGTACCTATGTAGGTAGTTAGGTATCTAAACTGCTTCAAACCGACTTTAAATTACAATAAAAGTTAAATCTTTCATATAGTAATTAATAGAAATTGAAAAAAAAACAAGGTCCAGTAAATAGAATTTTAAGTTTTCCAAACGATAGGTACTCAACTCAAATCAATAATCTAATCGAAAATTTGTAAACTTTCAGATCGCAAATCGCAAACTTGTAGGTAGCATTCCGGGGCACGTCCAAACAGCATCTATGAGCGCGGCTGTCGCTCGATTTGTTGCTTGGACAGTTTGACTCCCCCCGCGCGTCCTGCACGCCCCGTTAACAAATTTTTCTATCAAAGTTATCATAGGCGATTTTGATAGGTATAAACACTTTAGTCGCCTGTATCTCAGGAACTAATCATGTCTACATAGCCGTGATAGTTTTCCTTTAAAATTCGTTATATGCGCTTTCGTTAAAGATATTTTTCAGATTTTTAGTATTTGTAGTTTTGGCTGTAGGGGGGGGGGGGACACTTGACTCTAACAAAAAATAGCGCTTTAAAGCTTAATATTTCATAAACGGATCCCTTAATCGAAAAATTGTTTTCATAAACCCGCAATATTTTTGAAAGACCTATCCAACGACACCCCACACTATGGGGTAGGCAAGAAAAAAAAAAGGCATCCCCACGTTACGTGTAGGGGAGGTGCATTAAAAAAATATATTTTTCAAAATTTTATTTTACCACTTTGTTGGCGTGACTAATATGTATATTCATGCCAAATTATAGCTTTCTAGTACTACGAGTCTCTGAGCTAGACTGGGGACGGACGGACGGACGGACGGACGGACGGACATGGCGAAACTATAAGGGTTCCTAGTTTGACTACGGATCCCTAAAAAGGATTAAATTTAATGTTACCAATAGAGTATAGAATGGTTCGATTGCAAAATACGAAAAGTGTGCTTAAAATGCTTTGTCCTTATCTGCCAATGTTACATTTGAATGTGACAGAAAGTGACAAAGGACACTAACTTAAATAGGTTTTCTGTGCATTTAGGAACATAACGGGGTTATATTGTTTGCACTAAATTATGTATACTTGCCTAGGACTCCCAAATTCCCCAGTTTCTTCCAGAACTCGCGCAGTTCCGGGAAGTTGTTTTCTTTGTCGATGTCTCCTGCTTTCGGTGCCAGTTCTTTTTGTGCGAAATCGAACACAGTTTGACGGAGCTACAAATACAGAACAATCAAATACTGTACGAGTAGCTCTGCGTACCCACTCTTATAGGCGTGAAGGTATGTATACAGGGTAGGTATACCTGGAAGTGTGGATCAAATCGAACAGGGAAATAGAGGCGATCATTTCCAATATGTGGTTTACTTTCAATACTGTTTCTTTACGAGTAACAATATTAAGTAGAAATTTTGTTAGATGAAGTCTTTGTAGAAAACATTTATTTTTCTGACACAATGAACATTTTTCAGCTGAAAGTAACTTCCATAAAGAAGAGTTACACTATCCGAAAACCTATTTAAAAATAAAGTAAGCCAATAGGGTTGCAGATTTTTTAAATTTTTTTAGTTTGTGTGTGCTAGGTAGTTTGTTATTTCATGCTGCAATGGCTGGACGGATTTGAATGAAATCTGGAATGGAGATAGCTAATAAGTACCCTAGATTAATACATAGACAACTTTCATCCCGGAGAATTGAAAAAATTTCGAGGGAATAACGATAATTTAACCAATTTTATTTTTATTCATACCTACCTACTTATACTTAGTGGCACAAAAAATATTAATACGAAAGTTTGTGTGTTCTTTTTCATCTTTCACGCGGGAACATTTAATTTATTAATTAAATTAAGATAGCTTATTATCCTGGATTAAGCATGACCATTTTTAAAAGTTTCAAGGGAATAATAATAATGATGACACATTTTGTTTATCTTACAGAAACTGCTATAATTTTTGACGTAGCGGTTTATTTAACAATAATTACACTTTTCCACAACTTTAACACAAAATTAAAAATGTTACATCTGTCTTACTTAAGTATGTCCAACAAATAAATTGCGCAATGTTAAGTACAATTCACGTTAACTTTAATAACAATAAAAAAAATAGGTAGGTACTTACCTATCTACTTAGGTAAAGTATTGTTTACATTATACTATGGACACAATATTGTATAGGGCCAGAGAAAAAATGTACACTGGGTTTTTTAAGACACTTAACTCGAGTTAGTAAACGTCAGATTCATATGAAAACTGTCATTAAGTATAACTCAAGTTGTCTTAACCCAGTGTTAAATTTTCTGTGGCCGTTAATTAATCACAAACCTGTTGCTGCTCGCTTGATAATCCGAACACGTGTTCATCTATAGGATAATACGACATGCATCTAAGTCCAGTTTTACTTGCACACTTTCCTAAAACACGTTTAACACATACAAGGACGGACATCTTTACGTCCACACTCGATCGCTACACGGCTCGAACTGAATAGGTACTCTATCAAGTTATCTATAGCGAAGATAAAGTCGGTATTCGTTTAACAGTGACTTTGTTATTATGGTAATTATTACGTATTAAGCATTGATAGCGCGATAACGTGACATTATCAGTATTCGTTGCGCCCAATTTAGATAATTTTATTTAAAGTCGTTGTAGCTATCAGCCATGAAAAAATATAAATCACGGTTAGTAATAAAATACCGGTCAAGTACAAGTCGGACACGCGCACCGAGCGTTCCGTATAAGATAATATCTGGTAACCGCAAAAGAAAATGAAATTTTTGATTAGACAGATTTTCAAATTGTAAGTAGGTAAAACATAGCGTATGTTCACCACGGACAATCTAGGATTCTTATGGTGAAAGAATTTTTCAAATCGGTCCCGTAGTTTCGGAGCCTATTCAATGCAAAACAAACACTCAAATCTTTCCTCTTTATTAGTGTAGACTAATACCTATTGTGATTGTTACCTACTTGGCGCATTTTGTGATGTAAAAAGAGTAAAGTATATACATAGACAAGTCTCAAATTCTGGACCTATCACTTTTGACAAACGCCAGTTAGCAAAAATCCTCTGCATTGTGTATCATTGCATTCATTTGTCACGTTTTGTCATACCACCCTTGTAATATGCAATAGTATTAAGCACGTAAGTAAATACATATAATAGCTCCCATCACGACTTAGATCGTGGCTCATTTTTAGGGGTTAGCAATAACTCGCCGCCTATCTGTCGTGAAAGCTACAAGGAACTGAAGGAACCGGACCGAAACTGGAATTGCGATAAAGTTCAATTTTGATTATTATACGTTCGATCTTATCGACAGAAGCCCTGCTGCCTAGTTGAGAATGCACGCGGTAAAATGTGTTTTATACGCTCTAACGGGTCTACTTAAACTCGCCGGTTTATAAAGGCTGCACCACGTTCACTCCTTCACTCGTTCGACCGACCGAAAGCCGTTTTTAAAAGAATAGGTCACACCTTACCCGGTCAACTGTGTTCATCTTCACACCACATTACATTGTGTTTAATATAATAACGATCATATAAGTACATATTGTTGCTAACAAATCTGGCTGACTGTTGTCGCCTTTACATAAAGATAATTAACATCGGTAGAACGACTTATTAGAGAGGGATTATGGGCTTGACTTTTTAGGATACTTAGTAAGAGAGAGGGGTCGAAAATGACTCAAATGGCTTCGAGAAAAGGATGTTATGGCAGTGTCTTTTTTGCTCCACTTGGCGGGGGCACTTCAGTGGCCCCAGATACGAATCCTTGGCTTTAGATCCTACTAGGCTGTTGTACAACCATTACGGACATGTTTGAGTAACCAACTTACTAGTCCCAAGAAGTAAATAAAGTCGAAAATACATAGGTACACACATAACCCCCTACGACCACTAAACTATCGTTACATTTTTCAGCTCAATCAAACCACAATCCAGCACACAAAGCGTTCAAAAATGTCTTATAAGGCTAGCGTACCGATCGGCACCGGCGGAAAAAAACCCTCAGAAGCTTATGAACATTTGAAGGCACTTTGCTCGGCGCATATGCCAGAGTCCCGGATAATGACCATGTGGGTGAACCAACTACCCTTGGAACTACAGTTAGTCATTACTGCTCTGCGGCACCAGGGCAAAGACAGGCTCATGGTTGTGGCAGACACCATGATGGAAATCTATGAGGCGCAGACCCGAAAACCTAATGTACACGAGTTGCTGCTAAAACAGCGTATTGACGCGCTCTCAGAGAAAGTAGAGGAACTAAACGACGCCTTGGCGAAACTGACTAAATCTAAAAAAGTTGCGCAACCAATTCCTATGAATATAACAGATATGTTATGAATATTTACAGTTCAAAAAAAGGGACCTAATTATAGAGCGCTTCCTATAATAAAACCACTGCTGATGTGCTGAGGAGAAGCGCAGCAAGAAACCAGTCAGACGACCCTAAAGTACGCTTTAGACATCGGCTTTTTCGAGTAATCATAGGCCGTTTCCAATATGCACTACGCTACCTAGCGTTTCTATTCGTTCAGTTTTTAAACCAATCGCGTCACTGGTAGATCACGTGAGTTTTCGTATCACGTCATCTACCAGTGACGCGATTGGTTCAAAAACTAAACGAATAGAAACGCTAGCTAGCGTTGTGCATCTTGGCAAGGGCGTCTGATATCTAAGTGCAGAGGGTAACTTTAAAACCCGTAAAATTAGATAAAGCAAGTACCCATGTCTCATAAATATAGTTAATCTTCACAATTTTAAACGTATACCTACCTACTAAAGTCATGAATGTGGTCATACAGTTTTAAAATTGGTACCGTCGTCGTCGTGGTTTCGTAAGGACAAGCATCAAATTTCCCACCAAACTCACCACGCAAAAATCTTACCTAATAGTTATTATGTAACGGGTACGTAATAAATAAAGCTTCTTAAGGTACGAGTGACGCGGTTAGAGCGCGAGCTTATGAGCGCTTTAATTACAGCCAGGAGTACCTTAAGAGCTAATTATGTACCTACCGTTGCATACATAACTTTTTCTTCAAGCTTAAATAAAAAAATAACCAATCGCGAAGTTCTAACAGTTTGATGTTTTCTATGTATTTAAGTATATATTTCTCTACATAAGTATTTATATCGTTGTCTAGTACCCATGTTACAAGGCTAGAGCTTACAACTTACAAGTTGGTAACATTATCCCCCTTCCCCCTTTAATTTTGTTATCAAATAGAACCTACGCGAGTACAAAATAAATATTTTACAATCTATGATTCGTGTTTCACTTTGTGAACCATATGTACAGATGTAGTGAATTATCCTTTCCCATCGTTTTTGGTCGGATAACTTCGTATTTATCTTGCTTTCTCAGTTGGCATATTGATGGGTACTGAAGCTAATTGAGAAAGCTAGATAAATACGAACATATCCGACAAAAAACGATGGGAAAGGATTATTCACTACATATGTAGTTAGCTTTTGCACATGTATCAGCCAGTCACCGACTCACCGCACCGACACCACCTCGCCTCGACTTTCTGCCATTTGTCAAGCGTGAACCGAACGCAGTCTCGTAACACCAGATAAGCCACTATAATGATGAACTTTGGGCACGTAACCTAAGTGGCTCCTCAGCACTTTCTGTGTCGGCAGTTACGAACCTAACGAACATAGCTACTTTTACAACCACAATTAGTATTTTATGATCAGGTCACCCCTTTCCACTTATCCCACCTGGCCATCCTACCGGGGAGGGAAAGTGGTTCTCATTTTGCCCCGTATGAAGCCCGTATGTTTGTAAGTCTATCCGTGATTAGCCGATATAGCAAAACGTGCTTAATATTTTTACATGTTCTCAATTGTATAAGTCAAACCAGTAAAGGGACGGACGGGCATGGTTAATTAATTAAAATATTAGTTTAACTACGGAACCCTAAAAAATGAATGCATCTCCGGCTCTTTAGGAGTTTTTGTATGGTTTCTATTGGCTATTTGCCGCTAGCTAGGGCTGTCTCTATATGCATTGCATACGTTGACAATACGATTACGAAGGTCAAAGGTAATATAATCCCATAAAATTGTTTATTTACGATGCTCAACAATGACCAATTGTAACGTTGCGGTTTTATCATTGACTTGAATAAACCCAAACTCTGAGAACTGGCAACAATCTTTAGTATTTTTTTAAGGCTGGTAACGAGATTGACACTAATTAATGTCAATCACACATTTTTTATCTGGTTTGGCATTGGGGTTGCCAGCCTTAGATTTTCTACGCGATTGTAAGGAAATAAAATGAATTCAAGATTTATAATATTATGTTTATTTCCATTAATGAATGGAAGTATTTGCTGAAATAAAGTTTTGTAGAGATTTAGGTTTCAGAAAGAACATTGAATGCTTCTTTGACAGTCAAGTGATTTATTGCTTTGAAAATCAATAATACCACAGTTGGAAATTAACTCGTTTCAGGGTAAATTCTGGGGTAAATATTGTGGGAGAATTTCTTCATCCGAGGGTGCTCCAGGGTTCTCCGTCGTTGTGACCTTCCGCCATATTGGCTAGATTCAGCTTATAACAAGCGCTCCAATATGACTTGGAGGAAGAAGCTTGATACATCTTGTGCAGGCCGGAGGTCCGAGTTGTGATAAAAGTCTTCAGTGGCTTATGTGGCAAAGTAGCAGTCGATTTAAGTATTATTTTGTGGCAGTAACAAAATCGTAAGTAGATATTTCATAGGAAGAATTCATGTGCACCATGTAACTTAGTTTCTTAACCTCGTGGTTAACTTTCAGTTCTTCAAGAGGGTTCTGTATGCCGGGACGGAGGGAAATACAGCGTTTGAGATAATCTCTATTGGATAGTCTCCGGTAAGCATCTCTGATCTGCTTTACTGTCCTCTCCGCTAAACTTCTGCCATGTGCATAACCTAATCGAGGCAATTTGGTTCTTTCCAGCTGGATGGGAATTTAATTTAATTTAGGATGATGATAATTTTGAAGGCTGAACTATTTTGCAGTTGAAGTAATTTTGAAGGCTGATAATTTTGTATGCTGAGAATTTTGAATGCTCAGAAATTTTGATGCTGAGAATTTAGAATTTAATTTAATTTAGAATGAGGAGAATTTTGAATGCTGAACTATTTTGAAGTTGAACCTTTTGCATCAACCATTTTGAAGCTCTTCAAGTTAGGATATCTTACTGCTTGCACCGCCTGAACATTCTATCTTCGCGTGCTTGCTTTGCGGCTTGCAAATGGAGTTTGCATAGAGTCGACGCCCACAGCACCGCTTCGACTCACACTGCCTGGATCCTGTCTGCAGCCGGACAACCTTGTGCAGTAAGGTTACTTACTTCCGATTGAGGTCTGTGAATTAATTATTTAATTTATGATTTAGAGAAGTAGGATTTAAAAGTAAATGGAATACTTATTGGAATTGATGGCATTAGGTTCCTTAGGGACTAACTTACTTTAGAATAGATAATTGTGAACTTTTATTAGAACCACAACGTTTATGCACGACCCATGCTTTCTCTGAGCTACAATAATTTAATGTCTGGTCGTTTCAAAGCAAAGGTTTGCAATTAACATAATTATTTTGGCTTGTATAAAACAGGAGTATAGAAATAAAGTTTGTGTTCAACTTACTAATTGGTTTCCTTTAGCTCCATTGAATGGTCCCACTTTTATCCCGAGGTCACGCCGGACATTTGTTTTTATGATTTTCTGAACATTAAGTACATTTCGTTTACAACGTGTTTCTTCCATTGGCCGGGTCAGGAAGGCACGTTGCACAGTCAACCAATTTGATTTCTAGGCCACTTCAGTGACGTTGTCAACCAAAACGTAAGAGACTCCCTATAATTTGGTTTACAACGTCACGTTGACAAAGTCCATAGTGGCCTAGGAATCAAATTGGTTGACTGACCATAAAACCAAGTTACCTAGGTTGGTCCTTATTTAGCCACATTTTTTCATAAGGCAATGCACTTAACAATTTTTCTGCCACCACCAAGTATAATCAGCTAGGCATAGACAGCAGAAATAAAAGAGTCCAAATATATTTGACTAGTGTACCATTCCATTTATATGGAATATTTCGTGAAAGAAACGTATTGCGAACGGGATATTTCGTGAAAGGCACCTTCTACGAAAGGGACGTGATTTGTGTGAAGGGACATCTTAAGAACGGGATATTTTGCAGAAGGGTCGTTATTTATTTATTTATTTATTGAACAAGAACGGTTTACACCAATTACACTTGCCAACATATTTATAGTGGACTTTTATAGTTATATCATGCATTTATTATACCTAAAACAGTTAATCCACATTCATACACACTCTTTCTCACACATTAAAACACCCATTTCTTCACTAACATTCACGCACAATCATTTTCAACGCATCTCACAATACGCCCGACTTTGGGACATTAACCTGGACCAGTGGTCAATAAAAATATCCACTTGGGGATCCGTACGCAGGAGCCCATTGAGTGAGGCGATCATGTCGCACAGTGGTGGTTATGGGAAAGGGGCATTTATAAAACGGAACTTTTGCGTAATGGATCAAGGAACATTCTGCGTATGGGACATCATGCGCTCAAACCCCCCTTTAAGATTCTAAGATTCTACCGACACCAGTCAGTAGCATAGAGTAAAATGCTGGCTAGTTCCAAAAATATTTTACTCGTCCCTGTTTGAGTCAAACGTCAAAACTGCTTTCTCTATTTGAACTACGGCCGAGCATCACGGAAAAGTCATTTTTCATTCGGTTTTTATGAGGAATGTGTTATTTTTGACTTCTTTTACTCATTTTTAAGTTTAGTAGTTTAAGCAGTATAAGATAATAAGATAGAGTAGTGCCCGCGGCCCATTTAAGTGTGGTATTTTTCGAGTTCCTTGAACAGTAGAAAAAAACCAGCAACATGTGTAGAACGTTCCATGCAATCCTGCAAATCACACTATGTTCACTCCAAATGGTAGTGCGGGTTATCATGACGATTGTACTCATGATAGAAAACTTGGTTAGGATGATCTTGCAGACTTTATATAACATCGTATCATTTATTGTGCAAATGTTCTCCCTGTTCCCGATTTGCGTGGTGTTTTTGATCACGGCGAGATGTAAATGCTTCTTGTGCGGTGGCGGGGGTCCGTGTCCGGTGACCAGGGGGGGCACCTGTGACTGCCTGATGTCTTTGATATTCGTTGTCATCTTGTTCTTCATATTTCGGTCCACGGGCATCCTCGACAAGATCTTCGCTAAACTGGGCTACTCGAAATCCCTCTCTATAACACATTTTGTCCCTACGCCAGGGCTTGCCACGCAGTGTTCTCGAAACGAGACTGTTCTGAGAGCTGTGACTGCTGATTATGACGACGAGAAGTTAACGGAAACAAGAGACCCTAAACTACTTCGTTATGACGAAGAGTCAACGTTTACTTCGATTGTGACCGATACTGATGAGGATATAGCTCCGATGGTTATACGGCCTGAGGTGCCGAAGCCGAGGGACCAGAAGAGACCGCGTTTGTCTAACGTTCTACTCCAGGGCCCGCGCGCGCGCGCGTCTATAATAGACGGGATACCGTACATCGGTCGCTATAATGGGAGTGGACGGCGGAAAAGCGCCGTGGATTACGCAGATTACATCATAAACAACACCACTACAGTTCAGACTACTGTACTCTATTATCTTGTATAATGGTTTTTTTGTAATTCTTGTTCGTTCCCGTTAGAATAATAAATGATTAACACAGAATTAAAGTTTCATACAGTCGATATTCTAGTCGGCTAAAGTTTCTAGCAACAATTTGACATTCCCCGGCATGATAAAAGTTGTCACGTCTAATAATATGGATACAGTTAAACTTTCAAAAGTATGGAAACACGACTCTACTGCAAGGGATTAAAGTTGTATATATATTTCTGAAACGTTGTTAATGTATACATATTTATGATGCTGACTGTACCTCTAGAATATAAAAGTATATTCCGATAACGTTTATTGCTGGTGCCCAAATTTCAAACTAGAATTTTAATTTGCCAAATTTTCATTATACAGGGGGCCTAATATGGCTGCGTTAGCCGCGTGATAAATTTTGGATAAGGCATCCGTCACCTTCTGACAGGTAAATAAGTACACGTGTCAAAAAGTGACGGAAGCTTTATCCACAGTTGACACGCGATATAGACGCAGCCATACTAGACCCGCTGGAATCCCAAAACTAAACGGCCGTTTCCTCGTGGTCCTACTATTTTTGTCCTACTGACTTTCGACGGAGCCCCGCCCAAGGGCGGAGCTCCTGCTTCTAAGTGGTTTTGCCCTTCGGGCATCTGAAGCTACCTAACGAACCTGGGTGCAGACTCGTGGTCACCCCAGTGCCTTTCGACGGAGCCCTGCCTATGGCAGGGCTCCTATTTCTGAGCGATTTGCCCTTCGGGCATCTTAAGATACCTAACGAACCTAACCTACCTACTTTTGCGGAATAAAAATTATTTCTGACGAATAACCGACTAAAGCGAATAGCACTGGGGTGTCAAACTGGTGTGACCACGAGTCATCCGCTACGAACCTAACCTACCTACTTTTACAACCATAATTAGTAATTAGTGATCAAATATAGGTTACATTTTTGACTAGTAGGACAAATTAGTAGGACCACGAGGAAGTACATAACTAAACGCTAATTAAGGTATGGTTTAGTATTTGAACCCGGTACTTACATTGCGGTGTTTTGGGAATCGGGTAAAAAGGGATGCCTCTTGTTTTATTCCCCCGTTTTCTCGTGGTCCTACTGATTTGTAGGACCACGAGGGAGAACTTATTTCTGTCTGTCCTACTTCAGTTTTTACCCTTAATTTTACAAATCAATAACAAAGTGTCGACGGAGCTCGTAGCGATAGGACCAATGGTTAGGCCATGGGCTGAGATTCTGCCCTTTCGGGGCAGTGGTCCCACTGCTTTGTCCAACTGACCAATAAGTGTAAGTGCGACAAACCATATTTAGGAGATATTATTGGTATGATGGACTTGCCCCGTAGACGCACTTACTTTAGGTGAGGTGAGAGCGTCAAAGGGGTAAATGCAACAAACCATAGGATTTTTTTCCCTTATATTGTTGGATTGACGGACTTGCCCCGTGGACGCACTGCTCCACCTTACCTTATAAAGAAAGAATAGACCATTCGGAAAATATGCATTCTCATGTCGCTGACGAAAATGTATACGATTGCCGGACGGTCGCGTCGAGCGCTCTTATATCACTTCCATACAATTTATCAGTTTTCGAAAGTCGTTTACGTTAGCGTTACTAGAACAACACAACTTCACAATTTCTCGCATCAGCTCAGTGCCTCTTTCGTTGTAAGTAACCAGGATCATACCAAATCAAACTGTCACGATAATCTAAAATCCATATATTTTTATATAAGCTTTCAAAGCACCATATTTCATTTAAAACAATTATTACCAAATGCAGTACTAAGGAGAGTTTCCACCAAAAAGCAGAATACTGCATTTCATCCGTCATGGGTCGATTTAAGTGGAAACATTCCTTAGACTTCGCATCAAAGAATAAAAATATATTTATCAGTAACCTAAAACAACTGGTATAATTAAATTATGCAAATATTCTGAAATATTATTTAAGAAATATATAATACTTTATAACTAAATTTGACATAATGTAAAATATATCTGGAAGTCATAATTATTATAATTATAAAAGGAATGTGTAACATTACACATAATTATTTCATTTAACGTACTGACAGGAATGTACGATATTTACAAGAAAATATAATTAAAAAGTCACAACAAATAACACAACATCTATACTTAAGTACGTATTAAAAACAATATGATATAGGTCAAAATGTTATGTTGAAGAAATTGGAATTAAGATGCTCTTACACGGGCAATTTTTCGAGAAATAATTGCCCGTCAATATTTAATAGCTGTCTTACTCTAATTTGGTGTAATAGAATGAGACAGCCGTACTATAGGTGGGCAAATATTGCTTATAAAATTGTCTGTGTAAGTGCAACTTTAAAGTCTATTTTTATTTCATATAAGTATCATATATTTTCGATAACATTGTAAGGCCACCCTTTCACTGCTCTAATCAGACCGACATTAAAACCTACTTTTTTTCAAAAAAACACTATTTTAAAGCCCAAAAACGTATGCATTACGTGGTGGTTGCCACTTGAGAACATTAGTTATACTCACCACGATAAAATCTTGGTTGCCATGCACATATTGAAATAATTTAATTCGTCAGTTGAATTTCGAAAACCTTTGTCTAGTACAACTAAAGGTTACCCAAAGAATAGTGCTCCAGTTAGCCGGTCAAGGAATTTTAAATATGTGCTATTGTTTAATTAAATTGCAGAATATCTTTGTATTAAGGCATTAGTTGATGTAAAGAAGGCGATCCTAAACATGACATTGTGAGTACCACATTCTACGATAGTAACACATCCTGTTCACTCATCATTCGTGGCCATATTGAAAGAAAGGAACGGAGCTGACATAAAATAGAGCTCTAGGTTATTTATTTATGGTTAATTATTCATTACGCCTAATAAATAGATCTCGTAATTTGTTATTGCACATATTAACTTGAAATATTATTCAGTTTTTCGTAGTATATTATGAGAAACCATTTTTATTCGAAGTGCCGACAGATTGGGCCAATCGATATCCTAATATTATGAACGGATTAAGCGCAACTTTTTAATTAAAAATGTCAAATGTGACAGCTGTCACCAAACTCATAATCTCGAATTATCCTTTCCTTTCGCTGGAAGCGTGTCGCTTGCACAATCGAAAGAAAGGGACTTGTTTTTTTTAAATTACAGCCCCTATCATTATGCTGATGACAGCAAAACTCATCATGCCACTGCTAGTATAGTCCGACCAGCCAGCGATGACACTAGAAAAGGCGGCAAATTCAAAATATCACTAGCTGGCAACACAAAATGCATTGCGATAATGTGACAGCTTGTTTCATAGGTAAAACTGTTGCCATATGAAGAATTTGAGAAAATTTGTATCACCACTCGCTGGTAACTAGTAATGTACTTAGTTATTTTATTTAGTTGGTTTCCATCTTAGCTTTGAGCGACTGGTAGTATTCTGCGAGAACTTTCCATGCTGACGGCGCCATGAAACCTTTAGGCGGTTCTTTTCCCGATTTAGCCAGACCTGTGAAATAATTAAGAAATTATAATAACTTGTGAAATAAAATTAGTCGTTTGCAGACGATATTAATATTTTGCAGCAATATGCTTTTGTTACTTTAAAAAATGCACAGTCATCATCTTATCACGACCACACGAAGCAGTTCAATTTCGGTGAATCAGTTGTATTCTGATATTTTTACAAGATGAAGAGTATTTTTGAAATGTGCAATTATTAAGTTATTCTAAATTCAAAACATTCGTCTGTACTCAAAACGTTTCTCGGTTTCTATAAAGATATCAAAACCCAGAATATAAATTACCTCTCATCCTAGTTCCAGAAATGAAGTCGAAGTCTTCTTTGCGCGTCGGGTCAAAGAAAGCCATTTTTCCGACTGAAGTGTCATACGCCGCCACACGGAACGGAATAATCTGAGAAAAAATATTTTAATCAATCTATTTACAGGAGCACCAGCTCAAGATATCCGAGACCGGTTTGTCGCTCGGATCTCCCTTAATAACTATTCTGTAACGATAGAGATGCACAGAGCGACAAGCGAGAAAACCAACTTGTGCCAGCCGTACACGGTCCGTATTCTATTCGGTGATTTTATTGCTTTTGACAAGTCATCGTATGGTTTTTGACGCGGCCGCCATTACTGTCAAGTTACTTACTATCGTAACGTTAACAATAGGTACAATAATATGTCAAAAGCAATATGATTTTACAGAGTAGAATAGAGTCCATATACTCCCATTTTCTTTATTTATCGGCAATCAACATCTTTCTAACAAATACACCTATCAAAAATGTCTAGGCGTCAAAAATATTCTTAAATTATTTTGATTTATTTTACACATAACCATAACTGGCAACACATTATATGTCACTTTTGATCATAGACTATCACACGTTTTATTTTTAAACGTTACCTCCAAGTCATTGAGCCCGGGCGCCATCTTGAGCACCATGGCACCGTAGCGCGGGTCGTACAGGTCGCCGCTGCCGTCGGGGTGCGGCAGGCCGGCGGGGTCGCGCCCCACAATGTAGTGGTTGGCCCCGGCGTTCATACGGCACTTGGCGTGCCATTGTACCTGCGAGCAACATATATGTTTACAACAATACCTTTGTCGGTATTGCCAAACTAAAGTCGAGTCCAGAATTAGGCGAACTAACTTGACAGCCGAAAATGTTGCCAGAAATAGGAAAAAATAAATAGTGATAGGTTTATGTCGACACAAATATGTCGATATAACCTTGTGCCTTCTATAAATCTGATTCTATTTATATTTTATCAAGTAATTGTCGTCGAAACTTTCACACTCATACATATTTGCCAAATAGGGACGAACTACAGCAATTTTTATGATATACTAGAAGCGGATATTTACGATACTTACTCCTCAAATTAGGAATAAAACACAAAAATAATGCTGTTATTGTAACAGGCCATTGTGATAAGTACTTTAAGGTAGTTTCTGTCGGGCTAGTACGGTATATTTCAAATACCATACATATAGCATTCATCCCTTTCTTTCTGGCAGATATGAAAGTGCGATAGAGACAAGCGCTATATATCCTCGATTATAATTCCAAATCCGTTATGTGTTCGATTAGCTATCGATATTAACAGCACTAGCGAAACTGTGGCAATATTAGTGTACAATGAACTGTCAAGTTAGTTCGCCTAATTCTGGCCTCGACTTTACAATAAGCTGCTCCATAAGATCATGACGATATTATAGTTGACGGACCTGTGGGCCGAGACAAGATGCATTCTGCGAGGCGTTTTTGAAAATGTGGTCGCGTTGAGCACTTATGTCAATTTCATAAATTTTAACAGTTTTTAAAAAACGTTTACATTAGCGTCTAAGGCCACCGTTACGTAGTTAAAAAAAGAGTGCGAACTGAATCTGATTTAATGGCATGTATGATGCCGGCCTTATAATATTTACCTCAGTAGGGCCAGCATACATCATGGGCGACGGAAAGATGGCCAGAATGGTGGACTGCGTGTCCAGCACCCCTTCGTTTAGTACTGCCTTGTGCTGGTTAATGCGTGTCTCTAGAGGAACGTCGTCGTCTTTCGTCCAACCTCCTGAAACCATTTAAAATCATACCATTTTTATTATTGTTCATAGAAGTTATCTTAAAGAATAATATTTCGTTACAACTCGATTCTCGGTATAATACACGCAGTTATATAACAGATGTTCTTAAAACAGCTTGACAAGAATGAGATTGACGTAGGAGAGTGAGGTAGGCCGAAGTGGCTACTGTGACATGAAAAAATTAATATTACGTAAACGTTAAATCGCATTTTTTCCAATAAACCTTTGGAATAGAAAATAATGGAAATTACTCTACCGACAAGAGCATAGCTATTAAGTAAACGATGACTTATGTTTAACTACTGATCAAAAAACGGCCTTTAGGGCGAGTTAAAAACCTTAACCAATTGTTAAATCGGAACCAAATGCGTCACATTGTCAAATTTTAGCTATTATTTTCGTTAACTATCAAAAAATCGGCCCTTATGAAATTAATAATTATAAAAAGTATTTTTTTGGTCATAATGTTTTTTTTCCTTTCAGCTACAAAAATCAACAATTCAATCTCCTTAAGCCGGTACTGCTGCCTAGTACCTAATGAATAAAGTAAGCTAATTAAAAATACTATGAAAACATGCTTCGTCAAGAGCTTACACGTACAACAGGTAATTAATAATCAAAAATATGCTTCAACAGTGAACATAAAGCATTGAGCAACATTATACGTCAATAAATCTATATTTATTCTTTATTATAAATAACTATTACTGTGTAAATATATTAATTATAGATATTTATTTTGTATTAAAACATTTGTTTGATGTAACATGCTTGAAAGATGTAAGCGATAAATTGCACAATGTAAGGCCCACTTAAATGAACTTCCATAGACAATCATAGTTTGACATTGACAAGTGACAGCTGTACCCTGTGAATCCAATACACTGTATCTGGCAGATACAGTGTTTTGAATTAACAACTTTCATTCTATAGAATAAAAGTTGTTAATTCAAAACACTATTATCTGCAGATACAGTGTATTGGATTCACAGGGTACAGCTGTGACAGCCTACTTACTATCGATCGACAGAAAAGTTCGATCGCAGATCGCACCGCCCCCGCCCGCGCTCCGGCAGTAACAAATAAGTTTCACGAGTTTGAAGTTAAAGCTTTAGTTTAATATCATTGTATTTTATTATTCTCAGTACTGGAATGATATTTTCTATGAAATAAAACGTAAGTATTATCAATTTATGGTTCTAATTTCAAGTCGTGTCTACTAACTACCTTTTAAAATATATTCATTTACTATCTTGGCCCACATTTCTTGGAAGTGTAACATGAAGCCGAAAACAAACGGCAGTATTATTTCTCGTAATAATAACATAAGTAGCTATGCTTGGAATAAGAACAGCGTACCGAGACTACCGCGTAAGCAACTTATTGCTTCGCGTTTAATATTTACTAAAAGTATTTTATGAAGTTACAAAAAAAGTTTTTTTTTATTTAGTAATTAGTAAATACGGCATCTCGAAATAAATCTTAAAAATAAGAGTATTTCTCATATGAATCTTGTGTATCTATATCTATAACTACAGTTTTTTTTAGGTAAGTTTGTCAGCAAGAGCTACTCCAAATATCTCACTTTAAGATCCACTTGAATTCCCACTGTGCGTCAAAAATGGTAGACCCTGTTTTTTTGAAAAATTTGTGGATATGCAAGTTGCCACGAGAAATACTGATTGAACTAGTTGCATTGCAAGACAAAAGTCTTGAAGAGGTAGCTGAGGTTACCGATGCTATGATGGAGGTCCTTAAAGCAAGTAAACCGAAACCTCCTGAGAATGAGGAGTTATTGAAGCTTCAAGTTGATACGCTGAGTGCTAAAGTTGAACAACTGACTCTTGAGGTACGAAGACTTACATCAAAGTAAGACCAATTGGGGAGTCAGCGCCAAAACAGAGGGAGGTCTCAGAGGCGTGGCAGGTCTAAGAGCCGTGGCTGGTCTCAGAGCCGTGGCAGGTCTAAGAGCCGTGGCAGGTCTAACAGTAAGACGCGAGGGCAACGCTCACAGTCTCGGAACCGTAACAACTTTATATGCTGGTATCATTTTAACTTCGGAGATAATGCACACCGTTGCATTTATCCTTGCTCGTTTTACTAGTATGTAAGGAATAATGTAATACTCATTAAACCTTATTGTATTTTCTTGTATAATTCTTTTATTGTTTGTCATGGTTATATAATTCACGTGATCATATGGTTTATATCCTCTTAACATATTTAGCAAAGAACCTGTGTATGTTGACCATACAGAAAGAAAATTGATTGTGTGGTGGAAATTGATTGTGAGTGGAGCCATACATTTTACAAAATTACCCTATGCTTTATTTTTTGCAAATCAAAAGTTTTAGATTGTTTAAAATAGCCTAACAGGAGTGCAGATATATTCTTACTATAGCAGAAGTTTATAAAAGTAGTTTGTAGTTAGTATATTAATTTTATTGTCAAAAAAAAACAATATGTTTTTGCTTCCTTCTTTTCATTTACATTATTAAAATATATCTGTGTGTAAAATAAATCTTTCCTTTTAAAATTATTACGATTTTTTTTAATTTTTTGTAAAGGTCTCTAACCTAACTCTGTTCAAGCACAAGGAATGCCACAAAACCACCTGGATTTCTCCTGATGGTGTGACCCGAAACCAAATTGACCATATTGCGATAAGCAGAACCTGGAGAACATCGCTACTCGATGTGAGGAACCGTCGCGGCGCTGATGTGGATAGCGACCATCACCTCGTCGTCGCCGATGTACGTCTCAAGATGGCCGCAACTCGTCGTAAAGTTGAGAAAGCACCCAAAAAGTTCAACTTGCAGAACCTTAGGAGCAATGAGGGAAAAAAGGAGTTCAGTATTTCCCTCCAGAACCAATTTGAACTTTTGGAAGAACTGGAAGACGAGGACATGGATGAAACTTGGGATCGTGTGCGTACCGCCTTCACAAAAGCCGGCGAAAAAGTCCTGGGCTATAAGCTCTCCAAGCAAGAACCCTGGATGTCCCAAGAGCTGTGGACTGCAATAGAGAGTAGGCAGAGCGTAAAGCTAGACTTGCTGGCCGCTAATAACATTGCCGCTAAAAACGCCCTCGATGAAGAGTACGATGCCATGCGTCTCCGTATTCGAAAACTGGCCAGACGTGACAGACGACGCGCCGCTGACGAACTAGCGGACCGGGCCAACGCAGCAGCCAAGATATCAAACATGAGGGAGTTGTATGACGTAACTAAACGTTTGTGCAACAAGACACGGTCCTCCAGAAAGCCGTTGAAGGACTCTACGGGACAGCTGCTGTGTACTACAGAGGAGCAACTGAAACGATGGACCGAGCACTTCTCCAACCTGCTAACTCAATGCCAAACCCAACCGACAACTGCTCCGAATAGCCCCGGACCACTCCTGAATCTGCCAACGACTCCACCAACATTCGCAGAAGTAGCCACCGCCATTAAACAGCTGAAGACAGGAAAGGCACCAGGGGTGGACAACATCAATGTGGAGCTTTTAAAAGCGAATAAAGGCGACTTGTCAGTCTGCGATAACTGGAGGGGCATAACGCTTTTACCCACTGCAGCTAAAGTGCTGGCCAAAGTACTACTCAACCGTATGTCCCCAGAAATTGCAGAAACACTTCGGGAGGAGCAAGCCGGGTTTCGTTCTGGACGCTCATGCACAGACCACACGAACACCTTGCGCATACTCATAGAGTCGTGTGTGGAGTGGCGAGCCGAACTTTTCCTGGCATTCGTCGACTTCGAGAAAGCCTTCGACTCGGTGAAGTGGAGCGCACTGTGGTCCAGTCTTGGACGAAGAGGAATACCTAGCAAGTATATAGGTATCATCCAGTCCCTATATAATGGCAGTACATGCAAAGTAGTGCACGAGCAAATCCTAGGGGAACCAATCCCAATGACTGCAGGAGTCAAACAGGGCTGCCTTTTGTCGCCGCTACTCTTCGTCATCCTGCTCGACGATATCATGCGGAATGCAACGAGAACACCTAGAGGCATCGCATGGAACGAAGGGGCACACCTGGAAGACCTCGACTACGCAGACGATATAGTGTTGATCTCGTCTTCACTGCCCGAACTCCAAATGAAGCTGGACTCGTTACAAGAGGAAGCTCAAGATATGGGCCTACGAATCAACGCTAGGAAGACCGTCGAAATGCGAGTACAGTCATGCGAAAACCGACCCATCAGACTCAATGGTACACCGCTGGAATCTGTCGCAAAGTTCACATATCTCGGCAGCACAGTGACCAACAGCGGTGGCTCTGATGATGACGTCAACGCGAGGATCAAGAAAGCGAAAGGTGCTTTTGCCCAGCTAAAACCAGTCTGGGATTCGAACGTGCTCACCCGGCGGATCAAGATTTCCCTCTTCGATTCCATAGTGAAGTCTGTTTTGCTCTTCGGCTGCGAGACCTGGAAAGAGACTAAAGGACTGACGAGCAAGCTACAAGTGTTCGTCAACAAATGCCTAAGATCCATCCTGCGCAGATTCTGGCCGAACACTATCAGCAACGAGGACCTATGGAATCAATGCCATCAAATCCCGATTAGGCAAGAAATCGCCCAACGGAAGTGGAGGTGGATAGGGCACACCCTCCGAAGAATAGAGGACAACGCCGCCAGGGTCGCGTTCACGTGGAGGCCGCGCGGGAGCAGGCGACGAGGCCGGCCGGCGCACACGTGGCAGCGCACCATCGACGCCGAGCTGCGGGCAGCCGGGCTGAGTTGGAGAGACGCGGAGCGAGAGGCTCAGGACAGGAGCGGATGGAGACGTCTCACGAAGGCCCTCTGTACCACTGGGGTACCATAGGACGACAACAACAACATAGGTATATTTTTTCCGTAAATAGATACTTAAATTGGCCATTTCACACACTTTAAATATGCAGTTTATAATAGTAGATTGTTTAACAAGGGACTAAAACAAGCCATAATGACATGAGATGTTTCGCTACGCGAGCTGAGCGAGGATGGCTAAAGTTCTAATGTCATTATAATTGTTTAGTCTCGCATTTAACACTGCTTTTCACTTTGAATGCGAGGAAAAAAAAACGGCGTTTTATACAAAATT
The DNA here is from genome assembly GCA_963966035.1 of Acleris laterana. Classification (NCBI taxonomy): domain Eukaryota; kingdom Metazoa; phylum Arthropoda; class Insecta; order Lepidoptera; family Tortricidae; genus Acleris; species Acleris laterana. Next base: position 3,017,282 of record OZ014441.1, read on the forward strand.
ACAAAATTGATTATAATATAACAATGATTCCAATTATTTTTTTCGCGGTTGTTTTTTTTTTGTAAAGTGACGCTTTAAATGTTTAAACACAGAAACAGATTTAAACTTGAAAACTATTTTAAAACTAATTAGACCATGCATAATTAAATGAATTCATTCTTAATATAATTAAAGAGATTCATATTCGTAATCATTAATCGTGTTTCACGAAATACAACGTTTTTTTTTTAATTATGCACTATTTTTTGCTTTAAAATATTTCAAGATTTCTTTGCTTAGGTACTTATTTTCATTTATATTATTAAAGTGACTACAACATATTTTATTTCTTTTCAAACTTCGTTTTCCAAAATGAAATGTTTTTTTTAAAGTAAAATTTGCCAATATTGACAATCTAATGGTAGTGTGCGTGGTGCACAATGATTAATGAGAGGCATTAATACACGAGAGCTTTAATGCCTAATTATGTGTACATTCATATATAACATAATCGGTTGCACGAAAAAAAGGACGTCTATGACAAAGATAAAAATAAATACCTCCTTCTCTCTAATCGAGAACTCCATAAAACTATAACCCTCAAACTTGGTATTCGTCGATGAAACTGCAAAACCGCGTAAGTATCATTTAAAATAAGGAGGAAAATGCACCTTTTCAATAAGTTAGTAAGGTTTATTTTGCTCTGTCATGAATTTGTTAGTTACACGGTTTTGCAGTTTCACCGACGTATTGTCATTTGCATGTCAGGTCTAGGGTATACTTAGTCTAAGACTCGGCATAACAAACATACTGACAGATGTCGTAGAGTGTCAAAAGCAATATCACTATAATCAGCCGAGTACTAATTCTATTACCTAAGCCGTACCCACATGCTAGGTGTTTGCCGCAAACACTGCAGAACGCAAGTTCTATATGTTAAAGTGAGCACGATGTATTTCCATAGTAAGCAAGATGTATTTTCAGAGTGAACACGATGCAATTCTATCTCACTGCAACGTATGGTTGCGTCCTGCAGTTTGCGGCAAACACTAAGCATGTGGAACCAGCTTTAGTTAATACTGTGGCTTTACGGTAATTACGGTACATTTGGCTACAAAGGAATGTATCCACTCTTTAAACATCTTGTAATAAGGTCCGAAAGTCAATACATCTCCTTGTACAACACCGAAGAGTCGCAACGCAATGAATTGTCCAACGTAGTTTAATTTTTGTACAGGACAAGTACAAAAAGTGCGTATACATTAGGCATAGACATTCGGTAAATCCAAAGACAAATAGTAAATTTGACATCTTTCAAATTTGACAAACGTCTTGGACCAGTCGAAAGGGCTTCCGCCAAATTTAAGTAAAATTTAAGTCATTGCATTCATTTCTCAAGATCTCTTAGGGAATTAATGCAATAGCATAAATTCGAGAGCGCATACACGAAGAAAACTAGCTAAAGAGGTAGTTCCCGGAATACCTACAGTGTATTGATACCAACCCAATAACATTTGTACGTATCAGTTATTTTGTTTATTTACGTTATAATTATTATAACCACGTAAATGCTTTGACGTAGTTTTAACATTCAATTAATATTGTGATCCACTAATATTGATTAAATATCGTGATATTTATTGAGCGCGTAGTCCAGTGTATTGACGATTTTTTACCATTTAGTCCGCAGTCTTTATCTCGGTCAACGACACGAGATATTTTTTAGAAGCTCTGCTCGGAATATGGGATTATTTGTTAATAGGTATCTAATTTATAAAATTCTCGTGTCACAGTGTTTGTAACAGAACTCCTTCGAAACGGCTTGACCGATTCTTATGAAATTTTGTGTGTATATTCACAACGACGTTGCACAAAATAAATAAATCAATATTACAACATTGTTATTAAAGTATTGTACAAAGGCGATGTTCTCCCTAAATGGGATCTCTTCCAGCTAACCCTGAAGTAGACGAGTAAGGATGGATGATGGAGGCATGGGGTTGGACAAATACAAGTTTGCACCAAAAGTAGCAAAATGAGATGATGATACTTAAAGTATATTTCATAAGGTTTTTATGAAAAGAAAAATACACCCAGGCGACGCTGACGTCAGGCGAGGACAGCTAGTATAATATATTAAACTAGCTTTAAAAAAAAAGTCTGTTTGGAAGCTATGATGCCATAAATAGCTAATGTGCTCCAGTCTAACTACGACATCATATGTTTAACCGAAACATGGCTCACTGATGATTTTAGTGATGCCGAATACTTCTACAATAATTATGACGTTTATCGACGAGATCGGCCCGCGGCGGTGGCGGCGCGGGGCGGCGGCGTACTGGTGGCAGTGCGGCGCGGCCTTAACGCGCGCCTCTGTACCGACCTCTGCAGCTCAATTTCCTCCGAGGAGATATGGCTATCTCTGCCCCTAGCTGCGTCAGTGACGCCCTGTGTTGTGTCGGGGCGCGCCAGGTCTTTACACATATCCTGTTCGTATTTTCCCCATAGTAATCAAGCCCAGTCCTTGCAATTATTCTTTAATAACGTCAACAACCTCATACAACGTTACCCAAACGATACTTACCTGCTTGTGGGTGATTTTAATATTCCTCACGCAATTTGGTACCTTGATAATTTTTCAACCATATCTTTAAATAATAATAATAATCCCCTTGCTGTTAAACTTTCAGACTTCCTTTGTCTCACCGGACTGAAACAGTTTAATGGGTGTTTAAATGCAAACGACCGTATTCTGGATCTTGTGATGAGTAATGTTGATTGTGAAGTATCAAACTGCTCCTCTCCTCTTACACTAGAAGATTTACATCATAAATCCCTAGTTATCTCTCTTCGCTTGTCTTTAGTGACACCTTTATATTCTAAGGAGCGTTATAAATATCTTTACCATGCGGCTAATTATGACGAATTTAGGAAAGCTCTCTCTGATGTGAATTGGTCAGTGATCGATAGTATGGGTACCGAAGGTTCAACAAATTATTTTTATTCCCTCTTGTATGGCTTAATTAAGAAATATGTACCAAGGCGCAAAGTTTGCATTTCAACCCAATATCCACCTTGGTTTAGTAGACCACTAATTAAAATTATAAAAAACAAATTAAAAGTTCATGCTAGGTGGAAAAAATACAACCATAAACCTGATTATGACGAATTTAAAATGCTAAGAAAGAGAGCGAAAAAACTTGAAAAGGATTGTTATAATAAATATATTGTCTTTAGTGAAAAGAAAATAACCTCATCTCCCAAATATTTCTGGAGCTTCATAAAATCAAAATTTTCAGCTAATGAGGTACCATCTACAATGTATTTTAACGATGACTCCTCCTCTGACGGCGAGGTTATTTGTGACCTATTCAATAACTATTTTAGTTCAATGTTTGTAAATAGTGGTAACCCACCACAATTACCTTCTTCTCACTCCACATCCTCCCCTATTGATATCTCTAGTATAAATATTACTGATGACTTGGTAGACAGGCATCTTAAATACATATGCGTAAACAAGGGTGCTGGCCTTGACGATATTCATCCTTTTCTGGTTTCTAAACTTCATGCTGAGCTCACAGCTCCTTTAGCTAAGCTTTTTAATAAGTCACTACGCGAGGGCGTTGTTCCTAGTATCTGGAAGCAGGCTATCATTACCCCTATTCACAAGGGTGGTGACAAGAATAACATAAAATTGTATCGACCTATTTCTAAGTTATGTGTTTTCGCAAAGATCCTTGAAAAAATCGTAATTAAACAGTTAACCGCTGTGGTTTCACGACACATATCGGTATATCAACATGGTTTTTTCCGGGGTAGGAGCGTTGACACTAACCTTATCGAATATACTGACTTCATCACCAATGCTTTAGATTCTGGTTATCAGGTAGACGCCGTGTATACCGATTTCTCTAAATGTTTTGATAAAATAGATCACTATATCCTTCTGCAGAAGCTTTGTGAGATCGGTATACACGGTGACCTGTTTAGGTGGTTGAAGTCTTATATTGGTAATAGAAGTCAGGCTGTGGCACTCAAGGGCTTTATATCTAAATTTTTACCGGTTCCCTCAGGGATTCCCCAGGGCTCCCACTTGGGACCCTTCCTATTTGTGTTATATGTTAACGATATTGGCAGTTCCTTTCAGTCTTCATCACACATACTTTATGCAGATGATACAAAAATATTTAAGTTAATTAGGAATGTTCATGATTGTGTTCTGTTACAAACAGATTTATCTCGTTTTGAGGACTATTGCCAGCGTAATCAACTAATTCTTAACACCGATAAATGTTACACCATCACATTTTCCCGTAAGCGCGATCAAATTACATATAATTATAACTTAGGTGGAAATAGTGTCTCGCGTGTTTCATCGATTAGGGATTTAGGTGTTACTCTTGACGCTAAGTTATCGTTTAACGAACATGTGGATAATATTACTGCTAAAGCATATAAAAAATTGGGTATGATTTTACGTTTAAGTAAACCTTTTAAAAACATATTTACGCTAAAAGTGTTATATTATTCTTTCGTCCGTAGTATTCTGGAATTCGGTAGTGTTGTGTGGAGCCCTTGTTATGAAATTCACAAGTCCCGAATTGAAAGGATTCAGAAGATATTTTGTAAGTCTTTAGATTACAGAACCGGTCTCTACAACTATGACTACCTCTCGTCTGCGTCCCGTCACAGTCTCCCCCTCCTTGAAAAAAGAAGACTGTATCTCGATACTATATTTTTATTTAAAATTATTAATAATCACATTGACTCCAGCACTTTATTAGAACACATTTCATTCAGAGTTCCTCGTCTCCACTCACGTTCCAATCATATATTTAGTATCCCTCCTTGTGGCACTATTTATGCACAAAATTCGTATTTAAGGCGCTCGTGCACTCTTTATAACAAATCGCTTAATGAAGTTGATCTATTTGCTCATAGAATGTCGACCTTTAAAAACAAAATTCGCCAAATTTTATATTCTCCATAGTGGTAGCTTAACATTTTGTTTAAGATTATGTTGAACACTTATGTAGAACATTAGTATAATTAGTAATATAGGAAACTTTAGGCCTTATCTAAGTAATTTTGTTTAATGTAATTATTACTTTAAATGGCTGTTTGATTTCTGAATAAATTAAAAAAAAAAAAAAAAAAAAAAAAATAATAAACATAAAGGGAAAATAATTTCCCTAATCCCAAACTAAGCTCTAGCCTTGTACTATGAATAATAGACAACGATTAACTTGCTTAACTATAGAGAAATGCATAGAAACATCCAAGACTCAGGAACAAATACTCGCGCTCATCACAACAAATATCTACCCTAACCGGGTTTTGAACCCGGGACCGCTAGCTTCGTAGGCAGGGTCACTACCAGCTAGGCTAATGTGTCGTACAAACTTTTAGCTAATTGAACCCCTCTCTTTTCGTTGGGGGTTAAAAAGTACGAGATAAATAATGGAAAAACTGAACAAGTGAGAGTTAAATTCCCGTGGAGAGGATTCCGTACGATTTGAGAAATTACCTAGGTACCTAAGCCGATTAAAGAACGATTTTCTGTATTTTTTTTTAAGATAGATAGTCCCTTTAGTTTCGGTGATAATGAGGGGGGATCAATTTCACCTATTTTTTAAATAACTTCAAAAATTTCATCAATCGCGATAAACACTCAGGGACAAATTTAGAGGAACGCAACAAAACAACTAGACGTATTTTATACGTTTTAATTCAGATATTAATAACAGCAATAACAAACCAGCCAACCGGATTCAGATAAAAAATATTGGTTTTTTCAGGCCAATCCAATCCCACACTTACCCAGTCTTCACATATCTTACACCAGCACTACAAAATGCCAATAAAGCCTATCGTGGCGTTGGATGCCGTCAGCAAAAAGCCATCGAAATTATACGACCACTTGAAATGTATCCACAAAGGGCACATGCCAGCGTCCAAAATAAAAGCTATGTGGATAGACCAACTCCCTTTAGAATTACAACTCGTAATGACTGCCCTGCGTAATCAGAACGCAGAAAAGCTGGTTACAGCGGCGGACAAGATGATGGAGATTTACGAAGCGCAGATCAAAAAGCCTAAAATACACGAGTTGCTGTTGAAGCAGCGTATCGACGCACTGTCTGATAAAATAGACGACCTAAGCAAGACCTTGAAGAAGCTGTCAGACGCCAAAAAGAACGAAAGTCCAGATACCGGGGATCCATTAGAAACACGGATGAAGATGGACGGTGTACTTGTAAAAGGGGCTGAGAGAAAACCTACAATACTTTCAACGCCAAGAAAATCTATTTTGGACAAGAAATGATGTATGATCAACTCTTAAGACATTATAAGGCGAATGGAGTTAACTTGCAGTGTTTAGGATAAATTTCTAGAAAGTAACTCAATTGGTCTTTAGTTTGATGGTTTCATAACAAAAGCGTCTTTCTTTTACACAACAGACTTTAACATAATAATACATAATATTACAAGCTATACCTGGAGTTTTATTCGACAATGAACCTGACTTTATTTTAGCTAGTGAGTATTTAACACTGCATAGCGTTAAATTTTTGGTGCAAGTGGCCCTTATAGATGAAAAACTTAAGTAAATAACCTGTTGCATGTAGTTATAACCTTATAACACATCTGTATAGACCGTTGGACGTTCTATATTTGAAAATTGACGTAAATTCCATATTTAGTTTTGTACACAGCTACTTGCAAGAGGCCTGTATACTTTTTTCACCTATACCTACTTACTGTCGCACGCTTTTATGGAAGTCTAGCCGACAGTACCCGAAAGTAATTTTAAGACCGCTGCAGTGTCGTTCAACACTTCTTTACTTAATGTTACGTACATTGACGCGACCGTGGAGCGTAATTTTGAATGGCAAGGCGCCTTCATTTATGGAAAACCTCATATCTTAGAAACGCTGCAAGCGTCCAGAACTGGTCATACAGGGTGTTTGGCAGTCGGGTGTAGGGGTTTTAAGGGATGATAGTAAGGGTCATTCTGAACATTTTTGACCACATTTACTATTATGCTAAGTTTCACGGTTTCCGAGATATTGATCATTTTAATAGGGTTTATTGTCATATTTCCTTATGTCCGTGATACGAAAAACCCCTTAATTCAATAATTCCTTAATTAAGGGGTTTTTCGTATCACGGACATAAGGAAATATGACAATAAACCCTATTAAAATGATCAATATCTCGGAAACCGTGAAACTTAGCATAATAGTAAATGTGGTCAAAAATGTTCAGAATGACCCTTACTATCATCCCTTAAAACCCCTACACCCGACTGCCAAACACCCTGTATAAGAGCATTTTGTCAGCTCACCTGAAAGGGGAAAAAAAAAACTGAAAACTTGATGTGACGATTAAAAATAACAGTAGATTGATGTTGCCCCCTAATTCTGAAATCTTACAGACCCAAGTGACAATTCGGTTTCATTTGCAAATTTACAAGTTTCTGCATAGCTGCAATGGGCGTCATAAAACTAATGACACTGTCAGGAGACAGAGGAGACAGCAATGCACATCCTCCTAGGGACATATCATGGACCCACAAGAGATAAAACTTCTCACTGCCCAAATCATCTGGAAATTCCTGGATGCAACGGCCTTGGCAAAGGGCTGCCACAAAATATCAGCAATGGTCGAGGCGGGACCCAAGGCCCATTCCAAACCCCCCAACAATAAATAATAATAATGGCACGTGGGAAATTTACGTATGGTATCAACATACTAAACATTAAAGGGTCACGAGTGTTAATTTGGCACCCATTTAAAGAAAAATATGGTTGAAGTCGTCAATGTCATTAGAGATGTCAAGTCATTTGTAACTGTTAGGAAACTCAACCTTATTGTTGTAGAATGTCAGATTGACTTTAGACCTAAGGTGGGTGCCAAATTAAATCTCGTGACTGTACAACGAATTGTCACCGTCAGAGGCCTACCAATGATGACACATTGCTCATTGAATACAAAACGGACACATTCCAAACTAATTTGCTCTTCCATTTAAAATCGTATTCCAACAGCTTCTAATTTTAAAATGCAACACTGACTCATTTAGGATTGTGTCCGTTTTGTATTCATTGAACGAGTCATGAGCGTTGCCAGTGTATTTTTTACATAGAGCGACGCACGTATTTTAACACATGTGGCATGTCATACTAAGTTATATGTAGAACAACTTAGAGCACAGGTAACGCCCGTGTGGCACCTTTCTAAGGGGTTGCAGCGTATGTGTAATGTACTAATGTATGTACGTACCTAAAGGATGCAGCAATAGCACTGGTTTCTTGTACCCGCGGGCCACAAGTTGTCTCTGCGTGTCTTGCATCAACAGAGCGTGCCCGTTGTGGATGGGGTTGCGAAGCTGTTGGCAACATCGTTAGACTTATACAGGTTGTAACATTAAAATCGGTCAGTATGGGGAAAGTCTGAAACTATAAAACATACGAAAATCTATTCTTAGGACCCATGTCATCGATAGGAACAAGGAAAACTGCATTCATACATTTAAAACTTGTACTCAGCTCGGAAATAGAATCCGGACGTTTTTTAAAAATAAAACTAACACTATTTCTTTTAGATAAATACAATAAAGGAATTAAGAAATCTGTGTCCTCATGGCAGTGAAACGGACACACTGGCTCAGCAAAATGCTGAAGTTTCAGACATGTTCAGTGCTGAACTTCAGCGAGTACCAGTAGTAGCTAATAGAACGCCTTACTGATTAAAGGCTGCCATTTTTACTGTATGTAATTGCGCAAAAATTCAAAATATATAAGAATAGAACTATGGTATACCTGGAAAGCGAACACAGCGTCGGCTCCTAGATCCTTGAACTTCTGTCTCAGTTCGTTGGGCGTCAGACGGTATGAGTCCAGACCGTCATGCCAACGGATCCTTTCGAACACCTCCAAGTTTCCACCAACCAACCAGTCTCCTGACTCCTCGATCATCTGTGAATATCAACCTTACTATCATTATAATTTTATTCAGTAGTTAGATTGACGAGCATGGAACCGAGCCTGACGCATGCGACTATTGTAAAATGTGATAAAGAGGCAGTGCACTTGTGCAGGTTGTGGCTACCTATCACAAGGCCGAAGTTTTATTTTCCAACTATTTCATTAGTCCAAATATTCATAAGTTACTATAGAATGCGTTTTTTCTAAATCCATTAACTTTACAAAATAATATAAAAAACAGGGGACAAGCTCACACAAATTGATTTAGTCCCAAACTAAGCTGTAGGTTTGTGCTGTTGGTACTAGACAACGATTAACTTAAGAGAAGGTTAGGTTTATTTTATTCCAACACTCGAAAGTTAAACGACTTCAGTTAAAAATGCATTTCTGACTGAAACAGTTGGGAACGCAAATTGGTTATATTTTATTATTTACTGTTAATCAATTTGATCCCTAAACACACATCAAATAAAGTATATATCATAATAAGCAAAACAAAAAGGATATCAAGTTAGTTGACACGCCCTCCTTTAAAAGAAGTTAAAACAGTCTAGGTACGTGTGACACATTGAAATCCTAAAATGAGTTTATGACAGTCACGGGAAGTGTAATTCCAATTCCAAAAAAAACCTATCCGCGTTCTTAATATTAGGAACAGGCATATGACATTAATCTAAAACAACTATTTAGTGTAAAGTCACATTAAAAAATGGTTCATCACTTTTCGACTCTATTTATAGTCAATACTCAATACTCAATAAGTACTTTATTGCACTCATAATGTTTACAGAGATGGAAATATAATAAATGTCTCAATTATGAACCTTGTTGGGCACAGCAAACATATTCAGAGGTCCAGAAATTACGAATCTTTTCTTACCGTGACTATACAAGCGTTATGTATCAATACTTCTATAGCTTACCTTAACATAAGGATGTCCATTATGGTTGATCGTAAACTGTTTCCCGCATCTATACTCTTTCCTATGCGGGTAGAACTCTGGCGCACGCAAGATGGCGACCGGTTTCCCACCATAGACAAGCGCAATTGCCTCAGCGCCAGCCATATTCTCTTTGGTCTCTGTGGACACTGGCAGCACTATCGGGACTGATTGGTTGACTACGGAACCGTCGGCGAGGGTAAGACTGTTGAAGTTCAAGGCCTGTAAAAAAATCGTTTGAAATATTTCAAGGTGGTTCTTTTTTTCTTGTATTGACTGTATTTCGCCGATGTCGAGTTTTAGGCAATTACAGTCACGAAATTAAATTTGGTACCCACCTTAGGTTCAAAGTCAATCTGACATTCTACAACAATAAGGTTGAGTTTCCTAAAAGTTACAAATGACTTGACATCTATAATGACATTGACGACTTCAAGCACATTTTTCTTGAAATGGGTCTCAAATTAACGCTCGTGACCGTATTCAGTTAAAGAGTATTTATTTACTCTTGTGGACTTAACATAAGCACGTGGGATTAGCTCCACAAGGTGGTTTTTACTAGTACAGTCAAGGTTAAAAATAAACAACCGCACAAAGTTGCAAAAAAATGTACACGTAGACCTTATTGCCATAGTAATAAGCTAATAAGGTCTGTGTACATATTTTTGGAACTTTGTGGTGTATACATATTGCTGACCCTGACTGTACCTTTATTCATGACGTAACTTAAATATTAACAAACCTGCAGATATTCATTTTCCCGCATAAACCCTTTCAGAGGGTAGGCCCAGCCTTCTGAAAGAATCTGAAATGCAAACAAACAAATGAAAAAAAAAACATTTTTATACCATGCAAGTGCAAAAATCTTCCCCTGGGTTACTCCTTAACTGACTTGCTCCTTATCTCTGTATCAGAAAAATATTCCGTAGTTAAATAATTCTCGACTCACCTGCACCCACATAAGGTCGAGACTGCTGATCTCTACATGCGGCAGTTGGGCCGCTTCTTCGACGGCGCTGGTGAGCCTGTTCCCGTATATGAACAGCTCTTCAACGCCTTGGCGGTTACCTTCAGAGCTGGATATGATTCCCTGTAAACAAAATTGGCCAATTTTAACAGATTTCAAACAAAAGGAGAAGGTAGGTAATTTCGACGGAATCTTTCATAAAAAGTCATTCCTGACACATTGCATAATGTTGACAGCAGCTAAAAATGCTGTTATTACTATTATTTGACACGCAACAAGAAAGATTAGCATTGCTTTACTGCTGTCAACATGATCAATATTCAGAAACTTCATGGTTGTGCAATGTGTCAGGATTTATTTTTTATCCGTCTCACACTGCTTAAGTGACATTGTAAATATTATTTATTATTATTATTTATTTATTTAATGGCGTCTACATAGTAACGTAATTTTGCCAATGTCAAGTATATAAGCAACGTTGTACGGTGAATCCTGTCCTGTCGTCGAAGTTTTCCAGTCATAGTCGTGACCCTTGAAGATGGCGGGCATCCACTTCAATGGCTTGGTGTGATCTTGACCGCTAACTCATTTGGAACCATCTTTTCACTGTTATTTTATTTAATGCAATTTCTTCATCAATGTTACAAGTTGTCCCACAAAACTGCCCTGGATTTGCGAATCAAAATCAACGGTAAATAATTTACAAAAAATTAAATAATAGGACAGATGTTTTCAGAATGACAGCCAGTATTAGACCCATTGTAAATAAAATCATAAGAAGTCTCTTACGTTTTGATTGATTACGTCACTAAGAAATAATCCAAAATGGTCTAGGAAACAATTTCCTTCACTGTACGTACATATCTTTACGAACAACATGCAAAGTGGATTTCTTACCAATCATAGAACTGTATCATATTGACATTATGTTTGACAATTCTTACAATTTGATTTATAACGTCACTTTCACACGGTTCTATGGTGAGTCAGGGTTTTATTGTGGCAATTGTACGTTGACGAGACCATGCAATGCCAATTCGAGTGGCAGGGCGGAGTAATCAATTCCATAATTTTGTGTCACTATTCCCTTGTGAAATTACCCGTGTTATATCCGACATGTCCATCTTCGGGTTATTAACTATCTCTGTTCCAATCATATAAAGTAAAGTCGGAACAAACAATCAAACATACACATTTTCGCAAACAATATCTAAAACGTGTCCCCCGTGTGGTTGCCGGATTAGAATAGTGCCACTCCTAGTCTTCCCGTGGATGTCGTAAAAGCCGACTAAGGTAATAAAGGCGTGTAGTACTGTTAGGCGATGGCCTTGAAACCTGTCACTAATACACTGGTAAACATCTTCGCCTAAGTGTGCAAAATGTGGTTACAGAATTATCAAAAAGTTTTTATAGTTGTTGGAAATTCTGTAGCTCTGCCTACCCCACTCTGGGAATAAAGGCGTGAGCTTATGTATGTATGTATGTATGTATCTAAAACGGAAAGTTTGCCTGGTGATATAGTCTAACATAAGATTGACAAATAAGATTTTATCGGTACACTACCTGGCAACGATCAATTGTGGACTTAAGGCTTATCCTTTATGATTCATATTATGTCCAATGTTGCGATGTCAGTGTTACGTTGCCATTTTTTATCGTAAGGATATGACGCAATTTATTGACTAGAATAATAAACAACTTAATTAGATGTTGCTTTTTCCTGTTATGCTTTTGAATAATATGCATCGCCCAATTTTCGGCTTTACCCAAAAGTCAACAGGTAGAGAAAGCCACTAAGCATCAATTTTACCTTTTACTTTTGTACAATAAAGATTAAATAAATAATGTGATTGTACAACATAGTAACTACTTATATTACAAGCTTACATACAAACGTCGAGCGTCGAGTGGCGCCCTCATTACCTACTATTATTGTGTTTTCTAATTAACTAAATAATTTCCTTGCAATCAGACGATACTTTTTTGTAGTGCAAGTAAAAACACAATTTATGGGATACGTAACCAACTTTAATAACAATTACCCTTTGAGTAGTCAAATTAACGGGAAAAGGTGGCCACTTGTTTCCGTTTTGATAACTCGAAGGTGAATTGTTATTAAACTATGTGATATACCCTATAAGTTGTGTTTTTATTTGTAGTACAAAAAACTACCGACCAATTTCAAGAAAATACTATAGTTTATTAGAAAACACAATAACAGTAATCAGGGCGCCGCTGTACATCCGGCGTTCGCTCGGCGCAGTCTTAACTTGCAATGAATGTAAGGGTAAAATCTTGCAAGTTAAATTTGATCCATCTCCCGGTTTCCGATGAAGCTGATCTGATGATGGAGACACAGGGTGGTCATAGGAACTCCTAAATTACACATGATAAACCCGTCTTGTTAGGGGCTTGTTAGAATCGTCTTGACAAGAAGATGACAACCGTGCAAAACAAAGTACAGTAGGAAACAAAAGCTTGTCAAAAAAATTATGATGAAAAAAAACGGTCCACGCAATAATCAAACATTTTATGTAAAGTTTGTATAAAATTATATAAAAACAGATGCAATTTTTCTTCGACATCCGCGTCAGTACATACAGCAGCCCATGACATTTTATTTGGTTGGTGATAGTTATAGGAGTAGATAATCATTAATTTCTCAACATTCCCCGGAGTAGATAGCTTCTGGAGTTTCTATTATTTTCAATGAGGTAATATAGTCACTTCATTCAAAGTTTTACCTCTTAGTTACCCGACGCGGGTTATATTATTAGGTAGGTACTTGATATGATATGATAAAGTAGGAGTTAAGATTTAGACGGGATAACACATACAAAACAACTGTCGCGAATGATTATAAAATAATGATGGCATGTTTTTGTATAGGTATCGTAATAATCGATATCGATAACGTGTTTCTAGCACTAGCTGGAATGTGACAGTCTTCTGTTTTGCCGCAAAGAATCTAGGTTCTGGTAATAAGTGTCACTAGCCATAATTAGATCTCACATAAACTTTTGTCATAGATAAGTAACTTACATTGGCCTCTAGCAGCCGAACGACTTGCATCGTGGACTCCTCTACAGTCCGGCCGACAGTCTGCACCACCAGCTCCGACGCCTCGGGCCGCTCGTAGGGCTGAGTGATGCCTGTGAAGCCCTGAAAATATATGAGAACTGTCAGACCTGCCAAGTTCCAGCCAGCAAAAGGGTCAACGTCGAATGAACAGTACCCCAACGAAAATGTTAAGCACTTTAGTGCGTTGTCATAGTAAACTTCAAAGAAAACATCAAATGACACATTATGGTAATGACAATGACAGTCACAATGACAAGGTTCTAAAAAAACGCTTTTTTTATTTTTTTCTGTGCGTTGTCATAGAAAACTTCAAACTGAACATCAAATGACACACATGACAATGACAATGTTATTCACAATGACAACGTTCTAAGTATGCTCATCATTTTTATTGGGTGACTGCATATGCATACTCCATGATACAGAAATATGCTACAAATATTAAAGGATGAGGAGAAAAATACAGTTTTCTCTGGGTTGATAAATTATCTGTAACGTGTCTCGAAGAGGTCGATGAATGCAGAGAAATCGTAAGTTGTATGTATGTAGTGCAACTGGCGTTCAGCAGTCTCTACCTACCCAAAGGAAACAGACGTGAAGTTATGTATGTATGTATGTGTCTCAAAGCGGGCATGTCAGTTAAAATTGCATCATTATGAATCTAGCAACTGTGACTTTTTAAAGATAATAAAATTGGAATCTGGTGTTGAGCATATAAAGATGAAATAAACAAAACTCGTTCTCTGAAAGTAATTCGAACGATTATTATTAATGGTACCTTAATCTGTCCATCTCTGGCTTTCTTGTAGAGCCCCTTCGTGTCCCTTTTTTCGCAGACCTCCAGAGGCGTGTCAATGAACACCTCGAAGAACGGGAAACCAGAGTCAGTGTGGGTGCGACGGGCCACTTCTCGATCCTGAAAAAAAACATCAACATTTATTGTATATTCATTTTTTTTTAATTTCATTTATTTAATTTAATGCAATTAATATAACAATATTAATTGCATTGCATGTCAAAAAATACGAAATAACATTGAGATCGTCAAACATAAATACCTACTAATAATCAAAGAATACAAAAATAATTAATAATTATAACAACAACAATCACACATCTAATAAATGGACACTCGTCCAATGTCAATTATAAATTATAATGTATAAATAACTAAACAACTGAATAACTAAATTAAATATTTAAGGGGGGCTCCCATATAATAAACGTGTTTTGCTAATGTTGTATATATATGTATATATATATATAACAAATATATATGTATATATATGTTGTATATACCTAATAATGGTACGGAACCCTTCGTGCACAAGTCCGGCTTGCACTTGACCGGTTTTTGTTATCCCGTACCCGAAGGGTGCCAACGAGACCCCCTACTAAACCTCCGCCGTCCGTCCGTCCGTCTATCAGCGGGCTGTAACCCATGAACCGTAATAGGAAGACATTTGAAATTTTCACAGTCTTTGCACCACAAATTGGCTACTTTTATTAAACACCTCGGAGAAGCACTTGCATCCCGCTGGGACAGATCCTTGTCTTGCGTTTTGGGCTGGTTGAGAGCTCGTGTAATAACATCAATTATTAGAGCGACCAGCACGTGCATTCGAGGCACCCGCCATAAATGGAAACCAGTAGCGAAACTTTTTGGTTTTGATGATGGAGCTGCCGTTCCTTACTCCACATAGTGTGTACTCGGACGATATATTTGTTTATTTAGTTTCATAATATTTTTAAATTGTATGTATATTCAAATTGTAATAAAGTTATTAAATATGTAAGTGTGTATTACAACTATAACAACAAATAATAAAAATCCAATAAAATTAATAGGAATACAATAATTGTACGGAACTCTTCGTGTGCGAGTACGACTCGCGCTTAGACGACTTTCTATTGTTATTTAATGTCGGTTAATTAGGTATATTCATTATGATCACGATTAGAGTCGAATCGACCCCAGCGAATTATATTCTACAAACATGATAACAAACAAACAACATTGCGATAGCGAGCCTTATCAGACCCCTAATGATTAAACTAATGCGGATAATTTTAATTGACTGTATTTAGTAAATTGACATTTATAAGCCACAGTACAGTCAGCAGAATGTGGACAGACAAAGAGCTCAAGATTATTTCGGTTATTCCCACCAATTTGTTACCACTGGTATCAGCTGGGATTTTTTTTCCCACCTGTTACCACTGGTAACTACTGGGAATAAAAATTCCCAGCTGTTACCACTAAACTAAAAAACTTTTTTCCCCTTCAGCAAAAGTGAAAGTAAAATTAAAATCCGTGAGGAAATACGGATGATACAAGCATTTTAAACTGCTGCCTAATTAAAGAGAGATCCGAAGTGCACTGTGACGTCATTGTAACAGGTCGGCCATGTGATAGCGAAAGTATTCGATGGTCTGCTCGACTATCGCCTTGCTCAGCATATATCTCTGAGCGAGGCGCAATTTGGGTTTAGATCGGGGCTTTCTACCGAAACGGCAATCCTTCGTCTTAAGCATACTGTTCGCTATTACATGTTGCAAAAAACCCCTGTATATGGGTGTTTTTTGGACCTGTCGAAGGCGTTCGATCTTGTTTCGTACAATGTTTTATGGGATAAGCTCTTGAGGGAAACGGTACGCCCAGGGAGCTTGTTAATATTATGCGCTTTTGGTACCATAACCAAACCAATAGTGTTCGTTGGGCTGGCGCATACTCGGATGAATACAGGTTGGAATGCGGTGTGAGACAAGGTGGTTTAACCTCTCCGCGGCTTTTCAACCTGTATGTAAATGCACTGATCGATGAGCTCAGCAGAACCACTGTCGGGTGCTCCATTGACGGCCAGATGGTCAATAATATCAGTTACACCGATGATATGGTGCTGCTGGGCCCATCGATCGGATCTCTTGAGGTGTTGATAGGTATCTGCGAGAGGTACGCGGTGTCCCACGGTCTGAGATATAACTGTAAAAAGAGTGAACTACTAGTTTTCAAAGCTGGAAACAAAAAACCCAAGTTTGTTCCCCCACTTAAACTTGACGGAGCTGATCTGAAAGTAGTTACTAAGTTTAAGTATCTGGGACATTGGATCACCGAGGACCTCTCTGATGATCTTGACGTAGAACGGGAGCGTAGGTCGTTGGCAGTGAGGAGCAACATGCTGGCTCGCAGATTTGCGCGCTGCACGAAGGATGTCAAAATAACCCTCTTTAGGGCATTTTGTCAGACTTTTTATACGTGTAGTCTGTGGGTCAGCTGCACTAAGAGATCTGTCAACGCAATACGAGTCCAATATAATAATGGGTTTAGGATGTTGTTGGGACTGCCTCGATTCTGTAGTGCATCGGGCATGTTTGCCGAGGCTCGCGTTGATGGCTTTCAGGCCATAATGCGCAAAAGAGTTGCCTCCCTGATGCGTCGAGTAAGTGGCAGTTCCAACAGCCTCCTAAACAAGATCCTAGATAGGTTGCACTGTCCCATAGCTCGCCACTGGAACTCAGTCCATGTGGAGTCCAGAGGGCACTATTTATCTTAAATACTTGTATTGTTTTCTAACATAGTTTTAAGAGTATTGTAACTAACGATCTATGAACTTGTTCGAAATAAATGCTTATTATTATTATTATTATTATTATAAACTCAACGTTAAATTCTGTTTTGCTAGAAAGAACGCAACAAATCTTGGTTATTTTTATACTTAGCTATTCAAAAAATGATTTTTCTCACCTGTATGTTACATGAATCTTAAAAAAAAGAATACTTATTCCGTATGAATGAATGAATGAATGAATGAATGAATGAATGATATTTATTTTCCAAAGTAAGTCACAGTATACATTGCATGTTATGTCAAAAGTACAAGAAATTACATTGGAATCGTCAACACGAATTCATCATTCATCATTCGTCAATCGAATCGTCGTCAATCGTCGTCGTATTGTAACGATTTGATTAACAGCGTCACTGTGGCACAGTTTTATGGCGTGTAAGGGTTTAAAAAAAAAGTACTGAAATTGTGGAATTATCCTAGTCCTTCCGACTACAAGTAGATCCTATTTATACGTAGATATAATATTACTAAAGTATTAATCATCAAACGGATTATGATAGCCATCGCACGAATTTATTGCATCACGTGATTTTATCTTAAAAAAAAATCAGCAATCGTTAATCGTTATTTCAGCAATATATCATAGATACATCGTATGTTTAGTACCGCGATTTAGATAAGGAAGTACAGTAGCCCAATGAAAATTTTAAGCATGCTTAGAACCTTGTCATTGTGAATGCTATTGTCACCAACATGCTTGTCATTTGATGTTCAGTTTAAAGTTTATTATGACAAAGCACTAAAGTGCTTAACATTTGTGGTCGGATACTGTACAGGGCCACTATTCAACACAGTAGGGTAAAGTCACCAGTGTGGTCAGCCAGAGGCATGAAGTCGACCTTATATGAAAGCAATGAGTATGAAATGTATCTTTAGTACTCTTCCCACTCATACAAAGTATATTCAGAGGCCATAGTAGAATACCGTTTTTGAGCGGTTATCGTATTCTCAACGTTTTGATAGCTCTTATCTACTTGACAGAGGCTGATTTAAAAACAATGCCATATGGCTGCGTTTCCACCAGAGATGTGCGAGGATGCGTTGCGAGGGATATGCTTGTCATGAACCAATAGAAACACTTATTTACCTATCTTTGTTTACCTTAGCTCTGGTAGAAACAGTTCCGCGGAGCGAGGTTTTCGTACATACAAAACAAAAGAAGGGAGTGTGCGAGGAATGTGTTGCGAGTAATGTGTTGCGAGGGATGTGTTGCGAGGCGGCGTCTGGCTGCGCTCCCGCTACACATCCTCGCTACGCGTCCTCGCACCGCTCAGCTACCTCGCACATCTTTGGAAACATTCGCACCGTAACACCTCTTCGTTACACAGCCTCGCGCCGCTTAACTATTATATCATAAAAACCCATTCGAAACCCCTTGAATGGGATAGCGGGCCGGTCCCTGGTTGCTCTTTTCACTCTGGCCTTCGATTAACAATACCAACTGTTAATCGAAGGCTCCCGCCATTTATTCTTCGACAACAGATCCAGGTCTTCATTTAAAAGGGGCCGTTAGTCTATGTCTAGCGGCGGCAGTAGACCTGGCCTGAAAGTCATGACTAGCTGAGGAGCTTCCTATGATGAGGAACGATCACTAAAGGGTATTTACCTCAGCAAAGGGTGACACAAAGCTGCACAAACAAACATGGCCGCTGTCGGCAAACAGCTTGGCTACTTCGGCGACGCGTCGGATGTTCTCTTCGCGATCCTGCTCGCTGAAGCCTAGGTTCTTGTTGAGGCCCGTGCGGATGTTGTCTCCGTCTAACGCGTATGTTGGTATGCCTGCAATCAACACATACAATAGCCTCGTGAGGCCCAGGGTGCGTGTGTGCATAGGAGGTACTATCAGCCCAGTAGAACTCTGACCCACCATAAAACTGTGTCACAGTGACGTTATGATTCAAATCGTAGGAAGGGTCAAACAAATTGTTTTATCATGTCAGTGACACCGTTTTATGATGGGTCAGAGTTCCATGGGCTGCAATGCAATTAGGTAAATTTATGCTATAAAGAGACGGAGATAATGTATTTTTTTTTGTTGTTTCAAAATTAGAAATTACATTTTAGAGCAAATATAATTGAATTTTATTTCCTTACTAGTAGATTCAAATTCCCACACAAAATTCTCCCTGTATTTAGTAAGGAAGCCCGCAAGAGAAAAGAGGACGCCTGAGACATAGCACCATTAAGAGATTTATTAGCCGTTCATCCAATACGCAGTTCGTCTAAATAGTATTTGGCCATTCGTTTACTACGCAGTTCGTCCATAATGTGATTCGTCCATTTCGAGATTGGTCACTACGCATTTCGTCCATTTTGAGATTGACTAGAGACACGCTTTAGTAAAAATAGTTTTATTTATTAAGTTACTAGCTTCTGCCCGCGACTCCGTCCGCGTGGAACTCGTTTATATCGTAGCTCCATACAAATTTTCACCCTCTATTTCACCCCCTTCGGGGATGAATTTCGGGAAAATAACTATCCTATGATATTTCCCAGGATTCAAACTATATTGGCACGAAATTTCACCAATCGGGTTCGTTTGAGTCGGTATTTTTGATTAAGATAATGCTTTATCTTCTTTTTTGTATCAGACCCATTTCGATTGATTATGATTGATGATTATCTTACTAACGTAACCTATTTATAATTACGTAATTATTACAGATTAAATGAATTGTGTCAACCTTTAGGCTGCGTTTCCCCAGAACTGTGATAGGCAGCGAAGCGGTAATTAAATTAAATTTAAAAATTTAAAATCATTTATTTCGGACTCTGGTTCCATACTTTGTTAGTAACAATTTAATAACTTAAAACTAGGGTTAGGAACAAAATAACTTAATGGCTAATATCGGCGGGCAGGGGCACGCACCGGAGCATGTGCCTCGTCCCAATGCCGTATTATCGGGCAGTCCACCCGTTCAGCAAGCGTGCTCAGGATGCTGTTGGTACTACTCCGCACCCTACGCATGAGTGACGCTATTCTGCTGCGCGTTATAGCGTGGAATCCAGGCACGCCCGCTGCCGCGAACATGCCTGATGCACTGCAATAGCGGGGCAGACCCATCAGCACCCTGAACGCATTGTTATATTGCACTCTTAATGCATTGACAGCCCATTTGCATTTGAATGCGAGGAAAAATCCACCAATAGGAGAGTGAGCCTAGTAAAACAAAACAATCCTATTGGTGGATTTTTCCTCGCAGCCTCGCACAGCTCTGGTGGAATCGCAGCCTAAAGGTCGACACAGAACAAAAAATCATTTGACACAACAATTTTATGCGTTTGAAAGGGATACCTGATAGAACAGGTAATCGATAACGGACCGTCAATACAGACTCGCAGTTAGTTGGTAGTGTAGTGACCCCGCCTATGAAACTACCTGGCTGGTTCGATTCCCGATAAACATTTTCATGATAAGCCGGGGTATCTGTTCCTTTACGTTTTCTATGTATTTATCAACATGTTAATTGTTGCCTAGCTTGGTTAAGGTTTTGTGAGAGATTGTCCCTCTAATGAAAAAAATAAAATGCGAAAGAAATTTGTCAAGATCGTAGCAAGTGGAAAGAACTGGTCTCTGCCTACCCCTCTGGGAAACAGGCGTGATTTAATGTATGTATGTATGTATGTCCCTCTAATATTTTTTCCTGATTTCTACAAGTTTGTAATTATAATCTGACCAGTAATCAAATCAAATGCTCAGTGCACACATCGACTCAACAAAATCAACGCGTAACTTGATATTAAAATTACTCAAGCATCAATGAAATTTAAAACCGACCTGCTGGCCTATTGCTTAACGCACTCGCCATCGCAATCGACTTCAAAGTGGAACAATTGTTTTCATTTTGTATCCAGACAAGGCTTCGATTTTGATTTGAAAAAGATTGCGATTGCTAGTGCGTTAGGAAATAGCCCCTCTGAGGCCTTACTTTGAAAATCGAAGTTCGAAGTTACGTTAGCTCCATCCTTGTCACTCGTCATTCGAGCCTAATCAAGAGAATGGATGGAGTTAACGTAACTTCGAACTTCGATATTCAAAGTAGGCTTCTGGGGGGTTATTATGACATAACTATGCAGTTCATTTTACGGTGAGTGTAAGGGACAGAGCTAGAGCTATAGCTCTGTCCTTTTCTCTCAGCGTAAACAGAATTGCATAACTATGTCATAATAACCCCCCTGTTCTTCTGAACTTACCTTTAGAGACCAGATAAGCTTCCAACGCGAAGGCAATGGTGGTCTTCCCAGCACCACTCAACCCTGTAAGCCACACTGTACTGCCTCTGAACGCGCGGCTGCCCAGGGCTCGACTCCTCTTGTCCCTGGACACTGTGTGCTTCTGCTCCACGACATTTGTAGCTACTTGAGCGCACTGGAACAAAAGAGAGACTAGTTAGGAACATGTTGTGCATGGTAACATGTACGGTCGGCCAAGAAAGTGGTGTACCAGTTTTGACAAAAGTTTCTGTGAGATCTAATTACCTATCGTTAAGGTGGTTGTCACTGTGATAATATTATTGCAAGGGAAAATCGAACTTGTTGTAGAGTCACGGAAATTAGTGCCTAGTCCACTTTTGACTATGTCAAATTGAGACTGTAGGTAAATAAAATCATAAGATGGCTCTTACGTTTTGATTGTTTACGGCACTTTGACATAGTCCAAAGTGGTGTAGGAATTCATTTCCAAATGAACTTATGTCGTAGGGTGGTAGGTAGACTAAATTTTTGGCCGACTGTACATTTGACGTAGAGAAGGTTGCATGCAGATTACCGGTATATACCACGTCAAGCACGGTAACCTGCAATGTGATCTGGTAAGACATAATTCTTTGTAGACTGCGATCTATTCATTAGCTGGTTGGCTGTACGGAAAAGACCTTAGTATTAAAAAACAGTTAACTAAGAAGTAAAATACTTTTTCCTGGACTACCGGTTTTCAGTTGGTTGACTGGAAGGCTTTTTTCCCTCTTGGTTAGCTAACTTGGTTATTTTCGAAGATATATTTGAACGAATTTGTTGATTGGCAATTTTGTTTTTTTATGGAATTTTGACGTGCGGTTTTTCTTTCGCTTAGTAAATAGAATAAAGATTTGCAGTTCTTTATGAGTTTTATGACAATGAGAGCTCTGTAACGCGAGCAAAAATAATAAAGTAAAGAAAAATGTTACCAAGAACATAATTGTTATGTGAAGCATAGGTAATTGTTCTGATAAGGTAATCGTTGAACTAGCAAGTGTTAAAACAACGAAAGAAAGAAATAAGAAATGAAAATGAGTTAATTGAATTTTAATATAAACAAGCGAAAAATACATCAAGTTAAAACCAATAGGTATGTGAAAGTCTTTACTTTTAAATGTTGAGATATATATCGTAATTATCTGTTCGTCAATATATCGCTCATTGAATACAAAACGGACACATTCCAAAATAATTTGCTCTTCCATTAAAAATCGTATTCCAACCGCTTCTAATTTTAAAATGCAACACTGACTCATTTCGGATTGTGTTCGTTTTGTATTCAATGAACGATATGTACCTACATTTGTTAATCCCTTATTTTTAACTTAGCAAATTTATGTCAGAATACAATAAAAATAAATGAGAATAATTTGACACGTGTACCTAAATTGTATAAAAGCTGCATTAGCCATTCCATTATGACTTATGATATGACCCAATTAGCACAAGCATTCTAGATCCCAAACGATTAGTCCCCATCGAATCTACTTACGAGTACTCTATGTTATAGATAAATAACTATCACGGGTAAATAAACGATTTTTCTAAGACCGAAAATATAACTAAATCTCTAATTCCTGCGAGTAATGCTCGAGTGTCTAGCTAGTGGTATATTCTTTACAGTCGAAAGGTCCTAGCAAGTTGCGGACAACGTTGTCGGATATTTCTCGCCGAAATTTTCTTGCAGGTGGAAATTATGCCTTCCATAAAGACGCGACCCGACTTTCTGTTTCACTCTACTTATTTGGAAAGGATTAAGTATTACGATTTCTTAAAAAGTGGGATCAAAGCTAAAACATATCTAACATACCGTTTTATATTATTTTGCATTAAATTGTGTTTTATTTTTATTTTTATTGGATTTTTGAAATTAATTCTCATGTTTCAAACATTTTATTTGCATTTTAAAACTGAAAGCAGTAATGTGTCACTGTCACTCAAAAATGTGTCTAGGTATTCTACTCAATATTACAGTCGCTCGATGTAAATATATAATATTGGTCCCTTGTAATATGAAGCCCTTTGTACTTCACTTTTGTTCAATATTTCATATATACGTCAAATTGTATATACTATTTTCAATCCATGAACGCGCCATTACTTTATTTTACATGCACTGACGCAACTTTCCAACGTTAATTCAAGTAACAGCGATCGTGAATTGACTATAGTAGTAGCTATTTGAATTGAAACCACTATAGGATCCTATTAATCATCATTTTGATGACTAGGTTCAAGAACACTATTTAAAAAAATACAAATCATACCTCCATGGTTATGTAGGATCCTCGCGTGCTTATACAAGTGGTAACTTGCAACGACTGCACGATATCTTCTAACGTATCTATATTATTGTGATTACGCTATCAAGCTTATTATTATTGCCGAATTAGGCCCGATTTCAGAACTATTAAACAGAGATAGGTTGAATACTTAGGCCATGCCTTGCCAAGATAGATAATAGATACCAACTTCCTCGTACAGTTGATGTCAAAGATATGTTTAAGTACGTTTTTTTACCGTATAATGAGCAAATCTTTAGAAGAAATGCTGGGCTTAGACTCTACACAGTAACAGCTTATTGCTTTTGACGTGTTATCGTGTTGTCAACGTTTCTATTTACAAGACAGTAATGACGGCCCACTTAAAAACAACACAATAACCTATTAGAATAGGGGATCTGGTTAAGAAACTTAAGAGATTGGACATTGGACAGGTATGAAGACCGTGACGCAACTTTAGACCAAAATTTGCTGTAGATAGGCAGAAATTCAAATGAATGTCTGCCAACCAATAATGATGGAGAGCAGGGTTGGCATGATTAAAGCATTTTGATTTAAATCATGGTTTAAATGGCTTAACCATCGGTGAAATCTTCGACACCCACCATTCTAGTGATGTTACTTAAATTTTTTACCACTTCTTAATCTGCGAACATCACGCTTTTAAATGGTTTTGATTTTGACTTAAAAAAATCTCTATCAATGATAGCAAAACGTAACCATCATAGTGATTTCGTGCTTGCTCCAACTGCGCGTTCTGTTTTACGCAAAAATATAGTTAAACTGTATGGCAAAAATCGTGATTAATTAAAATTTTTCAAAAACTCGTTTATTCGTTTTTTTTTCAAAAAATCATGTTTTTTTCCAACCATCAGGGTGGAGAGCCACTTCATAAACAGAAAAAAGTCTGTTCTGCGGATCTATGCCTATGTCCCTGTGTACGGTCGGCCAAGAAAGTTGTCTACCAGTTTTGACAAAAGTTTCTGCGAGATCTAACTATCGCTAAGGTTGACACTTGTCACTGTCATAATATTATTGCAAGGGAAAAACTAACTTGTTGTTTCATGACGTGCAAATGAACTTCAACCGTAGGGTGTACAGAGTGTATAACCCATTTTATCCTCGACTTAATCATCCACTCTCGCCTGCAGGCTCGGTTGGATACCATAAGTCTTGGATAAAATGTTTTTTATATGCGCTTATTGTACAATCCCCTCCTACTATATCTTGAGCGAGATGCCCGTCACAAGAAACATCAAAGTAAACGTCAAGTCATAGGTAACTGTAATTTTTGACGCATAGGTAGGTACTAATAGTAGGTACAGATGTAGTGCAAAATGATTTTTTTTGTGGAACTTTATTGTTTAGTGTCAAATGACAAATGCTGTCATTTGTCACTTTGTCATTTGACACTAAACAATAAAGTTCCATTTTAATGGACATGAAAACGTCATTCATTTAATACAATCATTGATTGACAGTTCGGGTGCCATCGTATTCCGATTGAGATCCGAGTTTTCCCGAAGGAAAATCATTTTGCACTACATCTGTATATATTTTTGTAGTACACTATTTATTCGTTTAGCTTACCGTCCGTCTGTCACAAACGGAGCTGGCTGAAAATCAGCGGTGCAGGTGTTTAACACCTCTTTTTTTTTTTTTTTCTGTTTTTACTTTTTTTTTCTGTGTGTCATGTGTGTAGATAGTGAATAAATCTATTTTTCTTTCTTCTTTCTTTTCTTTCATACTGAGACGAGCATTACAGTCGAGATGAGTTTATTAATACCGCTGTTATGGCTCCCCCATACCAACAGTCGGACTGACAAGCCGAGAGGGACACAGCTATTTGTTAGAATGATAAAGATATATTCTTCTCTCATTCAAACAGATATCTGCGTCCGTTTCGGCCTGTCAGTCCAATTGTTGGTCTGTAAGAGACAATTGATTTCCCCGTGCAATATGTAAACCGGCTCCGTGGGTCCTAAGTTTGGAATCACCCAATACTGCTTGCGTAAATATTCGTAACCGTGTGTTTTGTTAACAAAATATTCTATTCTTCTATAGGAGGGGATAGAGGGTCACTATCGTGTTTAGTACATACTCAACTACTCAAGTTTACTATAGGTACATATATCTGGTTAGACGGGCGCTTCTATGCCGTGCATATTGATCTGCATTATAATGAAATACAAGCGAAAGTTGCAGTATCAATGTATCTTTATGCAAGTAAATGCGTAGAGGTACGCCTCTTATTATAAGTGCAATAAAAGCTCACGCCTTTATTCCCAGAGTGGGGTAGGCAGAAAAACAGAATTACTAACAACTAAAAAGTTGTTAATAATTCTGTAACCACATTTTGCACAATTAGGCTAAGATGTTTACCAGTGTATTAGTGACAGGTTGCAAGCCCATCGCCTAATAGTACTACACAGCCTTTATTCCTTTAGTCGTCTCATACGACATCCACGGAAGGACATGGAGTGGCACTATTCTAACCCGGCAACCACGCGGTTAACTCTATATGCACAAATAAACTTAAATATATCTTACTACTTGTCCGTCTCCCTGCCTGTGATTTGTTCGACTTCATGGACGGTTTTTTTTAAATAAATTCTTAGTAAGTTTTGAAGTTAGTCAAGTTTATAAATCGACAACCCTGGTCCCTGGTAAGGTTAAGGCTAAGGGCATTTTTTGAAAAGTGTCTTTAGTAACTGATGAAAACTGTGTTGTGGGTTGTAGATGTAATATTAGCCCAATGGAAAACTACTAGATGTAATATTAACCCACTATAGAACTGTGTCACAGTGACGTTATGATTCAAGTCGTATGAAGTCTCAAACAAATTGTTTTATAATGTCACTGTGACACCGTTCTATGGTGGGTCAGGGTGCCATTAATTGGCACGTCACTAAACAAGCATTAAATTTAATTGACGTCTCTGAGTGCGGCAATAAGAAATTATTCGGAGAGAAAGTAATAATAACAAAAATTACGTTTTATTTACGTAATAATAATGACAACCGGTGAAATTAATAGCAGAGGCATTCCTTGTTAGTCTCCTAGGGTAGGGTAGTAGCTTTAGGGCCGTATTAATAAACTCTTGACCAAGATGGCCGTCACAAGATACGTCAAATAAAACGTCAGTCCATAGAAAACTGACACTTCTGATGCATCATGAGACGAGCATTACAGATGAGATCAGGGGCCAATTGTATAAAAAGTACAAACCCATACTATTTCGTTATTGACCTTACATTTGTACTTAATGATTTTATTTATGTTAGTTTGGTACCTATGTTAGTTTAGTATGGTCCTGTCCGAAGCGCTAGTAGATTCACTCCATATTACCGAGACGTGTAAAAGAGCCCTCATGTGGCTAACTTTCTGAATGAATATTTTGAATTTTGAATTATTAAATATCTATGCAAGACTAATACTAATAACTTGTACTTTATTATGCAATCGGCCCCAGTTCATTAATACGGCCCTTAGGCCCGTATTAATAAACTCATCTTGGCTGAGATGCGCGTCACAAGATACGTCAAAGTAAACGTCAAACCAAAGAACACTGTCATTTTTGACACATCTCGAGACGAGCATTAGAGTTGAGATTGCAACGTTAAAAGATGGCGGATGTGTAATTTGTTTTAGTTTTATTTTTTTGTGTATTTAGGTGTTCAAAGTTCTTTTCTGATAGTGATTTGTACTTTTTATGCCATTGTGTTGCACAGTGATTGAAAACTTGGACTTATTTCGCGTATCTGGCATCTTTCTTCTCGTTACAAGTGGACTCGAAGTGGTACATAGGTTAAAACTATCTTGACCTCTGTCCTACAAACTACCGAACAACGTTGCCCCCAATCTTCCCAGAGAAGATTGGATTGTATTTTATTGCTATATTGATTTATACTAATATACACTTGACACTGGCGAAATCACTAATTCGTGGAAACGCCATAGCCCGGCGGTAGTAGCTGTTGAAGTCGCCGCGGGGCAAAAAAAAAAAAAAAAAAAGAGTTGAGATTAGTTTATTAATACGGGCCTTTGTATTGCAGTCTTGAGATTGTAATCTTGAGAATTTAAATGTATATGGGTTTCAGATCCCACCTACCATCCGCGCTGAGTGCTCGGGTGCGTTCTCCTTGCCATAAAAAACATCAACAAAATCCGCAAAAGCTAAGTTAATGCTTTTTCAATAAGTAGGGGAAGATGGGGTGGCTTCGTACACTTTTTACTCTAAGCCTTGTAAAAAAAAAACGAACCACTTTTTCAATATGAGATGAATGCTACTTCATCATCCACTTATTTGGCTATAATCATTTTGTATTTCAGTTTTGATACAAAGCAACTTTGCCAAGATATAATGGTTTTCTCAAAAAATGGGATTTGTACGAATGTACCCCATACGTGGGGTGCCTTCATACACTATTCGTTTTTTCCCAGGATTCATTGGATTGTCAGCTATTTTACCTGTTTTAGTCATCTTTTAGGCATATCTTACTGACCTGGTTTTGTAGTTCTAATTATTCTTGATATACATTTTTTTTACTTACAGGGGGTGCATTCGTACGGTATAAAATTGCATGTAGGTATTTTGACTGCACGAAGGTACCCCAACCAAAACGATCAGAAAAATAATCAAAATAGAAAATAACCGTAAAAGTAATCCCAAAACTATTGTTTACATATTAATCTCTAGCATCTAATTACCAACTGTATACAAATATTTTTTCTAATTCAAGTAAAACTTATTAGAGACAGACGCATTGAAAGGAGAACCAAAAATTACTTTCGGGTCGCGGAAACACATATTATTTATTTCTGGCGAAATTTGCTGCTGCACTGCCATCACTTTTTGAGGGTAGCCTATGCATATGAGCGGCAGTCACGCATATAAATATGAACGCTTTAGCATGTTGGATAGTCGAGATATGACCACTGTACGAATGCTCCCTTTGTACGAAGCCACCCCATCTTCCCCTAAAGGTAACGCCATTACGACATGATTAAGAAAAAAAGGTTTCATATCCTCGTAAGGCCCGTGTCAAATTTCGTTAGTTCGAAAAATAATTGTGTCAGTCAACTAAAGTCAACTCTTTTTGACAAAGGCCTACATCTAGGACGTTGGGCCTAACAAAAATTTCATTTTTGGGACAAGCTTTTGTTGCCGACTGTACTTTTTTTTGCTCAGTCGTCATAATACTCGTTAAGACAATTCTAACAAACCTTCTTACACGACCGGTTTATCATGCGTAATTTAGGAGTTTCTACGGCCACCCTGAGTCTCCATCACCAGACCAGCTCGATGGTACTATATTATTTTATTGTCATCAGAACTAAAGGCGTATGCAAATTTTCAGCTTCATCGAAAACCGGGAAGTGGGTAAAATTTTACTTGCAAGATTTGACCCTTACATATACATACATACATTGCAAGTTAAATAAAATCGTGTAATAAATTATGTAACCTAGATTTCCTGTCGTCTCACTGGTATTAAAAATAATACGACACACTTGAATAAATATTGATTTAAAACCTACTTAACAAAAGAATGCACCTGACAATGACCTAGGAACTTATTAGTAATGAAGTGTGACGCCTAACCAATACGCTTGGCCTTAAACCAAGGCTAAAATTGCACTCAACTAGTGAAAAAAAAACCGCCTGAGTGCGAGTCGGACCCGACCATCAAGGGTTCCGTAGCAGCAAATAGCGGTTTACGATTAATGACGTATTAAAAAAAACTACTTACTAGATCTGGTTCAAATCAATTTTCGGTGAAAGTTTGCATGGTAATGTATTCATATATTTTGTTTAGTTTTATCATTCTCTTACTTAGAAGTTATACACATTTTACCACTTTGGAAGTGTCTCTCACACAAACTATTCAGTTTAGAGAAAAATGATATTAGAAACCTCAATATTATTTCTGAAGACCTATCCATGGATACCCCACACGTATGGATATGATGAAAAAAAATTGAGCTTCAGTTCTAAGTATGGGGAACCCCAAAAATTTATTGTTTTTTTTCTAATTTTGTGTGATAATCTTAATGCGGTTCACAGAATACATCTACTTACCAAGTTTCAACAGTATAGTTCTTATAGTTTCTGAAAAAAGTGGCTGTGACATACTGACGGACAGATAGACATGACAAATCCATAAGGGTTCCGTTTTTTGCCATTTGGCTACGGAACCCTAAAAAACCGGCCGAGTCGGACCCGCGCATCGAGGGTTCCGTGCAGAAATGTAAGGTTTTCGGAATTTTCCCTCCTCCTCCTTCCCCTCGGAATACCTCCACACTCCACGCATTCTTGAGAAAAAGGGTCTTCACAGACAGACAGACAGACTGACAAAAAAGTGATCCTATTAGAAGATTTTTTGTCCTTTCAAGATACGGAACCCTAAAAACCGTTAAAATTATAAGAAACAGCTTATTTATTGTAGTGTTTCTTCCTATTACGAAACAATGCTTACAATAATCATCAATAATCATAATCAGTATCAAATTGCTTGGAAGTATGTTCACTTTTACTACGTAATTTAATCGTTTAAATAGTACCAATAAAGCAATTAGTTATATATGAGTTAAGGCTATATAACAGCCGCTTCTCGAACGTACAGTCACCAGCAATAATATTATTATACAACAATGGGGGCAAAAATATCTGACGCGTCTTTATTCCTAGAGGTATAACAGCGTGTCAGATATATTTGCGCCCAATGTTGGATAATACATTAATGCTGGTGACTGTACTTATTAACATGGCGCGTAAAAAAAAACCAACCAACTTAAAACTGACAGATAAAGATTAATCTTTCAATAGAAAGATGTTTTCCGTATAGCCAAGCCAACCATCTGAAAGCTGAAGTTAGCCTAGTTAGGCTGCGTTTCCACTAGAGCTGTGCGAGGCAGCGAAGCGGTGTTGCGAGGAAAAATCCACCAATAGGTTAGTGAGGCTAGTAAAACAAAATAATCCTATTGGTGGATTCCTCCCTCGCACAGCTCTGGTGGAAACGCGGCCTAAGCCACCCCGCTACGAAGCTAGCGGTCCCGGGTTCAAATTCCTTAAAAAGGGCAGATATTTTTGTGATGAGCGCGAGTATTTGTCCTTGAGTCTTGGATGTTATCTATATGAGTATGTTTAGCCTTGTCTAGTACCCTTACCACTTACAAGTCTAGAGCTTAGTTAGGGACTATGTCGATTTAATGTGACATTGTCCCCTGATATTAGTATTTATTTTATAACTATATGAATTGAACGTTACAGTGATGTATGATAAAGTAAGATAAGACTATGTCTAACCCGATCATACATACATACATTAAATCACGCCTGTTTCCCAGAGGGGTAGGCAGAGACCATTTCTATCCACCTGCTACAATCCTGACGAATCTTTCGCTTCTTCCACATTCTGCCCGATCATATTCCAAAAAATACCCATTCCAACTCATCTTGGGTTTCTGGTGTTTATGGACGATGGTGTGGGTGGACTTTTTGTTGTTGATATTCTGTCCCGTAAGCCAGGCGACAGACAGTGATAGAGTTTCTTAGAAAACAATGTTATAATATATAATATACTTCTAGCACAGTCAGGAGAAAGACCATACAATAATAGGTTTGCAAGTGTCAATAAAACAGATTTTTAGTGGAATTATATCCTTTTCTCAAACATGCTATGTAATGTCGGCGTTACGTTAGTTATTTTAGGCTTCAAAGTGCCACGTTCCCGACGGAACAACTCGAGAGAGAACTGTAAAGGAATTTCATACAAAATTGAAGGCCTAGGCCGGGAAGTAATTTTTTTTTAATTTTAATATGGCCATGACAGCTGGTTTTATGAACAGGCTGAATATCTAAATTATATTTTTAAAATTTTTAAGAAAATGTTGTAACGTCAAATACTAGGAGTGCATAAACGTTTGGGAGACATCCGCGCTGTGTCGTGTGCGCCCGCCGCCCGCCCGCCGGCTGCCCGCACCGCCTGAGATCTAAGTTGCGCTATGCCTGATATACCTCCTAATTACCGCTGCGCTCCTGGTACTTTATTTTAACACCCAATTACTTTTCTTCCCTAGGGTGGACATTTATCAATTTACTTTTTTGAGTGATGTCTTTTTTTATTTCATTGCATATGTTTGAGAAAAGCACTATACATACCTCGCCGTGAAAAGGGGTTGCCAGCCTCGTAACTATCCGACCTCGCTTCGCTCGGCCGTCTATATGAACTCGGCCTGCAACCACCTACTTCCCGGCGTCTGTAGTAATGTACTATTGTAATCATAGTTTTAAAGAGTGACCCAGGAGACGTCGCCATGGCAACGAGCTACAAAGAAAAGTTGATTCATCCGTGTAATACTTCTCATCAGGTAGCCGGATGCTCGTTTGGCCTCACTCTCTTATAAAAATAAAACCAACTGCATAATCAAACTTAATGGAGGGACTGAGGTTAACATCGTAGAAGCACGAATGCCAAGCGACCCTCAACTTATAACTTGACCTCATAAGGAGCTCATGTAGAGGTTTTTAGAAGGGCATGCCATGTTTATTAGAGCGAACTCGACTGCAACATGCCATTCAATTTGTTTATTTACCTTTGCCTTCCATCTAATGAATGAATGAATGAATCTAATGTACTATCAGACCATTGGAACCTTGACCCACCATAGAACTGTGTCACAGAGACGTTATGATTCAAGTCATAAGAAGTGTCAAACAAATTGTTTTATAATGTCACTGTGACACCGTTCTATGGTGGGTCAGGGTTCCATTGGGCTGATAGTATATGACTGTCCGTTAGTAGGTACCTAACCCACATTAGGGCAGAAGGAAAAAACCGGGCAAGTGCGAGTTGGACTTACGCACCGAGCGATCCATATTTAAGATTACAAATAGGAACGGTTGGGAAAAGATAAAAAAAATGTTGTGAGCCTTATTTTCTATGCAACAATACAGGGGTGTGATTCTGTAAATACGCAAAGGTGAACGAATGCACGACTGAAACCAAGCGGCGAGATTAAGTAGTCCCGTCAGTGCGAACAAAACACATTGTAGCGCGTGCATTTTCAATTAAGCAGCCTTATACGTTCGACCTATCGTGCTGCTAAATTGAAAATGCACGCGCTATAATGTGTTTTGTTCGCACTGACGGGACTACTTAATCTCGCCGCTTGGTTTCACTCGTGCATTCGTTCACCTTTGCTTATTTACAGAATCACACCCCAGATTACAATCGAACCACAATAGTAAGAAAACACAATAATAGTAATGAGGGCGCCACTGGACGCTCGACGTTTGCTCGGTGCAGTCTTAAGATTCGGTCCTTTTCCAGAGGACGACCCCTTCCGACCCTTCCACTCACTTTCGCTCTGTATATCTCTTTCGTTAGTCTTATTCTTCCTTTCCAAATGACCGAACCATCGAAGCATGCCCCTTTCAATATTAGTCATTACATCTTTTAGTCCATATTTCTCTACACTTTTCTGGGTTCTATTCTACTTGTAAAACCATATTGCCTTTGAAATGTTATCATATTGTTTTTAAATCGGCCGCGATCACTGTCAAGTAAATAAGAGCAATAATAATTGACAATACGATAACACGTCAAAAGCAATGTGATTTTACCGAGAGATGTGCATTAATTATTTGGCTTATTTAATTAAATTAATATCCAAATGAAACAATGAATTTTTGTATTAATACAATATGAATTCCAAACACTCTAGGAATAAAGGCGTGAGCTTATGTATGTATATGATATCCAAACAAGGAAAAAAATTACATCATATCGAAAATATCACACGACGTGATAGCTCCACGAGTACGACTTTACCTACCTACTTTACGTAATATCACAAGGCACTGTGGCATTCAATACGATTGAATCAATTCAAAGTTATTTACGATGTATATTTTTTTATTACGAAGGCATTTGTATTATGGACTTGATTAAAAAATACAAAATAACCATAGTTAAGCAAAAATGCAAACTATAGGTATATATACCTAACTAGCGACCCGCTCTCGCTTCGCTTCGGTTTATGTGAGTATGATATATAGCCTTTATAGCGTTCCTCGATAAATGGGCTATCTAACACTGAAATAATTTTTCAAATCGGACCAGTAGTTCCTGAGATTAGCGCGTTCAAGCGAACAAACAAACAAACTCATCAGCTTTATATTAAGTATCAGATAACATTTACAATATTTTGCATCTGCGTGCTGTATTATCGTTATAATTACGCTATACTCACTGTTATGTTAATTATACAAATGTAATGACCACATTTTTGCAAGTATATAATTATTTTTAAACATTTATGACTGCTAAATTTTACGTCAATGGGGACCTTGCCTTAGTAAGAATCACTTTGCAAAGTTTATTTTGACTATTTTAAGGATTAAAGTAAAATCTTTACTTTGTTTGAAATATTTCGCTTCAGATTAGAAGAGTTTTCTGTTACACCCAAACATAAACCAGAACTTATCATTTATCATACATAAAATCATTAAAAACCTTCCGTGATAACCGCAAGAAAATCCGTTCAGTCGTTTTTTAGATCATCGCGAAGACAAACAGACGCGGCAGGGCCTTTATTTTAAAATATGTAAGTTTCCAAAAAAACAAAACACGTTTTAGCGCGTGCATTCTTAAATAGGCAGCCTAATACGTTCGATCTCATCGACTGAAGTCATGCGGCCAAATTGAAAATGCACGCGCTAAAATGTGTTTTGTTCGCTCTGACGGGACTACTTAAACTCGCCGCTGCTGCGACATTCACTCGTTCGTTCGTCCGACCGTATTTTGGAGAGAATCACATCCCTATGCAAAACCATATCGCCTTTGACATGTTATCGTATCGTCAACGTTACGCTAACTTTCATTTAGTTAAAAACAATACCATAACATGTTACGGGCATTTTGGTTTGACCCAGTACAAACAAACAAAGACTGTAAAGTTAAATAAAATTTCTACTTGTATTTTGAACCATTTTAAGGAAAAAACCCAACATAAACATACGTATAACATTGTATACAAACGTAACACGTGTAAGTGTGTAACTCATCGCTTGGAAAATGCGGTGAAAGTAAAAGTTTTACGTAAAACCGGCCAACTGCATAACGTCTGAGATAATACTGCTATTATGAACTTAATAGCGGCTGTTAAACAGTTACACATAAAACATACACAAATGGAACACATAATTAAATATTATACCGTCACGAGATTAAATTTGTGACCCACCTTAGGTCCAAAGTCAATCTGACATTCTACAACAATAAGGTTGAGGTTCCTTAAGACTGCGCCGAGCGTACGCCGGATATACAGTGGCGCCCTCATAACTTTTATTGTGTTTTCTAATAAACTAAAGTATTTCCTTGAAACTTATAGGGTATATTACATAGTTTAATAACAATTAGCTTTAGCTACGTAATTAGGGTTACCTACTACCACCTAAGCCAACTAAGGTGCACATAGAATCATTCTTGTAACAGCTGTAGTTTATAACTGTTCTACAGAATATAGGTGATGATGATAATGGTATTGCCTTTGCGTTTACAAAACAATAAAATCGTGTTCTTTTTTAGTTTCAAGCTTAAAATACATGTCTATGAATGATCACTACCAATGACCCTTTCGATCTGTATCATAAAATTCATAAAACACAACTTTATTGTTTTGTCATATTCGTTCAGTTCGATTGACAGTTAATGCAAGACGAATTTTCAAAAATCCATAAATTCAGTACTTAAGTAAGTATTTATTGTTTTCAAAAATAAAACTAAGTCTCCATTGCGTAGAATTTGCTATTTCCAATATTTAATGTAGCTGCCGTCCTTGTGGAGTTAGTTTTTTCCACCCTGTAACTGTATATATCGAAACTGTCAGTCGTGTCAACGATTACGGGGAGCCTAATATGGCTGCGTTAATTGCGTGATAAATTTCGGATAAGGCATCCGTCACCTTCTGACAGGTAAATAAGTACACGTGTCAAAAAGTGACGGATGCTTTATCCACAGTTGACACGCGATATAGACGCAGCTACACTAGGCCCGCAGTTTTACATTACTTGACATTACCATTGTCGTGTCTTGGGACAAGTATCTCATTCAAGATCTGAACTTTAAATGAGATACTTATCTCAAGACACTTATTCTCTTAAAAACGACTAGGTATTTAAGCATGCTGTTGTTGATAGAATTATTAAACACCAACAAGTGTGGTTACACTGGCTACCCATACGGAAATAGACCTAACGAGATGCATCCGCATATATCTTTCCATGCTAAATTCGCAGCCCATTGTACCAATTCAATAAACATAACAATTCTGTTGCATTATGGTCATTATAGCATCTATATATAGTAATGTTACATAGGATGGAAGGTACGCAATAGATGGACGAGTCATATCGAACGCAGTTTTACTTACTTATTATTCGACTAGCGGCGAAGCAAATGAATATTCCTTCAACTACGAAGAATAAGTATTTGTAACAGGTTGCTAGCTAGCAGACTGAATGACGATCACAAATGGATGGAGTTCCACTCGCAGGAGATGCCTGCTGTCAATGTCTTCGATTTTCCTAAATTTGGCCTCCACGTCATCATACGAAGACTAAAAGAGGTTTTATTGTAAATCAGATAGCGAATAAAGTAAAGCTTAACTGCACCTTTAATACACCGATTAATTTGGTTTTGATTGTTTTTCGGGCTGCGTCTCTTCTTCCTGCTTCGAATTCCAGCAGCTTTCTTCGCTCGCCGGTACAGTCAACCAATTTGATTTCTAGGCCACTTTGGACTATGTTAAAGTGACGTTGTCAACCAAAACGTAAGAGACTCCCTATGATTTGGTTGACAACGTCACGTTGACAATGTCCATAGTGGCCTAGGAATCAAATTGGTTGACTGTACGTAGGTAGGTACTTAGTCCCAGCTCTCGTGACGCGCCGCGGTCAGATTTGCTACGATTCTGTCTCCCTTCCCTCAATACTTTGTTTTGCAATCTAGGAGTATTTATAGTCTGTTTTTGACCCGGAAGCCGCTTGAATCCCACTTGTTGATTGTTAACGTACTGTTTGATCACATTTCGGATAGTACGGTCAGGTGCATTTTGCTTACGAAAGTGATGCAAAGTTTGTAATCGATTTTCAGAGTGATGTTTGTAAAACTCTATTATCAACTTAGCTCGGTATTCGTATTTCATTATTATATAATTCTATAATTTCCAGAATAATGCTACTGAATTGCAAACTAGGATAAAGTGTCATTTGAATAGATTTGACGTTTATTTCAATTGTTTATTCACGTAGTCATAGTAACCGCGAGAAAAAGCGGTTTCTATATCTGGACCACCCTTTATGTTAAGCCCTACTTAACCCGTTCTTACACGATTTTATACGATGTTTTTAACATAAACTGGATTAGCTAAGACAAATGAAACGTTTACGACTCTAGCAATTGTGGCGCAGATCTTAGAACATTGTTTCCTGTTATAAATTGATCCACTAGTTGTGTGATAAAAGGTAAAACAATAGAGTAAATAATATCACAATCGTGGCGGAAATCGTAAAGATAATACTAAATTAAATATTTATTCTATAATAAATAGAACAACGTGTGCTCGTCCGTGCAGAATTCTCAACAATAGCACGCCTTTATTAGAAAGATTGCGTGTAAAGTAGGGAGTATAGAGAATTCTCGAAAACAGTGCTCGGAAAGTTCCCCAATAGAGAGTGATTGGGGAACTTTCCGAGAATTCTCGAGAACGGAAAATCTCTAACCAAATTCAACTCTGTGTGGTGTGTACAGGGCCTCTATTCTAGGCGGTAAACACCATATCGCCTTTGACATGTTTTTTTTTAATGGCATAGATAAGACAAACGAGCACACAGGCCACGATGGTAAGTGGAAACTGTGACCCATAGACATTCGCATTCACAAGACTGCAATGCAATCCTATGACTGCAAATGCGTTGCCAACCCTGAGGACTAAGATGGAATGCCTCTATGCTAGTCATTTCACCGGCTGTCTTATCCCCAAACCGGAACACAACAATGCGAACACTGCTGTTTGGCGGTTGGCCTGTTATCGTATTGCCAACGTTTTGATAGCTCTTATTTACTTGACAGTAATGGCGGCCGAGTTCATAACAGATCAAAGACGATATGTTTTTTTACCGCTTAGAATAGAGGCCCTCTATCTATGGTTTTATTATTCGATCATAATGAAGACCTCTGAAGACCTCACCTTTGAAGTAAAATTTATATTTCTGGTGAAAAATGGTTAAAAATGATCTCTATTCCGAGTCTAACTG
Source organism: Acleris laterana (assembly GCA_963966035.1). Lineage (NCBI taxonomy): Eukaryota > Metazoa > Arthropoda > Insecta > Lepidoptera > Tortricidae > Acleris > Acleris laterana. The sequence goes on from OZ014441.1 coordinate 3,055,713, forward strand.
ACAAATTGAACGAAACCTTTGATAATCATCAGATGCACCAATTAGAATTGACCAAAAAAATAACTCACGGTTTTGACTTTCTAATTCGAAAGAATAGGAAATTTTAAGACACCTATTTCATTTATTTTGTATTTGACCCAATAGTTTTGTTTAAATACCTATCTTTATTTATTTAGCTGACATTTTATGGATGATATGATTATTTTAAATTTGGTATGGCATTTTCTAATAAATTACAACAATCAAATGATATCTAATGAAAAAAAGTGATTGTAATAGGGTATTAAAACATACTATTTCAAGCTGTTATCGGTTAACCCGAAAACGAAAGTCAAACAAAGGTTAAATATACTTTTGCCGAAATATCCAAAATAAATAAATATTTCAAGAAATTAATAATGCAGAACTGCTTTAAAACACTATTCCTCGAAATGGTTTTCGAATTGGAGTAATTGTAAAAATATGAACAATCCCACTGCATATTATATTATATTATATTTGAATAAACCTTGGCTCCCTTTTCCAATGCCGCCATTTCAAGATGGAATCACGTGACCGACGTTTCATACATATTCTAAATGAGAACGATGTGTTAGGTTACGTTACGGTGTAATCTACAGGGTGACTGGTAACTCGACCTATTCCATAAATGAGGTTATACTAGAGCTAATTTGCTATAATTTTGTCCTAGTCAACTAGGGGTCTAATGCCACTGGTTTTGGAGTTATTTAATTTTTAAGTTTATTTTAAGAAATTCCGTCCTTTGGTGTTAAACTATCAATTGTGAAAAAAGTACCTAGCTTTGGGGACTAAAATGACGTTTTTCGAATAGCTGATGAATTAGGGAATCCTTTAAACAAAAATACTTTGCGAAAACTGCAAGAACCTCAGAAATAAAAGGTCCTTAAATCGCAAGTCCGTTATTTCTTTTAAAAATGTTTACTTTCGGGGGGGGGGGATTACTCCAAAAAAATGTAGTACACTTGGCGTACAAATTACGTAAATAACTTCCTCAATTCATAAGCTTTCCGAAAAGGTGCAAATGTTGTCAACTTTAGTAGGTACAGGTATTAAAAATTAAGCTTATTAAAAGAGCAGAGGGTGCGATGTAAATTTAACTCGGAAAGTTGATATCAAAAACTAGGTAACATTCGTCGGACTATGGTCGCAGCCAATGTGCCTCATGAGTTGGAGCCACGGGGTCTTAATCGCTCGGACCGCTGGTTATGTGGGCTAGGGCAGTCTCATGTGCGAGGCCACGTGCCTCAGCATTTTTCCTTCCTCGCACCTCACATCCATACAATACGGAGCTCAGGTCGCTGCTGAAAATGGTGCAAGCACCAGCACACCAGATACTCAGAGCTCAAGCGGGCGTATGAGTTTGTTCCAGAGCTGTAGAGCGCAGTTGTTCTTGGTGCGTAGAGGCAAAACCTCTTTTTTAAGGCTTTGGGACAGCGATTGAGGGATAGGGCCTGTGACCTCCGGTCCGGTTTGTAATCTGTTCCATCACATTTCGTTGGCAACACAGCATAGCAATGTTGCCAGCATTGGATACCTTTGAACCAGGCGCTACCCGAGCCGCGGAATAATTTTGCGGAAGATTTATTGATGAAAAATGATACTGATTTAATTTATGTACACTGTTGACGAAGCTTGTTGCTAATTAACTAATCGTAAACTCTTGACGAAACTTGTTGCCGATATTTTTTTGTAATTGGCATAAATAAAGTTTTAGAAAACATTACAAATCTTGTTCAAATTAGGAACTTGAAGTCGCGCGATGTTAAATGCAGACTCCTTATTGGTCATGGGATTGAGCCGCACAACGAATCCAGGTTCAATTTAAAACAAAAAGAAATCAGTTAGTTTCAACCATCTTAGAGATCGCAATTTCCCTTGTTACCTAACATTTCTGTGCTAATACCGCTTCCTTTTCAAATGGCTTTGTACCAAAATGACGAATACGCGGATATCATGTATTGTTACGGGTTTTGTGATGGTGACGCCGCTGCAGCAAGAAGAGAGTATCAAAGACGGTTCCCTAACCGCCGTTTACCTGATGTCAGTGTGTTTGGTGGGACATATCGGCGCATTCGGGAAACAGGATCGGTTCGACGACACCAAACCGATACTGGAAGAGCTAGTGTTAGAGATCCTAACGTAGAAGAGCAAATCTTGCAACGTTTTCAAGCAGACGGCACTACGTCAACAAGAACTGTGGCTAACCAGCTTGGTGATTCCCAGTGGAAAGTTTGGTCCGTACAACATCAATCACAACAGTATCCATACCACTACACGCCAGTACATGCTATTGAGGAGGGCGATCCTGCAAGGAGGATGGATTTCTGTAGATTTTTACTGAATGCAGATAATGAGGACCCAGAATACCTGAAAAAAATTTTGTGGACAGACGAATCCAACTTTGACCGTGATGGTATTACTAACTATCATAATCTGCATTTTTGGGCTCCTAAAGGTCAAAATCCAAGAAAATCCAAAGAAGGTGCACACCAACGTAGATTTTCGCTAAATGTATGGATGGGGATCGTGCACGATAATTTGATTGGACCATTTTTTTCTGCCGGCACGACTAACCGGCATCGCCTATGAAAACTTTTTAATGGAAGAATTACCTACGTTGTTGGACGATGTGCCGCTTGCCACAAGAATGGGTTTGATTTACCAGCATGATGGCTGCCCAGCCCACTATCATCGGGGTGTACGACAGTGGATGGACAATAACTATCCACAGAAATGGATTGGTCGAGGTGGACCGATTCCTTGGCCGGCAAGAAGCCCGGATTTAACACCATGTGACTTCTTCATTTGGGGTCACATGAAGTCGTTGGTGTACCATTCACCAATATCCACTCAAGAAGAGTTGAGAGTAAGAATTTTGGCAGCTGCCCAAAAAATGAAAGACACGCTTTCAACACGAGTGACAGTAAGCGAAGTGCGACGCCGACTTCATGCATGCATACGTAATGGAGGGAGGCAGTTTGAACAAGAATTGTAATGTTTTAAAGTCAGAATTCGGTAAAATAAGATACTTTTTTTGCTATTTTTGTTATTGATATCACACCTTCTGCTCTTTTAATAAGCTTAATTTTTCAAACCTGTAATAAAGTTGACAACATTTGCACCTTTTCGGAAAGCTTATGAATTGAGGAAGTTATTTACGTAATTTGTACGCCAAGTGTCTTACATTTTTTTGGAGTAATCCCCCCCCGAAAGTAAACATTTTTAAAAGAAATAACGGAATTGCGATTTAAGGAGCTTTTATTTCTGAGGTTCTTGCAGTTTTCGCAAAGTGTTTTTGTTTAAAGGATTCCCTAATTTATCAGCTATTCGAAAAACGTCATTTTAGTCCCCAAAGCCAGGTACTTTTTTCACAATTGATAGTTTAACACCAAAGGACGGAATTTCTTAAAATAAACTTAAAAATTAAATAACTCCAAAACCAGTGGCATTAGACCCCTAGTTGACTAGGACAAAATTATAGCAAATTAGCTCTAGTATAACCTCATTTATGGAATAGGTCGAGTTACCAGTCACCCTGTATATCGATATCGGCCATTGACTCCTCATATTTCTTAACATCATTAACAATAGTTGTTTACCAAATAAGGTTTGCTACAACGTTCCACTAAACCGCTAGAGATAGGAAGGTAAACATCTATTATAATCAGCGGCAAATTTCCGCTATAATTCCTGGGATTTAACGGCACCGAAGTCAAATTATGAAGCCTCATAGTTTCGCCAGAGAGAAATGTGGAATAAAAGAAGAATGTACCTAGTGAATAAGATAGAAAAGGGCATGCTTCGATGGTTCGGTCATTTGGAAAGGATGGATGAAAGAAGATTGACGAAAGAGATATACAGATCGAAAGTGAGTGGACGGGTCGGAAGGGGCCGCCCTAGGCGTACTTTTTCGAGTCAAATCGGAGAACTACTGGAAAAGGGCCGAATCTTAAGTACCCGAAACCGACGTGCGTGCATGACTCGATGTATGAATGTGGAAGAAGCGAAAGAAAATTATCAAGATCGTAGCAAGTGGAAAGAAGTGGTCTCTGCCTACCCCTCTGGGAAACATGCGTGATTTAATGTATGTTTTATGTATGTATGTATAGTTTCGCCCTGTCCACGGTCTAGGTCTAGCTCACATACTCTTAGACGGACTTGCACGAAAAATTTAACACTGACACTAACTCGAGTTAGTAAACGTCAGATTCATACGAGAACTGTCATTTTAACTCGAGTTAGTGTTAACCCAGGGTTAAACTTTTCGTGCAAGTGACCCTTAGTACTACAAACATCACATATATGACACGGTCAAAATCAAAGTGTATGTATTGTAATAAGTATTAGTTTGCGGGTGGTAGGACCTTGTGCAGGGCCCGTCCGGATCGCTACCACCATCTTATCCATTAACCTACCGCCAAACAGCAGTGTTCGCATTGTTGTGTTCCGGTTTGGGGATAAGACAGCCGGTGAAATGACTAGCATAGAGGCATTCCATCTTGGTCCTCAGGGTTGGCAACGCATTTGCAGTCTTAGGATTGCATCGCAGTCCTGTGAATGCGAATGTCTATGGGTCACAGTTTCCACTTACCATCAGGTGGCCTGTGTGCTCGTTTGTCTTCTCTATGACATAAAAAAAAAAAGTAGGAAATAGCGACTCCATGGATTCTAGAACAACGATATGCCACCAAAATCCTAACCCTAGTTATGAAACCCCGTTAGTTATGTTCAGTCGAACTCAGAAGTAGCCGTACATTGCCGAATCGACCATTCACAAGAGTTGGCACGAATGGATTGAACGAAAGTAATCTCACCTATCATTGTGTGAGTGCCGTTCTTTGAACCGAAGTTCGAATTTCGAACCGAAAACCTGTTACTATTTTACACACTAGTTTACTTTCATTCACTCATTCAATCCATTCGTGCCAGCTCTTGTGAATCGACTTGTGCTCATATACTAAATTCAAACCACTTCTACTTTAATACGTCCCTGCGACAAGGTACTAAACACAGCTACTTTTAAAATCAACTGTACCTATGTAAGTAAAACAATTGTTTGTGTTCCGCATTTAATTGGTACTTGGCTGAGAAAAAACAATAAGTTTACTTCTCTGTCTGGGAGTAAGTAAACAATGTTTTTTTATCGTTACTTTAAAGCAACGCCGAAAGAATACTGGGTCAAATCGTTATCACACTAACATTGTTGTGAAAGTCGAGATGCTTATTATTGTAAATTACTAATAAATGTTGAGAACGTTACACACAACAAACGGACTACTTATTTAAAAAAACAAAGGACAATTTTACGCAATTTAACCTAGTGCCAAACTGCAATACTACTACAATACTCTAGATTTTTAATACAATATAATTATTAATACAATGCAATGGTAAATTTTCCCTTATTTTCTTAAATAACTTCATACCTATTTATCCTTTTTTTAATGTGGTTATAGGATTAACAACAAGTTGTTAGAGTGGTTGGTAATTCTGTAACTCTGCCTACCCCATTCTGGGATGAAGGCGTGTCGGTATGTATGTATGTATGTATGTGTATGTATGTATGTAAGTATGTGTGTGTGTGTGTGTGTGTATGTATCACAGACCACTTACCCTATAGACTCCGCTTCGGAACAGTTTGTCTAGTATCTCATTAAGCCAAAATGGCGGGGCGCGGGGGGCGGAAAGTGCACCGTGATTGGCTAGTTCAAAGTCAACGAATAATCAAGTGTGCGTGTCGTGGTGCGCGCCAATAGAACCATGGCAACCAATTAGTGTTCTGTGAGCATAAGCATGGCTTACGGGGGCGCCTTCTGCGGCGGGCGGGGGAGTCTATAGGGTAAGTGGTCTGTGGTATGTATGCTATTTATCCTTAAGACTTCTCCGAGCGTACGCCGGATGTACAGTGGCGCCCTCATTACTATTATTGTGTTTTCTAATTAACTAATGAATTTTCTTGCAATCAGACGATACGTTTTTGTAGCGCAAGTAAAAACACAATTTATGGGATACGTAACAAACTTTATTAACAATTATCCTTTAAGTAGTCAGCTTAACGGGAAAAGGTGGCCACTTTTTTCCGTTAAGTTGATAACTCGAAGGTGTATTGTTATTAAACTATGTGATATACCCTATAAGTTGTGTTTTCATTTGTAGTACAAAAAAACGACCGACTAATTTCAAGAAAATACTTTAGTTTATTAGAAAACTTAACAATAGTAATGAGGGCGCCACTGTACATCCGGCGTACGCTTGCCGCAGTCTAAGTTTAAAATCGTACGCCACGAAATATGGGATACGAGGTTCTTTCAAAGCAGTGACGACATGTTAATTCCTCCTCTCATTACTTTTATTCAAATATAATAGCCTATGTCACTTCGGCACCTAAGGGCCGGCGCTGACTGCCGGCATGGCACGGCGTGTCATGGCAAAGGATTTCGGTACTGATATAACTATTTTTAATCTTATTACCATGAGTATAGAATTCATGTTACTTTATTTTGACACAACGATGCCGAGGGAGGCCGCGGTAGGACATAACGTGCCTAAGCATTCCACGGGATGCCGCGGAAGGCCGTGTTATCCTTCGGAATGCTGCAGCACAACTTACCGTGCCATCCTGTGCCGTGCCGGCAGTCAGCGCCGGCCCTATTGTTGTTGCTTGAGTGGCTGGGTCGACAGCAGGATGCCACAGCATACCGCGGAATGCCGTAGCGGCCTTCGGGATGCCACAGCATAATTTGCCGTGTCATGCCAGCAGGATGCCACGGCATGCCGCGGAAGGCCGTGTTATCCTTCGGAATGCTGCAGCACAACTTACCGTGCCATCCTGTGCCGTGCCGGCAGTCAGCGCCGGCCCTAAGGCGAATCTAACTACACCTAATATTTAAAAATTGATCAAGGCTTAAACGCAAAAAAATAGATATACGAGTACATACATACACTCGAAAAACATAGCCCTCCAGTCGGGAAAAATGGCGGACATAATGCCTTCAGGAATTTTCTACCTCTCGCTCCATCACATGATGAGGTAGGCTCTTCAAATTGACACGCAAAAAAAAAAACTAACGGCCCGCTACCGGGTTCCCCCAGCTGTAAATTTCTGACTTTCCCGGTGGATTTTTCAATAAATTTCTTTCATACAAACTTTGTCCTGACAATGTCGAACAGAACAAAAATGAAATCAGCCAAATCCGTTCAGCCGTTGTCAAGTTATAGATAGCGTGACCAGGATAAATAATGTTAATAACATAAAATTATTACGTATACAGGGTGTTAACGGGGTCGTGATACAAGTGATCACCTCTGTGTTCTGCCAGCGAATATGAGCAACTTTCCCTATGGAACCAGCTTGGAAATCGGGAAAAAAAATCAGCTGTTTCATAGAACAAGAACAGGGGTAGGTACTCGACCAAAATGTATGAAGCAGCTGATTTTTTTTTCCCGATTTCCAAGCTGGTTCCATAGGGAAAGTTGCTCATATTCGCGGGCAGAACACAGAGGTGATCACTTGTATCACGACCCCGTTAACACCCTGTATAAAGATAGATATCTTTGCCTTTGCATAGTATAAAACAAAGTCACTTTACACGCCCGTCTGTCTGTCTGTATATCGGTTTCTGCTAACACTTCCTCAACCACGCAACCGATTTTAATGTGGTTCACCATCACCTAGATAAATTTGCAAGGCAATTTTAAAACAGTTCGCGTTAGTGGAATGGGATGAAATTTTGACCGCGTATGCCTGACGACATTGCAATAAGTACTATGGAATCAAAGAGCTGATCTAATGACGAAGTTGGAAGATGGCGACAGGATATTCGCTGTACTTAACGTAGACCCACCGTGTTGTGAAATTTTTGACAGAAACTTATCTCTACATAGTATAAACAAAGCTTCCCGCATCTGTCCCTCTGTATGTACGCTTCGAATTTTCAAAAATACGCAACCAATTTTAATGCGGTTTTCATCAATAGATTATTTATAATAAATTATGGTTTATGGACGGATAAACTAATTTTAAATAGAAGCTTTATTAACTAGGGTCGTTTGTAGACAAGTTTAATGAAAATTGGGTAGCGCAGTTTAAGAGTTCCGAACGTAGAGTCGCAATTTTATATTTTCTCCTCGTCGTTTTACGCATGATACTATAATCAACAGGTATTATCAACATATTGGCTTATTACATTATAAGTATAATTAAATTAACACAAAATAAATACATTCCCTGCCGACACTTGAGTAAATCATATTGTGTGAATTGAGGAATTAGATTGTAACAGTTACGAACGATTACGTTTACTCAGTCTTTGTCTGCAACATTATTATGCCGTTTTAAAATATCGGTTGGTCTGAGACTCAAACAAGGAAAAAAATACTTATTCAGCTGACTTTTTGTATTTCGCATCAAGTTAACTGATTAATTTTCGCTGTTAATTGTTTTTTTTAGTAGGCTAGATACGTGTTTTTTTTTTAATATGTTACTAATTAAATAATATTAAAATTCATATTTGAACATACAGTCACTCAATAAAAATGTTGAGCATACTTAGAACCTTGTCATTTTGAATGTCATTGTCATTGTAATGTGTGTCATTTAACATTCTGCTTGAACATTACTATGACAACGCACTAAAGTGCTTAACATTTTCGTTGGGGTACTGTACATACATACCATAGTGATCATGTACATTGCTATTCGACATAACTCGTCGTTTTTGGGACACACATTGTATAAATTTCATAATCTTTGTAACAAAGTTTAAAAAAGGCAACGGGTTTTTTTCCTCGCCAGTGTGTTTACAAACAGGATAGAAAGTTGAAGAGTCATAAAGGAAGCGAGGAGAAAGTAATAGTACGAAATTAAGACACAATTACGTATACCATACAACATTATTAAACGACCGCATGTCGTTACATTAACTGCTTTGTTTTGGCATAGAACAGACAATAGGACACACAGACACACGATAGAAGTACTACTCACTCAATTAATACGAATACAAAATAATAACATACCATTCTAGGAGGTCCCCATTCAGAAATTTTAAACTTCTCAAAGGTATCAGCAACCTTTATATTCCTTGCGATGCCGTTCATTTTACTTAATTATAATTAACTAATTTGCGATTGCACTTTCCCGCTAAGAGCGTTCGAAATTTGAACCGGTCGCGGTGAACGGCAGCGCGCGCACCGGTGGATTTACGACTGTCGTGCGCACACAGCGAGCGTGCATTATATTTTATTAACGGCCAGTTCTCTCGGACTATTGAAAATAATATAAAAATACTGGCTGAATGTAAAATGAAAAATAAATCAAATGGAGTTTCAATCTCACATTTTACTATTTAAGGACTACTTAAGTGTCCCTTTAAATTATTCAATTGATGAAGCGATTAATTCGCTCATTCCCGAAATACCAGAATTTTACAATACCAGATTCTCAATATACATGAATCTCAAAAAATAACATTTAAATTTCGGTATCGTTGATTATGCTTACCTAATATTTCGAAGCTGGTGATTTGGGAATCTGGTAAAGAGAGTAGTCTGGTATTTTAAAATTCTGGTATTTCGGGAATGAGCGGATGAATTCCATATTCAATATTATTTAAGAAAAATATATTCGAGTCGTTACAAAGATATACTCTCATGCTACTTGGATACTGAACATACCTACGGAAACTATATAAGGGTAAAAATCAAAATAAATGTACATAAGGACGCTATTTAAATGTCACTTAAATGATGTCTAACTTACAATTTCATTACAATTGACGTATGTTTGACGTTAACCAACAGTTTCGTGACGGTGACAAAACTCTCTTTAACTGGACATTTATTTTGATTTTTACCCATAAATCAAAATATTCAATGGTCATGCGTTGTAACATCACACACACTACGCACCAAAATTGGCATAGACGATATTAGCGAAACAACCACCAGGTTAAAAAGTGGTTTGGACCTTATCATAATTTATACATACATACATACTTACATTAAATCACGCCTGTTTCCCAGAGGGGTAGGCAGACACCACTTCTTTCCACTTGCTACGATCTTGACAAATTTATTTCGCTTCTTCCACATTCATACATCGAGTAATTTATAAAGTTAGGTTTATTTTATAACAACCCCGTAAAGTTTAGGGTTTCGGAATAAACACTATTATATATTATGAACCATTATGCATTATGACCCATTATGTATTTTGATCTTTATACATTATGATCCGTACTACCCGCAAGCGGTACTCCAGAAATTCAGTAAAATGCTGCAATGATGTGATATATTTTTAGAATCGGCTTAGCCAGCCCTTTCATTAGATACCAACACGATAGGTTTCAGAACTAAATATTTTTTTTTTTCATTTGGATATTTCTAAGGAGAGACAGGGTTGGGAATCCAAATCTGCCGTGATATATCTATAATGCCGTTATCTGACATCTGGTATTTTTTTACTTGTAATGCTATATTAATGAGAAAAAAAATCTCTATCAATCTGTATTTGCGATTTTTAAAACAAGAATTTGTTAGATAACGGCATTATAGATATATCACGGCAGAAATAGAGAGGCCTTGCAGTAGGATACTACTACAGGCTACTAAAAACAGGTAATGTGGTCATCAATGTCATCATATAAAAGGGGGGTCTATTTTTTTTACTAAAAACTATTTCTGAACGATTTAGGCGCTGCGCTACTACAAAAATATCGTATTGTAAACTGCTATAAACACACCTACGAACATAATAGTGCATATATCAGAGGATTGAATTAAATAATACATCACGAGTATAATACCGTAGAGCTGTGCCTACAGCAATTTCAAGGTTTTTATTTGTCTGTCACGCATTCAAATGTCAGGTGCATTAACTGCACTTTTATTGTAAAAGTCTGTAAATCAGCACGAGTAAATAAAGCATGGTAGGCTATTTATGTTTCCTGCATTGTAAATGGAGGTATAAATACTAAGGCATGTATCCCACTGTCAGCGAGGGTTAAGACAAGCGTTTTTTAATGTTTACATTAACATTATTTTTTTATTGATTTCATCATAACATAATCTTTTCTAATGAGTGTTAAAAAAGCGAAAGTGAGCTTAACTGTAAGTTAACATTAGCGATTTTAATGAAACCTACTAATATTATATATGCATCGGTTTGTGTGTGCGTGCGTGCGTGCCTGCGCATGTGTGTGTGTGTTTGTATGTGTGTGTGTGTATTAGTTTGTTTATTAGTTTGTTCCTCCTTCACGCTGCAATGGCTGGATAGATTAGTCTGAAATTTTTAAAAGGAGAACGCTTATAAATTAACACAAATTACTTTTCATCCCGGAAATATTAAAAGTTCCCGAGGGAATAACCACAATCGAAATCTACGCTGACGAAGTCGCATGCAGAAGCTAGTTCTGCATATGTATGTAATGCATTTGTATGTATAATTAATCCTGATCAAAATCGATCTAGGTGAATTAAAGAACAACCGTACCCTTACCATGAGTTACAATTACCCTACTCACTTGCACCCTATAAGAATACTTGCGAGGTCTGCGAGGGACAGACCTTCGACCCGGTAACTCGTACGTTCGGGCACACCTTTCGACGACAATTCGATGAACATTTTACTCGAGGTACGGCTGAGGTGCGTGTACGTGCGAATCTTACTGTAGCTAAACTAACATAGTTACCACTTATGATAGCGTGACTATTGGTACGTCATTTGTTTCGCGCGTAGTCAGCGTGAGCGGGCCGAGAGCGAGAAGGGTAGATTTTGACGCTAGCGCTCCGTCAGTGTCAGACGCTTGGACTCATACCTAATTCGTGTTCTACTAGTACTATCAAACTCATTCTCATCTCATTACATACCTAATTAAGTTTATTTACATTAAAATAAAATGGAAATATACCTATCACACAGATAAAAATGACACTTGGGCTGTAACAAGGTCGTAAAAAAACAGTTTAAAATTAAAGTGCAGAGTGGCCGGTTTTTAATTATTAACCTCATTCACTTTGCGGTGGAAAACTTATGGATAATTAGCTTATTAATCGCTGTAGCTAGCTGGCAGTGTACCAACTGCTTTACTCTGCAAGGCAGTGGGTAATACTAGTGTAGGTACTGGCCATGAGTATTATACTACAAGTTATGTATTTCTAGTTACGTTTTAATATGGGTAATCATGCTCCATGGTTATATTGAGGTAATCTGTATTGTAAATCATTCTATTGCTTTCTTTTGCTTCGTAGCTGGATGTAAACATCGATTCTTTTAAGCAAATTTGTCATCAACCTTTACTTATAAGGTAACAAATTAAATAGTCACTATGGAGCATAGTTACCCATGGGGGAGCAAAGTAGGAACATTTTACGGTAGATAAGGCGATCGAGCACACAGGCCAACTGATGGTAAGAGTGGTACCTGTGACCCATAGACATTAGCATTCTCAACAGTACAATCTTAAGACTGCAATCATAAGAATGCAAATGCGTTGCCAACCCTGAGGACTAAGTTGGATGCCTCAATGACAGTAATTTCACCCGTTGTCTTATCCCTACACCGGAACACAACGGAAACTTTAAAGGAAGTGTTGACCCGACGGAATAGGTGTTATATGTTTAACGTCAGTATCTGTCCGTCTATTTGAGGAATCGTAGCTAACAAACGGATAGACCGATTCAGGTGCGAATTTAAGAAAGCTGGTTTGATCGGAATAGTTCTTAGTTCCCACTTGATTGCTCGTGCAAATCGACCTTATTTCTAAGCAAATATGGGCTATCACTGGTTACTCTAGTTACACACAGTTAGGTTTAAGATATTATATCAACTCGTCTCTTCACTCTGAGCTCCAGAGGCCCTACTTTGAAAGAAGTTCGACTTTACGTTCCATCCCTGTCACTTATAATTGGATACTAAATCGAGAGAAGGGGATAGAGCTAACGTAACCTCGAACGTCGATTTTCAAAGTAGGGAATCAGAGTACCAGCGTTTGTTAGCGTGATCAAGCCGCAGCTATCGTATTCTCTAACCAGTTAAGGTCGTTTGTGTTGATACCTTTACTTGTTGGTTGACCTTAAAAATACATGTATTAAATCAACTGTACCTACTAAGGGATTTTTTACTGGTTTTGTTTCTTCTTATTTAAGAGCAAGGCTCATGTTTTTGGCTTTTATTTATCTTGTTATATTTAAATACCTAGGAAACAAGTCTGCCGGCCTAATCAATAACGCAGTAACTATGATAAACCTCCAGTAGTAATATCAACCTTATTATTACCGATATAGAATTTAATCTGCTTTGGTGATTGAATTTAAGATACAGCTTATTGGCTTGTGTGTGTACTTTTAATTAATCTATAAAAAGAGTATTTACCTAATATTTATATTAACAATACAGGGCCTCTATTCTAATAGATAAACCCATATCGCCTTTGACAGGTTATCGTATTGTCAATATTACGATAGCTCTATGTATTTGATAGTAATGGCGACCGAGTTTCAAACAATACGATAACATGCTAAAGGCAATATGGCAAGACCCAGTAGAATACAGTGTGTAAATGGTATACGGGCGTTCCTTTTAACTGTGGTTAGTATAACCCCTACTGAGCACATTTAGGCATCAGCTTTTGTTAAAATTAAATTTAAAAAAAAAAACCATACAAAATAATTTAACACGCAATGTATAACGAAAAATGCAATTAATTAAACATTACGTACTTACCTGACAGATGGACTTCGATGTACATTGCGGGTCGATAGTATGTTCAAAAATTAATAACGGTGTATACGTTAGCGTAATCAAAATAATTATTTCTGTTAATGATTAGTAGAGTCTTAATCTATGTCCAGTTTTAATAAACGCCCGTATACCATTTACACACTGTATAGGCGCAGTACACAGTATTAGTCTTTGTAGAACCATATCACTTTTGACATGTTATAGTATTGTCAACGTTATGATAGCTCTTATTTACTAGACAATAATGGAGACCGATCTATGTATTGTGAAAATATTGTCACGACGAACGTTATTTAACGGTAAGAGATACAGTCTGGTGACAGACAGACAGACAGACGGATATACGGACAGTGGAGTCTTTGTAATAGGGTCCCGTTCGTTTAGGTTCACTTCGCCGACATTCCCATTTCGTTAACATTCCTACTTCATCTACAATCGCACTTTGTCAACATTCCCATTTCATCCATGTTCCCATCTCGTCCTTTTCCCACTTCGTCCACATTCCCATTTCATCCATATTCCCATTTCGTCCTTTTCCCACTTCGTCCACATCCCCATTTCGTCCATATTCTCACTTCGTCCACAATCCCACTTCGTCAACATTCCTAGCACGCGTAAAGTAAAATCAAAAGTAGAGTAAAAACATAAATAAAATGTGGACGAAGTGGGAATGTGAACAAAATGGGAATATGGTCGAGATGGGAATGTTGACAAAATAAGAAGTGGACGAATTGGGATTGCTGACGAGATAGGAATGTGAACGAAATGGAATTGTGGACGAAGTGAACCTAAACTGTCCCGTTTTTACCCTTTAGGTACGGCACCTTAAAAATCGAGGCGGTCTTAGATCGATGCTACACGAGCGTGGCCTGTGCGTTGCGTCGTCGCCACTGCGTTTTTCTACATATAAATTAGAGCGACATGCCACACGATGCGTTGAAATACTTGCATCGCTTTATGTTGAAATCACGCTCGCGTGGCATCGCTCTCAAGACCGCCTCGATTTTTAGGGTGCCGTACCCAAAGGGTAAAAACGGGACCCTATTGCAAAGTGGAGTCTTTCGGACTGTCCGTCCGTCCGTCTATCTGTCATCAGACTGTATCTCATGAACTGTAATAGATAGACCGTAGAAAAATTCACAGATAATGTATTTCTGTTGCCTCTATAACAACAAATACTAAAAACAGAATAAAATAAATGTTTAAGGCCGCCCATACAACAAATGTGTGTTTTTAGCCGTTTTTTTGCTCGACATTTATAATGGCAACAGGTATATGCTTGAAATACTCATAGAATAGTTAGTGATAATGTTCACTTTAAAAATAAATAATTAAATTTAAATAAAATAAATATTTAAGGGCTCCCATACAACAAACGTGATTTTTATAGATAATGCTATGGAACTATTAGTGCACAAGTCTGACTCACACTTGGCCTTTTTTTTTGTATGGTTTGTCATGTGTAGTGTGCCATAACAAGTAAGTACTAAATAGTTTTTCATAAAATTATTCTACATTACAGTTAGATAGCTACATATTGTAAAACAAAGTCCCCTACCACATCCGTCTGTCTGAATGTTTATGATAAACTCGAAAACGACTGAACGGATTTTCATGCCATTTCTACCATCAGTGAGATAATCTTTCATAGAAGGTGTGTATTATGAATTCTGGTTTATGCATGGTTGTTACAGATAATTCACATCAACCGAAGCGAAATATGTTTCCTACTCTTTTGTGAATTATATTTTATTATTATTTAACTAATTTACTACTTTATATCATTAGCCTTGAGTTTGGTTTAGGTTAGGTCAATTTGTGTTTGACCATCAATGTTTTTTATATTTTCTTTGTTTTTTTTAATATACTACCAACTCTTTGAGCTGATGCGTGTACATCAATGCACTTGTTGTTTTGTTTTGATTTTTTTTTTCATTTGGCCATAATGCATGTATGAGGCACTCGTTTCCTATCAATAAAGATAAAATATTCCACAAGTAAAACTAGTAATTAATTAAGTAAAGTTTCTGATGTTATCACATTAATTAATTACAAGCTATTTTTAACACAAGTAGTAGTAAAAAAATAGTAGTTGATATCTTAAGAGATGCTTAGGCTTGATCCTAGATAATGATTGATCAAATATCATCAGCTTTGGCTTAATGCATCTATGAAAGTTGGTATAAGAAGTATTGATAAGGGTGGGGTACATATGAATATGGCTTTGTAATAGTAGATATGGCAACCAAAATCGGGGCTATCAAAAGCAAAGTAGGATTAACAGTGATAAGGATGCACTTACGAAGGAGGCACTTTGACCTATTTAATACATTTAGCTAAACTATAACTTTGAAAATTAGGTCATATAAGCATTGTACTTCCAAAATACCTGTATCATATCTACTATACGATTTTAATTATCAATTACTACTCTATGCTATGTTGCCGATAAGATTAGGTGTACAAACATACAAGAAATAAATCAATAGGTATGAGGAAAAAACAAACCATTTAAAAACAAAAAAATGCCATAAGATTACTACCGCTATCGCTGTCCTTGATCTAACATGCAAGCGCGGAAAAAAAACTGTTAGGTGAAAAGTGCCGCAACACGGCCTGAAAACCCATTGGAAAATAAACAATAACTCACCGTTTTGAGCTTTTTCTTTGGTCCGCACGGTTCCTCCATCTCTAGTAGTGGGTAACCACACTCACTGGTACCTATTAATTAATATGTACCGTTAGCTTTATGTGAAGAAAATTAATTCGCGTATCCCATTAATTCTACGTTTATCCCGGACACGAGAGGGGATACTGAGGAAAGTGCGGGGGAAGCAAAAGATTTTGGCAGATGACATTTTAGATGCGTTTAGAAATATGTAACAAATGTCATGTTGCCTTACACGGCGCAGAATCGTGTACTCAATCTTAACATAATTCCCATTCACTTACAAGCACGTCCACGTCAATTCTTAGTCTATGGTCTATCACCTTTTTTCAAAGAAGTTTTTAATCAGTTGAATGAAGTAAAAAAAAAACCTACATGTATTTGCCACAAATGCCACAGATTATAGGATATGTTGGTATTTGCTGTCAAGCAAGATTTGCTCACAGATTATAGGATGTCTAAAACTCGACGAGAAGTCGAAATTGAATAAAAAGTAGGTAACTGCGGTCGGTTCCAAGTCTGTTCTGCGGCTACTGCAGTACGCAAATAAAGTAAAGTAGTTTTTGTTATGATGACTATCATACCTTTTATGAATATCGATTTATTTTAATAGAACACTTCAGTATTTTTTGTTTATCTTTTCTGTTAGTGGAAGCCACAAGCACAGCAACCACAGTAACCACTGTAAGCAAAATGCCTGCAGTAACGTCTACAATCGACGAACAGAATGATCCTGATCAGCGAATGTGGCACGCTCTCAAATGGCATATAACACGAGAACGCCAGAGAAAGAAACAAGGTAGGTTCTACACGAGAAAATGTATCTAAAGCTGACTAGATAGCTTTTTGAATCTAAATGTAAACTACAGTTGATTTATGTATTGTATTCTAACAGTATTCAAGAGTGTTGATGTTAAATTTCGTTTTCAGAATATGAAGCAGAGGTGGAAGAGGAAAGATTGAGAAAAGAACGTGAAGCTAGAGAGAGACAAGATGTCATGACACTGGGTTAGCTTTTAAACAAGATTTATAATTTCACTTTTGATTTTTAATATGGCAAGGTTTATGGTTCAGTACACTAACTACTACTGTTATATTGGCATCTTGGTGTTATTGTTCAAAACTGAGCCAACACATTGCACTGTTTTAAGTGAAAATATTTTGTTCCTGAAGTTATATTGCTAGGCACCATCGTGATTATGTCAGTTGAGACAACTCCAAAACTGGACATAAGCCTTCGCTAAAGATCTTCAGGACTGATCCTTTGCTGTTTGCACCAGTGTAGACATTGTTATAAATTCTTAGTAGTATAAAAATCTGTTGGTATCCTGCTTTGGCGTGGGGGAGTGGGGATAAGAAAACTAGTGAAATTACTAGCATAGAGGCATTCCATCTTATAGAAGTAAATTGTAAACAGCAGCGAGAGGAGGGGAATCCTGTTCCACCGTGATACAGTTTTTACTAGTACGGGGAACAGAGGACGCTTACTCACTGTATTAAACTACCCACTTGCTACAAGAAATTGTGTACCTATTTTGTAAGCAGTTATGACCTATAAGAAGGCTGAATAAAGTTATTATTATTATTATTATTATTATCTTGGTCCTCAGGGTTGGTAACAGTTTTGGGGGTA
Source organism: Acleris laterana (assembly GCA_963966035.1). NCBI lineage: Eukaryota > Metazoa > Arthropoda > Insecta > Lepidoptera > Tortricidae > Acleris > Acleris laterana. The sequence goes on from OZ014441.1 coordinate 3,073,776, forward strand.
ATAATGCCATATTAAACTTATGAATTCCACAGACGGCTGTGGCCGACATCTAAAAGTCGTGCCACTGACACCATGACGGCTACAGCCTTCACAAGTCCAAGATTAAAAGAGGCTTTATTTTGATTGAATTAAGTTGTAATTTGCATAGCATAGCACACATTATGTTTGGCATGTGGGTGACGTATTTTGTGATCGACGTATGGTGTCCAAAAGGTTAATAAACAAATCTTGGCTAAGATAGTATTTACAACCGGCTGCGTGGACATTATCTATGTTATTAACTCTGAATAAATTTGCATTCCAGAGGAGACTAAAGAACAAATTGAACAATTGGAACAAAAATTGAAACAGCTGGAGAAAGAGAAACAGCAGCTGTTCATGAAACTTAAGAAGGTGCTTAATGAAGATGAGAACAGGAAGCGGCAACAACAGAAGGAATCCAAGTGAGTAGATCCTATTTTATCTGTCTAGTGTCAGTTCACCCCTAATTTTCATTTGTCTATGGGTCAGTGGGCTGATATCACACCAACCAACCGTATTAGTTAGATACAAAGTGCTTATTTCTATTGCCCCTATAACAACAAGTAATTAATAAAACAAATAAGGGGCCCATACAAAGAATGTGATATTGGTGTTCTTTTCTCAACTGTAACAATCTCTTCAATGCATCCCTTTAACTGTATGAAAACTTGTGAAATTTTCGAAAAGTAAGAAATGTATTGCGATTGATAATGGTCATGTGCGAGTTAGACTCGTGCTCTGATGTTTCCGTTCCTGACAACACACAATATAAGTTCTAATTCATTGGTATTATAAATGTCTAACCAGCAAGTAACCGAGAACAAATCAAAACAGAATAAGTAACCTTAAGATTAATTTGCATACTGACTTGACAGAAGCGCGTGTAGTGGATCTGTTGTGTTTTTTCTGGTTATAATCCTTGTGAAGTGTTTATCCCTGTGTTTTGTTTTGTTGGGTGGTGGTATAGTAACAATAAATTTATCTGGTGAGTAAATAGCGTAGTTTTCTCCAATTGGCCGTTCGGCCTCTTGGACAATGGCGGAGAATGAAAAGGAGAAACCCCCGGATGAGGGCAGTGGCAACCTGAGCAATATGGTCGTTGACGAGTCAATTAACACAACATCTCGAAAACGCACCAGCACAGCCTTGCAGTTGAACTCTGAAGGGGGGAGACGCGACATCAAAAAGGTTATTGTGGATCCGGAAAATGCTAACCCGTCAGTCGCAAATATGTATAAGCATTCGTCCTTAGACCATGATGGATCCCATACGTACGGTAAGGAAGACTGTGGCCCATTTGTTGTCCATGTCTCCCGCGACACAGAGGTTGCTGACTCTGGTGTAGGTCTGCGACCAATTAAAGTTGGTCTTATTTTCGTCCAAAACAACATTCAAAATGTCAAAAAAGACGGCATCAAGTCTCTGGGTCGTAATAGGGTTTCGGTTGAATTTAAAACCGCAGAGGATGCAAATAAAGTAATTGGGAACCCTTGCTTAGCCCGGTACAAATTGTCAGCTTCGATCCCCTCGTACAACGTATCTCGGATGGGACTTGTTCGTGGAGTCCCTGTAGAATGGTCAATGGAGGAATTTGTAAACGCGACTGATCTTAAGGAAGGTTACGGTAAAATCTTGTAGGCCCGACGTCTACACCGTAAAGAAACAAAACCAGATGGCCCTTCTTGGATACCAACTCAGTCTGTTGTCCTGACTATTGAGGGACAAAATTTGCCTCAAAAATTATATGCCTTCTACACTTCATTGATTGTGGAAACATACCAGCTCCCAACAATACAATGCAGAAAATGTGTTAGGTTCGGACATGTACAAAACCAGTGCCGCTCGGAAGCACGCTGCTATCGGTGTGCTCAAAAACACCCAGGTGACCAATGTACGGTCTCCCAGGAAAATTCTACCTGCCTGTCTTGTTCTGGCAGGCACTTTGCCACCGATATCAATTGCCCTGAATTTACTAGACAAAAATCTATCAAAAGAGTCATGTCTGAACAAAGTATTTCGTATGCAGAAGCCGCGGCGCGCTTTCCTCAGGTACGGAGACCATATGCCGATGTAGCGAAAGCCATGTTTGCCCCTGTTGCTGAGCCTCCAAGACGCCCCTCAACATCACACTCCTATTCCTCTATCCCTTCATCCCCCCTTAAGACAACCTCTTACCGCAAGACTGTGGAACGTTCCCCCCGTCCTAGGTCCCCCCTTCGTGAGGGATATGACAGGATTGCACACCAAAATATAGTGGCATCTCCGACATCACAACTCCCCAATGGGCATGGGTATCCCAGCCCCCCTCAAAGAATAAGTAGAGTCACCCCAAATGAAGACCTCCTAGAGCTTTTGTTTAAGCTACTAACTAACATCGTCTCCAAATGGAGTGATGTTTTACCGTACGACGTTGCCCCTCTCATGATTACCCTTGCCGAAAAACTGTCCAATGGCTTCGCCGGCCCCCACGCTGACACATATCCTACAGTGGAACAGCAGGAGCATTGTTCCTAAAAAAATGGATCTTATAAATCTGATTAACTCAAATAATATATCTGTTGCAGCCATTTCGGAGACATGGCTGAGACCTGGAATACGCTTTAGGATTTCAGGTTTTTCATGTCTTCGAGATGACCGTGATGATGGTCGTGCAGGTTCTGCACTTCTTATAAAAAGAAATATCCCTTATTCATCAATTTCTCTCCCTCCCCACACCCAAGATATTAATGCCGTGGCTGCTCAAATTATGGGCATCAATTTTGTTTCTATTTATATCCCCCACCCTAATTTGAACCTTCTGCCAGACTTGTCTTCTATTTTTTTTTCTGTCCCCCCGCCCCTGGTAATACTAGGAGATTTTAATTGCCATCATACTTCCTGGGGCTCTTCTTACACTGACTCCTTTGCTCCATTCCTTCTAGATTTATTTGACGACATTAATGTTTGCGTCATTAACGATGGATCCCCAACTCGCAGAGTGTACCCTGGTCAGAATAATCATTCAGTCCTCGACCTCACTGCTTGCTCCCCTAACCTCGCATCCCTATTATCATGGACGATCTTAAATCAGTCCTGTGGGAGTGATCACTTCCCAATTATCGTCTCTAACCCTAGTACTATTCTTCCCTCTTTTGCACCTGAACCACTCTTAAAGTATAAAATTCAAGCTGCTGACTGGCCAAATTATTGTCTTTATGCGGATCGGAAAGTTAAAGATTTGGACCCAGTAACCTCTCATAATTACCTGAATCAGTATAACAATTTCCTTACAATTTTACTAGAATCTGCAGATAAATACATCCCCTTAAAAAAGTCGCCCATCCGTAAAATTTCTTCTCCCCCCTGGTGGGATGCAGATTGTACAGCTGCGGTCAAAAAGAGGAATGAGGCTGAGAAATCATTTAACGAAACTGGGAATAGTGATGATTTTATTAATTACCAAAAAGTTTCAGCGCATACAAAACAATTCTTGGCAAAAAAAAAAAAGAAGGGATGGAAAGGTTTCTGTGAAAGTTTGGCCCCCAGGACACCCTCCACTGTAGTTTGGAAGAGCATCAAACGTTACAGAGGTTCATTCAAGCCTGACCCCTTATCATCGGGTAACTCATCTGCGTGGGTGGAAGACTTTGCAGACAAACTGGCTCCTCCTTATGTCCCTGAATACATACAGCTTTCCCTCACTCCTCCGACCCATTCTAATGATGCTTTTGACCAAAGCTTTTCATTGTCGGAGCTTAACATAGTGCTCGACGGTATCCGTAACTCTTCACCCGGCGAGGACGGGGTTCCTTACATTTTCGTGAGTAAGCTCGGTTCCTTCGGACGAAAATACCTACTTGAGATCCTTAATGGTTGTTTTGCGTTTGGGGAGATCCCGGAATCTTGGAAGAGTCAGGTGATAATACCTATCCCTAAAGGTAATAAAAACATCTTGGAGGCAAGTTCCTTTAGACCCATAGCCCTCTCTTCGTCTATTGGTAAAATACTCGAGCACTTAGTTAAGAACCGTCTCGAATGGTGGGCCGAAAGCAGAATGGTTTTGGCAGAGTCTCAGTTTGGGTTCAGAAGGGGTAGGAGTACCATGGATAGTCTAGGCATCCTAACTTCGGATATTCGTCTTGCCTTTTCTGGTAAACAAGATCTTTTTGCGTGCTTCCTGGATGTGAATGCTGCATATGATAATGTTCAACTTCCGCTGCTCAGAGGCAAACTGCTCCAGCTGAGCATCCCCGTGAGGATTGTCCATTTCATTTGTAAACTATTCATGGGTAGAACAATCAAAATTAGAGATGGTAACTTGAATCCCCTTCAAAGAACTCTCTGGCAAGGGATACCCCAAGGATCGGTCCTCAGCCCACTCCTATACAGCATCTACACCTCTGATCTTGACCAGTCGGTTCTGCCTTTTTGCCAGATGCTCCAGTATGCTGATGACCTGGTTTTGTATACCGCAACTGACTCGACCACCACTGCCTCCTCACGACTCAACGAAGCCCTTAGTTACTTGACAGACTGGATGGATGAACATGGTTTGTCACTGTCCCCATCTAAGAGCCGGGTTGTCACATTCACGCGAAAAAGGGTTATACCTACAATTCATTTATCTTGCGAGGAGAATTTAATCCCTAACTGTGAGTCTGTAAAATTTTTAGGCGTTATTCTTGACTCGAAATTGACCGGCGTTCAGCATTTAAATTATGTTGCTAGCAAGTGCGAGAAAAACATTAATGTTCTCCGTAGCCTCTCGGGTGTCTGGTGGGGCTCCCATCCATACTGTCAAAAAATTATGTACAATGCTTTAGTTCGAAGCCATATTGACTACGGATCCTTTATTCTTGAGCCTTGCAACAAAGTAGCCCTTAAAAAAGTTGATTTGGTTCAATCAAAATGCCTTCGCATTATACTTGGGGCTATGAGGTCCTCTCCAAGAAACGCTATGCAGGTTGAATGTGTTGAGCCGCCTTCTTACCTCCGGAGACAATACTTAGCAGATCGGTTTGTGTACAAAGCGCTATCACTATCTAGTCACCCTCTTCACTCACGATTGGATTCTTTATCCCGAGAGATGACCGACAACAGATTCTGGGCCCATAAGGACCCTCCACGGTTAATTTTAAGTTATACTAAGTTAAAAAATCTTTCCTTCCCATACTACAAAACCGTAAAAAATCCATTGTTTGAGACTGAATATAATGCTTTAGTTTATCTTCCAAAAGTAATGCTTGATTTTGGCATATTCAAAGATGATCCTGGAGCCAACAAGAAGTTTAACAAAGCCCTAGAAGAATGGCAGGACTGGCTCCCAGTTTTTACAGATGCATCAAAATTATCCACTGAAGGGGAAGTCGGTGCTGCAGTCTGGATACCAAAGTATAAAATTTTGTTAAATTCCAAATGCCCTCCAAAGACTTCGGTCTTCATTGGTGAGGTGGTAGCTTTATTTGAAGCAATATCTTACGTCGAATCTCACGGCGTTCCCAGATCTATCATCTTTTCTGATTGTAGAAGCTGCCTGCAAGCAATTAGCGGAAATCAATTTAAAATGAAAACAAAATTCCCGTTAATATTAAAAATTAAAGAACTGCTACTTGTATGCGAGAATAAGGGTATAGAGGTCGTACTTTCGTGGATTCCGAGTCATTGCGGCATTGTCGGCAATGAATCTGCGGATACATGGGCTAAAAACGCGGTTGATACCGGTTTGAAGATCCATTACATTCACTTCACTTCTGACCTTTTAGCTATGGCTCATGCGGACGCGAAAGATTCATGGCAGGAAGAATGGAACGTTTCTAAACTGAGCAAAGGTAGAAAATATGGAGAGATTCAACCTACCATACCAACGAAGCCCTGGTTCTTTCGGTTTAGATCGGCCAACAAACAAACTACATCAACTATTTGTCGTTTACGTTTAGGACATGTGTGTACCCCAGTCTTCCTTGCCAAGATCAGGGTCCGGGATAGCTCCCTGTGTGAATGTGGGCTCGACGAGGGCACGACTGACCATATCTTTTTTAACTGTCCTAGATTTAGTTATTCCATGTATGACATTTTGCCTCGGGATATTCCGCGGCCAACTAATTTTCAATCTCTTCTCGCCTATCCTAATTCTCTTAAATTACTTGTAAAATATATTCAATCGCACGGTATTAACCTTTAATTTCAAAATGTTCGTTAATCTTTGTCTTAGTCTAATTTTCTGTGATAGCTTACCTACCCTGTTTCTATTAACTTATCTTCCACTCACCTTATGTTATTGCATTTGTCCGTCATTTGTTTTGTGGCTTATGTATGTTTGTGCCGTCCTTAACTCGTGTTATTTGTTTTAGGTCTCCTGAACTCCGAACATTTCCACTTAATAAAAAAATCCTCCACCGAACATTTCCCCAGCGTGTCTAATGTCAAGTTGTCATTGGCGAAATACATCTTGCTATAAAAGATGTGAAAGCCATTAAAAAAAAAAAAAAAAAAAAAAAGTAACCTTAAGACATTAAGATTAATGTGTTTAAGTGAGGAGAGGATGATAGACAGACGGCGTAGGCTATACAATGCAGGACCCCTGTTGGTACCCTTCAGGAACGGCTCTTAAAATAATATAGTTACGAAACCAATTTCATAACTCAGTCTAATAGAAGCCCTGTACAACGTTAAATTAGTAACCGTAGCTACAAATTGTATGTATTTCTGTTTCCAGTGAAAACCAACCGATGAAGATGCAGATGAACAACATCCAGGTCCCAATGTTCCAGATGTCAACCTCCTCAGGGCAGGGAGAGCCCATGCCGACGCAGGGCCGACCTCCCCCCCTCACCTCTCACATGTTAAATAAGGTTTGCCGTTTATTTCTGTAAGTCACATTGGTACTACTAAAGGGTGGTCCAGATATAGAGGCCGCCTGTGAAAATGTCGATTGCGTTTAAACAAAAAGAATGAGACAAAATATGAATACCGGGTATTTTTCTAGTTTTATTTTCAGGAAATACGTAAATAATATTATAGCCCAACGGGTCCTTGTTTGGCACATTTCAGCAATTTGGAGCGAAAGCGTTTAAACAGTGATTTTCCAGATTTTTCCGCGATTTGCTTAGAAATCCGTTTCCAGATACTCTTCATTGCTGGTATGGTGGTAGCTGGTTTACTTAAGTCACAATATCTCTGCTTACAAAGAGCCCAAAACTTATCGATCGGCCGAAGCTGTGGCACATTTGGCAAGTTGTCTCGTTTTGGCACAATAGGATTCTTGCCATTTTGAGTTCCTTAAGAACAGGTTCAACATAATGTGACGTAGCGAGATCTGGCCAAAACAAAACAGGCCTTTGGACATTTAGCTTTCGAATTAAAGGCAATAATCGCTTCTCGAGACACACTTCTAAGTATATTTCGCCGTTTACAGTTCGGTTAGTCATAAAGGGCCAGAAATGTGCCCTTCTTCAGAGATGGCCTGCCAAATCATGAAACGGCTTTCAAATTTCCCAGTTGCGAGTAATGTCTCTTCGATAGGAGTCTCCTGTTCATCATCCGACATGTAACATTTATCTCCTGATACTTGCGACGGATCTAAAGGCACGTAGGGTTCGTCATCTAAAACGAAGAAGTAATTTCGCCCGCTCGGAATACTGTCCTTGTAAAGCTTAGCTGCACCTTTAATACACCGATCAATTTGATTTTGATCGTATTTCGGGCTGCGTCTCTTCTTCCTGCTCCGAATTCCAGCAGCTTTCTTCGCTCGCCGGTACGTAGATAGACTCAGTCCCAGCTTCCGTGACGCGACGCGGTCAGATTTGCTACGATTCTGTCTCGCTTTCCTCAATATTTTTTTTTCAATCTAGGAGTATTTACAGTCGGTTTTTGACCCGGAAACCGCTTGAATCCCACTTGTTGATCGTCTACGTACCGATTGATCACATTTCGGATACTCCGGTCAGGTATATTTTGCTTACGAAAGTGATGCAAAGTTGGTAAACGATTTTCAGAGTGATGTTTGTAAAACTCTACTTTCAACTTAGTTCGGTATTCGGGCTCAGCACGTTTCATTATTATATAATTTGTCGAATAATGCTACTGAATTGCAAACGAGGATAAATGGTTATTAAAATGCATTTGACATTTATTTCAATTGTTTATTCACGTAGTCATAGTAACTGCGAGAAAAAGCGGCCTCTATATCTGGACCACCCTTTATATGTTGTGATAGGAGCAAACAAAGCTCTAAAATATCCTAACTCAACTCTATTTCTCGAAGTTATGGAATTACATATAGGCGTTAGACTAACAGTTCGCTGATTGATTGATATATAACGTTCTTCTAACAGATAGGTGCATTCCTCTCTGCTTCTCAGTCCATCGGAGTGTTAGTCTGGGGCGCTTGTTATAGCTAGTTTATTCAGATTATTTGAACACCATGAACACCATGTTGCTTTGTTACAATTGAAAAGAAAAGAACCAGTTATTAAAAACTACACCAGTCACCGCCAGTTTTAACTCCCTGGTTCTCCTAGTTATTTGCATTCTGAAAACATCCGACAATATTAATATTTATACCCAGCACAACTATTCTTTAAGGTTCAGCATTTATTCATCCATCCCTAAATGACCCAACCATCTTAGCATATCCTTTTCGATCTTTGTCACTACATCTTTCAATCTCGTTTCAGGGTAAGTTCGTTATACATTATTGCAGTGTTAATATTTATTTTTGTAATTCTTATCTCTCTTGTTTGTACAATAGTGTTTAGATACATACATACATACAATGTCGCTCCCATGTTCCCAACAGCAGACTATAGTCCGCGGGCCGATTCAGACCGGAGCAAAGCGCGCGCGCAGCCCCTCGCCTACATACGCGCTCTACTCCCAGCGGCTCCACCAACCTCCTATGAAGCACCAACAAGTGTACTCTGACCATAGTAAGTACAAACGGATATTAGAAATATTTATTTTAATAAATACGTTACTCTATATTAGTAGCCAGTTTAAGACTATTTAAAATTGTGTGAGATTGTCCCCTGGTAATTATTAATAATTTATGATTACAGTGGCGTAAAAAAACATTATAAACCACACATTATCTATGTAAAACACTTGTTATATAGTCGCCGTCAAAAAGGCTTGTGGCCATTGTAAAGAGACCTTTAAGCCTACATTTATCCATGAATTTTAACATTAAGTTTGAAGAGTCAGTCACTGATACATCCATCATGTGTCACAAACAACAAAATATTAGTAAAAACTGAATATTTAAAAGTTTAAAATCCTCTTCCCGTTGAGAAAGTAGTATTGTCTATGATGCCTTACTAGAGCTGGTCGCATTATGAACAGATACTAAACAAAAAGTTTTTAAATTCAGTTTTCATTGTGTTTTGGCATCACAAAATTGTAGGAATATTATTGAAAGACTAATTATTTTATGTAATTTTTTAATTTCTAAACTACTTTTCCGATCACTAATAAATTCATAAAACCATGGCCAATATCAATATGGCGGATTTTCCACTAGATCTATTGACGGAAACTTTATTCAGAAGTTACAAGTGCTATCTAAACGTCAATTGGGGAGTTTCTTGACGTGAATAATTTCAGTGTAATAGGGCATAGATAATGTTTTATTCATCCTGGGTTTTTATTTGTTTGTGTGTTTGATTTGGAACTCTAACCTAATTATGTTGTTTACATCAAAAAATCTGTGGTAATCTTTTACAGAAGTTGAGGACGGGCGCAGGCCTATGACCCGAGCCGTACTTTGGAACAGTGAGTTATCCACTAGGTCTCGCTTGCTCCGTTCATTTTTCGTTTCTACCCACATTTTCACTCTTTTTCTGCATTCTTTATGCTTCTCCCTGTCACTAAACGGTAGTGGTGTCTTGAACATCTGTTCTTTTATACTCGTAGAACTTTAATATGTCATTGGCATAGTTAAACATTATTATTGCATATGTAGAATTCTAATTCTAACCTATTCTGAATAAAATACGACAAGTGTACACATACATACTATAGCAAACTTGAATTCTATGATAGTTAATTGACATTTCATTTCGTCATAGTCGATCTTCTCCTAAACTATTGGAAAAAACCCATTTTTTTTTTTGATTTTGTGGACGATTTAAAGCGAATTAAATTAATATTCTGTGTCAATTGTGGACCTAACTTTTGCAGTTATTCTGTTCTGTAGTTTTTTTTTAGTTTCATCCATTGTATGGCTTTGTAGTGTAGACGAACTCTATTGTGTTATGTGACTGTCACACTTGATTTCTGTAACATTCATGTAGTTAATTAAGTTATTATTAATACCATAACACATCTTTCACAGCGCCGATATGATTAACTATTTTAATACTTCCATGCTTAACACTAATCTATACATACATTAATACTCTTATTCATAAACGTGCAATAGCTGAAGTGTGCTTGAAATATGCTCTGTCCTTATCTGTCATTATGATCAGGGCTTGGGAACGGTTCGAAAAATACCGGTTAATTATGGTTCTTAATCAGGTTTTTCGTAATCACAGGTTTTTCGAAATCGATTCGCGAGCATTATGATCGTTTTTTTTGGGATTTTTGACTACCTGCAGTTGGATGGCGTCGCGAAAATAATAAGGCCGGCTTGACTTAAATCTGAGCAAGTAAAAATGCAACTAAAGAGCTAGCTTATGGCTGCGTTTCCACCAGAGATGTGCGAGGATGAGTTGCGAGGGATGTGTTTGTCATTAACCAATAGAACCACTTAATTTACCTATCCTCGCTTAGCTCTGGTGGAAACAGGTCAGCGGAGCGAGGTTTTTGTACATACAAAAGAAGGGAAAGATGTGTGCGAGGAATGTGTTGTGAGGGATGTGTTGCGAGGCGGCGTCTGGCTTACCCCGCCCGCTTATTTAAAAAGAGCCCGCTACACATCCTCGCTACGCATCCTCGCACCGCTCAGCTACCTCGCACATCTTTGGTGGAAACATTCACACCGTTACACCTCCTCGTTACACAGCCTCGCACCGCTTAGCTACCTCGCACATCTCTGGTGGAAACGCAGCCTATAGGTTAGGAAAGACGAGAAAATGATGGCGGTGCGAACAAATTAGCGAGCGAAATTAACCGTTATTTCAAGCTGGAACAGTTTTATTTTGCTCTTTGATCAGAACCGAAATATTATTGGTCTAAGAGCTAGCTACGGAAATAGGTTTGCAATTTATAGAGCAACCAAATCCCTGTAGTTGGTGTGTAGTTAATATGGATATGACGTGCGATTGGTTAGATAGATAGATAGATTTATTTAATAGATATCATCTCGTTTATTCGTTACAGTTATCTTATTACATAATTACTAACTTACCGCAATGCAATCTTATAGATAATAAAATTCAATGAATGTTATTCTTGCAACAAACTATATGTAAAGAAAAAGATTTTATTCTAATTAAAGGAGTTTTATACAGCTCAAACATAATAGATCTTATTTATTACGCACCTTTTTGTTAGTTCCTGTCAACAATCGCACTAGTCATATCCATATTAAACTTCATCGGCAGCTGTTCAGTGGTGGGTGTGACAGTGATTGGGCAACAAAGGGGTTGTAAAATCAATTGCAGGTGTGCAATGTGTAGAGCTCTGTCTTTGGTGTAATATTATAGCTAATTATGTATTTAATTCGAATATAACATTGCCAGGCGTTTTAACTGGGGGAAAAGTAGTGCCACCCGTAATAATCAGACTTTTTTTTAATAACATTGTGAAGGCAAATGAACACACAGTGCCACCTGATGGTAAGTGGAATCTGAGACCCATACACATTTGCAATCAACTGGAAATCGTTCCTATACTTTTTCTACCTCTTATCTGATCGAATAGGTAGATAAGAAAAGCACTCATGTTCCCTAAGGAATAAAGACAACTTTCCTGTCTAACTATTCGAATAGATACAAGGTAGAGAAAGTATAAAGATGGAATGTGTTACCAATCCCGAGGATGAAGATGGAATGCCTTTATGCTAGCCTTTTCACCGGTCGTCTCATCCGCACACAACACGAACACAGCTGCTTAGTGGTAAGTTAATTGATAAGATTTACTGTCATTAAGTACAAAAAGAAATTCGTCCACAGAGAATTAGTCGTCAAATCGGAAAAAATGCCAAATTGAAATATACCTATTAGGATAGTTTTCCATCCAAAATATTGTCCAAAATAGAATCATGTCCTATGGTAAAATTGTCCAAAATTAATATAGGCCGACAGGAATAATAACCATTTGTATTTATGTTCACTTACTTACTCATACTTGTTCATTTACTTGTTCATTTGTATTTATGTTTTGTACTTAAATTTACATTACGGCCTCAAATAAAATTAGACAATATTCACTTTGTGCGTATTAAATTTTGCACATTTTTCATAATGGACATAATTCATTTCAGACTTAATTAATTTTTAACGAAAATAAATTTGGTCATAATTACATTTTATCAGATTTACACTTTGGTCAAAATTCCAAATGGTCAATTCAAGTGGACGAATTTCTTTTTGTACTTAATGACAGTAAATCATTGATAAGATGTCGTCTCAAAACAGCATCTCACCCAGCGTCCTTGTAATGATCGCTTTAATCGCGGTACATAAAGCATCCGTCACTATCGCACTTGTATACTAGTTAGAAAGTGACAGATGGTTTATCCACGTTTGTCCACATCGATAAACACGATCATAAAGGTGAATTATACACCAGAGTTTTGAGGAGTAGCAGAGCAGTGCGCGAGGAAAAATTCCACCAATAAGAATACTTCATTTTCCTAGCCTCGCTCAGCGCAGCTCTCCTATTGGTGGATTTTTCTCCTCTTATTATACAGCTGGTTTATTAATACAGCTCTGATTCTACAAGCTTTTCATAAAAAAAAACATTGTCGACAAGAAGCACCGTAAAAAACTCAACAGACACACTTTAAAATATACACATCCCCGTCAATCGCCGTTGTACATATTTGTGTTTCTATTACTTTATTATTCATGTATTTTTTGTTTGTATAGTCAAGGAACCTGATTTTTGTAGCGGTTCGCATGATACATAAATTAGCCGTGTTATAGGTACATTTCCCGGCATGTAATGACTAATGACACGTGGGAAATCTATAACCCGGCAATTTTACGTATGTCAAATTGCTAAACAATCAAATTCCTCGACTTTACAAAGAGTTTTGCGCAATAGCTCTTAAAAAAAACATGGGGTTGGTTGTTCTCTTTCACTCACTCTCGCACGGTTTGCTAGTCTAACCGACCCGAACACGGGAGATTTAAAGAGCTATTGTATTATACATACATAAATAATAACATGCTGCATATTTTACTCATCATATATGATATTTGTCGAATCGGTTATTAGTTAAAGGGGCTTCTAAACGGGCCATGTTTTGCTGCAATTTGTGGCCGGCAACTAGTGCTTTCTTACTTTTACTTTGTATCACACATTGTGAAAATGTTACTCGTTTAGAAGCCCCCTAATAGTACCCTATAACAGATTCGTGAAACAAATATATTTTTTCTAACAACTTAGAACATTCCAGAACCATCTCAATACGGGTCTAACTCGAACTCAGTGGCGTCTTCCGCCTACTATATGCCCACGTCCGGGGTAGTGGTGGGCGAGAGGCCGCCGCCGCTGCTGTACGCGCACCACGCGCACACGCCGCACACGCCGCACACGCCGCACACGCCGCACACGCCGCACCACGCGAACCTCATGTACGCGCCCGCGCCGCAGCCGCAGCTGTATCTGGACATGATGAAGAATAGGGAGGGGCAACATCAGGAGCCGAAGAAAGAGGCGCAGGTAAGGGTATATAGAGAATATTAAAGCCGATCCACACTAGTTCGTCGTGACCCTTGTATGGGGCACTGGACTGTGTAGGTGTTCATGGGTCCAACAGTGGTGCCATCAACCATTTAATCAATGCGTTATGACGTTATGACATACGGAGCCAAAACGTGGACATTCATCGTGGAGCTGGTCCAAAAAATTCAAGTCCCTCAGCGAGCTATGGAGATGGCTATGTTGGGAGTTTCTCTGAAAGATCGTATCCGTAATGAGGTGATGGGACAGAGAAAAAATCTTATCCACGTAGTCCATCGAATTAGCAGCTTTTTTGGCAGTGGGCCGGTCACCTGTGTCGCAGAATGGATAATCGCTGGAGTTATCCTGTTCTCGAGTGGAGACTATGGATCGGCAAACGCAGCGTAGGACGCCCTCAGACTAGGTGCAGCGATGATCTTCGCAAAGTGGCTGGCAAGAGTTGGACGAGAGTGGCCGCAGATCGTGTTCGTGGCGTGGAATGGGAGAGGCCCACGTCTAGCAGTGGACTAGTATAGGCTGGTGATGATGCAGTGGGCGGCTGACGGATACAAAATAGGGCCGTAAACAGAATAAGTAAATGGAATAAGTAAATGGATAAGACTTTTATTAAATTTCGAGAAATATTTATGAATACAAAATTATGCAGTTTTTATCTTTATCATACATTATTTTATTAGTAAATATATAATAAATAACACCTCTTTCATTTGTAGATGTAGAGAGGTCATTTTCCTTATATAAGTGGATTGTGAACCATAAAAGGAATGGATTGAAAATATGCAATATAGAAAAAATTATGATTATTTACTACAACAATACAATTATACAGGGTGACACCTAAGACGTAATACAACATTTTATTTTCTAGATCTACTCATCAGTACGATCAACTTTTACTATGGGACTAATATCGAAATCGGTAGAAAAAAATTTAATCTCCCATACTAAAAGCAATCAGCTGGTTTCACAATTTGTATGGAGACGTCGATTTTGTGTTTACGTTTTCGAAGTTGGTCCCATATTAATAGTTGATTGTAATCATGAGTAGATTCGGAAAATTACATTTTGTATTACGTCTTAAGTGTCACCTAGTATAACTATTTTACAATTTCGTTCTTTTTATTAAACCCCTTGCAGTCATATCCATATTACGTATAACGTTCGACATTATTTTGACGTAATTTGCATCCGTCAGCCGCCCATTTGATGATGACTGCAACAAATAAGTTTAAATAGAGAATGTGTAACATGTTTTTGTCCGCCATGTGTTCTGAGCATGGTCCGCCTGACCGTCGTGCGCAGGGGCAGCAGGTGCTGATCGGGCTGGGCGAGGCGGCGCACGCGGCGGGCGCGGGGTACGCGGCGCCCGTGTCGCGCCACCTCGCCATCCACGCGCCGCAGCAGCACCCGCTGCAGGTAACTAGCTTTTTTTTTTTTATGCCATACAGAAGACAAACGAGCACACAGGCCACCTGATGGTAAGTGGAAACTATAACCCATAGACATTCGCATTCACAGGACTGCGATGCAATCCTAAGACTGCAAATGCGTTGCCAACCCTGAGGACTAAGATGGAATGCCTCTATGCTAGTCATTTCACCGGCTGTCTTATCCCCAAACCGGAACACAACAATGCGAACACTGCTGTTTGGCGGTAGGTTAATGGATAAGATGGTGGTAACGATCCGGACGTGCCCTGCACAAGGTCCTACCACCCGCAAAACCTCATACCACTTCACATCGCAACAACGCCATTAAGACTGCGCCGAGCAAACGCCGAGCGTCCAGTGCCGCCCTCATTACTATTATTGTGTTTTCTAATTAACTAAAGAATTTCCTTGGAATCAGACGAAGTGTTTTTGTAGTGCAAGTAAAAACACAATTTATGGGATACGTAACAAACTTTAATAACAATTACCCTTTTAGTAGTTAGCTTAACGGGAAAAGGTGGCCACTTTTTTCCGTTAAGTTAATAACTCGAAGGTTTATTGTTATTAAACTATATGATATACACTATAAGTTTTGTTTTCATTTGTAGTATAAAAACATTTCGTCCAATTTTAAGAAAATACTTTAGTTTATTAGAAAACACAAAAAAAGTAATGATGGCGCCACTGTACATCCGGCGTACGCTCGGCGCAGTCTTAACATCCGACATTGAACAAAGTCCGATTTTGCAGCGAGCGTGAGACAAAATTACTTTTTAATAAATGTTACTAATTAATATACCTGTTGTATTTTTACAAGCTTTTATGTAACTTGCAATGTAGTATGTATGTATTTATGTTTCTGATGAAGCTGAAAATTTGCATACGCCTTTAGTTCTGATGGCAATACAATAATCTTGAGTTGATCTGATGATGGAGACTCAGAATGGCCATAGAAACTCCTAAATGTACGCATGATAAACCGGTCGTGTTAGGGCTTATTAGAATTGTCTTGACAAGTAGATTACGACTGTGCAAAAAAAAGTACAGTCGGCAACAAGTTTGCCCCAAAAATGTTTTTTGAAACTTGTTTACCTTTAGGGAACCATGTTCTCGCTGCTGAAAGGAAAAGTTGTATGTGTCACACGAAACGAAAAATTATTTGAATCTCGTTCGATCACTCCTTATTTCCGACGTATGGCGTTAGTGCCACGAATTTCTGATGACTTCTGACTTTAGCGATCAAAAGATTAAAGATAATGTTCGTCTATTGTTTTATATAATGCTAGGTTAAGTTTTAAAATTGTATATTTAAAAAACGACTAACTGTTGAGTTTCTTGCGGCGCTTCTTCTCAGCAGTGGTCTCTTGCGAAGCGCTGGTAGATTTTTGACGTGTAAAAGTGCCCGTGCGGCCTACTTACTGAATAAACATCTTTTATCTTTATCTTTTATTCTTTTCCCCAGACGTCAAAGCCCGGCAGCATAACGTCAGGCTACCCCGTGCAGACACAGGGCACCATGTACCCGACCCGACACCGCTACTAGCTAGTGCTGATGCACCGCCACCCGAAGCCCTAGCGGCCCCCTGATGACGTTACCACACTATTTAAAAAAAGTGAGGAAGCATCCCAAAATGTATCAAATCGCAAGTGCGAAATTTTATTTCCGAATTAATTTGACAGTTAGAATAGAAAAGAAAGAAAGTGAGAAAAAGAAGCCACAACAGATTCAAATAAAAATAACAAATAATGACACAAAGAAAAAACATTAAGGGCCTGTTGTTTGATCAGTAGTTAAACTAACTAATTGTTAAAATTCGAAAAAAGAACTGAAAATTTGACACATTTCCTTGAGATTCCTTCAAATTTTAACAATTAGTTAGTTTAACTACTGATTAGTTAGTGAAACAACAGGCCCTTAGTGTTTTTAATAAGTTATCTTTGTACATAAATTGTTAGCCAGTGACTAAAAAAAATTTAGAAAATACTCGTATCTGATAATTCAACATGTATGAGTTTGAACTTAATTCTCTTCATAAACAAGTTTAAAATCGTACGTCATGAAATATGAAATACGAGGTTTTTTCAAAGGAATGACGATTTGTCTCTTGTTAATTGTGAAAAAAATGGAAATATTAACGGAATAAAACCTAGTCTAGGTTTAAAAACGCTAACACGAGCAACGCGCTTCATGTACCCTTACCATGAGAAACAAATTGACAAGATTTCATATTTTCAAGACTTTAATTTTATTCGTTTTGTAGATACTGTTTGGAAGGAGAAAGACTCTAATAGTTTTAAATTTTCTCTAGAATGAATAATTATTTTATTATTAATTTATTAAGATGTACTTATTCTAAAAGGGCGTAACTTCATTTCTACGACACAATGGACATATTACGTTAGTCCAATCTGTATATAAAAAAGTATCATGTCAACCGATAATTCTCTAAGTATCTATCCATCTGTCAATAGTGTCAATGTCAAATTTGAAGTATGACAGCTTTTTTTCTCGTGAAAAAGGCAATGGTATTATATCTATTCAGGCATAATATTGGTAAAACTCGATATTTTTTTTAACTTGTAATTTTGTAAATAAAGAATAATAAATTTAAATAAATATTTTGCCGTGTTCAGGTGGCAAAACCCTTTCGATTCGTATAGTAATTTGCAGGTGTCACCAAAATGAAATGTCAATTACCGTACTCGCTAGCGAGTCGAATGCTCTGTCCCTCGCACTCTATAAGAATGCCAGGTCTGCGAGGGACAGAGCTTCGACTCGCTAGCGAGTACGTTAATGGTAACTCATGGTAAGGGTACTGTTCATAGTGCGACTTAAATACGATGATACGATCTCGTAAATGTAAAAAGAATTCAAAAAAAAGGGATGTTTCTTTTTAAAAAATTAAATTGTGGTAATTTCATACAGGGTGCTAAATAAATCAACTCCTTCACACCCCCTGGGTGCGTGCCGTGCACATGTTTTAAGTTGAAAGTGAACAATACAGTGGGACTATAATAGAAATAGAACGGAGGTACAAATCTAAATTTCTAAAACTAGATGTGTCAAAAATTAAGTTTAGAAACTTGGATTCTAGACCAAGGGAAGTCGCTCATACACTTAATAGTCAAGACAGAGGCTAACTGAGACCCATTTAAAAAAAAATGCATGAACTCACCAATGTCGTTAGAGATGCAAAGTCACTTATAACTTATAGAAAACTTAACCTTATCGTTGTTAAATGTCAGAGTGACTTTGGACCTAAGGTGGTTCACCTGACTGCAAGCATTTTAATTTGAATGTGGTTACCGATAGGGAATAGAATGCTTTGACTACTACATTGCAGTTAACCGCTTTTGGTATTACGTTTCAGTCAAAGCGCTAAGTTTACATAGCAGTGCGCTCACAGTTGAGTCGAGGCAGAGGTTAAGACGTGGCGGAGACACGCGACGCCACCGCTATCTTGACATTTCGCTTAAAAGCCAACATTATCGCACCTTCGGTACGACAAGAGTATAGTTTAAACTTTTTCAACTTAGCTTATCCACTTAAGAATACAAAGCCATTGTGTAGTCAACCACAAATTAGGAAAACGAGCTCGCAGTTAAAGCAGATAATAACCGCCTTCTAAGGTTAACATAGATTATAGACTCTATTTCTTTAGACAATAGACTACATAATACATAGAATAATGGCAAGCATTTTTTTTCGCCCGACTAGTATTGTATAGATACAATGACCATTCTGTTTACAGGTAAGTGGAAGAGCTCAGTTTAAAAAGTTTTAAACATACAATTGCTCCTCTTGTTATATAGTACATTTGCTCTTGTTCTACAGAAGGGACGTTATTCTGCCAACACACACACGAGAAACAAAAAGGCTTTAAGTGCACGCCTTGATTGCAGCGTCAAATTCTAATAAGTGCTGTTTACTTAGCTTTTATTAACTAAAAAAAACTGAGTCAGTCTCAAGGAAATATGAACAAGTTTAATATATCCAAGTTATTGAGATACTCGTACAGACCGCGGACACTACCTACTTTAACTTATGGCCTTTTAAGGCGTGGTGGGGGCGCGCGACGCCATTGCTATTTTGACTTTATGCTCGGTGAGTTGGAATAAAGATAGCCCCCGCCTCTGCGCCTCGGACTCGTTACAAAGACAGCGCCTCGATCCTGCCACGACGTCACTGCCTCGATTTCTAACATTAATATTTTGACATGTCTACATTTAGAGATTACTTTTCAATTGGAGCTAATATGGAACGACAGACTGTGTTATATAATTCATACATAGATCATGTTTAAATAGTGCATTTCGCTGCTCTATAATAATAATACTGCCCTCCCACGGAAAAAAGGCACAGCTACTACATGAATTGTATTGCACTTCCAACCTTATTATAACCTTGGAGAGTTTAATATGCGTGTATGAATTAATTACACTTGTGCCTTTTCTCGGTAGGAGGGCAGAATAGTGCTTCAAGTTCAGGTACACAAGGCATTCATATAAAAAAAAAAATGTTTACACACCGTCGGTGAAACTGCAAAAACCGCGTAACATTTTTAATGAGCAGCAAAATGCACCTTTTTTCTAAGTTGTTAAGGTTCATTTTGCTCTATAATAAATTTGTTGCTTACGCAGTTTTGCAGTATCATGGACGATAATTTTACAACGCTGTTTAGCCAATATTAATGTAGCACATGTAATCTCGTATTGTAAAATCTATTTGGTGACTGTATTAGCCATAGACAATCATGTAAAGATCAAAATAACAATTCTATCTTCCAATGGTGATAAAACAAGAAAATAAAAAAAATATTATGTTTGTAGTGTTGATTATTTCTGTGTAACGTGGTTACTCAATTACACTAAAAGGCAATGCAAACGGGAAACTATATCTACAGACTAGCGACCCGCCCTCGCTTCGCTTTGGTTTATGTGAGTATGATATAGCCTATAGCCTTGCTCGATAAATGGGCTAACACTTGAAGAATTTTTCAAATCGGACCAGTAGTTCTTGAGATTAGCGCGTTCAAACAAACAAACGAACTCTTCAGATTTATAATATTAGTATTGATTTAGGTACTGGGGAGTTATTATGACATAGCTTCGCAGTTCATTTTACGGCGAGCGTAAAATACTGTCCTATTCTCTCAGCGTAAACAGAACTGCATAGCTATGCCATAAGAACCCCCCAGGTTGGCAAACATGCTTAGAACGGGTACAGTCGGCCAAAAATGTGGTCTACCACCCTACTACTACCCTACTACTGTTTTTATTTTTATGACGGTAATTAATTTTAGGCGTTCTGATACGTAACCTGTTGAAAAGAAATTGTCAATTTGCGTACTTTGACAAATGTAGCACGTAAGTAAGTAAGTCTGAATTAAAAAGAAACTAGGTACTTATGACAGCTGCCAGAAAACTTTTCAATCTTTTCATTACCGCCATTACCGGTTAAAATTTGTTAAATGGGCGTTTTCACTAAAAAGCGTACCCAATTAAGGACTGAAATTAAGGAACTTTAACTTTGTCAGTTTTGTGACGAAAATTAGTCATACAATGCGGCCATCAATATATAGCTAATTATCGTCACAAAAATGACAAAGTAAAAGTTCCTTAATTTCAGTCCTTAATTGGGTACACTTTTTAGTGAAAACGCCCAAATGCATCATGGAGGCTTATGATATGTGGGTAGATAAAGTAGTGTATGTAACTGTACATAATCAGGCATTAAAACACTTGTGTGATGTTATTATGAAACTCGTCTTCGGCGCGTTAGATAAACCCACACTCGTGTTTAATGCCCTTCAGTATGTATAGTCACATAAACTGCTATATTAGGCCTGTTTTACAGCGCAATGAAATATATTATTGAGGTAGGTATGAAAAACATTATACCTATTTTAAACACGACCCAATTAATCTGACGTTGTCACGAAGGTAACGGGGGTCGCGGGCGGTCACTATTCTTACCCAACCTTGTCTGGCTGGAATCTCGGTCAAACCGATTCCAATACGAAAAGCGGAAAATAGAATATACCTACTGTCTGCAAATAATCTGGCTATAAGTTGTTAGGTTTCTTTTGGTGGTGGTAGGACCTTGTGCAGGGTCCGTCCGGATCGCTACATCTTATCCATTAACCTACTGCCAAACAGCAGTGTTCGCATTGTTGTGTTCCGGTTTGGGGATAAGACAGCCGGTGAAATGACTAGCATAGAGGCATTCCATCTTAGTCCTCAGGGTTGGCAACGCATTTGCAGTCTTAGGATTGCATTGCAGTCTTGTGAATGCGAATGTCTATGGGTCACAGTTTCCACTTACCATCAGGTGGCCTGTGTGCTCGTTTGTCTTCTCTATGCCATAAAAATAATAAAAAAAATGGAATCCCTAATCCATCGTTTGTCCGAATTTTCGTTTGTCCCAAAGCCATTAGGTACTGCTTATTTTTTTTTAATACAACCGTAACTTAACCAAACTGCAAATATAATTGGAAAACTTAAAAAGTTGCCTGACTCAGCTGAAAACCAATTTAGGGTTAACTAAAATTCGGACAAACGATGTGTTAGGGCAAACGTTAGGGATTCTGACGTACACCCAAGTTGTTAGTTATGTTTACCTGTTTTATGGCAAGGGCACACACGCCACCTGATGCTGAGCGGGATCTAAGACTCAGACATTTGAATTCGTAAGACTACAATCTCAAGACTGCGATACGGTATTTGACAAAAGTCAAATCAGCTTCTTTTTATGAAACATCAAAAACGCTCCGTTACTATGGAATTTATAGGGATTACTATCTTGTGACGTCACAATCAAACAGCCTTATAGTTGGATTTTATGAATTTAAAAATCTTAAAATAGCAAACATAAATAAAAGATTGATTCAATTTTGACCTGTAAAAGTGCCCGTGCGGCCTACTTACTGAATATAAGCATATACATATACAGGGTGTCTCATTCAAATCGGTCAGTAGGGGAAAGTCTGAAACTATAAGACATACGAAGATTTGTTCTTAGGAACCATGTCACCGATTTTGATAAAAAGAAAAACTGCATTCATACATTTGAAAAAAAACTGTATACCCAGCTAGGGAATCGAACCTGGTTGTTTTGAAAAAATAAATGTTTAAAATGAATAAAATGCATTGTTTTCACATACTTTAATTTATCATAGAAGGTGTTCGAAGTGACCTCGTTTTTTTTCAATACAATATTAAACACGTTTTGGTAAAAACAATTTTACATGCCTGAACTTGTTGAATATTGTAACGGTGGTCACTTCGAACATCTATTAAAATAAATTAAAATTATGTGAAAACAATGCATTTTCTGGATTTTAGACATCATGTTTCTTAGAAACATTTACTGCTTAAGACCTACACAATCGATATCTGAATAGAAATAGTGTAAGTTTATTTTTTCAAAACAACCGGGTTCGATTCCCTAGCTGGGTACAGTTGTTTTTTCAAATGTATGAATGCAGTTTTTCTTTTTATCAAAATTGGTGACATGGTTCCTAAGAACAAATTTTCGTATGTCTTATAGTTTCAGACTTTCCCATACTGACCGATTTGAATGAGCCACCCTGTATAAGCAAGCATAATAGTGGGTCGAGCATTCTATGAATGTTCGCAGTTCTTTTAAGTTCTTTTAGCATTGTGCATTGTTATTGTTTAATGTTTGTGTGGCTGTGGCACTGCTGTGCGTCGCACTAAGGTGTATATTTCTTAATTTATATCTATTTGTGAGTTCCTGTAATTGGCTCTGTACCTCTATTTAAGCTACTATCGGAATTGTAAAAGCTGTTGGTTCTCCTTAAATAAATAAATAAATAAACATCTCAATATTCACTGTACCGTCAGCAGCAGAAGTAGCTATGCAACCGAAGGGGTCAAAATGATCCACTCCACTATTGTCAAGAGAATTCATACGTCGTGTCTAGATTATTTTGAGCATTTTATACTGTTTAACTACTTTTGATGCTGACTGTTCCTTAATAAGGCTCAAGTCTTTATTCCACTTTGGTAAGCCCACCATGCTTCGATATCCATCATTGATCTTAGTAGGTTAGGTACGCGGTATAAATATCTATGTATATGTGCACAAAATTTTAGTTCTATAACTTTGATCGTTTCTGAGAAAAAGTGAGTGTGACATTATAGACAGACGGACATGGCGAAACTATAAGGGTTCCTAGTTTGACTTTGGACCAAAAAAAAAACCTTATAACTGTCCTCTAAAGGTTAATCTTCTATTGAACAAAGCCAGCTATGAGCCGTCGAACTGCAAGCCGCAGTGAACGCCCGCTCATTGGGTTAACTGAATGGCGAGGGCACGCGATGACCTGCAAGTGGGTCGCAACGATCGATGCGCCGCATCTTGCACTATGCAGCCACAGTAAACATAGAGAGGTACTTAAGTATGCATAGTTTTTCGATGATAATACACTGGCTTTAGCTTCCGATATTCAAAACGCGGGATGAGATTACTTACTGGGGTTAAATTTCTACATTTTCCGCATACAAAATGTGCTTCATTTGACGTCAAAGATATGTTTATATTCTTGGACCTTATTCGATTGAAATAAGGCACATAAATTAACTTTTTATCCAGCTACTAGCGACCCGCCCTCGCTTCGCTTCAGTTTATGTGAGTTTTCTGTAACACCCATACATAAACCAGAATCTATTATACCTACATTATAAACCTTCCTCTTGAATCACTATCTATTTTAAAAAAAAAACGCATTAAAATCCGTTGCGTAGGCTTTAAAGATCTAAGCATACGTAGGGACAGACAGACAGCGGGAAGCGACTTTGTTTTATACTGTGTAGTGATGATGATTACGAGCGTCATACACGCGCGACATCAAAAGTTAAACTATGACATTTTCAGGAACGAAGAAAATTAAAACTCGCTTTTCAAAATCCATCAAGCGCGCAAGTATCAGGAGTACACAAAGAAACATTACATGCATTTAGTTTATTGGATATTATATTACCAAAAACAAAACAAACGAAGAACGAGAGCTGAGGTGCTAGAAGAATTTTTAATATGGTGTTGGAGAAGCACGGAGGGAATTAGTTGGAAGTGAAGCCTTTAATTAAAGACTAGAAAACATAAAAGAGAGGAAACAGATTATGAGGCACTTAACGGAACTATGATTTGAATAAAAAATATAAAAAACTATAAGCTTTTAATTTCTTAATTGATATTATTTTTCGGACATTTATCCATGATCTTGATAATAAGACATTGCAGTGCTTTGACAGGGTATCAAATAACTTACAAAGAGACACCAGGTATCATAAGATTTGTACTGGTTTGCTAAAGAAAAAATATCTAGGTACCAATAACCACTTACTATCCCCCTTTTATTTCATTGTAATGAACTTGATAGCAATAAATGATTCTATAATTCAGTTGAAGTTACTTTGAGCACGTAAAAGAGAGAGTTAAGGTCGTGTCGTATCAAGATCTCAAGAACGTAGCAAACAATAGAAAGAAATGGCGGGCACTCCACCGACAAGAGCGTACCTAGTTATGATGACGATGACGCATTGCATCTTAGTCTTCTCGGTTGGCAACGCTTATGCAGCCTTAGGATTGCAGTTTTGAGTTTGTAGTCTTGCGAATGCAAATGTCTATGGGTCTTAGATTCAATTTACCATCAGGTGGCCTGAGTGCTCGTTTGCTCCTCCTTGTCTTAAAAAATACTTGTCCTCCTGCTAAATAGGTAGGCCATGGCTCTTTTGTAGACTTCCATGTCCATGTAGTCCTTTTTGCGTCGATTCCGAATCAGGTTGGCCGTGCCATTTTCTGGTGCTGGAAATCGTCCGACCATCAGGCCAGTAGTCTTCTTAACAACGTGCAATCACGCAACATCAAATGGTTAGTCGTCTAGGAAGAAATTGATTGATTGATGAGTTTCTTGCGGCGTTTCTTCTCAGCAGTGTCTCCTCTTGGGAAGCGCTGGTAGATTCTTGACGTGTAAAAGTGCCCGTACGGCCTACTTACTGAATAAATGTCTTTTATCTTTTTTTTTTAAGTATTTATCTATTGACTTTCCGAGTAGCTTTCGGTTACATAAAAACAAGTGGGTTACGGGTCCAACAAAAGCCTTGTCTTGTAGGTATATCTCAACTCTCTCAGGACAACACTATTTACTTTCATAATATATTTCACGACTGTCGAGTTCGTGCGTAGTACCAATAACGTTTTGCATATAAATGCAAGCATGTCAGCAGAATTGTATTACTACATAATGAAATAAAATGTAGGGTATTATTGTCTCAGTTCAGATTGGCTACCCTGATAACGTCAACGAACTACACTGGTAATAGATATACTTCATTAGGTACTGTGTTAGGATACATTGCAAAATATCAACATAATATACATTTTTGACGTGTGCGTGAACGGGTAAAATCTGTGGGTAAAATTAATAAATGGAACTTGGTTTCGTGGTAGCCTAATTTAGGTACAATGACGGTCGTTATCACTACATAGTATAAAACAAAGTCGCTTCCCGCTGTCTGTCTGTCCCTATGTATATAGGTACTTAGATATTTTAAACTACGCAACGGATTTTGATGCGGTTTTTTTAAATATATAAGTAGATTGATTCAAGAGGAAGGTTATGTATAATAAATTCGGGTTTAAGCACGCGGGTGTTACAGAAAACTCACATAAACCGAAGCAAAGCGAGGACGGGTCACTATTATAATCCGGCCTTATTAGATACAAAATTAATAAATATCAAGGGATAATCTCACACGTAACCCAGTCCCAAACTAAGCTCTAGGCTTGTACTATGGGTACTAGACAATGATAAACAGACTTACATATTTTGAGAACTGTCCGCGTCCGGCATCGAAGATAATTCCAGCATACTCATTAGCTTCTGTCTCGACTGCGGAGTTACGGAATTGACCTTAATTCGGCATAAGTGTCATTCAGGCCGTGAAGTTCCGACCAATTTCCTAGTCCGTCTGCGTGCCGCGTTTTACGGCTATTGGAATAACGCCAGACAGAACGCTTTTAGGACTAAGTAAACAACGTTTGTGGAGTATTGTGATAAAAATACTGTGTTTATCTTGGTTATTTTGAAGAACTGGCATGAAGTAGTCTGAGGTCCTAGACCATGCATTTGGCGTTCGTTATCGTTACCAAAAATGTATACAGATGTAGTGAATAATCCTTTCCCATCGTTTTTTGTCGGATATGTTCGTATTTATCTAGCTTTCTCAATTAGCTTCAGTACCCATCAATAAGTCAACTGAGAAAGCAAGATAAATACGAAGTTATCCGACCAAAAACGATGGGAAAGGATTATTCACTACATCTGTACTTAGGTATGATTGACGTAAGCTGTCAGACGGTCGCGTCGAGTGCTTACGTCAATTCCATACATTTTGTCAGTTTTCGAAAATCGCTTACGTTAGCGTCTAGCCTCATAGTCGATTGAGATAAAACAAGAACCTCTCTTTTTACCCGAGAAAGGATTTTTTTAACGGAGAAGAATGTTTCTCGGAGGTATTATAATTAGGGTGCCGTTTAATTTGCATAAAAACGTTAAGCATAATTTAATTTAACTACGTTCGAAAAGTATAATAAAAGTTTGGTATAAAAACAGGCTGTAAATTTTTTCAGGCATACCTACGGTCGAATAATGTGACAAAGATTCATCATGACGATCGTTTTGTTCTAGTCAAAGACATTAGAAATGTCGACTTTTAATCTGTTTACAGGAACGAATTATATCGTTGTTATGCACAATAATTATATAGATAAAGATTATGCAATTTGTGCTATGCAAAATAAAAATAGGACAGTACTTTTTACGCAAATCATTACACACCCAAATTATGTAGGTAGTATGTATAAACATAAGACATAAGAGAGACGAGACAACAAAAACTTAGATCGAAAAACTCGGCCTAAAATGTGGTCTACCACCCTACGGTTGAAATTCTTTTCCACGTCAAGAAAGTCATGATACAACAAGTTCGATTTTGCCTTGCAAAAATATTATGTGACAGCGTCAAGTGTTCCTTATATGTTCTAACCTTAGCGATAATTAGATCTCACAGAAAGTTTTGTCAAAACTCGTAGACCACTTTCTTGGCCAAAATTAAAGAAAAAGTAGGTCCCGTGTTATTGGCTCGTAATAGAGTAGAATGGAAATAACTCCACCTACAAGACCATTATAGCTCTTAAAAATTAATGATAAAAATTAGTGTTATTTTATTATTACATCGAAGTTATTTTACGATTTGTAATGAAATGACCTTGACCATTTTTCTGGCTTAATGACAAATCAAACCTAACTAACTCTTATCTAGCACCTCATCACCCCTCCTATTACCTCCCTCAAAACCCCCACTGCCAATATCCTGCTTCTAGAATCAAATTTATCAAAGCCTTTGTGAAATCTGCACTTGTGACGGCATCCACTCAAAATTCATTCATAAACTCCGTCCTTAAGGTACAAATTCCACCGTTTTCAATTTACCACGTACAATTACGGTGTTTCAAATCGCATGCGCTAACGTATCGACTGCCCCCACTTTCCTCTGAAACCTAAACCTTCACCAGAAACAGAAGGGCTAGGGCTAGGATCTTATTTCAACTAAATACCGATCATTATTGTTTGATTCAGGGGTCATAATGTTTGGTGTATGTATTCATCTGTAGTGCTTGCAGGATGTAAAGGACACGGAATATAACTAGAAATACGATAGCGTTCCATTGTTGTGATGTCAACTATATACTTTTATAGATTGGAATAGATATTTCCAGTTAGACTAGGAATCTGGGAACTACTTACTTAAGTGTAAATAAATGTAAATTCGGATGGCTCATGTTGACCGTTACTATTGTATCCTAGTAACTATAGTTCCATAGATTGAAAAACTGGAAACTATAATAACAAATTGAAAACAAACAAAAAATACCATTTTTTTTTTCATGTAATAGTAAATTCAATGGTATTAACGCATTTTTTCAAAAACACGATTAATACCCTGAAATAAAAAAAAAATTGTTTTTACCATTCATTTAGTAGTTACAGTGTTTACCGACTTGTGACGTCATAGTTCAGTATGGTAACAACCAAACTTTCACATTTATAATATAGTAGTAAGATTCCTTAATGCATAGTAAACAACAAAGAATCAGCAACAACAATCGCACTCATCGTACAAATAATTAAAGCTACTTGCATAATTATATTTCCTCCTTACAATATTTAATATCTAACCATTCACAAAGCACCCTCCAACTTTCATCACACGGATCCACCGCCCACGTTTAGAAATCCTCTTATAAATGTAAAGCTCTCTGCTCTCAGTGCATTTCAAGCGTGGCTGAGAGGTATTTTAGTAAAAATCGTGTTAATCGCTAATGCAACGAGATTTGCGAACCGTTCTATATTTAACTTAAGAGCACTGGCTGGAGTTTAAAAAACTGCCTCCCTATTCTACTCCCGATTTATAGTCACGCTAAAAAAAGGTTCGTAATTTTTCGACTCTCTTTCAATGCGCATAAGGTCCAAAAGTGACGATCCTTTTCTTACCGTGACTATACACCTACCTATTTGTGTTTCATCTCTTTGTCGCCATGTTTTTTTACGGCAAGAGCAACTACAATCTCAAGACTGACTTCAAATGCGTTGCCAACCCTGAGGACTAAGATTGTAATTTCACCTGATTTTATCCCCACACCGGAACATAACAATGCGAACACTGCTGCTTGGCGGTAGGGTAAAGGAAGAAGGACTTTTTTACGCAACAACTTTAAGACCAATTTTACCAAACGATGTTAAATTGAATCAATGTTAATCGACTGTTAATTTCATACATTTTGACAGCTATTAACGCTTTACTCGCCTGTTAAGTGGTTAACATCGTTTGGTGAAATGGTTTCTTAGCCATTTACTACTCGTGTATTTTATGAAGAAATTAGGCTTAGTAATAATAATTTTGTATAAGTACATTCATTGTCCCACTGCTGGGCAAAGGCCTCCCCTCTTTTCTTTTCATGTACAGTTATAAATAATAATAAAAAACATAAGGGAACAATGTCACACCAATTGATCTAGTCCCAAACTAAGCTCTAGGCGTGTACTATGGGTTCTAGACAACGATATAAATACTTATATAGCGAAACATACCAATTATTTCAATAGGAAAAAATCCATAACCCAGGAACAAATATTCTGGCTCATCACACAAATATCTACCCTTATCAGGATTTGAACCCAGGACCCACTAGGCCAGCGCGTCACCATAATCTATAATCTAGTAGTTACGCATAAGAACCGCATTCAAGTTTAAAGCCAGGGGTGTTATTCTCTCAAAACGGTCAGACGAACGAGCGAAATCGCAGCGGCGAGTTTAAGTAGTCCCGTCAGAGCTGACAAAACACATTTTAGCGCGTCCATTTTCAATTAAGCAGCCTTTTACGTTTGATCCATCGGCAGAAACCATGCAGCTAAATTGAAAATGCACGCGCTAAAATATGTTTTGTTCGCACTGATGCTGATGGGACTACTTAAACTCGCCGCTTGGACATTCACTCGCTCGTCCGTCCGCCCGTCGTTGTTGAGAGAATCACTAGGTACCCTCCAGACTTCCAATCATACCTAATGCATGTCGCAACGATTGGTTCCCGTATCAAGTGCACCGGGAAATCTATTTTCAGGTATAGCTCGCCCGGGAACTACCGGTATTGATCAAATGTTAACAGGCTTATACTAGGGTAGGCTTAAGCTTAGGCTTGTTATTAGTCGGGTGATATGATAAGTGTAGTTACTTACTGATATTTATTACAATAATAAAAAAAAACAAGGAGTTTTGCATAAACTTGTATGATAATCAAACTGATTTTTTATAGAACTAGTGACCCGCCCTTACTTCGCTTCGGTTTATGTGAGTTTTCTGTAACACCAGTCCACAAAACAGAATTTATTATTATACAATAGTATAAAACAAAGTCGCTTCCCGCTGTCTGTCCCTATGTATGCTTAGATCTTTAAAACTACGCAACGGATTTTGATGCGGTTTTTTGTAATAGATATAGTGATTCAAGAGGAAGGTTTTTATGTATAATAAATCTCTGTTTTATGTACGGGGGTTACAGAAAACTCACATAAACCGAAGCGAAGCGAGGGCGGGTCGCTAGTTATACATAAAAACCTTCCTCCTGAATCAGTCTATCAATTTAAAAAACTGCATCAAAATAAATTGCGTAGTTTTAAAGATCTAAGCATACATAGGGTCAGACAGACAGCGGGAAGCGACTTTGTTTTATATACTATGTAGTAATAGTGATATAAATAAAAATAATGTATTCTAAACTATTGCAATTAATTGATGTAAGAGCTTAAAGTATTCCCATTTCGGACGAGAAAATCATAGTTCAAATCACGCACGACGATGATACTGATAACGGCCACAACTTTTGTAAGAGTTCTTGTAGATAGTTAAAATTTGCGGGACATAATGAACAGACTTGTAGCTTTGAATTCTGTTTCAAATTGTATTCTAAGCAACTAAGGATCCGCTTGTACACCGGTCAATCTTGATGTCTCATTAAATCGACTTTATGATTTCACATGATTTTGCGGAAATAAGAAAACATATCTACCAAATCTCTTGCTTCATAAGTTAGAGTCATGTTGGAGAAATATAATTTTGATCTCTAAACATACACAGAGATAGTAAGTTTTATTATATTATACAAAGCGTTTTCAAAAAGTGAATTAATTTACAGAAAAGTCATGCGGAATTTCATCGATGCCGGCTGTGAATGCTAAAAGATCGTGTCGGAAATTGCGGTGACAAACAAGAATGATTATTTGTTCTTCAAAATGTACATTAATTCAGCTTTTAAAAAGTAGACATCAGTTTTATTTGACTCAACTTTAGTAACAGAACTTATTAACCAACTAGGTAAAATACTGGGAACTAGCTTTGTTTACTTTAAAAGCTGGTTTGATATTGGAAACCAGTATTGAACTTTGCGCTGGGTTTCAATTGCACACGACTTTGCTCGCGCAGAGGTTTTTATTGGGATTCCTTTGAGGGTTGTTTGCGTTTCCGGAGAGGTATTTTCTACTTTATGTCAATAGGGGGCACAGGGGCTTATTCCACTCGGTAAAACCATATTACTTTTGATATGGTATCGTTTGGTTTTAAACTCGGCCGTCATAACATTAAAGTCGGGATCAATAGAAATGAATGATAAGAGATGTAAACAAATTACTGTTTGACACATAACCTCAATATTTCTGCAACAGAGTTTTAATTTAAAAAAACGTATGGTTGGATTTAATCTAAAACAGAATGTAAAAGTAAAATTAGCGTGTACATCATTAAATATACGTCACGTGATGTGGAAAACTACTTGAAGGTGTAACAATGGTAAATAGGTCCGTTTGGTTTTGTTTACATCTTATGTCATTTCTATTGACCCCGACTTTACAGACAAGTTAACAAAGAGCTGTCTTGACGTTGACAATACGATAATATGTTGAAAGCAACATGATTTAACCGCGTAAGATAGAGTCCTAGTACATTAACCATGTACAGTCGAGGAATTTGTTTGTTTAGCAGTTTGACATAATACGTTAATTTGGCGGGTTATACATTTTCCACGAGAAATGTATAACAGCTAATTTATGTATTATGTCAAACTGCTAAATAATCAATTTCCTTGACTAATACAACATTATCTGCCAAGAAAAAGAAAACTATACAAGTATTGATCTTATTGTGACGTATGTTGTCTTGGTTACGCAAATAACAAGTAGGTAGGCCTAGAACTAGGGCACTAGTTTGGTTAAGACCAAAGAAGTTTATTTCATCTTGCTCCGATTAGGTAATAACATTGTTGAAGTTATACTACCTTCTGACTAGCCTGTATTCTACTCGGGCCAGATCTAATTGCTTTTGAAATGTTATCGTATTGTATCGTATCATAGCTCTTATTTACTTGACAGTAATGACGGCCGAATTATAAAAAATACCATAACAATAAGTGTAGAGACAAAGGGGTTTGGGTAAAAGTGTTGTCATTTGTAAAAGTCATACATTTTCAAGGTGAGCGGCCATTAGTAAAAGTGGTAAATTATGATAGAATTATTCAAAATAAACATGTTTTGTTATGTAATGTAATACTCTTAAGTGCATCGAAGCCGAGATATTTAATATTCTTACCTAGGCTTAGGTACTTTTAGTACCAAAAAGTGAACATCTCAATCTTAAATATCTCGGCTCCGATATTATTAATCGCCATAAATTATATATATCTATGTGTATTTTGAGGTCCTCTAAATAACTATGTCAAAATCATCCGTGGCCGCTGAAAACAAAAATGACAATATTCTTCAAGCACCCAATGCCCTTTGAATTAGTGTTATCATACTCATGAAATCAGCAATCTGATTACGTTTTTGGAGCAAGAAGGCATAATATATAGATAAGGAATAGAGGCCCTGGAAAAGCTTATGGAATTAATAAGCTACTGATTTAGTCACGCGACAAAACGTTGGCAAAATCGAAACACCAGCCAAAATTCACTTTCAAGGCTTGTTTTAACATGCTTTCCCATAAAATCAATGCTAGCTGGGTCTATAGGTATAATCTGTGGTTATATTTTTTAAGTCGTAATGCGATAGATATATTTAACAAAAGATTTTAGAACAAGGTCTTATACCTAGATTAAACGCCAAATTTGTATAAACAAATGTCGGTAAGTCTTATTCCAAGTTTGGTAAAATGCGGCCTAAAAAAGTACGGTTTCAGACAAAAATTACGATTTTCTATGATAAAGTACCTAAACAAATTACATACATACATACATAAACTCACGCCTTTATTCCCAAAGTGGGGTAGGCAGAGCTACAGAATTTCCAACAACTATAAAAACTTTTTGATAATTCTGTAACCACATTTTGCACACTTAGGCGAAGATGTTTACCAGTGTATTAGTGACAGGTTGCAAGCCCATCGCCTAACAGTACTACACGCCTTTATTAGGTACCTTAGTCGGCTTTTATGACATCCACGGAAAGATACGGATTGGCACTATTCTAATCCGGCAACCACACGGACAAAACAACAAAACAACAAATTATGACAAAGAAAGGGAAACAATGGGCTCTAATTTCTATTCTAGCCACAAGCTCTGTCATTTGGTGACTGTGAAAGGACAAACAACAATACTTATAACAAATAACACCGTAAGAAATGATATTAGCAGCGTGTATACCTACAATTCATTGCATCAGAATTGTGTTTACAAACAGTCTGAAATTGCGTCGCACTTTACCCTTCAGAAAGAGATGACGCCATTTTTAGATAGCTGTATCCCTGTCGCCATCCCGATCGATGCGACCTTGGCACTGGGTTGGCATTAGCTATATAGATACCTATATCATAACCATTTGGGTAGGCGATGAAAATGTAGGAGAGGCTGGTGGAATGAATAAGGTAATTTCGATAGATAATTTGCATTCATTGTACCTACAAAGATGTTCTAGAAAATAACAGTGAGAAGAAACTTTATTTGAAAATAGTTTAAGGCAATTTATAGTTTTTTTCTTGATAAACAGTAAATAATTAAGGTTGAATCTACTTATATCTATATATGTACTGTAGCTTCGTATTACTGACGTGTGAAAGAGCCTCGGGGCATAATATGACTGCGTTTATTACTTAACAAAATGCGTAATAAATCAAAAAAATTAAATCCTTAATAAATTTAGCATATAAAAATAACTGACTGAAATAATTTACTGACGTTCGACATATTGTGTCGTATGTATGTACTCTCCACCCAATGGAACCCTGACCCACCATAGAACTGTGTCACAGTGACTTTATAATTCAATTTGTAAGAAGTGTCTAATAAATTGTGTTATAATGTCACTTTCACCGTTTTATGGTGGGTTAGGGTTCCAATGGGCTGATGGTAAATACGACCGCACTCAAGAGTTGTTCATCATCATCATCAGCCTATATTAGTCCACTGGACATAGGCCTCTCCCATTGCACGCCAACGAGCACGATCTGCGGCCACTCTTATCCATCTCTTGCCAGCCACCTTGCGAAGATCGTCGCTCCACCTAGTCTGAGGGCGTCCTACGCTGCGTTTGCCGATCCGCGGTCTCCACTCAAGAATACGATAACTCCAGCGATTATCGGTTCGGATGGATAGCATTTTGTTCCCTTACATCGGAAGAGTTGTTAATGACGATTAACTCGTTCTTTACTGCCGCACTCAGAGATGTCATTTAAATTTAATACCTTTTTTTTTTCTTACTTAATAGAATAAGACAACACGTCACTAAACAAGCATTATATTTAAATGACGTCTATGAGTGTGGCAGATAGTGACGATTTTTAAAACACGAAATTGAAAAAGGGGTAGTTCCCATTTGTTCTATGGAACTACAAACTTTGTATTGAAGTTTACGTCAGTGTTTAATACAAAATGCGAGGTTCCATGGAACAAATGGGACATCCCCTGAAAAAGGAACTCTAAAATACCTCCGAGTTTGAAAAGCAACTCTAAAATAACTCGGTACGGCGGTTAAAGTGTAATATTATGACTAAGGCTGTTTAAATAAGCAACTCGTGATGCCTGAGCACTTTTAAGGATGCATAGCACGAGTTCTCTTCAACGAGTTCTAATTATAATCTCAGTTGCTGTTTACACGCTTGTTTTTAGGGTTCCGTAGCCGAATGGCAAAAAACGGAACCCTTATAGATTCGTCATGTCTGTCCGTCCGTCCGTCCGTCCGTCTGTCCGTCCGTATGTCACAGCCACTTTTTTCGGTAACTATAAGAGCTATACTGTGGAAACTTGGTAAGTAGATGTATTCAGTGAACCGCATTAAGATTTTCATACAAAAATAGAAAAAAAACAATTCATTTTTGGGGTTCCCCATACATAGAACTAAAACTCAAAAAAAAATTTTTCATCTAAACCATACGTGTGGGGTATCTATGGATAGGTCTTCAAAAATGATATTGAGGTTTCTAATATCATTTTTTTCTAAACTGAATAGTTTGCGCGAGAGACGCTTCCAAAGTGGAAAAATGTGTGTCCCCCCCCCCCGTAGCTTCTAAAATAAGGGAATGATAAATGTAAAAATAATATATGATATACATTACCATGCAAACTTCCACCAAAAATTGGTTTGAACGAGATCTAATGATTAGTTTTTTTTTAATACGTTATAAATCGTAAACTGCATTTTGTTGTACGGAACCCTCCGTGCGCGAGTCCGACTCGCACTTGGCCGGTTTTTATTAGTAGGTAGTTCGTTTTTAAAACGTTTCCTTTTTGGTCTAAGATCCGAAAACTGGGTAAAACTAGGTATATCGTCTTTGACATATTATCGTATTGTTTTTAACTTGGCCGCCATAACTGTCAAGTAAATAAGAACCATCGAAACATTGATAATACGATAACATGTCAAAGACAATATGGTTTTACCTTGTAGAGTATAGCTGGCCTATTTCCTTACGCACTCGCAATTGCAATCGACTTCAAGGTCAAACAAATTGTTCTCAAAGCAGACTTACCTTCGGATTGTCAAAGTGAAAACGATTGCGATTGCGTTAGGCCCGATTTACATTGGTCAAGGACAGTGAAAGTACATTTATTCTTGACCATTTCGGACTGACATAGTGACGTAATCAATCAAAACGTAAGAGGCTTCTTATGATATTATTTGGATCCACTGGCAAGGCTACTGTCTGATCGGTTTACACTACTGTACTCTATGTCACTGTCGACTGTTCACTGTCCTTGAGCAATGTAAATCGGGCTTTAGGCAATAAGCTTGCTGGTTCTGCAGTAGCCATCAGGTGGTCTGTGTGCTCGTTAAGCTTCTTTAAGTATCCCATAAACAAATAAAGCTCCGTTTAAGTCTCATTGCGATGACACTAGCACACTGTTGGCGCAGGCCTAGCATTGCTTGCCAACATTTTGTTTAACCGTGAATTCTTGGCACTGCTACATCTATACGCGCTGCTGGCATATTTATTTCACAATTACCTTAAGTCTATCATTCTTCTTAAAAATATACTATTATAGAGGCCCGGAAAACAGGAAATGATACGAATATATTTATCAAAAGTTTCTGATGAATTGAGGACCTCCTCCATTTGTTGACCCGCCGCCGGTGCCACCTGACGTTGCCACCGCTTTTTATTGAGTTGGCTGTATGGCATTTTTTCCTTGGTCCTTATGATTTTGTATAAAATTGCCAGCATTTAAAAAAGGTCACATAGGAAGAAAATGAGGCTTTTCGCGTCTTCGATTGTCAAAAGAAAAAACATAATTTCCGAGCACGTTTAAGACAAGTAAAGTTACAAGTACGTACTCATAATTGAAATAAATTTTACAGTGCTCTTCAAACGACCTTCGGATTTAAACTTTTGTCTCACTCGGTCTCATATGCTCTAACGGAGTTGACCCGAATACGGCTTTTTCAGAGTTATTATTACTAGGGTAAGGATTTTGGTGGCATAACGTGGTTCTTGAATCCATGGAGTCACTATTTCCTTATTATAATATACGTACGTTGATTTTGCCCTTCAGTATTGTGGTATATCAAATAAACTACATTACATTTCTAGTTTGGTTTATCCATACCTAACATAACAATATTTGTTTTGTTACGCGTACAGTGGAGATTTAATGAACGAACGAATTTTGAAATATGACAATACTGAACATCAAAGTCAAGGTTGTATGTACATTATAATTAGGAAATAGCGACTCCATGTATTCTAGAACCACAAAACCACAGAAACCCCATAAAGACGTAACCCTAATTAAGTATAACACTATACTTAAACCTAAGACTTACACATAATAGCTTTGACCTTGAGCCTATACGACATGTCTTTATTTAGATATTCTATAAATGTCGCAAAGTTTTGATGAGCAACATTCCCAGTAGTACAATCACTGGTATCTCGTCTCATAAATATATTATTGTCTAAGTATAAGTTTGAAACTTGCGACAACTAATAACGCTATGCCATTAGTGCCTTCGGTATATATCTGGTATCGTTGTTGTTTCTTTCAATAGTATTTTTACTTTTCCTTTTTTTACTGAGAGTATTTTCTGTGCATGTAAATATATTTCTTTCACTAGGTATCTGCGTGAGACTGTCACGGTGGCAATCTATAATGCCGGCGCCACACGCTTGGTGTTTGCCGCAAACCCTGCATGACGCAACTACCTATATCTTTTTTTTTTATGGCATGGAGATGACAAACGAGCACACAGGCCACCTGATGGAAAGTAGAAACTGTGACCCATAGACATTCGCATTCATAAGACTGCAATGCAATCCTAAGACTGCAAATGCGTTGCCAACCCTGAGGACTAAGATGGAATGCCTCTATGCTAGTCATTTCACCGGCTGTCTTATCCCCAAACCGGAACACAACAATGCAAACACTGCTGTTTGGCGGTAGGTTAATGGATAAGACGGTGGTAGCGATCCGGACGTACCCTGCACAAGGTTCTACCACCCGCAAACGTTGATAGCTTTATTTGCTTGACAGGAATGGTGGCCGAAAACATTTCTATAACAGCTAGCCTATTGCCTAACGCACTCGCAATTGCATTCGACTTCAAAGTAGAATAATTGCTTAAACTTTATGTGCAGATGAGCCCTCGATTTTCAAAATGAAAACAATAGCGTTGTTCTTTCATATTAAATCCGTAGTAATAAGTACAAGAATCGCATCGTCAGACCACAGTACAAACTTACAAAGTCTGCAAGGTCCGTTTACATCTTGGGCCCGTCGGTATACAATAGGCTGCCGGAAAAAGTCAGAGATGCAACTTCCACCACCATCTTTAGGCGCAACCTTCGCAAGTGGCTCTTACAGCTGACCCTTAATAATGTAGATGTTTTTTTTAATCTACCTGTATTTTAAGTGTATCAAATATTATGTGAAATTATTAGGTAATTTAAACTACGTATTCTGTCCATTTATGTAAGTAAGTGCGCAACGATTGCTTAATTTTTATTGACATTTGTATAATAGGTAATTGATATTTTTGTATCATGTGACCTATAACCTATGGAGTTATGAATAAACGATTGTATTGTATTGTATTGTATTGTTTTCGGCCGCCATTACTGTAAAAGACGATATGGGTTTAACCGCCTATAATATAGAGGTCCAGTTTATCACATAAAACAATAGTACATTGTAGCCCAGGTACAGAAAGTAAGCAATAGATGGACGAGTTAGTTCGCGGGCCGAGCCGCAGGTGAGGACCGCGAAGATACGAGTCCATCTATTGCACTTTCTACCGAGGCAATACTATGTGCTTTTCACACCTAATGTAAGGAAATAAAACAGGTTAGGACATAATACACAGTTTAATTAAAAGTAATATTGATATTAGCATTAGGACAGTTGCTGAATGACAAGGAAATGTTTTTTCCCGGAACATTTATATTAGTATTTTGTGTCATTTCGGCCGGTTGTACTTGTATCACTCATTTTTGTTGAATATCGTACAAATTTCCAATCAAAAGTTCAAAAGTTTAGCGTTTGTTTCCAATTAAAAGAACAGAAGTCATTTTCATTCCCGCCTTTTTAACTTTTTTAATTTTTACCTTATTTAAAGATGCAAAGGCGTTTTTCACGTACGCCTTAAAAACTTACATAAAAACACGTTTACAATCGCAAAAATACACTTTCACTGAGCGGATTTGACGTTTTAATTTTTTAATTAAACGTTCTAATGTCATATTTGTCAAACATTTTTTTATTTATTTCCGAACGAGTTACTAATGTCATAAATAACCGACCAATAGCAGAGTAGAAAGTAAACTGGTCTAAAAACACTCCATTTTACTTTGCAACTCAACATTGTTGGACTGTTTTTGTGTTGTACTACTAAGAGCAACTTTCTATTCTGATTTCGATCCTTCTTTGGCCATATTTCCGAGCAGTGGCGTGAAAAAAACATACCGCGTAGTTTCTCGTGCAGGTAGCCCCCAAACGATGGAGTAATGTCCTATTAAATCATATAAGGTCAGTCAAGTGTACCCTTTCTAGTCGGGGCAGCGTGGGCGACGGTCCGGGCGTTATGTAGATCAAATCACTTTGTTCTACTTTGTCTAAAAGCTTATTAACTCTACAAAACGTAAAGATGACCATGGTATGTAGTAACTCCGTCTGTCCTTTTGTCTGTGTATTTGTCTGTAAAGGGGTGATTCTAAGGAATGTTAAACTCGTAGTACATTGTTGTCGAGGGTAGAAAGTACGCGATTTATGGACAAGTTATAAGGACGTGGTTGAGGCCGACTAGTATGCGAGTCCATGCAATTTATGCCGAGGCAGACATATTGCTTCTCAATTACTGTGAGGAAATGAAACATTTTTTTTAATGGTTTACTTACGTAATACGAGTAATAATTATATTTGTTTTTATCGCTTCATCTGTTTTGGACCCATACACAAGTTAAATTTATAACTTCCCTGTTTTTGACGGGGATTAGGTTAGGTTAGTTCTTGTTTCTCGAAGTTTTGTTTACCTCAGTTTGTTTCAAAACAAACCTGAAACGAACGCCCTGTCTATTTTGATCGAGGGACTTTCACGTAGGCGTAGCACTCGGTCGTAGCCGCTCTACGAAGGAGCGCTACGCAGTTACGACATGATATAAAATGTAGTCATTAATAAATATTTATCTAAAAAACTAAAATGTTAATATACAAAAGGCGAACTTAATGCCATAAGGCATTCTCTACGCGGCGATTGGCGGTGCAACAAAGGGTCTCACTATGTATACACAGTAATATACATTTACATATCAATAATTATAATATATATTTTGCAAATTGGCAACATGAGGACTCTTTTACACGTCGGTAATATAGAGTGAATACTTATAGCACTTCGGACAAGACCATCATTGCGGAGAAGCGCCGACATATCTCCAGTAGGAGGTAATTTTTTTCAAATACAATATAAAATAATTTTTAAAAGTAAATTCCATCAAAAGGTAATACATAAATAAAAAATAAAAAATGTAAGTTTGTAGGTACGTATGTAAAATCTTTATTGCACATAAACAATTACAAATCATTTTTGCATTACTATAGATAATCTACACAGGCGAACCTATCACATATGGGTTCGTATCTCTTCCATTTCAGTCTCCGCGCGAACGCGTAAGCGAACGGGTGTGAAAAATGTCTACAGAGATAATTAAGTGCGTTCAGTGCAATATAGTTATAAACGAAGTGTTATGTTTTGTACAAAATAAACTGGATGTAATGGATGAAGAGGGCTTGATTCGCGTCTGTTTAAGTGCTTTTACCACTGCAGAGATTGATGTCGCGAAAGTGTTATTATTTAATTCAATCTCGACATCTAAGCGAAACATTTCGCGCCGCAAGAATAAAGAGCAGAGGGACGTTGCAGATATTATTACCACATTTAAGGATACAGACCCAGATTTTACCCCGATATTTGTTGCAAGAGACTTGCGCAAGTTACCACCCGTAACCTTTGACCACGTAGATGTAACGTCACTTTTAAAGGACATTGTTTCCCTGAAATCAGCAATAGCGGACATAAAAGGTGCTTACGCTACGATTGACCAGGTTAACGACATACGTACAGAAGTCCACAATTTAAAATATGCGTCGCTAGTAAATGTCGATGCCAACGTTAACACAAGGAGAAGAGGCGGTTGTCTATTAGATAGCGGACCGGCCGGTTTTATGAATTTTTCTACAACTACCGACGCAAATATCTCGCCCGAGAACAAATCGCGCGCGCGCTCTCCATTGCAGTCACACTCAGGCGCAACTGATGATAGTGCTGTCGCATTCGGACCCACCACGCCGCGCTCGGCGCCACCGGCTACAGTGGGAGACAGGGCTGTTGCGGATGAGTCACCGAAGCGGTCGAGCGGGATCCCGGCGCAAACAATGGATAGCTGTTTACAATTGCAACAAAAGCAAATGAGTTCTACGCAACTAAGCGCGGATACGGGTGTAAACAAGTGCAATAAGACTTTAGCCGAAATAGTAAGACAGGAAGGCGAATGGAAAAATAATAATCGGGACTCTGAATGGATTGAAGTGCATAGAAAAAAACATGTTAATAAATTAGACAGCGTACGAGGGAAAGCGAAGTTTTCGGAAAGCGACAGATTCAAAGCGGCAGAGTTTAGGGTTGCTTTATTCATCTCGAATGTGCACAAAGACACCTCCAGTAAGGATATCGCTGACTATATATTTTCCAAGACAAGTGAAAAGATTAATCTACATAAAATAAAAATTAAACATGAAAGAAGTTATCAGGCATTTAAAGTAATCGTCCAGAGCAATAAAATAGATATTTTTCTGGATGACAAGTTGTGGCCAGACGGAATAACGTGTAGACGCTTTATGCCATACAGAAAGCAAGACGAGCACAGCAATTTGGGTACGCAATGACAGACACAACATTTATCTCATACAATTGTAAAAATATTAAGAGATCCATAGACGGAATAAAACAATTGTGCGCCGGCGGGGACGTTATTGCGCTTCAGGAGACGTGGCTGCTGCCACACGACCTCCCGTTTCTGGAGACTGTGCACGAGGACTTCGGGAGCACCGGGACGTCTGCCGTCGACACGGGCGCGGGTGTTCTGCGCGGAAGGCCGCACGGCGGCGTCGCGCTGCTGTGGCGTAAGTCTCTATTCCAGTGCGTGGCAGTGATCCCGTGTGCTAACCCTCGTGTGTGTGCAATACGTGAAATAACAAGTGACGGGCCCATTGTGGTAATAAGTGTTTATATGCCTACGGACATGATAGAAAATATGGCGCTCTTTACTGATTGTTTGAGTGCTATTTGTGCTATTGTAGAGGAGAATGATGCCGAGTCTGTGTTTGTTCTTGGCGATTTTAACGCGCATCCGGGGGAGCGATTCTACAATGAGCTCATCGAATTCGCTCGGGACCAGAATTGGGTATGTGCCGATTTAGATAAGATTGAGTCGCCGGGGACTTTCACATTCGTAAGTGACGCGCACGGATGCCGGCGGTGGCTAGATCATTGTATTGTAACTAGAGCGGCGTTGCCGAGTATCACTGATGTGCATGTCAATTACGATGTCTACTGGTCTGATCATTTTCCTCTCATAGTAAGATGTAATTTAAATTTAGTTAGTAAAAAGAAGACTGCAGAAAACTTAAAATATAATAAAATTAAATGGGGGGAAAGAAATAATCACCAAATAAATGAATATTCTAAAATTTGTAATTTAAAATTAAAGGAGATTGATTTCCCAATGGAATTTCAAGACTGTTGCGGTAGTCATTGTAATAACATTTGCCATAAGCGTCTTATTGATAAACTGTATAGGAATATAATTGAAGTGCTATGTCATG
Source organism: Acleris laterana (assembly GCA_963966035.1). Classification (NCBI taxonomy): domain Eukaryota; kingdom Metazoa; phylum Arthropoda; class Insecta; order Lepidoptera; family Tortricidae; genus Acleris; species Acleris laterana. The sequence continues at coordinate 3,116,499 of OZ014441.1, forward strand.
CTGCTACCGTAACACATAAAACTAGTAGGAGTGGACGTAAACGGGGGCTGGCTGGGTGGAACAAGCATGTAAGTGAGGCTCACAGACACGCCAGGCTGGCATTTAAAGTATGGGATTGGCATGGGAAACCAACATCGGGTACAGTTTATAACGACATGATGGACGCCCGTAAGGTTTTTAAAGGGAGGCTGGTGTGGTGTCAGGGCCATCAAGAACAGATTAAAATGGATTTGTTGGCATCTCATCACTCTACTGGAGATTTTGGGGCCTTCTGGAAGGCTACAAACAAATTAAACCCTAGGAATGGCGTGCCTGTGAGTATCAATGGAGTTTCTGATCCCGCGGAGATTGCAAACTTATTTAAAAGTAACTTTGCAGTCACTTCGCCCTTAGGTCCGCCGTGTCGGGGTTTCGAGGCTGGGGCATTGAAGGGCGATTTGTCAATTTGTGTCTGTGCAAAAGACATACGATTTGCAATAAAGAAAATGACAGGTGGCAAGTCGCCTGGACATGATAGCTTAAGCGTCGAACATCTCCGACATGCTGGCGTCCACCTACCTCGTGTACTGGCCTTACTTTTCAACTTGAGCTTGAATCACTCTTATTTGCCGCCTGAGTTGATGGAGACACTGGTAGTACCAATCATCAAAAATCGAACTGGTGACGCTTCCGATGGAACAAATTACAGGCCTATATCGTTAGCGACCATTGTTGCAAAGGTGTTTGACAGTGTGCTTAACTCCTACTTTAATGCACGCATAACGCTACACGACGCTCAGTTCGGTTTTCGACCTGGGTTGTCAACAGAGACAGCTATTCTCAGTTTAAAGCACACTGTCAAATACTATACAGATAGAAATACTCCTATTTATGCTTGTTTTTTGGACTTGACGAAAGCCTTTGACCTCGTGTCATACGACATTCTGTGGCAAAAATTGCAAAGATCTGGGCTACCGCTAGAACTAGTCCATCTTCTCAGGTACTGGTATCTAAACCAGGAGAACCGTGTGAGGTGGGCGGGAGCGACTACGGAACCTTACCAGCTGGAGTGCGGTGTGCGACAGGGTGGACTGAGCTCGCCTCTGCTTTTTTGTCTGTATGTGGACGCGCTGGTCGAACAGCTCGGCGGCACGCATGTCGGCTGCCATGTTGGTGGCGTGTGCCTAAACAACATCAGTTACGCGGACGACATGGTGCTGCTGGCTCCTTCGATTAGTGCTCTCCGCAAACTTATAGCTGTATGTGAGTCCTACGCCTCCTTGCACGGTTTGATTTATAACGGAAGAAAGAGTGAGGTAATGATTTTTAAGGCCGGAAACAAATGCCCCACAATTGTACCCCCCGTTAAACTAAACGGCATCGCCCTCGCGAGAGTCACCCGTTTTAAGTACCTCGGGCACATTATTACCGACGATCTGAAGGACGATGCCGACATGGAGAGAGAGCGCAGAGCATTGTGTGTGAGGGCGAACATGCTGGCCCGCAGGTTTGCTCGATGTTCAAGTGCAGTGAAGATTACGCTGTTTAAAGCATACTGCTCATCTTTTTACACTAGCAGCCTGTGGGTCTGCTATACCCAAAAATCATACAATACTTTAAGGGTACAATATAACAACGCCTTCAGGATGCTGATGGGGCTGCCCAGATTCTGCAGCGCATCCGCCATGTTCGCGGAGTCACGAACCGACGGGTTTGCAGCAATTTTGCGCAAGAAGGCAGCGTCTCTGCTGGGCAGGACGAGGGACAGCCCGAACAGCATCCTGAAGATGATTGCTGATCATGTGTGTTGTCCTATATTGAATAAAATAATATTATGTGTAAAATCTAATTTAGTTTTTAAGTACTAACATTATTTCTAAGACTATACTAACAATAATGAGATCCAATGTTATCTTGAATGAAATAAATGAATTGAATTGAATTGAATTGAATTTAACAGGGGGGGGGGGGGGATAATAACCCGATATCTATTCTACGCGGTAAAACCTTAACGCTTTTGTCCTTTTAACGTATCGTTTTAGCTCTGCCGCCATTACTGTCACGTAAATAAGAGCTATCAATACGATAACAAGTGAAATACGATATCGTTTTACCGTCTAGAATACAGGCCCAGGTCTGTCGGCGCTCGCCGGCCGGCAAGCGTGCGCGAACATGTTTACATACTAGCGAGGGGTACGTATCGAGTATCGACATCGATATATCTTAAACGTAGCTGCCGCGAGCATGTAACCTCTTTTTAAGTAGAAGCTTGTATTTTTTACCTATTGGTTATGTAATTAGCCCTATTTTTAATGTCACTTAAGTATTGTAACAAATGTTAGTAAACCATAAAAAAAATGGTTTCACTTTAATTTACTCTACCTACTTTTTGATTTCTGTTTCACCTAAAGGATGACTGATAGAGAATGCTTGTAGCTTCGCTTTTTGTACACAATTTTAATTTTGTGTCTTAATGTATTTAAATAAATAAATAAGTTAGGTACCTTAAGATATTTTGAAGAAAAGTTTGAAGTTGGTAACCGGATGTCCGCTGTATCTAAAGAACACCGATTGAGCAAACCAGGTAGATTGATAACGATTTGAGATATAAATACGAGTACCATCAGCAAATATAGTTAGTACCTAGTAAATTTTATTAATAATTTGACTAGCATATTTTGAACAATTTCTGTTAAATAACCGAGATATAATTCCCCCTGTCTCACTTTAGTTGCCTGCTTAATGCCAGTATGTCAATAAACAATACTTTTGAAGCATCCAACTGGCCACCACACTAACAGACATTCTATCTTTATAACATTTGTAGCATTTATATTATTTTTCACGCCACTGCTCGGAAATATGGCCAAAGAAGGATCGAAATCAGAATAGAAAGTTGCTCTTAGTAGTACAACACAAAAACAGTCCAACAATGTTGAGTTGCAAAGTAAAATGGAGTGTTTTTAGACCAGTTTACTTTCTACTCTGCTATTGGTCGGTTATTTATGACATTAGTAACTCGTTCGGAAATAAATAAAAAAATGTTTGACAAATATGACATTAGAACGTTTAATTAAAAAATTAAAACGTCAAATCCGCTCAGTGAAAGTGTATTTTTGCGATTGTAAACGTGTTTTTATGTAAGTTTGTAACACTCGATTTTCGCCCGCAGCATGAGATTGGGGTCGTGTGGTCACTTGGCTCGAGGGCCAATCGCTAAAGGAATTGGGCGCCGTAGAGTGAGAGAGAGAGCGACTGGCCACAAACAGGATCGATGGTGATGGCTTTATAAATTATACAAATTGTCACAATTAAGTGTATTTAATTTATAACTTCGTAAAAAAGAAAGTACAGACTCAGATTCTTCGCACTACACTATGTTCTGAATGAACAACACAGAGTAATAAGATTAGAGAGCGTCCTCCCTTTTAGTTCTTAATTCTAATTAACCACGCCTTTCCACACACAGTATAAGAAATAGTTGCAAATATTTATTATACCAAAGGGTAAGTAAGGAAAGGTTCGGGTTACCTACGAGATTAGCATCAGTAAACCCGTAACGTAATTTTCCATTACTAGAAATTGCAAATATTTATTATACTAAAAAGTAAGTAAGGAAAGGTCCGGATTACCTACGAGATTAGCATCAGTAAACCCGTAACGAAATTTTCCATTACTAGTAATTGCAAATATTTATTATACTAAAAAGTAAGTAAGGAAAGATCCGGGTTACCTACGAGATTAGCATCAGTAAACCCGTACAGTTCTTTTCCATTACTAGGATTGATAACCTTACAAAAGAGTAAGTAAGGAAAGATCCGGGTTACCTACGAGATTAGCATCAGTAAACCCGTACAGTTCTTTTCCATTACTAGAATTGATAAACATTACAAAAGAGGCGCTTGCTACCAACGCGGTCTAAGGATGGACGACGTATAATAGGTTAGAGTAAACGCGGAATAAAATAAAGAAAATAAAAGAAAAGAAAGTCAACGTCACGCGACATCAGTGAACGCAGGCGTCAGGATCCCACGCGAAGTGTACTCGTCATCGCACGGCTACTTCCTCGTGCACAAACCCGTCGAAGCCGTCTCAGCACACCGCATGCACGAAGATAACCTCCGCCTTGAGGTTATAGGTTAACCCGAACATCTCCGGAGCAGACTTGAAATTTCCGGGGTAGCCTTGAAACCCTTTCGGGCAGTAAATTAGAGGCAATTGGCTTTTATACTCGGAGACTGCGGAGTTGGTGTTATCAATAACACCGTAAAGAACATCCTTCAGACGCGTGACAACGCACGTTAAGACTTCAGTTACTCTCGGTGAAAATAAGACATCTAGACTGTAAGACACAGCGTCAAGAACAAGGAAACCACCTAGGCCTGTTCTAAATTAAATCTCCATCCTTAATCGGCAAACACCAAGTCACCTCTCTGGCGTTACCGGTGTTGCCACCTACCATACTCACATTGGAGTTAAAACTTCAATACCTCTGATTCCTCTCAATAAAGAAAGACTTTTTGCTTAGCTGAAATTAAGTGAAAAAAATATCTAGAACGAGTAAATAATAATTCAAAAATAAAAAGATACTACACCCAAAACAAAGTAATAAAGCCGATGTGCGAACGCCTTAACCTCCTGTCAAAAGTCAAAGTGACATTTCATACTATGACAACAACGGCTAACAAACGATAACAATGTCTGGGTTTTCAATTGAAAATAAAAAGGAATAGATAGTGTAAACCGGTTAAATACGACTTCCAAATAAGGCACAGGAACCTAGCTCTAGGATACTAAAGCTCCGTGTTGAACTATGTGAGACAAAACGAGTATCCAAGTGTAAAAACGGCAGTGTTTATGTCGACCGTTTGTGATCAACGTTGATATACTAAAACACCGGTTACCAGGTGTATGTGGCTTGAAACTCGTTCGCTCGTCAAACAGTAGACGCTAAACTCAGCCAGGAATCAGCGCGGAAGGCTTTCAGACAAAAGAAAGGATGACTGTAAGTATGACAGAGAAAAAGTGACAACCCGATTTTGGGGTGTTACAGTAGGGTTCTAGTTGGGAAAAATAATTTTATTTCAGAATTGCTAAGATTCTGAAATAAAATTATTATACACATTCTCATGTGTAAGAACAGACAGCCATAACGGCAAAGAACGGAGAGTCCATCCAGTGTCCCGGCTTAAGACACGAAGGCACTGCAGCACCTTAGCATCATTCCAATCCGTGGCTGTTGCCTGACAGGGATGCATCGCGGCCTACGGCACTGCAGGTCTCGGCGCCTCATTTACCAAAAAAAAAAAAAAAAAACTAGTCAGGTTGGAAAACATAACATCGTGCAATGGTCTTCGCCATAAAGGGGAAGCCAGTTAAATCATAGGCCCGATCCGGGTCCACTAACGGCAAACGTGGTTGCCCGTCTCAGACCTACTACGCATAAGCTACACTAATTGCTAAAGTAAACTTATAAACTACTTTCCTAGTGTTTGTTGGCTCTGCCTCCAACCAAACGCTCTAAACCTATATCAGAGTTTGTTGGTTCAATTTCCAAACAAACGCTCTTGATCCTAAACCAAATCAAGTATGTACTAAAGTTAGTGTCTCTTTAAGTACACATCAACCTCAACTGAGAGAAACATCCGCGAGAATTACACAGCTCTACACCAAGAACTGAAACTACAATGAGGGGTGTGACACACTACCAACCTCTTAAACGGCTTAATTGTATTGATTAAACTACCACTTATAAGAACTGTGGCAGAAACCCTATTAATTAAGTAAACACTCAAGTGAGACTATTTAAAATCAAGTGTTGAAACTATAACACACGAATTTCAACCTAAACTTGTAAAAGAAAATCTCAACTGAAACCAGTATAAAGAGATTAGAACAATGGAAAAGAGGACGCACTCTGTTTACCACCAGAATGTCCTTTTCACAACAACTCTACTAAGTACAGATAAAACCTTTAAAAATAGTTTTATCTCGAACAGATTGCGCCTATGGCGTAATCGGAAGAAATCCTAGATCTAATAAAACACTATGGTAATAAAAAAAAAAATTACCCATACCTACACGCTTTACCCTACTACGGACAAAACATGACAGCACAACTAAAATTAAATGGATGCGCATCCTTGGTTACTTAAAATTATAACTTAGCCTACCTCACTCTACTTCAATATGCTTTCATTCCAGTAATCCAATCCTTTAAAAGAGCCAACAGTCAGGACAAATCTTTTCCCTTCAATAAAACACCTGCAGTCCGGACGAAATATACCAAACAAACCAGTAAATCATACCTTAAAGAGCCAACGGTCGGGACAAATATTCTACCAACGCCAAAAATCTCAGCAAGTCCAGACATTACTTAAGTTAAAAAAAATGTAATACATAACTACGGCTAACAACTTATGGGTAAGGCGTGCAAAAGACAGAAAATAAACCTATGACATGAGATAGGGGTTTACTTATCGTTCACGTAGCATTTTTTTTTTTTTTAGGAACTAGATTTAAAAAGAAAAACCCGTGCTATCTATTAATACTTAATCTATTGGGGAAGCACCGGCCTCCAGTCGATCCTCGCCTCGCTCGAGTAAGTCCTTGATATGAAACTTCCCCAAGGGTTTACCTACCATAGACTTTAAGGAATAAACCAAAGGGCCGTGTTTTGCGCTGATCACGCACTTCTCATACTTAGGGGAGAGTTTTGCACTAAAGTATTTATCTGCGTTAGACAAAGGAAAACATCTCTTGTAAATGATCTGACCCTCCTCATATTGTATGGGGCGCTTCCGCAAATTGTAGTACTTTACGTTCCGAGTGTAGGCCTTCCGCATATGACCTTGTACGGTGGAAAAAATACCTCTCAGCTGAGACAGGTTCGAAGAAAATGGCTCGCGCTCCAAAACTACCGACACTGGGTCGACAGGAACATCGAGATTGAGCAAGGCTCCATCCAACACCATTTCCCTACCATGATTCAAGTAAAACGGAGTGAACTTAGTACTTTCATGAACCACCGTGTTAAGGGCACATTGGATCTCGGGTATGTTCTGATCCCACTTACGATGATCAGAACGCACGTAAGATGCTATGGCACGCACGATATCGCGGTTCAAGCGTTCCGTTTGATTAGTCTGGGGGTGGTAACGGGGATTGTAGAAAATATTCGGCACATTGTATTTAGTCATCAAGTCCCGGAAATCTCGGGAAATGAACTGTGGGCCGTTATCGACATAGATATACTTGCAAACCCCGTCACGCAAGAACACCCCCTTCTCCAAACACTTAACGATCGACTTAGCCGTGACGTTACGCAGCGGAAACAAGTGTGAAAACTTACTAAAATAGTCAACACAGACGAAGAGGTATTGGTTCCGAGCGTAGGATGGTGGGAAAGGGCCAAGGATGTCACAGGAGATCGCCTCCCAAGGCTTAGTAACGACGCGAGGATTGCCCATAAGACCAGCACGAGCCGTATTGGCAGGCTTGTAGCATTTGCACACTTCGCAGGAGGCGACATACTTCTCCACATCACGATACAAGTTCGGCCAGAAGTAATCTGCACTTATTCGCTTATGGGTCTTGGCGACGCCAAAGTGACCCGAAGTTGGCTCATCGTGATACTGCCGTAAGATTTCCTCCCGATGTTCACTGGGCACCACCAGTCTCCACTCGAACCTAGAGGTGAAGCTATATTTATTTTTTGAAAGGCGGAAAAGTTTGCCATCAGTAACCGTAAAGTTAGGGTATATCCTGGGAGTGTCGCTACAGCCTTTGAGCACCTTAGAATACCAGGGATCCTGTACAGTCACAGGGTCAAAAGTTATGGAGTCTACCTTAATTCGCGAGAGAGTGTCTGGAATCACGTGTTCCTTGCCCTTGCGGTGAATGATCTCGAAGTCGAACTGACTCAAGCGACAGGCCCACCTATTGAGTCTACCCGAAGGATTCTTCAATTTGTAAAACCACTTGAGAGAGGCGTGGTCCGTAACTATGTAGCATTTGGAACCCTCGACATATGGGCGATACTGCTCCAAAGCATAGATGACCGCCAGAAGTTCGCGCTCAGTAGCCGTGTAGTTAACCTCCTGCGCATTCAAGGTACGGCTGCAGTAGGCAACCGGGTGGTCCACGTCATCTATCCTTTGAGCCAGCATCCCGCCAATGGCAAAAGAGCTACCATCCGTATGGATATAGAAAGGAACGCTAAAGTCGGGGCATTTCAGAATAGGAGCAGTAATGAGAGCAGACTTTAGAGTGTTGAACGCCTCGTTAGCCTCTGGTGTCCATTCGAACTTATATTTCTTACTCGTCAACCGAGTCAGAGGACGAGCGACCTGAGAGAAGTTTTTAATGAACCTACGATACCACCCAGCCATGCCTAAGAAACGCTTAAGTTCTTTTACCTCGCGAGGGATAGGGAAATTCATTATCACCTCCACCTTGGAAGGATCTGTACGTAAACCAAAGCGGTCCACCATGTAACCTAAATATTTCAGCTCGCTACGGCAGAATTGCGATTTCTGCATGTTTATGGTTAAGTTAGCGTCATTTAATTTTTTGTGGACGCGACGGAGAATATCCACATGCTCCTCAAAGGTCGAGGTGCAAATGACAATATCGTCTATATACGCGAACACCTTGTTATCAAATTCCGCGGCGAACAAGCTGTCCATGAGTCGTTGCATCGTAGCACTTGCTCCCACCAAACCGAAACACATGCGATTATAATGGAACAGGCCCCGGCCTGGCACTGTGAAAGCCGTTTTTTCTTTCGAGTCAGGATGTAAAGGAATCTGGTGGTACGCCGCACTCAAATCGAGGGAAGTGAGATATTTAGCATCACGTAAGTTGTCAATTATATAGTTGATGTAAGGCAAAGGGTAGGCGTCAGTTTTTGAAACCGCATTAAGTCGACGGCTGTCTAAGCAGAGACGCACCTCCCCGTTGGCCTTAGGTACCATAGTAAGAGGGGAGTTCCATTCGCCGAAAGACCGTTCCACAACCTTGTCTTTTAACATGCGGTCCAACTCCGCATTCAAGAATTTCAGCTTTTCCGGACTAAGCCTATAATATTTTTGTTTAATCGGTCTTGCGTCACCGGTGTTAATCACGTGTTGGATTAAAGACGTGCAACCTAGTCCGACCCTATCGGTATTGATTTGGTCGAATAAACGTTGGACCGAGTCGAGTTCCTGTTTCTGCACCGGCGTGAGTTCCTCGTAGTTCCGCAAGCCATCCTCTTCCACGCTACCTACAATGGTTTCGACCGAAGAAATCGACGCCGGCAGACACGCAAGGACGTCAGGCGCGAGATTAAAGGCCTTCCAAAAATTAATCCCGAAATGTATCGGCAACTTAATCTCCGGCTGAACGTGGAACAGAACCAGTCGAACTTCCTCCTTATATTGGACCGGTAAATTCATGTAAAAACGACAGATGTAGTCAACCCCGTCAGCGACGCGTAAGACCCGCGGCCGGTCGAATGGTAACATTTTTATATTTAAATTTAAGAACTTGACGTGTGCGTTCGCTCCAAGCACAGAGCACGCTGCGCCGCAATCAAGAAGGCCGCAAACGTTCACATTGAGAACCTGCACAGTCAAGTAGGGACGGTAGTCGTCAGCAGAAGGTAGAAAATAAGTTTTGACAGGTCGCGCATTACAAGTTTTATGCGAGACCTGATAGTCTAGTTTTTTGGAGAACAACCCCTCTCCTTGCACTTAGGACACTCCGGCGTGCGTACGCCCGGGTGACCACACACGAAACACACCAAATCGCGAGATCGCGGGCAGCGACCTGTTTTGTGTCCCGTCCGCTTACACCTGAAACAATACGGGCCCACGGGCTTGTCTACAGAGCCAACCTCCTGTCTACGGAACGCAGGGGCATTGCGCGTTCGCACTTGCACGTCCGGAGCTACCGTGTAACCGGATGAAGATGGTTCAGTAAAATTATCCGAGCGCGAACCTGCAAGCTCGAGACGCATGCACAGTTCCTTCAACCTTTGTATAGAGGGCACGTCAATTAAAGCCAACTCACGGCTATATCCAGGCCTTATGTTGCGTAGTAAAATGTCCAATTGCTCGGCTTCCGCCAGCGGTGAAGTCAACCGAGAAAACAACGCACCCATGACGGACAGGTACACCACGATAGACTCGTGTTTAGCTTGGGTGCGGGCCCTTATCTCACCTAATAATTTAAAGTCATAATCCGGAATATCAAAGTCTGCTTTAAGAGCAGTTAAAAGGTCCGCGTAACACGAAAAGTCACCCTTACACGAACGGAACCAAAAGAGAGCTGGTCCGTCCAGAATATCCGGAAAACCGGTGAAAATAACACGTTCAGGGATCTCGCGTGCCACCCGGAGTTCCTCCAGGCGCGTAATAAAAGCACGTACGCACGTATCCCCTTTGTATTTAAGGTTTAAACTAGCAAGGTTGTAGCGCGGCTCGGCTCGACACGTCACCGTAGTCTGCGGCTTCGCTGGAGAGCTGAAAACTTCCTCCTCAGAATCGGAAGAGTCCCCCTCGGGGTTAAGAGTAGTTAGGCAACTGACCAGAACACCTTTGAGGGTTTGAACCACATCTCCTTGATCTGAGACTCCCTCCAAACGACCTAGGTAATATTCAACTCGACCCCTCAGCCGTTCTTTACGAGCCTCCGACAGTGTTGTTCCTTCAGCCACCTCCTTCTGCAGGTTTTTAATCGCAGAGCGACAAAGTGTTAGTTCGCCAGCGGGATCAACTGGAGCGCTGGTGCCTGGTTTGAGGCTGCCACGTCGGATAAGAGACCGCGTTTGACGGAACAACTTCCGTAGGATGTCGCATGTGTCTGATGTTGAGAAAGGTATTTGTAACTTAGTCAGTTCATGCGCAAGCTCCTCTTTTGTCAGCCATTCTATTTTAATTGACAAGTCCATTTTAACAGAGTGTATAAGTTAGACACTTAGTATAACAGTTTAAACACCAAGAGTGGTAGATAGTAGTAAGTGCTAATAAAGTAAACAGTAGTAAAATTAAAATGGCGAAGAAAGTCACTTAAACCACAAGGACAAGTCGTCTTATCTAATTTTTCCTAACGTGCTAGTTAAATTTAGAGATACCTAGCCTATGTGCCAATCCTTAGACCTGCCTCACTATGAACCTGATAACTAAAACCACACCAACGATCCTTCAAGCCATACGTTGGGTACGCCACTGTAACACTCGATTTTCGCCCGCAGCATGAGATTGGGGTCGTGTGGTCACTTGGCTCGAGGGCCAATCGCTAAAGGAATTGGGCGCCGTAGAGTGAGAGAGAGAGCGACTGGCCACAAACAGGATCGATGGTGATGGCTTTATAAATTATACAAATTGTCACAATTAAGTGTATTTAATTTATAACTTCGTAAAAAAGAAAGTACAGACTCAGATTCTTCGCACTACACTATGTTCTGAATGAACAACACAGAGTAATAAGATTAGAGAGCGTCCTCCCTTTTAGTTCTTAATTCTAATTAACCACGCCTTTCCACACACATAAGAAATAGTTGCAAATATTTATTATACCAAAGGGTAAGTAAGGAAAGGTTCGGGTTACCTACGAGATTAGCATCAGTAAACCCGTAACGTAATTTTCCATTACTAGAAATTGCAAATATTTATTATACTAAAAAGTAAGTAAGGAAAGGTCCGGATTACCTACGAGATTAGCATCAGTAAACCCGTAACGAAATTTTCCATTACTAGTAATTGCAAATATTTATTATACTAAAAAGTAAGTAAGGAAAGATCCGGGTTACCTACGAGATTAGCATCAGTAAACCCGTACAGTTCTTTTCCATTACTAGGATTGATAACCTTACAAAAGAGTAAGTAAGGAAAGATCCGGGTTACCTACGAGATTAGCATCAGTAAACCCGTACAGTTCTTTTCCATTACTAGAATTGATAAACATTACAAAAGAGGCGCTTGCTACCAACGCGGTCTAAGGATGGACGACGTATAATAGGTTAGAGTAAACGCGGAATAAAATAAAGAAAATAAAAGAAAAGAAAGTCAACGTCACGCGACATCAGTGAACGCAGGCGTCAGGATCCCACGCGAAGTGTACTCGTCATCGCACGGCTACTTCCTCGTGCACAAACCCGTCGAAGCCGTCTCAGCACACCGCATGCACGAAGATAACCTCCGCCTTGAGGTTATAGGTTAACCCGAACATCTCCGGAGCAGACTTGAAATTTCCGGGGTAGCCTTGAAACCCTTTCGGGCAGTAAATTAGAGGCAATTGGCTTTTATACTCGGAGACCGCGGAGTTGGTGTTATCAATAACACCGTAAAGAACATCCTTCAGACGCGTGACAACGCACGTTAAGACTTCAGTTATTCTCGGTGAAAATAAGACATCTAGACTGTAAGACACAGCGTCAAGAACAAGGAAACCACCTAGGCCTGTTCTAAATTAAATCTCCATCCTTAATCGGCAAACACCAAGTCACCTCTCTGGCGTTACCGGTGTTGCCACCTACCATACTCACATTGGAGTTAAAACTTCAATACCTCTGATTCCTCTCAATAAAGAAAGACTTTTTGCTTAGCTGAAATTAAGTGAAAAAAATATCTAGAACGAGTAAATAATAATTCAAAAATAAAAAGATACTACACCCAAAACAAAGTAATAAAGCCGATGTGCGAACGCCTTAACCTCCTGTCAAAAGTCAAAGTGACATTTCATACTATGACAACAACGGCTAACAAACGATAACAATGTCTGGGTTTTCAATTGAAAATAAAAAGGAATAGATAGTGTAAACCGGTTAAATACGACTTCCAAATAAGGCACAGGAACCTAGCTCTAGGATACTAAAGCTCCGTGTTGAACTATGTGAGACAAAACGAGTATCCAAGTGTAAAAACGGCAGTGTTTATGTCGACCGTTTGTGATCAACGTTGATATACTAAAACACCGGTTACCAGGTGTATGTGGCTTGAAACTCGTTCGCTCGTCAAACAGTAGACGCTAAACTCAGCCAGGAATCAGCGCGGAAGGCTTTCAGACAAAAGAAAGGATGACTGTAAGTATGACAGAGAAAAAGTGACAACCCGATTTTGGGGTGTTACAAGTTTTTAAGGCGTACGTGAAAAACGCCTTTGCATCTTTAAATAAGGTAAAAATTAAAAAAGTTAAAAAGGCGGGAATGAAAATTACTTCTGTTCTTTTAATTGGAAACAAACGCTAAACTTTTGAACTTTTGATTGGAAATTTGTACGATATTCAACAAAAATGAGTGATACAAGTACAACCGGCCGAAATGACACAAAATACTAATATAAATGTTCCGGGAAAAAACATTTCCTTGTCATTCAGCAACTGTCCTAATGCTAATATCAATATTACTTTTAATTAAACTGTGTATTATGTCCTAACCTGTTTTATTTCCTTACATTAGGCGTGAAAAGCACATAGTATTGCCTCGGTAGAAAGTGCAATAGATGGACTCGTATCTTCGCGGTCCTCACCTGCGGCTCGGCCCGCGAACTAACTCGTCCATCTATTGCTTACTTTCTGTACCTGGGCTACAATGTACTATTATCATACAAAGTAACATTTCTTCAAATAAATAAATAAAATAAATTTCTTATCTTTTTTTAATATTTTGGTTTTGCTGTTGTTTGTATTTATTTTAACAACGAATAAACGATTTCTTTTCTTACCTTTTATTTCCCAGTTTGATATCTAATAGGACCGAATGGTAAGGGTTATTGAGGCAGAATATCTTGTAAAAGTTTTGACTTTTGACGAAAGTAGACAGCTGAATTCTAAAGTCAAGAAGACGAAAACATCTTATAGTAATTCATAATAGCCTAACACATGTTATAATTGTATAACATCAAGGTAAGTAGCATATTCTTGTCCGTTCGCTCTCTTCCTGTAAAAAGGAACTAACCATTCACTAACCATTTTAAACAGTGCTTACTTTCATCGATATAAACATCTCCCCCCTCCCTGCGCCCCGGCCCAGCCCTCCCTCAGTCGTTCGAACCGAGACCCGCGCGCGGACGTCGCCATTTTGGAATCCGCCGCTATAATCATTAATACAATCACTTCCTTCAATCAAAAATCAACTGTTTATTTACGGATATAGCCGCTTTTTAAACTGGTAAGTTGTTAAATCTAGACGTATTGCTTTTTGGAATTAACCTTGGTTTTCACGGACGATTTTAGGTTCAGTGCTTCCGGAGTAAATAATGAGAGTGCGTTATTGTACTTTGTTATATTATATTTACTGGTTGTTAGGTACAGATGTAGTGAATAATCCTTTCCCATCGTTTTTTGTCGGATATGTTTGTATTTATCTAGCTTTCTCAATTAGCTTCAGTACCCATCAATATACCAACTGAAAAAGTAAGATAAATACGAAGTTATCCGACCAAAAACGATGGGAAAGGATTATTCACTACATCTGTACGGCTTTTTACACAACATTAATAGATAAGTACAATTATTTTGTAAATTTTTTCATCGCCATTTTCAACTATTTTTTGCTACCAAAATTCTGACAAATTCTTCAAATTATCAAGTATACTACATACGATAATCGATAAGTGTCAATATAATATCGATAAAAGACGACATAACTTTAGGGTTAGCGACGTTCGTAACAATGATAAGGACACGCCCCGGTGGAACCGAAACCGGGTCAACCCACTACCGGTTAAAGGAATTAAAAAACATTTTTAATACCTTTCATTATAAAATCAATGAAGTTATACATATCATTACATAAGGACAGACAAAAATGTGAAATATCATGGTGAATTCTTATTAATCAAGTAAGTAAGCATTATAAAGGGATCCCTTTGGAACGCATATTCTTTTTCGCATCACTCTATAAACTTCTACTCATCTACTTTTATAAACGCCCATTTTGTAGATTAGGGGCCTATTGCATAATAAATTACAAGTCCATACTATTAGTAAAAATCCATGCAAAACCACTAATATTAGCTAGCTTGTACTTTATTATGCAATCGGCCGTAGGTTAGGTCAGGGTAGGTTAGTTTATCATCCCAGTGGTAGCGGTAGGCTTTCAGCTGAGGTGGTTGAGAGTCCGTCATACCCCCCTCCTCCCCCGCCCCCCATTAGGCTACCCTTAGCCGGGGGGAATGATGCGTAAATGCATTTCCTCTCCGTCAAAAAAACATGGTCAGTTTATTATGATAATTAAAATAAAACCGTTTCTATTGTAAAAAAACCTTTTCAGCCAAACGATTTTGTGCGTAAAGACATTATGCCATCCAACAGGGAACCGATCGCAAATGCGTCACCAACCCTGAGGACTGAGATGGAATGCCTCTAAGCTAGGAATTTCACCGGTTGTCTTATCCCCACACCGGAACACAATGATGTGAATACTGCTGCTTGGTGGGAGGAAAAGGATAAGATAGTGGTAGCGTCAAAGGGCATTGGGTAAATGTGTTTGAAGAATATTGTCATTTTTAATTTCAGCGGCCACGGATGATTTTAACATAGTTATTTAGAGGACCTCGAAATACACATAGATATATATAATTTATGGGTTTAATAATATCGGAGCCGAGATATTTAAGATTGAAGTGTTCAGTTTTTGGTACTAAAAGTACGCCTAGGTAAGAATATTAAATATCTCGGCTCCGATGCGCTTTACAGTATTACATCACATAACAAAACATGTTTATTTTGAATTATTCTATCATAATTTACCACTTTTACTAATGGCCGCTCACCTTGAAAATATATGACTTTTACAAATTTAATGACAACACTTTTACCCAAACCCCTTTCACGTTTGACAAATAATTATATTTCAACATTTTACTTCATTTTTTATGCATAATTATCTGGTTTTAAATATTTTACGATTGAAAAATGTATTATTAATAAAGAACTACATAATGTTCTAAGCAAGAAGATGCTCGATTCGCTATTTAGGGCGTAATAAACATTAAGTTCGCCTATAAACATCGAATGTTGGACATTAACAATGGCCATTTCAAAGTGTAACACTTACAACGGCGGTCACAAAACTAAGTTGTTTATTACGTCAATAAACGATTTGAATCGAACCTTGGTCTTGGCGGATGACTTCACGAGGTCAATTATAAAGACCGAAGGGTTCGTTAACATCATTCAAGGATTATTGATTTTTGTTGTACGATATTACAAGGGAAAGGGGCCGAATCTTAAGTACCCGAAACCGACGTGCGTGCATGACTCGATGTATGAATGTGGAAGAAGCGAAAGAAATTTGTCAAGATCGTAGCAAGTGGAAAGAAGTGGTCTCTGCCTACCCCTCTGGGAAACAGGCGTGATTTAATGTATGTATGTATGTATTACAAGGGTTCAATTTGACTCGGTTGAACCATATCGTCATTGACCTGTACCCTTACCATGAGTAAAAATTACCGTACACGCTAGCGAGTCGAATGCTCTGTCTTTCGCATTCTATAATTCATAATGTATTGTAATTTAAACTAATGAATACTCGCAACTACCAATTAAGAAATTGTAATTTAAATTGAAATGTAAATTGATTATATAATTGATATTTCTATTATGTACTACATCTAATTAATCTACAAATTAATGTAACCTTTGACGTGTATTTTTATCGAAAAATATGAATAAATGAGTATGAGTATGAGTATAAGAATACAGCGAGGTCTGCGAGGGACAGAGCATTCGACCCGCTAGCGAGTACGGTATTGGTAACTCATGGTAAGGGTACTGTTATCGTATTGTCAATGTATTGATAGGTCATATTTACTTGATAGTAATAGCGTAAGTAGCGGCCGACTTCAAAACAATGCAATAACATATCATAGGTTATATGTTTTATGTTTTTACCCAGTAGAATAGAGACAAGTAAATGAGCGAACGTAACGTTGGCAATACGATAACACGTCAAAAGCAATATGGTTTTACGGAGTAGAATCGACGCCGGTAATAACAGTGTTATGTCGGGTTTTTGGATGACTCGACACTTCCCCGAATTTGCAACTTTAGCTCATTCGACACTTTCCCAATTCGCCACTTGAGTTCGTTCGACACTTTTCAAGATTCGCAACTTTACTTCATTGCTCGCTTTTTCGAATTCGCTACTGTAGTTTATTTACTACTTTCCCTAAATCACTACTTAAGTCAATCTAATATGACGTACAGTCTGTAAGCACTTAAAAGGTGTTTCGGGTCTGTATTTCTCTCACTCTAAGAAGAGACTAAACCCGAAGCAACTTCTAAGAGCTATCACTCTGTATTCAGACAAACGGCGCCAAAAATACTCAAGGCATATATTCTAGGTGGTAAAAACCATATTTTCTTTGACCTGGGGGTTATTATCACAGTTCATTTTGCGCTGAGAGAAAATGATAGTGCTATATAACTGTTATAGCTCTGTCCTTTACACTCGCCGTAAAATGAACTGCATAGTCATGTCATAATAACCTTCCTGCTATCGTATTTTGAACATTTTGAGAGCTCTTATGTGCTTGACAGTGGCAGTCGACTTAAAAACTACGATAACACGTCGAAAGCAACATTTTTTGACGTCGTAGAAAAGAGATTCTCTCTATTCTTTCACGGTGAAAATCATATCGACCGGTTATGGTATTGTTTTTAACTTTGACCACCATTAATGTCAAGCAAGTAAGAGCTATCAATACGTTGACAATACCATAACGTGTCCAAAAACGATATTGTTTTTATCTTGTCGCAAAGAGGCCAAAAGCTTGCCAACATTTATTCGTACCTTTTCTGTTATTTACCCTAAAGTTATTTACCCTTATCACGAGAAACGGCTATCTGTTAGAATGCGAAAATAATATATCTATCTTATTCTTACAAATAGCTGCGTCCCTACTTACGTAAGTAAACTTACTAAGTGTTAGGGCTCCCACACATAAATGCGAATTCGCGTCGCATCGCAAATAATGATATTTATTTCATAGGAACTACTAGGAATAGCTCGCAGATATTTGCGATGCGATGCGAATTCGCATTTATGTGTGGGAGCCCTTAGGCCGGCCTTACGCAAGCCACTGCGTAGTAGCCTACTGCGTAGCGGGTGCGTTGTACCGCTACGCGCTACGAGTCACGTAGCACTGAACAATGAAGGAACGATTATTTACGTTTGGAAGTAATAAATTAAATAAGCTTCTATCAAAAAGATAATTTATCTACTCTCATATCGTAAAGTTCGAATTATTAACTTCAAAACGAGTTTATATTGGCACACTTTATAAACACAATACCGAAAAAAAAACACTTTATAACATTATTTCTCTAACAAAATAATGTTATAAAGTATTTTTTTAACCATTACGATACAAGTTAATCCAAAAAGTTAATACCACCAACGAGGTTCCAAATCAATTATTTTTTTATAATGGAACGCACATGCGTTTCGTTTCATTTTTGCAGCATTACAAAAAGTTTTCATTTCAATTTTTACTTGTCTGTGACAGCGCCAGCGTATATGGGAAAAGCATCGATAATTGAGTTTATCGATATAAGCAATCCCTAACTGTCATTTAATTTTGCCCCGAATATTCCTATGTCTGTACATAACCCTTTTGGGCTTCGCCGCTGAAGGTTAAAAAAGGCCTAAGTTACACAAAAGTTCTTTAAAGAATAACAGAAATGTTCAACGATCTTTGCTTGTAAAAAATAAGTTTTGTTTTGTTAGATTTTGTTTATATTCCTTTGTTTATGTAACTAAGTTCAGCTGTGAGCTCTCTGTTCGAGACAAAAGTACTAACAAGTTTAGGTAACCGTATAAATATAAGGGGACAATCTCACACCAATTGACCTAGTCCCAAAGTAATCTCTATGCTTGTACTATGGGTACTAGACAACGATATAAATACTTATATAGAGAAATATATACTTAAATACATAGAAAACATCCATGACTCAGGAACAAATATTCGCGCTCATCACACAAATATCTGCCCTTACCGGGATTCGAACCCAGGACCGCTAGCTTCGTAGGCAGGGTCACTACCCACTAGGCCAGCGCGTCGTCGTATAGTTTTTGCTAAGCTCATAGAAATAGAATAGAATTATGTTTTACAAGAGCTAATCAATGTTTCGCGCGTGAAAGGTTCTACTGATCAAATTTAGGTTGGATTCGATCAAAATGGAATAAGGGTCTTATGCCTAGATTAATCGCCTAATTTGTAGAAGGGTGAATCAACTTTTAAAGTACTCCTTTTCTTTTGCGGTATTAAAACTTTCCTGGTGACTTATGGTTAATAGTGATGTATGAATATTAAAATCAGACCATCAAATTTATGGACCCCACACGTTAAACACCTCTAATATTTTTTGATCATCGGAAAAACCGGGTAACTCAGGGGAAAATGCAATTTTTTTCATACAAAACCTAGGGACAACATCGTTGTTCAAAACTGTATTATTTTAAATTAAATAAGTTCAAATGTTAGCCCACTTGTCTAATTAAATTAACATGTAGGCCATGTCGTAAGAAAATATATGTATAGTTTTTCTAAAAACGTGTAATTTGTGAAACTTGACACAAACCTACCTGTACCTTAAAAGTTGATTCACCAAACTAATTTCGGGATAACTTATTCCAGTTTGGTCGAATCCGCCCTTAATAATACTTAACTAGGTTTTTATAAAATCTTTGAGAAAGCTCAAGCCATAACAGGTCAAAGACGATATAGTTTTACCGCTTAGAATTGAACTAGCTATGCAATTCATTTCACGCTGAGAGAAAAGGACAGACCTATATAACTTCTAAAGCTCTGTCCTTTACGCTCGCCGTAAAAGTGAGGTCAAAAGTAGTTTGGTTTAACGACGTATACTGTAATAGAGGCCCTGTTCGATCGATAAGCCTTTGAAGTTAGCAATTAATTACAATTTATCTATAGTTGAAATAGTATTTTATACGCTAGGTAGTTTACTAATTGAGATATAAACCGCTCTCCTAGCTGCAGAGAAATTGTATTAAAATATAAGTTCCAGTCAAAAAATATACGTTAACACTTTATTGTATAAAATACATAAATTTAAATACAATATAAATAGAATCTTATCCCTTAAGGGATCTCTTCCAGATAACCTTTATGTGATTGAGAAAAACAAGAAACGCAGAATTTGACAACGCGGCGATATAAGTACAAAAATAAAGATTACAAAAACTGCGTGAACTAAAAATTTTACCTAAAATAACGAATCAATATTAACAGAGCCATATATCATAGTAATAATTAATATCAACGTAATAAAATATATACCAATAAACAGTAAACCATCATTTTGAATTCATGGTTTTCCTGCCAGCTGTACTTTTTATTGCTAAGTCATCATTACTATTATAGCTCTTCAAAACTCGAAGGGTCTCCGTGTTACAACGGATATCCGGTTGACTATCATATTGCCTACATCATAATTCATAATGCATTGTCAACGAACTTACATGTGTGTTCCTAATTTGAAACCATGTCAATTACGGTTCAAAACGGAGTTGTAACATTCGAACTCAATACTGACTAACATAATTATTATTTAAAAAATGGACCAGTTTATTAAGATTGTCTGACGTAAACAAAGCATCCAACGGCAATCCATCAAATTATATCAAGCGTTATTTTCAGCTAAGACATTGGCTAAAAAAAAAACAATATTATTTATTTCAGGTTTCCCCATAATACCTTATTGGCTATTGCACATATTAGTAGACTACATTTACATATCAACCATAAACCATGAGGTTTTCAGTACATGCTGAACATTTATTATTATTACTTAAAGATTAATTAAATTAGTTTAGGTTACACTTGTGACTACCAAAAAAAAACCTCATGCTGCGAGAATTCCCTTTCAAACAAAACAGATATTATAAAGGATGAGGATTCCGCATTAAAATCGGGAAACTTGAGCTCTTGAGGATGACTGACAGACGTACAAACAGATAAACATCTTAAACTCAATTTACCGTCTTAAGGTCAGATATTACAAACTCATTATTTTGATTACGAAGGTATAATGACGTTGTTTTAATTCCGTGCTCGTAGGCAAACTTTTCAATTAGTTCAACGTGTTGTGGCCCCGGACTCATTAACTATTTAATGAAGCTGGCGTTAGGCCCGCGAATGCTTTTACTTGATTAGAATAACTTAATGTATGTACTAGAAGTTGGGTGGTTAAAATTATTATTAGTCTAACAAATAAGACTCGTAAAAGTTGTTTATGGGTGAATCAACTTTTAAGGTACTCCCAATTTTTCGACATGTTCCACAAATTACACGTTTTTAGATAAACTATATATTTTATAACGACATGGCTTACGCTATTATTAAATCAGACAAGTAGGCTAACATTTGAACTTGTTTAATTTGAAATAATAAAGTTTTGAACAATAATTTAGTTGGTATCGCTGGGGACGATGTTGTCCCTAGGTTTTGTATGAAAAAAGAGCATTTTCCAAAGAGTTACCAGGTTTTTTCAAAGATTAAAAATCATTTGAGGTGTTTAACATGTGATAAATTTGATGGTCTGATTTTAATATTGATAAATCATTATGAACCATAAGTCACCCGGAAAGTTTTAATACCGTAAAAGAAAAGCAGTAGCTTAAAAGTTGATTCACCCTTATAGCTCTGAGGCCCTAGCCAAGATGCAAACGGTACGAACATTTTTCTTTTCTATGACTCAAAATGAATGGGATGACCATCTCGTGCGAAGCGATAAACCACGTGATCTACTGTCATCCCATACATTTTGAGTGATAGATAAAAACCACTTTAGTAGTGTTTATATCTTGGCTACGGCTCCTGGTTTACCCCTACTGAATCCGTGGTCAGATTGCATTGTTAGATCGATCTGACCACGTCCACTCTTTTATATCCTTGGTCAGATCGATTATGTCGATCGACATTCCTGGTAAACAGTTGTTATGTTTTTATTTGTGTTAGGTTTAATAATTAATATTTGTTACTTTATTAACTTACTTTTAAATATTATTTTACTTTATGTTTGAAAAAATTACCTTCTGTTGGAGTTTCTTGCGGCGCTTCTCGCAAGCATGGTCTTGCCCAAAGCGCTTATAGAATCACTCATTCATTATCGATGGTGTTAAAGAACCCGTATGTCAACAATTTACTGAATATCCTTTTTGTTTTTATATGGTTAGATCTTTTCGCATTTTATACACTTTCGCAGAAAGTCGACGGATCTCGCCGCGGTGGGTGGTTTGGCCTTCCGGGCCAGCTGAAGAACTATCATTTAACCTAAACCTACCTCATATTTATGATATTAAGAGGTCCACGTGTGTGGGTTAAGGTGGCTTGGGTCCAGAATTGTAATTTTTCATTAGTATAGAAAAATCCGAAAGTGTATAAAATGCGAATAAATCAATCGATCTTACCAAGGATACAAAAGAGTTGATCAGATCGATCTAACAATGCAAACTGTCCACGGATACACTAGTATTTTACCATGTAGAAAAGAGGCCTAGGACTGTCAGCCGGCTGGTCTATTATTTTGGGACATTTGACTTTCACCACCCTTTTCTCCCTTCTTGTAAGGCACTCAAGTGAACACCAGAGCGCGGGGTGCAGTGCGGCAAGAGCTGTTTAATCTATCGCTCATCTCGACAATTTAACTGCTGTACTTACTGTCTGTACCATCTGCCCCGTACTTCACCATCGTGACAATGACAGGTGACAGGTGACAATTCGGCATACATTGCAAAGTTAGCAAGTTTTCACATCAATGGGAATTATATCACCTGCGTCACACTGGGGCTGGTCTAGCCTGTATTTAAACAGCAACCTGTCTACTGCACTATTCCGCTTTGCCTCGTGTACAAAATACATCCAATACATCCATTCCCATATGTTATTAAAGCACACAACGACCTTACTTTGTCCTACAAATCCATTAGGAAATAGCCACACAAACAAAACAACATCAAGCATTTCCAAACAAACCACTCCATCACAAACACGTAGACAGCACTAATGTGATCACGGTATTGATTTTGTACAATACCTACAAAGCTACTCTAAGCCAATAAAGCGTACCTTTAATATAATAACCAAAGAGCATTTGACTCTTTCATGTAAATACTAAAGTTGGTAGTTCTACTAACCTTCCGTGGCAGATATGACGTTTTTTCGTACGCAGTATCTTACGTTAGCCTTGAAGGCGCGCCAACATTAGGCGGGTTACTCCAAATACAAATCACTAAAAACCTTGGAATCTGGCCCCTTTACTCTTCAGTTACTTCACAATCGTGTGACAGCGACAAGGCGTGATCTTCGATTTAGAAGGACTCTCGACAGGTTTTTCGACACAATAGCTTTCAGTTGACATTGAAATAACTTGCAGACCATTCTATTTAGGTATTAGGTGTCAACCAAGAACCCTAACGATAAGTTCAAAATAAAATTGGGGTCTAGATGTCGAAGAAGTGAAAGAGATTTGTCAGGATCGTCAAGTTATAAATGACTTGACATCTCTAATGAATGACATTGATGATTTCAAGCATATTTTTCTTGAAATGGGTCCCAAGGTAACGCTCGTGACTCGTGACCGTATACCTATGTAGTTATAATATGTATATACTTACTGTGCAAATATAGCTTATATGAAGTGTTTCGGGAGTGAGTAAGCCCCCAAAAGTCGTTTTAAGAGCTGTTAACTATAAGTATGTCTGTTTGTTCGTGACCTGAGCTAAATGGCATGACGGATTTTTTAATGCGGGTTATCGGTAGTTCTTATTCCAGGAGTGTCATAATAGGCTATAGTATCGCCATTAATATGGCACCGCAGTTTACATGTAAATATCAAAACATTCAAAAGTCATGCCGTTTTTATGGCACTGGGTGTAAACGCCCACACAGGCCACCTAATGGTGGGGGTTGATGATGATGAAATCCATTTATCCCTCATCAGGGACATAGGGCTCGTAGAAGGGAATTCCATTTTGCTCGATCCTGAGCAACCACCTCAAGTTCACTCCAACTCTGTCCAACGGAAATGGCCTCTTTTTCAACTGAGCGCCTCCAGGTGTTACGGGGGCGTCCTGGTCTTCTTTTCCCCTGAGTATGCCAGGTTAAGCCTTGCTTGGAGATGTGGTTATCGGGCCGCCGCAGCACATGACCAATCCAACGCCATTTCCTCAGCAAGATCTCGTTAGCCATGGGTTTCTGGTTTGCTAGCTCCCACAGTCTAGTATTTGAGATAGTCTTTGGCCAACAAATCCCCAGAATACGCCGCAGACACTTGTTAACGAAGATCTGAAGCTTGTTAGTAGTCTCCTTTTTGACGAGCCATGTCTCGCAGCCATACAGAAGCACTGACTTGACGTTGGAGTTGAAGAGCCCCCACCATTAAGCTAAGAAGCTTAATGGTGGGGGTTAGTTTTCGATAATTATGATGAGGTTGAATATAGGGAAAACGATAAATGCTTTCGAGCAGTCGTTTTTAGACAAGTAGTAGTTTAGTTTTTTGTAGTAGTATTTTGAAAGGGATCTCCTCATGAAAGTCCTCGATCATGAAAGTCACCGAAACACATTTGATCGAATGTATAGTTTCATAGAAAGCTAATTTCTACTGAAACCTTATTGTTTTTAGGTTGGCTTAAGCATGGGTTTTTAGATAACGTTGGGATTGACCTGTGACCACCAAAAAATTATAACCTATGGTGGGCCTGGTATGGCTGCGTTAATCGCACAAAATGTGGATAAAGCATCCGTCACTCTCGTACTTATATACGTGTCCAAAAGTGACGGATGTTTTATCCACATTTTGTCACGCGATTAACGCATCCATATTACATGTTAATGCCTGTCGATAAAATATTAATTCGACGAAGTAAAACCTTTTATGAAATGAGAGATATTTCTTCATCAGAATAACACCTCAGCCACAGCTTCAGCTCAAGGTTTTTGCCGAGAGCGTCGTAACATTGCCTAGACTAAACTATTTCAGTTTATAGCGCGTTTGTAGGTCACTTCTTTGTTTTATGAAGTTATTGGCGCTTATATTTAGTAGGGAATACAATTTGACCGATTATTAACCGGTTTTCTATGAAAATAACCGGTTAAAACCGTTTAATTATTTTAGTGACTGACTAATTTGACCGTCTAACATATATGTAAGTACTTTTTCGAACGAGCAGTTTATAGAAGGCAGTCTGAAATCACCAGTGATCGTACTTTTTGTAGCATTTTCGGTTGTCAGTAGTGCCCAATATTAAATGGTCTGAACCAAAAATGTAATATAATGAAAAATAAAAATATAAAAGCGTTTTAAACAAGTCGAAAATACAGAAAATACTCTCAGAGCTTGTAAAGCCCGATCTAATATGCATAATGAAACTTTACTATATGAGAAAATGTAACACACTTGCAATAAAATGTTGCTGTTGTTCGACAGGGCAATCCAAATTACGAACATAAATCATCAGCATACCCTCAAAAAATTTGAGGAGCTTTGGGTTACAGTAGGTAATAAAATATTATACACAATTAAAATAACTTTTTTTGTAATAACTGATTATGTAAAACAAATAGTGTTAGATTTTCAACGACAACACAATATTACATAATTTTAAACGTCAATCATATTATAGGTACACGTCGACAACCCTAGGTCGCTGTCGTGTGTCATTTGACGTCGTCGCACCAAAAATTATAGAAAAAGTACGATCACTGGAAATCATCCAATATTTTTAGTCCGATGAGTCCATATTTGGCATACAGATCGTTAGGCTGCCGTCGGCACTTTTATGTCGCAGATAGCGGCCTTAAAGTTATAAATGACTGGCACTTATTCCTGAAACGTATCGCAAACGCTTTCAGAAAAGCTTTACTAATGTTAGCCATAAATTTTAATATACCTAATATAATTTGCTATAATGTTATCACGTTATCAGTGATATAACTAGGGACTGGAAATAACCGGTTATATCCGGTTTTAACCGGTTATTTTCATACAAAAACGGTTAATAACGGTTAAATTGCATTCCCTAGATACAATTATAAGAATAGGTGGGTTGCCAAGACATACTATAGTAATTCAGTTTAGGCTGAAAGAAAGGGTAAATTCTACAGCAATTATACAGCTCTGTCCCTTTCTCTCAACCTACTTACAGTAAAACGTGCCACACATCCAACAAATTCCCAAAGAAACTTACCCCACACTGCACCCAGTGCCACATATCATAATTGTCACAACTAAGTAAATAAGTAACTTTAGTTGTTAAAAAAAGGCGACATCTATTTATACTCACAAGTTTATTTTTGTTTTCTCTGAAGTTATCAGTTATCATGACTAAATAACAAAATAAAATAACTAAAACAAGTGCCTATCATATTTTTGAATACTAAACTAAAACGGTGTTTTCAAAGTAGCAGACCACGGCAAATGATGATTTATGACTATTGCCACAACAGTAACTAAAGTGCTTTCTACTTTATTACGTTCTAACATGTTCTTTTGCGCCTGTGTTTATTGCTTTGGGGTTTCTTCTACATTTAACGACCATTTGTAACTAAGATATTTTGTCGTAAAACACCGGAAAAATACTTACCGTCCTTCAGATATTAGATCACCAATTGGGTAGGTACACCAATAGGTACATAATTCCGAACTGATCATTATTCCGAATGTAATGTTTTTAATTTATTTATTTAATAATTTTATTAGTATTTAAGAGCCTATAATGTCCCACTGCTAGGCAAATACCTCCCTTTGGGAAGTTCTTTTTTTTGTTTATCCATATCATTATTTCAATAATAATCAATCAGAGCTTGGCAGTATTTTACTTGTGACGTAACTGTAAGTGCAGTCAACTAAATTATTGTTGCTTATCCCTGAATCTAATCGCCACCAAACAAATGGTGTTCTGGCGTGTTCTACCTCACGCCTAAGTTTACTGGTTCGCGTGCTGCCTCCAAATAACGCTTTAATGGTTTCACCTATAATTAACGACTTGTCAATACCAAAGTTCAATAACAGCTCGAAGTGTAACGTAAACTTTGATATTACGAAGGTAATGTAATGTGAGAGGACGATGGACTCTAACTTGAGGTCGTATTTAAACGTCAGATTCATACTATAACATAACTGTAATTTTAACTCGAGTGAGGGCCACTTGCATCAAAAATTTAACACTGGGTTAAGACATTTACTTGAGTTAAAATGACAGTTTTCATATGAATGTGACGTTTACTTACTAGAATTAGTGTCTTAGCCCAGTGTTAAATTGTTGGTGTACATGACATCTTATATCATTCATTTAGAAACGTCACGTGATTGTATGTATGTGTTGTGTATGTATATGTATAAGTATAGATACCTTCACGCCTGTAATCCCAGAAGTGGGGTTGTTGATAATTCTGTAACCACATTTTACACAATAGATTTTAAATGAAAATAAATTAGTGCAGCAGTAAAGCACTGACGCTGCTGCCCGTTCGTCGTTAAAAAAACAATAACAAAAATGCTTATTACAAAATCTCAGTTCAACTGAATCGTCTGAAACTGCAGAGGCTCTATTCGACCCGGTAAAATCACAACAGCTTTCGACATGTTACAGAACTATTTTTAAGTCAAGTAAACAAGAACACTCTTACGAGTATAATGTGGACACGGCAATATGTCGAAAGCAACATGGTTTTACGGGTAGAATAGAGCACTATAGTTTCAAGTTCCGGTAATCCGTCGTTAACACCCAGTAGGTATTCGCACTGCTAGATCAAAAAAGTAGTATTTCAAAATACTTACAACTGTATTTTAAAACCTACCGAGGATTTTGAGTTGATACTGTGAGCAGTGCGTGCGCAACCTCTTGATGTGATCCATCTACTGTAATCAGGTTCCGTTTCACATCTATCATCCACAACACTAAGCCGAGCTGTCAGGCGGGTAATGGAATCTGGCTGGTCAAGCGTGAGCGTGACGGGGGTCGGGTCGGGAGGGGGGGGACAGTCTCGGGGTATAATTAAGATTAGATCAGCTGATTCAGCGATTCAGAAGTAGCTTTGGGCCTTGTTAAATAATCTCGTTAGAGCATATAATTGCGTTATCATGTGCATTAACGATCAATTGCACAAATGTTATAGGTAGATTCACTAAAGCTGGCACGAATAGAATGAACGAAAGTAATGTCACCTATCACTGTGTGAGTGCCGTCCTTTGAACCAATGTTCGAAAACGTGTTATTGTTTTACACAGTTGTATACTTTCGTTCACTCATTCAATCCATTCGTGCCAGCTCTTGTGGATCGACCTATACAATACGATACTTTCTGTCTACAATAAGTCATTAAAATTGATTATTTGGGATTTTGCTTAGTTTTTTGTCTTCACGATCGACGACTTCACGACGTCATTTACCTTTTTTTTTGGTGATAATGTCTTCGTTTTTTTTCCAGAATTTCTTAAACATCTAACGTGTAGTGAGGCTAGGTTAGGTTAGGTTTGATCTTAGGTTTAATTTATAAAAATCCTAAAATAAAAACAGTTTCTTCAAAAAATACGTTATGACTTGCGATATAAACAAAGCGGGATAAATTCATGATATTTATTTCTCAAACTAAGTTTACAGTTTATTATGGCGTTTTCAGAAGTATCTTGTTTAGGACCACACAGGCGTGTATAACTGTCCTTATCCACACTTTTTTCACAAAATCCACTACAACCTCTTTCCTTTGTTTCAGGTTTCATCTCCAGCAAAGAGGAATTCATCAAAATTCTGCCACATCAGCTATTATTTTTTCATCGACAGTGTCAGTGTCAAAATCACAAAATTCAAGATGACAGACGATAATTGAACGTTTATCGCACCAAAATCTCCAATAAATACCAGTGATAGTGCTACAAAAGTGACCATGGGAAAATCGCATTAACGTTTTGAGCTAGCCAGCTCTCCACCAACGTTCAATCCTTCAATGCTAAATTACAGACTTGTTTCAACGCATTTCTTGAAACAACCGTAAATTAACGATAAAATCTTTATATTCGTTTGATTGTTTGTGCTGTACCATTATGTGCCGTGATCGGGACATGCTGGCGGCTAAGAGTGACATCATCAAATAGACTCCTCAAACGCGCCAGACTCTATTTAGTCTATAGTATAGTGTCGAGTTTCCCGCCAAAACGGCGCGCGTATCCGCCCTGCCGTTTCGTTTTGTTTATTTCAGTTTGTTTTATATCAAAGGATAAGCAATAACCTGGGGGACTTAGTTTTATATCATTGGAAGGGGCAAAGCCCAAGCGGGCTTTGAACGACCGTGGCAAGCCGCAGTTGGGACAGCATTTCCAGGATATTGGACTCCATAGTTGGTGCGGCAAGATACTGCACTGTAAGTATGAAGTAGAGACTCGTTATTATTTATACTAAATATAACGTTACTTTAAAACTTTGAAATGATTGTGCTAAAGCGAAATAATATCGCTTCACCAGGGTGTATTTTCTACAGAGCCTTGCCAAGCCTTGGCTGGCGTCAAGTACGTTGACAACAAATAGTCAAGTAACAATCTACATGTTGTCTATGGTTGGCTTAGGCTTCACAAAAATCCACTATACTCCGCTTGTTTAGGTACGTAAAATTATTGTAAACAATCAAAACCACTTGATATAGTTTGTGACGCACTGGAACCGCAATCGTTTTCATTTTGACAGTCCAAAAAGAGTCTGTTTTCAAAATGAAAACCACATTGAAGTCGATTGGGATTGCGAGTGCGTTAGGCAATAGGCCAGCAGGACTGATACGTCAAACCTCGACAAAACAGGTTTAATTGGCTGTTAAATAGAGCCACGTGATCTGAGGCCCTTGCCAATATGCACTACGCTAACTAGCGTTTCTATTCGTTTTTTTTTAAACCAATCGCGTCACTGGTAGATGACGTGATACGAAAAGTCACGTGATGTGCCAGTGACGCGATTGGTTTCAAAGGGAAATGAATAGAAACGCTAGTTAGCGTAGTGCATCTTGGCGCAAGGGCCTGTTTGTTTACATTTAGTCAAGGGTTTGTTTACATTTAGTAAAGTACCTAAACAAAAAGAGTATAGATGTAACCTCAGCGCTTAATGCAAGAAATTGATAGCCAATTTTACTTTAACCCTCGAAGATGAGTCTTAGGAAATATTTACAGATTAAATAATAATATAATAATTGTCTAAGAACTGGCAAAGTTTACCTGTGGTTAAAACTGTTTGTTTCTGACTAACGTTACAAAATTAATGGCACGTACAGACAGTGAAAAATTCATAGCTCGCAGGGCTAAACTTGTATACCTACAATGTTTTGTAAATAAAGTAAAGTATTCCAATTCTATAAAAGAAATTCTTCATCGTAAACCCAAGTTTAATAATGCTACGAAACCACTTTTTTGAAATATAAACATTTATGCGGTTCTTATGTAGTCTTAATCCGAACGTTATTTGTGCTAAGGCGATTTCTTTTTATCTAAAAAAATATTAAACTTTGTATAATTCTTTAGAACTTGACTAATTCTACTGAAAACCACTTAGAACGACCAACGATCGTTCGGATCTACGATACATTTGACGACGTAAGATGAAAAGAAAGAGTTGTAATAGCCATATCGTCTTTACTTTCCTAACCTCTTAACTGATTGAATAGTTAGATAGGAAGAACACTCATGTTCCAAGAATAAATACTACTTTCCTATATAATATAAGGGACGATATACCTCTCGATATTTCTCTGCGTATGGTTTGAGAACTAGGAAAAATATCATAAATTAAAGGCTTGCAGACAAAATATGTGAAAGGTAGTTCCTCTTTATATACTTTTTTTTAACAGTGACATTATACTGAAAATTACCATGTAGGCATTGTAGGTACCTACTGTTCGCGACAAGCCGATTATATAGGAGCCACTAAAGCGGTCGCAAGTCGGTATGAAACAAGCATGCCGCTCTGACATTGATTAATATTAAAAAAAATACTGTACCTAAACACATTGTTGTGAGGT
Organism: Acleris laterana; assembly: GCA_963966035.1. Classification (NCBI taxonomy): domain Eukaryota; kingdom Metazoa; phylum Arthropoda; class Insecta; order Lepidoptera; family Tortricidae; genus Acleris; species Acleris laterana. Next base: position 3,147,488 of record OZ014441.1, read on the forward strand.
TGCGTTATATCTAACTTATAAGCATTTTTTTTTATGTTAGTTATCAAATAACACTACTGGGGTGTGATTCTCTTAAAAAACGCAGTCGGACGAACGAACAAGTGAATGTCGCAGTGGCGAGTTTAAGTGGACCCGTCAGAGCGAACAGGGGGGTTATTATGAGATAGCTATGCAGTTCATTTTACGGTGAGCGAAAGGGACGGAGCTATAGCAGTTACATAACTCTGTCCTTTTCTAACAGCGTAAAATGAATTGCACAGATACGTCATAATAACCCCACAGAACACTTTTTAGAGCGTGCATTTTCAATTTGGCAGCATGACTTCTGTCGATGAGATCGAACGTAATAAGGCTGCCTAATTGAGAATGCACGCGCTAAAATGTGTTTAGTTCGCTGTGACGGGACTATTTAAGACTGCTCCGAGCAAACGTCGAGCGTCCAGTGGCGCCCTCATTACTATTATTCTGTTTTCTAATTAACTAAAGAATTTCCTTGCAATCAGACGATATTTTTTTGTAGCGCAAGTAAAAACATCATTTATGGGATACGTAACAAACTTGAATAACAATAAGGGTACCCAAATTGAGTAGTCAGCTTAACGGGAAAAGGTGGCCATTTTTTTCCGTTAATTTCGCTCACTCCCAAAATACCACAATTTCAAAATACCAGACTACTCTCTTTACCAGATTCCCAAATCACCAGCTTCGAAATATTAGGTAAGCATAATCAACGATACCGAAATTTATCCGGCGTACGCTCGGCGCAGTCTTAAACTCGCGTCATTCACTCGTTCGTTCGACCGACCGCATTTTTAAGAAAATCACACACCTGTAGGTATGTTACATGTAGATGGTAGATCACGTTATAGTACCTAGTGTTAATAGCACAGTAGGTAGGTATGTTTGAGTGACAGTTTCACTTTATTTCGGGGAATGGTAGTAGAGGGAGTAGAGAAACTGAAGCATGATTTTAGCGTAGGTTAATGTTGAATTTCACTAACAATTTAATAGAAGAATGAAGTTGATACTGATCTTGATATACAATCTAGGTTAATTCAAAGAGATATAGGTTCAACATGGTTAACGTATTCACACTGTTTGCAACGCATTATAGTAGACACGGGCCGACTGTGGTTTTTGCCAGAGTGTACATAATTCCGAATTAATCAAAATTTGGAATTGTCATAATTCCGAATGACAAGTTTTGATATAAGACTTTCTCTCAGCTGTGTAAAATTGAGGTTAGGGGAAAGACCTAGGCTAGGGCACGGCAGCGAATGCGTTGACGTTAGAATTTTGAAGTTCAATTTTAGTTCAGTTGTAAACCAAGAAGTTAGGTTTCAGTGCTTACATTTTGGTAAGAGTTAGGACAGGCTTTGTTTCTCAAGCGGCCCAGAATTATTTTCAGCAAAATCTCATATAACCCGATACTTAATGCTTATTTTTTTTAGTCTTTCCTGTGACGGATTCTTCTCGAGTTGAATTATTTGCGCCATTAAATTTCGTTGTCATATCAATACCCTTACCATGTGTTACAATTACCGTACTCGCTAGCGAGTCGAATGCCGAATGCTCTATCCCTCGCAGGCCTCGCAGTATTTTTATAAGTAGAGTGCGAGGGACAGAGCATTTGACTCGTTAGCGAGTACGGTAATTGTAACTCATAGTGAGGGTACTTGTCGTGTCGCGTTTCGGAGCGAGAAGAGACAACACAGAGTTCAAATAGTTTAAAAAGATAAAGGCAATAGTTATCCTTAATAATTTCAATAAGTTTTAGTCATGTTTTTAAAATGTCGATACTTAAGTACAGTTACTTAATAAATGTTTAACTTGTATTGGATTCCAGTTACTTACTTGCCTTATGATGCAGCATGAAAGGTCATGTCAGTATGATGTAAAAATCAATGTTCTTACCCATCCCTTTTTATTCTGTAAAAAATCAAGGCGCTTATCAAATTCTCAATGCATTTGCGACAGTTGATAAATTAATCTGTGCAATGCATTAAAAATTACGCGATAATTGTAATCACGTTAAGTGGTCGCAAACAGTATGTATTTACTTAGTTTTTCAGTTGCACTAGATCCATACATGGTTTAATTTCAGAATCCTCACATAACGGCCTTGGAAATTGGGTTTATTTCGCGTCTAAAGTTATTGTGAAGCGAACATGGTACAATTGGAAATTCTGCAGGTACTTTTTAAATTCATAGGGTGGGGCTTCACATTTAAAATCATTATGTAGTGATCCGTAGTGAACCTTATATCTAAACTCAATGATAGCTTTATATATGCTTCTATACACTAATATTGGTGCTGAAAAAGTTTTTCAATATCTTTAGAAGCCCTTTAGAAGTTACCGTAGCGTTGATTCCTTACGGCCGAAACTTTTCCTGTAACAATTGGATTAATAACGTTTAAATTTTTACGCGTAGGTTCGTAACAAGGCAATTAACGAATAAACGCTTATAATATTTTTCAGATAAATAGTAGAACAATCAAGTTGCTTTAAATATGCGTCTAAGTATACTATGTTATATACCTACTAAGTATAATTATGTATATTACCTAAATAGCGATTTTAATACACCTTATTCCAAGCATTCGAACACCCACATTCACGAATCAGATCCCCATCGGAGCCGCAACAATCAGCTTTATCCACTCGTATCACATGTCGCACGATACACCAAACATTCTAACTGATAGGGGTACGGACACGGAAGCGAGAGCTCTGGCGAGCGCGAGCGGCCCGTTGTAATAACTGGGCTGGGGTGGCGTGCGCAGTGCTGCGAGCGGGAGCGGGGAGCGCGAGCGGGAGCGAGACGCGGCCGCGATGGCGGCGCCCGAGTGCGAGCGGGAGGCGCGCAAGCGGCGCGAGCGCCGCGACTCCGGCTGCGCGCACGAGCGGAAGGAGCGACGGCCGCACAGCGAGGAGCGCGCGCCGCCGCCGCCGCCCACCCGCCGCTGCACGACTATAACCGACTTGAAGTAAGTCTTGTATGATACACAGTGCTAATTTACTGTAGCGGCACACCTGCGCTCTCTCTTTTTTTTTAACTTTTTTTTTCTTTTATTATATAAAAGGTAGAGTGAGAGATGCCTAATTCGCGCCTTACTTTTACCCATTTTAAACTTAAGGCGTGCAGCCATGAGCTTCGCTTGGAACTTATGGGTGCGAGGTTAGAATATCTCATATTTTGGCTATCGGTGGCCGAAAATCGAGTCAGCGCGGTGCGGCGCTTCCATTCTATAAAGCGTTTTCAAAGCGTGCGGTGGAGGCGTTTTTTGTATGTGAGCGGGCCGCACTGCACCGCTTCCGCCCTCAGTACGTTAGCGGCTTTAGCCTCATAAATGACGCGTCGCAATTTGAGCCCTGCTACTTGTTAAACGTGGCAGCAATTGATGCTCTTAACTGTGTGGCTTGGGTATTACTTTAGTGTAACTATTAAATAAATAATAAAAATCTACGTAAAGTCCTGTTAAAGTCACGAACACCGCTTCGCTAACTTGCACAGCTCTGATGGATACTCACCCTAAAGCTGTGTCCAAATGCGTGACATTTCATTCAAATTTAAGGTGATATTACATTGTTCAGTCGGAGCGTCGAGCGGAGCGGTTGTCGCGCGCGCGCCGCCCGCAGTTCGGCGGCAAGCGGCGTCGCGGCCCGTCCCGACAGCCGCGACAGCCCAAGGAGAACGAGTGCTTCGTCCCCGAGCCCCGGGACGACACGCCTTGCACCACGCCGCCGCACTTTGACTACACCGTGCTGCAGAAGCCACAACGTGAGTAAACCTGTGAACCTATTGACCTTTTGGGTTCCAAAGTAAATCTTGTCATCGGAATTTTGTGGCACACGCAATTTGTGGGTGGTAGGGCCTTGTGCAGGGTCCGTCCGGATCGCTACCACCATCTTATCCATTAACCTACCGCCAAACAGTAGTGTTCGCATTGTTGTGTTCCGGTTTGGGGATAAGACAGACGGTGAAATCAATAGCATAGAGGCATTCCATCTTAGTCCTCAGGGTTGGCAACGCATTTGCAGTCTTAGGATTGCATTGCAGTCTTATGAATGCGAATGTCTATGGGTCACAGTTTCTACTTTATCCTATATATATTAACTATAATTAATTATGGTAGATTGAGCACGATGTATTTCCATCTCGCTCTAACGTATAGTGCGTCCTGCAGTGTTTGTGGCAAACACCAAGGATTCAATTTTAAAACAAAAATTCTACAGCGGCACACCCCACGCACGCACACTCAATGTGTACGTGAATGTAGACACGCTTATACAGCCGGCACACGCTCGAAATGACGTCAGTGACACACGCCTAGAACAATTGATCCACGTGGCTCACGTGTGTAGCATGTGACTGTCGATTTCGGCTGTCGATGTCGATAAACGTGGATAATACATTCGTCACTTTCTAACCAGTACCTGTGTAAGTGCGAGAGTGATTGATGCTTTATCATAGCGAAAGGCGACCTTATTACGTTTGGAGTTCTAAAGGGCGACTAGTAAACTCTACCTATTTTTTAAAAGAGGTTACACTAGAGCTAATTTCCAATTATTTTGTACCTGTTAAATGGGGGTCTAATGTCACTGGTTTTCGACTTATACACGGTGATTTTTTATCGGTGATCAGGAGTTGAAAATTATTAATAAGCAACAAAATTGAATTTAATGTTTGATGTCTCAAACAATTAACTCACTGTTTAATTTAGTTAATAATATTGTTAAATCAATCACCACTGGATACATGGACATCCTACATTAATTATTGAAGTGAAGTAGATACGTCAAAGTGCCATCGCTTTGGCGGGAAATTTGACAGATATTACGTCAATAAACTTACCAGTTAAGTGTTGTTAACTCATAGACTAAACAATTAGTAGGGTGACAATTAATTTCAATTAAAAGTTAGTTTTCAAAATATATTTTTTATATAAAAAAATACCTTTTGTTTTATGTAACTGCGACTTAAACGTGATCGCCATTAGTAACTGAATTAGAAAAATTGGTTCCTGATCACCAAAAAAAAATCACCGTGTATAAGGGTAAAAATCAAAATAAATGTCCAGTTAAAGAGAGTTTTGTCACCGTCACGAAACTGTTGGTTAACGTCAAATATACGTCATTTTGTAATGAAATTATAAGTTAGACGTCATTTAAGTGACATTTAAATACAGTCTTTATGTACATTTTGTCTTTGTGTATGTCTTTATTTTGCGGGTGGTAGGACCTTGTGCAGGGTCCGTCCGGATCGCTACCGCCATCTAATCCATTAACCTACCGCCAAACAGCGGTGTTCGCATTGTTGTGTTCAGTTTGGGGATAAGACAGCCGGTGAAATGACTAGCATAGAGGCATTCCATCTTAGCCTCAGGGTTGGCAACGCATTTGCAGTCTTAGGATTGCATTGCAGTCTTGTGATTGTGAATGTCTAT